>OY720432.1:24114921-25314921 GCA_963082735.1 Pocota personata
GACTTGTCGACTTGACGTCTTGACGTCTTGACGACTTGACGCCTTGACGCCTTGACGACTTGACGTCTTGACGTCTTGACGACTTGACGACTTGACGACTTGACGACTTGACGTCTTGACGCCTTGACGACTTGGCAACTTGACGACTTGACGATTTGACGCCTTGACGACTTGATGTCTTGACGACTTGACTACTTGACCACTAGACGCCTTGACGACTTGACTGCTTGACGACTTGAACTAGACGACCTGACGCCTTGACGACTTGATGACTTGACGACTTGACGACTTGACGGCTTGACGACTTGACGACTTGGCGTCTTGACGATTTGACGACTTGACGATTTGACGACTTGACGACTTGACGACTTGACGACTTGACGTCTTGACGACTTGACGCCTTGACGACTTGACGCTTTGACGTTTTGACGACTTGACGGCTTGACGACTTGACGACTTGACGTCTTGACGACTTGAACTCGACGACTTGACGCCTTGACGCCTTAACGACTTGACGACTTGAACTCGACGACTTGACGTCTTGACGGCTTGACGACGTGACGACTTGATGACTTGACGACTTGACGATTTGACGACTTGACGACTTGACGACTTGACGACTTGACGACTTGACGACTTGACGACTTGACGACTTGACGTCTTGACGACTTGACGACTTGACGACTTGACGACTTGACGTCTTGACGACTTGACGACTTGACGACTTGACGACTTGTCGACTTGACGTCTTGACGACTTGACGACTTGACGACTTGACGACTTGACGACTTGACGACTTGACGACTTGACGTCTTGACGGCTTGACGACTTGGCGAATTGGCGTCTTGACGATTTGACGACTTGACGTCTTGACGACTTGACGCCTTGGCGAATTGACGACCGGACGTCTTGACAACTTGACGACTTGACGCCTTGACGACTGACGACTTGACGACTCGACGACTTGACGACTTGACGACATGACAACTTGAAAACTTGACGACTTGACGACTTGACGTCTTGACGACTTGACGACTTGATGTCTTGACGACTTGACGTCTTGACGACTTGACGTCTTGACGACTTGACGACTTGACGACTTAACGCCTTGATGCCTTGACGACTTGCCTTGACGACTTGACGACTTGACGAATTGACGACTTGACGTCTTGACGAATTGACGAATTGACGACTTGAAGAATTAACGACCTGACGACTTGACGAATTGACGACTTGACGACTTGACGACTTGACGACTTGACGTCTTGACGACTTGACGTCTTGACGACTTGACGGCTTGACGACTTGATGACTTGACGACTTGACGACTTGACGTCTTGACGGCTTGACGACTTGACGAATTGACGACTTGACGACTTGACGTCTTGACGACTTGACGACTTGACGACTTGACGACTTGACGACTTGACGACTTGACGACTTGACGACTTGACGTTTTGACGACTTGACGTCTTGACGACTTGACGACTTGACGACTTGACGTCTTGACGACTTGACTTGACGACTTGACGTCTTGACGCCTTGACGAGTTGGCGACTTGAACTCGACGACTTGACGACTTGACGACTTGACGACTTGACGACTTGACGACTTGACGTCTTGGCGACTTGACGACTTGACGACTTGACGACTTGACGACTTGACGACTTGACGACTTGACGACTTGACGACTTGACGACTTGACGACTTGACGACTTGACGACTTGACGACTTGACGACTTGACGACTTGACGACTTGACGACTTGACGACTTGACGTCTTGGCGACTTGACGACTTGACGACTTGACGACTTGACGACTTGACGTCTTGACGACTTGAACTCGACGCCTTGACGTCTAGACGGCTTGTCGACTTGACGACTTGACGACTTGACGACTTGACGACTTGACGACTTGACGTCTTGACGACTTGACGCCTTGACGCCTTGACGACTTGACGCCTTGGCGACTTGACGACTTGACGTCTTGACGACTTGACTTGACGACTTGACGTCTTGACGCCTTGACGACTTGACGACTTGACGACTTGATGTATTGACGACTTGACGGCTTGACGCCTTGACGAATTGACGACTTGACGACTTGACGACTTGACGACTTGACGACTTGACGACTTGACGACTTGACGACTTGACGACTTGACGACTTGACGACTTGACGACTTGACGACTTGACGTCTTGACGACTTGACGACTTGACGACTTGACGACTTGACGACTTGACGACTTGACGTTTTGACGACTTGACGTCTTGACGACTTGACTCCTTGAAGTCTTGACGACTTGACTTGACGCCTTGACGTCTTGACGCCTTGACGACTTGACGCCTTGACGACTTGATGTATTGACGACTTGACGTCTTGACGCCTTGACGACTTGGCAACTTGACGACTTGACGACTTGACGCCTTGACGACTTGATGTCTTGACCACTTGACTACTTGACCACTAGACGCCTTGACGTCTTGACTGCTTGACGACTTGAACTAGACGACCTAACGCCTTGACGACTTGACGACTTGACGACTTGACGGCTTGACGACTTGACGACTTGACGACTTGACGTCTTGACGACTTGACGTCTTGACGACTTGACGTCTTGACGACTTGACGTCTTGACGACTTGACGACTTGACGACTTGACGACTTGACGACTTGACGACTTGACGACTTGACGACTTGACGACTTGACGACTTGACGACTTGACGGCTTGACGACTTGACGAATTGGCGTCTTGACGATTTTACGACTTGACGTCTTGACGACTTGACGCCTTGGCGAATTGACGACCGGACGTCTTGACAACTTGACGACTTGACGCCTTGACGACTGACGACTTGACGACTCGACGACTTGACGACTTGACGACTTGACAACTTGACAACTTGACGACTTGACGACTTGACGTCTTGACGACTTGACGACTTGATGTCTTGACGACTTGACGTCTTGACGACTTGACGACTTGACGACTTAACGCCTTGATGCCTTGACGACTGGACGACTTGACGACTTGACGACTTGACGAATTGACGCCTTGACGACTTGACGAATTGACGAATTGACGACTTGAAGAATTAACGACCTGACGACTTGACGAATTGACGACTTGACGACTTGACGACTTGACGACTTGACGTCTTGACGACTTGACGGCTTGACGACTTGATGACTTGACGTCTTGACGACTTGACGTCTTGACGACTTGACGACTTGACGAATTGACGACTTGACGACTTGACGTCTTGACGACTTGACGACTTGACGACTTGACGACTTGACGACTTGACGACTTGACGACTTGACGACTTGACGTTTTGACGACTTGACGTCTTGACGACTTGACGACTTGACGTCTTGACGACTTGACGACTTGACGTCTTGACGACTTGACTTGACGACTTGACGTCTTGACGCCTTGACGAGTTGGCTACTTGAACTCGACGACTTGACGACTTGACGACTTGACGACTTGACGACTTGACGACTTGACGACTTGGCGACTTGACGACTTGACGCCTTGACGACTTCACGACTTGACGACTTGACGACTTGACGACTTGACGATTTGACGTCTTGACGACTTGACGACTTGACGACTTGACGACTTGAACTCGACGCCTTGACGTCTAGACGACTTGTCGACTTGACGACTTGACTTGACGACTTGACGTCTTGACGTCTTGACGTCTTGACGACTTGACGCCTTGACGCCTTGACGACTTGACGCCTTGGCGACTTGACGACTTGACGTCTTGACGACTTGACTTGACGACTTGACGTCTTGACGCCTTGACGACTTGACGACTTGACGACTTGATGTATTGACGACTTGACGGCTTGACGGCTTGACGAATTGACGACTTGACGACTTGACGACTTGACGACTTGACGTCTTGACGACTTGACGACTTGACGTCTTGACGACTTGACGACTTGACGACTTGACGTTTTGACGACTTGACTCCTTGACGTCTTGACGACTTGACTTGACGCCTTGACGTCTTGACGCCTTGACGACTTGACGCCTTGACGACTTGATGTATTGACGACTTGACGTCTTGACGCCTTGACGACTTGGCAACTTGACGACTTGACGACTTGACGCCTTGACGACTTGATGTCTTGACGACTTGACTACTTGACCACTAGACGCCTTGACGTCTTGACTACTTGACGACTTGAACTAGACGACCTGACGCCTTGACGACTTGATGACTTGACGACTTGACGACTTGACGGCTTGACGACTTGACGACTTGGCGTCTTGACGATTTGACGACTTGACGACTTGACGTCTTGACGACTTGACGACTTGACGACTTGACGCCTTGACGACTTGACGCTTTGACGTTTTGACGACTTGACGGCTTGACGACTTGACGACTTGACGTCTTGACGACTTGAACTCGACGACTTGACGCCTTGACGCCTTAACGACTTGACGACTTGAACTCGACGACTTGACGTCTTGACGGCTTGACGACTTGACGACTTGATGACTTGACGGCTTGACGATTTGACGACTTGACGACTTGACGACTTGACGACTTGACGACTTGACGTCTTGACGACTTGATGTATTGACGACTTGACGACTTGACGACTTGACGACTTGACCTGACGACTTGACCTGACGACTTGACGTCTTGACGACTTGACGACTTGACGACTTGACGCCTTGACGACTTGTCGTCTTGACGACTTGACGACTAGACGACTTGACGTCTTGACGACTTGACGATTTGACGACTTGACGTCTTGACGAATTCACGTCTTGACGACTTGACGACTTGACGACTTGACGACTTGACGTTTTGACGACTTGACGTCTTGACGACTTGACGACTTGACGTCTTGACGACTTGACTTGACGACTTGACGTCTTGACGCCTTGACGACTTGACGACTTGACGACTTGACGACTTGACGACTTGACGACTTGACGACTTGACGACTTGACGACTTGACGACTTGACGTTTTGACGACTTGACGCCTTGACGACTTGACGACTTGACGTCTTGACGACTTGACTTAACGACTTGACGTCTTGACGCCTTGACGACTTGACGACTTGACGACTTGATGTATTGACGACTTGACGACTTGACGACTTGACGGCTTGACGGCTTGACGAATTGACGACTTGACGCCTTGACGCCTTGACGACTTGACGACTTGACGACTTGACGACTTGACGTCTTGACGACTTGACGACTTGACGACTTGACGTTTTGACGACTTGACGTCTTGACGACTTCACTCCTTGACGTCTTGACGACTTGACTTGACGCCTTGACGTCTTGACGCCTTGACGTCTTGGCAACTTGACGACTTGACGACTTGACGCCTTGACGACTTGACGACTTGACGTCTTGACGACTTGAACTCGACGACTTGACGCCTTGACGCCTTAACGACTTGACGACTTGAACTCGACGACTTGACGTCTTGACGGCTTGACGACTTGACGACTTGATGACTTGACGACTTGACGATTTGAGCTAGACGACCTGACGCCTTGACGACTTGACGCCTTGACGACTTGACGCTTTGACGTTTTGACGACTTGACGGCTTGACGACTTGACGACTTGACGTCTTGACGACTTGACGCCTTGACGCCTTAACGACTTGACGACTTGAACTCGACGACTTGACGTCTTGACGGCTTGACGACTTGACGACTTGATGACTTGACGACTTGACGATTTGACGACTTGACGACTTGACGACTTGACGACTTGACGACTTGACGACTTGACGACTTGACGACTTGACGACTTGACGACTTGACGACTTGACGACTTGACGACTTGACGACTTGACGACTTGACGACTTGACGACTTGACGACTTGACGACTTGACGACTTCATGTCTTGACGACTTGACGATTTGACGACTTGACGACTTGACGACTTGACGACTTGACGACTTGACGCCTTGACGACTTGACGACTTGACGACTTGACGACTTGACGACTTGACGACTTGACGTCTTGACGACTTGACGATTTGGCGACTTGACGCCTTGACGACTTGACGAATTGACGTCTTGACGGCTTGACGACTTGACGACTTGACGACTTGACGACTTGACGACTTGACGACTTGACGACTTGACGACTTGACGACTTGACGACTTGACGACTTGACGACTTGACGACTTGACGACTTGACGATTTGACGACTTGACGACTTGACGACTTGACGACTTGACGACTTGACGACTTGACGACTTGACGACTTGACGACTTGACGACTTGACCACTTGATGCCTTGACGACTTGACGACTTGACGACTTGACGACTTGACGACTTGACGACTTGACGACTTGACGACTTGACGACTTGACGACTTGACGTTTTGACGACTTGACGACTTGACGTCTTGACGACTTGAACTCGACGCCTTGACGTCTTGACGACTTGTCGACTTGACGACTTGACGACTTGACGACTTGACGACTTGACGACTTGACGCCTTGACGACTTGACGACTTGACGACTTGACGACTTGACGACTTGACGTTTTGACGACTTGACGTCTTGACGACTTGACGACTTGACGACTTGACGACTTGACTTGACGACTTGACGACTTCACGACTTGACGACTTGACGACTTGACGACTTGACGACTTGACGACTTGACGACTTGACGACTTGACGACTTGACGACTTGACGACTTGACGACTTGACGACTTGACGACTTGACGACTTGACGACTTGACGTCTTGACGACTTCATGACTTGACGACTTGACGATTTGACGACTTGACGCCTTGACGTCTTGACGACTT
The DNA here is from genome assembly GCA_963082735.1 of Pocota personata. Classification (NCBI taxonomy): domain Eukaryota; kingdom Metazoa; phylum Arthropoda; class Insecta; order Diptera; family Syrphidae; genus Pocota; species Pocota personata. Next base: position 24,121,747 of record OY720432.1, read on the forward strand.
GTCGACTTGACGACTTGACGACTTGACGACTTGACGACTTGACGACTTGACGCCTTGACGACTTGACGCCTTGACGACTTGATGTATTGACGACTTGACGACTTGACGCCTTGACGACTTGGCAACTTGACGACTTGACGACTTGACGACTTGACGACTTGACGCCTTGACGACTTGATGTCTTGACGACTTGACTACTTGACCACTAGACGCCTTGACGTCTTGACTACTTGACGACTTGAACTCGACGACCTGACGCCTTGACGACTTGATGACTTGGCGTCTTGACGGTTTGACGACTTGACGACTTGACGACTTGACGGCTTGACGACTTGACGACTTGACGTCTTGACGACTTGAACTCGACGACTTGACGCCTTGACGCCTTGACGCCTTAACGACTTGACGACTTGACGACTTGAACTCGACGCCTTGACGTCTTGACGGCTTGACGACTTGACGACTTGACGACTTGAGGACTTGACGACTTGATGACTTGACGACTTGACGGCTTGACGACTTGACGAATTGACGACTTGACGACTTGACGACTTGACGTTTTGACGGCTTGACGGCTTGACGACTTGACGTCATGACGACTTGAACTCGACGACTTGACGACTTGTCGCCTTGACGACTTGACGACTTGACGACTTGACGACTTGACGACTTGACGTCTTGACATCTTGACGACTTGACGCCTTGACGACTTGACGCCTTGACGACTTCATGTATTGACGACTTGACGACTTGACGACTTGACGACTTGACGACTTGACGACTTGACGACTTGACGACTTGACGACTTGACGACTTGACGACTTGACGACTTGACGACTTGACGACTTGACGACTTGACGACTTGACGACTTGACGACTTGACGACTTGACGACTTGTCGTCTTGACGACTTGACGACTTGACGACTTGACGCCTTGACGACTTGACGCCTTGACGACTTGATGTATTGACGACTTGACGACTTGACGACTTGACGACTTGACTTGACGACTTGACGACTTGACGACTTGACGACTTGACGACTTGACGACTTGACGTCTTGACGACTTGACGAGTTGACGACTTGACGACTTGACGATTTGACAGCTTGACGCCTTGACGTCTTGACGACTTGACGACTTGACGACTTGACGACTTGACGATTTGACGACTTGACGACTCGACGTCTTGACTACTTGACGACTTGACGCCTTGACGATTTGACTACTTGACGACTTGAACTCGACGACTTGACGCCTTGACGCCTTGACGCCTTGACTACTTGTTGACTTGAACTCGACGACTTGACGCCTTGACGCTTTGACGTCTTGACGTCTTGACGACTTGACGCCTTGACGACTTGACGCCTTGACGCCTTGACGACTTGACGCCTTGACGACTTCATGTATTGACGACTTGACGACTTGACGACTTGACGACTTGACGACTTGACGACTTGACGACTTGACGACTTGACGACTTGACGACTTGACGACTTGTCGTCTTGACGACTTGACGACTTGACGACTTGACGCCTTGACGACTTGACGCCTTGACGACTTGATGTATTGACGACTTGACGACTTGACGACTTGACGACTTGACGACTTGACGACTTGACTTGACGACTTGACGACTTGACGACTTGACGACTTGACGACTTGACGACTTGACGACTTGACGACTTGACGACTTGACGTCTTGACGACTTGACGAGTTGACGACTTGACGACTTGACGATTTGACAGCGTGACGCCTTGACGTCTTGACGACTTGACGACTTGACGACTTGACGACTTGACGACTTGACGATTTGACGACTTGACGACTCGACGTCTTGACTACTTGACGACTTGACGCCTTGACGATTTGACTACTTGACGACTTGAACTCGACGACTTGACGCCTTGACGCCTTGACGCCTTGACGCCTTGACTACTTGATGACTTGAACTCGACGACTTGACGCCTTGACGCTTTGACGACTTGACGACTGGACTACTTGACGACTTGATGCCTTGACGACTTGACTACTTGACGACTTGAACTCGACGACTTGACGCCTTGACGACTTGATGTCTTGACGACTTGACGACTTGACGACTTGACGACTTGACGACTTGACGACTTGACGACTTGTCGACTTGACGACTTGACGCCTTGACGACTTGACGACTTGACGACTTGACGACTTGACGTCTTGACGACTTGACGACTTGACGACTTGGCGTCTTGACGACTTGACAGCTTGACGCCTTGACGTCTTGACGACTTGACAACTTGGCGCCTTGACGACTTGACGACTTGATGACTTGACGACTTGACGACTTGACGACTTGACGTCTTGACGACTGGACGACTTGGCGACTTGACGACTTGACGACTTGACGACTTGACGACTTGACGACTTGACGACTTGACGAATTGACGACTTGACGACTTGACGAATTGACGAATTGACGACTTGAAGAATTAACGACCTGACGACTTGACGAATTGACGTCTTGACGTCTTGACGACTTGACGACTTGACGACTTGACGTCTTGACGACTTGACGGCTTGACGACTTGACGACTTGACGTCTTGACGACTTGACGACTTGACGACTTGACGACTTGACGACTTGACGACTTGACGACTTGACGACTTGACGACTTGACGACTTGACGACTTGACGCCTTGACGTCTTGACGACTTGACGACTTGACGACTTGACGACTTGACGACTTGACGACTTGACGACTTGACGACTTGACGACTTGACGACTTGACGACTTGACGACTTGACGACTTGACGACTTGACGACTTGACGACTTGACGACTTGACGACTTGACGACTTGACGACTTGACGATTTAACGGCTTGACGTTTTGACGTCTTGACGACTTGACGACTTGACGTCTTGACGACTTGACGACTTGACGACTTGGCGACTTAACGACCGGACGACTTGACGAATTGACGACTCGACGAATTGACGTCTTGACGACTTGACGACTTGACGACTTGACGACTTGACGGCTTGACGACTTGACTACTTGACGACTTGACGACTTGACGACTTGACGACTTGACGACTTGACGACTTGACGACTTGACGACTTGACGACTTGACGACTTGACGACTTGACGACTTGACGATTTGACGACTTGACGACTTAACGATTTGACGACTTGACGACTTGACGACTTGTATTTTTAATTATATGTTCATTCATTTGGAGAATTATAGGTGAATGGGCAGAGCTTAGATACTCGAACTCATCTATGTGTATATAACTGCTTGACAAATTTTTGATTATGAAAAAATCAATTAGATCTGGTATCTTATTTTTGTCTGTAGGCCAGAACGTGGGCATTACTGTCGAGAGAATTTCGCATTGATGTTTTTGAATAGCAGCATAAAGTTCTTTTCCTCTCGTTGTTGTCAATCTGGATCCCCAGTTAAGGTTTTTGGCATTAAAATCTCCACCTATTATGTATCTGTTTCCTAGTTTTTCAAAAAAATCTGAATATTCTTCTTTTTTAATTGAATGTTTTGGAGGACACTAAATAGCAACGATATTAATTTTTGTATGCTTGGCTTTTATACACACTGCTGTAGCTTGTATTTTCTCTGTTATATACTTCAATTCCTCATATTGTTGTATATTATTTTTTACTATTACTGCACTTCCACCCTTAGCTGTGTTTTCAGGGTGAGCGGTGTGGTAGATTTTGTAGTTTTTAAATTTTGTTTGCGTGTGTTTTGTAAAATGGGTTTGTGAGATAAGACAAATGTCTATGTTATTTGTTTCAAGAATCACCTGCAATTCCTGTTGATGTTGCAGGAGACCATTTGCATTCCAACATATCACTTTAAGATTTTGATCCATGATTATGCTTAGGTACTTTGTCCTTGGTATTTTCTAACTTTTTAAGTCGCATATCTAGTGCATTAAGTTTGGTTAGGATCAGTTGTAGTGTTTGATTCATGTCATTGCTTGGTTGATTCTTTTGTTGGTTACACTCAGGTTGGTCCTTTTTCTGCATAGCATGCTGTTTTTTTATGTGCAACCATTTGAGCATATGACATTATACCCGCGCTGGTTTCTTTAGCGTTCGGTTTTGTGTTTTCTTTTGCAATGGGTTTTTTGTTTTCTTTTGCAATGGGTTTTTTAATCTCTAGTTTTGATAGTTCCACATCTACTTTAATATTATCTGGTGATTCTTGTTTTTTATCAAGAATTTTGTTTTTGGTATTTAGTTTTTTATAGGGCATCCATGTCTTCCGTAGCTGTGGCGTACACTTTTCCGGCTTTGACTAGTGCTGCACACTGTGCTTCTGCTTCACATGGTGCGTCTACATATGGAATACCACAAGCACAACTTCTTCGCATCGGCAGCATGTTCTTTGGTGACACGAACCAATCTGCGATTGAACTTGTTCATGTCAGCCTCATCTCCAACTTCGGTGGCTTTCTCCAATGCCTTCTGAGCTTCCTCACGACGTTCGGCACGTTTTCCAACTCCCTTGACTTTAGATCTGGTGGTTTGCCATCAACTGATTTAATGCCATTTTCTAGCAGTCGAATTCTTCTATAGAACATTCCCATTAGATGGGAGGTGTCAATTGGACACCTAGAGAAAATTTGATTTAAATTTATGAAAGTTTACGTTTCCAAGGCATACCTTCACTTCGAACAGCGATAAGGAATTGGTACAAGCACATAGAAGAATCAATAGCAATTTTGCGGCCTAGATTTACAAAATTCCTTATTTCGTTGTAATTTCCAGTGTTGTAATAAAGCCTTACCAAAAAAATTATTGATTTCACCCTCCTTTACAGCAAATGGTGCAACATCTGTGATTAGTTTTGATAAGCCTAGTAATTTATAGTCCTTATATATGAAATAATAAAATAATTGAGAAACGACGATCAAAAAACCGAACACAAAACCAGCGGATTCTCTACAATATGACGCCAATAACAGATATGTCATGCCCAGTGTTGCCAACAGCAAATGTCGATTAAGGCTACATCTCATTACGCGCTCAAAAAATAATCAACAAAAAACGACCATCCACAAATGTCGCTGTACATAACAAATTGCCACGAATATGGCTTGCGGATATTAATACTTAATTGAGTGCAGTTCAGCTAGGTTGTAATGGTATGAATGAGTTTTCAGGAGTTAACACACCAAATAGCTAAAGCAGCTATAAAAAGCTAGAATTGGTATCACTGGCCATGTAATGACATAAAGCAACTGTACCATTTTCACTTGCGACTAAAAGGCAATATTTTGTACAAAGGAACCCAAATGTTTAATAATCTAGATTTAAATATTAAAGTGGAATTATTATATTCAAAAATCAAATTGCACAGCAAATTCTAAATTATTTATATTGTAGCATAATAATAACTACGCACCCTAAAAGTATGATGCAACAAATTCCGAAGTGTCTTTCATTCTGGCAGAATTTTGGTTGAAGTGTCCTTTCATTCGAGGTTCGTGTCTGCAGTTTCCACAGTTCGTGTCTACGAAAGAGACGAATAACATCACGGATGAGAGGGAATTATAACTGCAAGAATGATTGTCATCTTGGAATTTCTCTTGTTCCAGTGGTCGAAGAATTTGCTAGAAGTTTCTGGCTATCAGAAACTTCTGCTATATAAGGACAGATGGCGATCAAAAAGGGGCAGTAGTTTTTAAACTGTGGCGAAGAGATTAGAAAAGTGATAATGGGCGAAGTTGTAATTTTGTGATAAATTGAAAGTTGAGATTTAACAAGAAGAAGTAATTAGTTTGGATTTGTGGATTAAGTAATTGAAAGGAGATAAAGTGATTTGAGAGGACAGAGACCTTGTAAGAAAAGAATTGCGAAGAATAGTATAGTGTGAACCTGAATTGTTCTATAGACTAGAAAATAAAGAAATAATTTCACAGAATATTGTTTTATCTACTCGAGCCGTAGCTCGCATATTACAATATCTTTAAGTTTATGAATTCGAGTTGTTATTCAACCGCCGCCATATTCAGTCGCATTTTTCTTTTTGCCCCGCAAATTAATTCATTGTTAATTTGTCATTTTTCGCCGCATAAGCAATTTCCCGCTTATTTTTTTGACCCACTTCGCGATTGTATAACTGTTCGCTGACGCGCCCTTTAATTTGTTGTCCTACTTTTTCGTGACCTTACGCAACGACTTATTTTCTGCCATGTCTTGTGGAATGTCGAATTGCCTAATCGATGAAAGCAATGCCGATTGAATTGCTTGTAATGGCATCTGTGGCAAATCTTTCCATGCCATTTGTGTCGGACTTAACAAAAGAAACACGGTCAATATCGGCCAACCTCATTTACTTCTGTGATGAGTGTAAGGACATATCGCTGTCGCACGTGCTCCTCGCGATAAAATGCCTTAGTGAATCTAATGAAAACCACCATAAAAGTCTCATTAAAAAAATAACAGAAATACTGTCCAGCCTTGAAAATAATGCAAGATGAACAAGGGGGATCGTAACAACAGGACAAGAGAAGAAAAAAAAGCTAACAAAATTTGTAATATCTTTTTTGCTAAGTGAAATAAAGAGAAGTAAAGCAAACAAGTATTCACAAATTTATTTTCAGTTGCCGACTCGCAACATTTCTTACAAATTTTGTTACGCCAACAAGTCGATGTCAGCGGAAGGGAATCTACACGCGGCGTCCAATTGCCAATTGTGCAGTGCGAATGACTCGGTGGATAATATGGTGGCTTGTGACAGATGCGGCTCATGGATCCACTTCACGTGCGCTGGAGTTGATGGCTCAATCGAAAACCAGGAGTATATATGTACTCGTTGTATGGTCAGCAGCCACCAATATACACCTACCGGACGGCAGTCTCCCTTACCAAGCAGTGATCAGGACAACTCACGTCGCCTACATGCTGCCAAACAAGCCGAACAACCCACAGAGAATTTGAGTCAATCGCGGGATCCTAATTCCTTTGTGAATTCTGCACGTAGACTCTTTGAGCGAGGTAATTCCGCATTGCAGCCTACATCTTTCGACCAAAAGCAAGAAATTTGCGTACCTTCACAAGAAATCGCTCATATCCAAATCGATGCTGACAAACCAGGTGCTGCGGCAAGTTCTGGGAACAGACAGCGGATTGCGGCGGGATCATCCAAGGGCTCTAAACGTTCTTCAAAGAGATTGGAACGTGAGCTTCAGAAGTTGGAAGATGAGCGCAAAATAAACAAGGAGTACTTAGAAAAAAAGTATCAACTTTTAAATGAGCATGCTGAAGAGAGTTCCAGTAGCGACGACGGCATCTCTACAGATGGAAACGGTAAAGTTCAGGAGTGGATGCAGCAAGCGCAAAGCTCAACACAAATGTGTAGGCCAGTTGCAAGCCAGTCAATGCCCAATATGCTGAACCCTAGAGGCCATGTGACGAATAGTACAACCACGTGGCTGGGTGCTAACGTGAACATACCACAACAGCAGCAGCAGAAACCATTGCAGTGCCTTCAACAACCGATTTCTCATCTACGCGGACCATTAGCGAACAAGCAGATGACGTTTTCACATCCTCATCCAAATAGCATGTGCTCATATCCACGGCAGCTAAACACGCACGCCAGACCAACAACATCGAGCCAGCATCATCAACACTTTGGAGAAACAATGGGTGTTCAGTCGCAGCCAAATGCAGATATCGGTGCAACATCATCGAGACATCATTACTCGCAGTTTGATGAGAAGATTTTTGTCCATCAGCCTCAGTCAGTACACCATCAGGGCCAATCGTCAGTTCCTCCAGTACTCACCAGGAACCATTTTGCTGCGCGTCAGTCCTCTCTTAGGGAACTCCCTACTTTTGATGGCAACCCGGAAACATGGCCCCTATTTATCTCCAGCTTTGAACGCACGACACAGCTTTGCGGATTTTCGGATGAGGAGAATTTGGTTCGCCTTCAAAAGGCTCTCAAGGATAACGCCTTGAACGCTGTCCAAGTCCTTCTGTGTCAGCCCAGCTGCGTTCCACGAGTGATTTCTACCCTGCACATGATGTTTGGGCGGCCGGAGCTAATTTTAAGTTCCCTGCTCCAGAAAATCCAGGCCACGCCATCACCAAAATTGGATAAGTTGGAAACTTTGGTGAACTTCGCTATAGCAGTACAGAATCTCTGCGCCACACTGGAGGCCTCTGGGTTGGTAAATCATCTAAATAATCCTATGCTGTTACAGGAGTTAATTGGGAAACTACCATCCTCCATCCGGCTGAATTGGGCCCTACACAGGCAGACTCTACACACCTGTACGCTATCTGAGTTCAGTGTGTGGATTTATCAACTTGCGGAAGCAGCAAACTTCGTAATAGTTCCAAGTCCGTCAGCTACAATCGGAGGAGGTAAGCCAGCACCACACAGTAAGAAAGAAAAAGGTTTTCTTCACGCGCATTTAGAAGTCACAGCACCAGCATCTGACGCCCGAGATTCACTGCCCAAACCCAGAGAAGTTCCTGCTGAACGAAAGTGTTTTGTCTGCAGTGGAGGCTGCCCTTCAATCGAGAAATGCAGTCAATTCATGCAGTTGAGTCACTCGTCTAGATGGGGAGTCGTACGAGACCATAGGTTATGTCGACGCTGTTTAAGGAGGCATGGGAACTACAGATGCAAGTCGGACGCTGAGTGTGGCGTAGATGGCTGTACATTTAAGCATCACAGATTTCTTCACAACAATGATAGGGACAGCAAGATCCCATCACCAAAGGTACGTGCTCCTGCTCAGCTAACAGCGCAACCAAACAACGCACACATTGACAACTCAAACGCAGTATTGTTCCGGATCGTTCCCGTCATCTTACATGGTAACAACGTGGAGGTAAGAACTTACGCTTTCCTGGACGATGGCTCTTCACTGACATTGATGGATGAGGAAATAGCCGATCTGTTGAACGTTAACGGTAGATGTGAACCACTGTGCCTCAAATGGACGGCTAATACCCACCGATACGAAGAGGATTCTCGAGTGCTGAACCTTCACATATCCGGTACTGATAAGAAGTGTATAAGGTACCCACTAATGAACGTGCATACTGTGAAGAGTCTTCAGCTTATGCAACAAACAATCAACGCCGAAAAACTTCGAAACCGGTACAGACATCTGAAAGATTTGCCAATCGAATCTTACACCAACGCTGTCCCTCGCTTGCTTATCGGACTGAACAATTGGAAGATTGGGCTTCCGCTAAAATGTAAGGAGGGAAAATCGAAAGAACCCATTGCGACCAAGACACGCTTGGGGTGGAGTGTCCATGGCTGCTATTCGCTTTCAGAGGAGCATCCAGAGTCTGCTGAATCCACTGCCTACACCAACTTCCATAAGTGCGACTGCAATCGAGGTAACAACTCCGAATTGGAACGCTTGCTAAAGGAGTTTCTTAGTACCGAAGATTTTGGAACCACAAATTCCATCGGCGTTCTTAGATCTTCAGACGATCAACGAGCCATGGAGCAGTTACAAAAACACACCCGGCGTAAGGATGACCGATTCGAGACGGGGCTACTCTGGAGGTACGAGCAACCTAACCTCCCAGATAGCTTTCTGATGGCAAAAAGGCGCCTTTTATGTCTTCAGCAACGAATGCACCGTGACCATGAGCTATCAAAGCTACTTCACCAGAAAATTGAAGACTACATTGCGAAAGGTTATGTACGGAAGCTATCACCCGAAGAAGTCGCAGGAAGCCGAGCAAAAGCGTGGTATCTTCCAATCTTCCCAGTCAAGAACCCTAACAAACCTGGGAAGGTGCGTCTGGTCTGGGATGCAGCTGCAAAAGTTGGAGGACTGTGCTTAAACTCTGTGCTCTTAAAAGGTCCCGACCTACTCACGCCTTTAACATCTGTCATCTTTAAATTTCGAGAGAGACAATTTGCAATCTGTGCCGACATCCAAGAAATGTTCCACCAGATTCGAATTCGGGAACAAGACCAAAATTATCAGCGATTTCTATGGTTTGACCAGAATAACAACATAGAAGAATACGTCATGATGGTATTGACCTTTGGAGCCACTTGCTCGCCTAGCTGCGCGCAGTATGTGAAAAATAAGAATGCAGAAGAATTTGAAGATAAGTTTTCCCGAGCTGCAAAATCGATTCGTGAGAACCATTACGTGGACGATCTGATGGACAGCGTGGATTCCGAGCAGCAGGCAATTAAGTTGGCGCAGGAAATAGCATTTATTCATCAGCAGGGAGGATTTCACATACGCAATTGGATTTCCAACTCAAAGGCAGTTATAGAAGCACTGGAGTCTGTACCCACCGACGAAGTCAACTTTAACACCAAAGCTGGGCTTGGAGCTGAAAAGGTATTGGGAATGTGGTGGTGTACTCGAGAGAACTACTTCACATTTAGAATTTCAGCGAGCTCGAGAAATGAAGACGTGCTTTTGGGCGCAAGGGTTCCCACAAAACGCGAAGTTCTGCGAATTCTCATGAAGATCTTCGATCCGCTAGGATTCTTGGCGAATTTCCTCATGTATGTCAAAATACTGCTGCAGGAAGTTTGGCGCAGTGGAATTGGATGGGATGACCCAATCCTGGAACCTCAGTATACCAAGTGGCTTCATTGGGCTCGCTTTCTGCCGCAACTGGATGAGATCCGTATTCCCAGATGCTACATCTCGAACGTTTTCGAGAGCTATCCTGAGATGCAGCTGCACGTTTTCGTGGACGCAAGCCAAGATGGTTTCGCGGCCGTAGCATACGTCAGGTCCAGCTCAAGAAATGTGGTCGAATGTGCCCTTATAGGAGCCAAGACGAAAGTTGCCCCACTGAAGTCGCTCTCAATTCCACGGCTGGAGCTCCAAGCGGCTGTCCTAGGAGTTCGTCTTGCTGCCAGCATCATTGAGTCCCATTCAATAACCTTTCAATCTCGCTTCTTCTGGTCGGACTCAAAAACAGTGTTAAGTTAGTTGCGATCTGATCACCGCCGCTATCGACAATTCGTCGCGTTTCGAGTAAGCGAAATTTTGGACTTCACCAATGTACGTGAATGGCGCTGGATCTCAACCAAACTCAACGTGGCCGACGAAGGAACAAAATGGCAGAAAAATCCTAACTTCAGCGCATCAAGCCCGTGGCTGACTGGCCCAGAATTTCTCCTAGAAGCAGCAGAGTTTTGGCCTCAGGATGACTCCGTTGAACAACGAACTGAAGAAGAATTGAAGGCTCAATTTCTTGGCGTACATAGCAAGGTCAGTAAAGATGTCTTTGCACCAGAAAGATTTTCCGAGTGGTGTCGACTTTTGCGATGCGCGGCTCTAGCTCTACGATTTGCGGAAAATATGCTTGCTCGCTTGCGGCTAAGAACACACAAAACAGGTCCAATCAGCCACTGTGAACTTAAAAACGCCGAATATCAACTATTTAAGCAAGCTCAATGGGACGTCTTTGCTGAAGATATTCTAAGTATTGGATCGACTGGTCGTGTCGACAGATCAAGTTCACTTGTATCGCTTTGTCCACATCTTGACGAACACGGGGTTCTTCGCGCTAGTAGCAGGATTGAGAGGTACGTAGAAACATATAACGACATTAGACGACCGATAATTCTTCCTAAGCAGCACCATATCACAACACTCATCGTTCGTAACTACCACAACCGCTACCATCATGAAAATCATGAAACTGTGGTTAACCAACTACGCCAGAGGTTTCACATCCCAAATATGAGAACGGTTTTGGGTAAGGTAAGAAGAGCATGTCAACGATGCAAGAATGCTGCGGCGGAGCCGCGTCCTCCTATGATGGCCCAGCTTCCAGTAGCCAGATTATCAGCGTTTTGCCGACCGTTTTCATACACCGGCATTGACTATTTCGGCCCGATGTCTATAGTAAATCTTCGAAGGATCGAAAAAAGGTACGGAGTATTGTTCACATGTTTGACGACGCGGGCCGTTCACATCGAAATCGCGCATTCGCTGACAACCGATTCCTGCATACTTGCGATACGGAACTTTATGGCACGCCGAGGAACACCACTCGAACTCTTCAGTGATAATGGGACAAATTTCAGAGGAGCCGAAAGTGAGCTGAAGAAGGCATTCAAAAACGTCGACAACAACAAGCTCATGCAGACGTTTACAACTGTGACCACCAAATGGACATTTATCCCGCCTGGATCACCCCACATGGGTGGGAGCTGGGAGCGCTTGGTTCGCTCCATCAAGTCAGTTCTCTACAAAATAAAACCGGATCGCCATCCATCAGATGAGGTACTTAGAGCTATGTTGCTGGAAGTGGAAAACATAGTGAACTCTCGACCTCTAACATACATACCCATCGACAACGAGAATGAAGAAGCGCTAACGCCCAATCATTTTCTCCTGGGCTCATCCGGAGGATCCAAGCCATGGGCTGTTCTTAACGACGATATAGAAGTACTTCAGCGGAACTGGCTAATATCGCAGAAGTATGCGCAGCAGTTTTGGCGACGTTGGGTTTCCGAATACCTACCTACTATAACAAGAAGGACAAAGTGGTTTACTCCTGCCGAGCCACTTAAAAAGGACGATATCGTGGTAATAGTGGATCCCAACAGTCCTCGTAATTGTTGGCCAAAGGGACGAGTGGTCGAGACCAAGCTGGGTCAAGATGGACAGGCGAGAAGTGCTACAGTTGTAACACAATCTGGTATCTATCAGGTCCTTGATGTCAGGTCAAATAAGGAGGTAGGTCCGGAGGACATACCGGGGAGGGGTGTTGCGACTGCACATCGCTAATGAACACACTGACTGCACATCTCTTGCGGACACCTTCTCAACATCTGACAGCGAGCACGAGGCAAGATGGGCTTCCGCCTTTTTCCTTCTTTTTGAGCTTTGGCGTCGAACAAGGGGGATCGTAACAACAGGACAAGAGAAGAAAAAAAAACTAACAAAATTTGTAATATCTTTTTTGCTAAGTGAAATAAAGAGAAGTAAAGCAAACAAGTATTCACAAATTTATTTTCAGTTGCCGACTCGCAACACTGGTCCTTCTACGCCCGGATATTTTGGAATGGTTTTTTCGTTTATTGGTTGGTGGTTGCTAGACTTTGGATTCCTACACAGATAAGTATTAATTGCAAATCTGAATTTGGTCTGTTGCTCCTGTCTGTTGCTGTCTATGGATGCTTTTTTGGGGCTCGATTTGCTGCTGCTGTCTTGATAATTAGTGCATAGTGGAATCGATAAATTTTGTGAAGGCTGCAAGAATTTCGGGTTGTGTTTGATTTAGCGTTTTGATCCACGTGTTCGGTAATTGGACTTAATCGTAATTATTATAATGGAAGCCGTGAAACAAGCACGCGGTCATTATAAAGGCTCAATTACTAGAGTTTTTACCTTTTCACAAAAAATTCCCGACAATGCCCATGTTCTAGAATTGGAGGTGCGGTTAGAAAGATTAGAGAAGGCATGGAAAGACATTTGTGATAGTCAATCGGCTCTTTTTGAGTTTCATGCTGAGGAGGGATACGGTGATCCCGAAGCCGAATTTGAGATTGTAGAATCGAAATACCTTATCGCAAAATGTGCTCTTTTGAGGCGTATAAAGGAATTAGCTCCGGTCCGCGATGCAGCCCAAAATACTTCGCTGAGAGAATTAGTTTCTTCTCAGACTGAATTCATGGATAGGTTAGGGCAGGCGGCTTCGTCTAGCACCAGCAATAAGGACGCGTCAACGATATTGTTATAACCCATGCATACTACACCTTTTTCCGGTGATTACCGCGAATGGCCGGGTTTTCGTGATGTATTTATGCAAACTGTGGACTGTAATGTTAAGCTTTCCGGTGCTCAAAAATTCCGTTACTTGAAATCGGTCTTACGCGAAGATGCGTTTAATTTGTTGAATGGTATAAACGTTTCGGACTCCAATTATCTGCTTACTTGGGAGAAGCTGGAACGCCGGTACGATAAGCCGCTTTACATTATTAATGCGCTTATTGAACAATTTCTTAAATTGCCAAGCGTGGATTCGGGGAATGGTTCTCACTTGCGTAAGCTTGTTGACAAAGCGGACGAGGTTATTCGTGGTCTAGAAGCGGTTAAGGCAATAGGTAGAGATCCGTGGCTCGTGTACTTGTTAATAAATAAAACAGACTCGGAAACTCGAAAGGCTTGGGCGCTAGAAAGCAAAAATTCAGAGGAATCTACCATCGAAGACCTTCTGGAGTTCTTAGAAGAACGTTCTTGTGCTTTAGAAGCTAGTGATTCAAAAACCAATCGCGTCGTAAAGAACTCTCGTGAGTCGAAACCCGTGAACATAAAAAGCCTAGCCGTGGTGAATGCGTCGTACCCAAAATGCAAGGGTGAACATTATCTACCGCAGTGCCCAGAATTCGTTTCAATGTCGGTTAGTTCGCGTCGCAGCTTCGCTACAGATCAGCGATTATGTTACAATTGTCTCGGTACTAAACACTCGTCGATGCGATGTCGAGTTAAGGCGCGTTGTTCGTTTTGTAATACTCTTTATCATAGCTTAGTACACGTAGATAATACTAATCAATCTTTTAGTTCAACCAACTCTCCCACTGCCATTAATGCTACTCCGAACTCTGTGGTATCGGTCGTAAGCAACCATATGAAAAATGAATCGCGTTCCACGGGATTATTACCTACCGTCGTTGTTAAAGTGCTTGATGCCCAAGGTTCGCAGGTGTCTTTTGTGACTGATAGTTTAGTGAAAAGGCTTGGCCTTCGCCGTTCCCATGCTCGGTTGCCTATATCTGGAATTTCATCCGTTGAAGCTGGTGTGACTCACGGTGCAGTCAATTTAACCTTAAAATCTTGCATTAGTCCGCAGTTTATTGAAATTGAGGCTTATATTCTGAACAAAATAACCTCACAAACTCCATCGTTTTCATTCGAATGTAGCAACTTCACTTTCCTCGAAGACCTTCAGTTAGCTGATGTCGGATTTAATACCCCCGGGCACATTGATATACTGTTGGGGGCTGACAAGGCTTGGAGTATACTGCGAGGTGGTCATCGCTCAGATGAAAAAGGAAGGGTTGTTGCGCATGAGACCCTTTTTGGATGGGTTGTAACGGGTTGTTTGTCAGAAAAACCCGTTGTTTCGTTGCATGCAGGTGTTGACCTTGTTGTGATTTTGAAGTCTTTTTGGGAAATTGAGGAAGTTCCGCAAAAGTTCTCTTTGACACTAGGTGAAGATGAGGTAGATGTTAATTTTTCTAAGACCCTTACTCGAACGTCGGACAACAAGTACATGGTAGAACTTCCGTTTCGACAAGATAATGCAACATTTGCTAATACCATATCTGGAGCCCTGTCTAGACTCTTCGCTATGGAACGTCGGTTTTCTCGGGATGAAGGTCTAAATGTGGAATATCACAAGTTTATGAAAACGTATTTAGATTTAGGACATATGGAACGTATTCCAGACGACGAAATAGAGCCTACATCGGGAAGCGTTTTCTATTTGCCTCATCACGCCGTCATCACTAACAAAATTCGCGTCGTCTTCGATGGCTCGCATAAGGATACCAAAAATTGCAGCCTCAATGAGATGCTTCATGTAGGAACCCCTCTTCAACGCAACCTGCTTAACGTTTGTATACGATTTCGCTTGCATCGTTTTGTGTTTTGTGCTGACATCGTCAAAATGTTTCGACAAATTTGGGTACATCCGAAACATCGAGATTTTCAGCGGATTGTGTGGAGAGAATCTTCTGATAGCCGAATTTCGCATTTTCGTTTGTGTACTGTGACGTATGGTACCTCTCCAGCCCCTTATCTGTCTATGAAAGTTTTCCGTCAAATAGTGTTTGATTACAAACACCAGTTCCCTATAGCGTCGCATGCCATATGACAGGAGCTGATTCGTTGTCCGAGACATTGGAGCTAAAGAAGCAGATTGTAGAAATGCTGTCTTGTGGAGATTTGGAGCTCAGCAAGTGGAGTTCAAATTGTTGGGAGATTTTGCGAGAAATCGAATGTAAAGAAGCTATTTCGCTGGATTTGGATAGTTCATCGCAGTGCACTAAAGTTCTTGGTTTGGTTTGGAACCCACATCGTGACATATTTACGTATAAAATAAGTTTGGCGGAACAATTATTGCCTACAAAGCGTAAGGTGCTTTCTGAGGTTGCAAGGATTTACGATCCCTTGGGCTTCTTGGCTCCTTCCACTATTGTCTTGAAGATACTGTTTCAGGAGCTTTGGATCGCAAAGACGAAAATAGATTGGGATGACCCCTTACCCTTTGAAGTAGCAGAAAAATGGAAGCGGTATCGGGAGAATTTGGCTTATTTCGAAAACTTTAGGATTTCTCGAAGGATTACCCAAAATTCTAAAAGCTTGGAGTTAATAGGATTCTCGGATGCTTCCGAAAAGGCTTATTCTGCGGTAGTTTACAGTCGAAGTTGTTTAAGTGACAGTGTGGTTGAGGTCCAATTAGTTGCGGCCAAAACTCGTGTTGCTCCGGTAAAACATCTGTCGATTCCTCGCCTAGAACTCTGTGGAGCTCTACTCTTGTGTCGGTTAGTTGAGCTCATTCGGTCGTCCTTGTCTGAAACACCAGTTCAAGTGTTTGCATTTTGTGACTCGAAAGTAGTTTTATCCTGGCTCTCCTCGCCTCCGCGAAGATGGAATAGATTCGTAGCGAATCGTACCTCCGAAATACTGTCATCGTTGCCTCGTTCTTCTTGGAATTATGTGTGTTCTGCTGAAAACCCTGCTGATTGTGCTTCCAGGGGTCTTGCACCCGCAGATCTAATGGAATTCGAAATGTGGTGGAAAGGTCCGACATGGTTGTCTCAGGAGCTAGTTTGTTGGCCCGTTAATCGTGAAATTTTGATCGAAGAGATTCCTGAGGAGAGGAAAAAGGGCATTGAAGTTCACGTTTCCGTTACGGTTGAGCATTTTCTCGAAAACCTTTCGCTAAAGGTATCTGCTTGGAGAAAACTGGTTAGAATCGTTGGGTATATTCATCGCTTCATAAAGTTCTGCCGTTTGCCTTAAGAAGATAGAAAACTTCGATATTTTTCGCTTTTAGAGCTTCGTCTTGCTAAACAAGCCTGTCTCCGGTGGTCTCAAAACGAGTTCCAAGCCGAAATAGCTGCTCTCAAGGCTGATCGGTATGTTTCCAAGATGTCAAAGTTGTTTTCACTTTCGCCTTTTATTGATGATGTCGGTTTGTTGCGTGTCGGTAGCAGGATTTCAAACGCTAGGGATGTACCTTATAGTGTAAAACATCCTACTATTCTGCCCAAAAATCATCGCATTACCCAGCTAATTCTATTGGATGCACACAGAAACCTTTTGCATATCAGTGTCTCGGGACTTTTCGCGTTGATACGTCAAGAGTATTGGATCATAGGGAGCAGAAACCTTATTCGGAAACTGGTGCACGATTGCATTACGTGTTTCCGTAATCGACAGGCTACGTCTACGCAGCTTATGGGGAATTTGCCACCATCTCGTGTGAATCCATCCTTTGCTTTCGCTCACACTGGATGTGATTACGCTGGCCCCATAGCTCTTCGTTTGTCCAAGGGAAGGAAGCCTAAAATGGTGAAAGGGTACATTTCGTTATTTGTCTGCATGACTACCAAGGCGCTTCATCTTAAAATGGTTTCGGACCTAACCACGGATGCCTTTTTGGCTGCGCTCAAAAGGTTCATCGCGAGGCGTGAGAAATGCAGCGTTATATACTCAGATAATGGGACAAACTTTCAAGGAGCAGCTCGCGTTCTATCAGAGATGCACAAGTTGGTGCAATCGCAGGGGCACAATCAGAAAGTTGCTGAAATATTAACTGCAGAGAGCATCGATTGGCAATTTATCCCTCCGTACAGTCCTATGGGAAGCGGGGGTTAAATTGGTAAAACAACATATTTGTCGCGTCGTTGGCAATCATACTCTTACCTTCGAGGAAATGTGTACCTTGTTAGCCCAAATCGAAGCCCTCTTGAATTCTAGGCCACTTTGTGCTTCCTCTGACTTAGATCTTGACCCATTAACATCTTCTCATTTTCTTATAGGAAGGCCATATACCGCTATCTCCGAGCCAAGTTATCTGGAGACACCTATTAATCACCTAGGAAGATGGGAATTACTCCAGAATATGTTGCAAGGTTTCTGGCGAAGATGGCACACCGATTACTTAACATCGTTACAGCAGCGCCCAAAATGGAGAGAACCTACCAGAGATTTTAGAGTTGGTGTTATGGCAGTTCTCAAGGAGGCGAATATGCCACCTTCACAATGGTCCCTAGGAAGAATTGCAGAAGTCCATCCAGGCCAAGATGGACATGTACGAGTAGTTACATTGCGAACCAAAAGCGGAATGCTCAAGCGCCCCATCACCAAACTAGCGATGCTGCCACTTTCCTGAAATTCCTTCAGCGGCGGCGGCATGTTGGATAATGAAATATAAACTTCAGTGCTAACCTATAGACTATTTGCTAATTCCTAAATATTAATTACCTAACTAACCCTAATTTACCCTATAATCATATGCTCCATATTTTATCAAACTAGTTTCTATTTTGCTTTGTGCTGCTTCGCTCTTGCTGTATTAACTCAGATGCAAGTACCTCTAGTTTACTCGAATTGGAAATTATGAGAGTATTACCGTTTTTTGATTTTGGTTTTTATCCTACGATTAGCTTCCACTGATATAGGCTAACGATTTGTTCTCTCTCTGCCAGCAACCACCAAGCGCGAAGCATCACATCGTCTCCAATAATAGTTTTTTTTGACTTAATACTTTTGTTGAGGAATAAATTTATAATTTATAACGTTTTACAAAATTCCGAGTCTTGCTTGTTTTTTTTTTCTTCAATAATTCGTTATCAACTGTGATAAGTGATCTCAAAACAAAATCGGATGAGCAAATTGTCGCACACCAAAATACGTGCGAGATTATTAACACAATGCGTGAAGATTTAGATTTTCATTTCCAAGCCCCATCGATCAATCAACCATCTCCCAAGCAACCTGATCCTATGCTCGAAGTGATTTTCGATAAAATTAGTGATGTCGGCGGCGAATTAACCGTGGTTCGGTCGACTTTTTCTGATATTGAGGATAGCATTGGAACAATATGCAGCAAAATTGATCAAGTATCAAACCATACTCAGCATCACCCAATTGTTCAGTACAACACGTCAATCTTGGCTGAACTATTAGATACCGAAGTGGATCCGCCCTCATCTCCACCTTCCTGTCGCCAACGAATGGTTGAAACGGTCTCTACACAACAATCTTCCTCTTACATTTTACTACCAGAACGTAAGAGGCCTACGCTCGAAAACCCAAGCTGTTTTGCGCCAATCCCATGCTCTCCCTTTCGATATCTATGCTCTGACTGAAACCAATCTGATCCCCGACATAAAGAGTCAAGAATTATTCCCCCCTACTTTTAATGTTTTTCGAAACGACGACCCTACCCAACCCTTGGTAGACTCTCCCTCTCGAAGTGTGCTACTGGCCATTCATAATGACCTTGACTCTTCTCTCATTGCCATTTCTTCCTCTTCTAAGGTCGACTTTATTACAATAAAAATAACTTTTCCACACCGATCCCTGTACGTTATGTGTTGTTACATTCTACCAAATCAATCTATCGAATTTTACCAACTTGCTATAGACGCGATTGATTAAATAATCGACCTATCTGATTCCCTCGATGAGATCTTCATTTATGGCGACTTTAATCTACCTCTGCTGCAGTGGAGTCCTTCCGATGATGAATCCTTTTTCATCGCTTCAAATGCCAACTCCACTAAGAATGTCTCTTCATAGATCGGCTAACTGATTCAAGTCTATGTCAAGTTAGTAATGTCTTAAATTACATGGGAAGGCAATTAGACCTTATATTCACAACTGATCCCGATAACTCCTCAGTCTCGCTTTGTACCCTAACTCTGTCAACTATTGATAACTTTCATCCTCCCCTTCTTCTTTCACTTTTCCTCAATTCTCCACTTCAATCTACACCTCCTGCATTTCACACTTCTTACGACTTTCATAAAGCTAATTTCCGCAAAATAAATGCCTATCTGAGTGAATGCTCCTTTGAGTTTGCTAACTTATCCTTAAACGAAGCCCTAACAATTTTTTACAGAGATATGTTTAATTCCATTTCTCTTTATGTCCCCTTTTCTCGTCATAAAACTTCATCTTCATCCCCCCCTTGGTATAATCGCAAACTTCGCGCCGTACGTAACAAGAGAAACAAGTTATGGGCAGCTTTCCTTCGTACCAGTTCTGTTTTCGACTATTCCAACTATCTAGGTTCCTACCTTAAATTCAATCATCTTTATAACTCTCTCTACCAGCGGCACCTAATTAACGCGAAAGCAAATCTTATAAACGACCCTAAGTCATTTTTTCAATTCGTCAACTATAAAAAAAATCTGTTGGTTACCCTCCGTCCCTCTCTTTTGAAAACATATCTTCAACTAATCCGCAAACCATTGCCAAATTTTTGCCAAATATTTTAAACAATCCTTCGCCGACAACTCTTTTGAACCAGACCCCTCTTACTTCACTCACCTTCTTAACTTCTCCGTTGGCTCCTTTCTGTCCCTGCCTTTTGATCCTGCTGTAATTGAAAATAAACTACAAAATCTTAATGATGAATTCTCACCCGGCCCAGATGGTCTCCCTGCCATTTTTCTTAAAAAATGCTCTCCCATTCTCTCCCTCCCCCTCATCACCTTTTCCGTTTGTCTCTTTCACTAGGAGAATTAACTCAGATTTGGAAGACCTCTTTCATAACCTCCATTCACAAAAAGGGATCAAAGAACGAGGTAACAAACTATCGCCCCATTGCTAAACTTTCTCATCTACCCAAACTTTTCGAAAGTATTTTATACGAAGCCTTAAGCTTTCAGTGCAAGTCTCTTATCTCTCCCACCCAACACGGCTTTCTGAAAGGTAGATCAACTACCACTAACTTAGTCGAATTCGTGTACTTCGCCCTGTCTGCCTTAGAGAATGGCAAAGAAGTCGACGTTATTGCAACTGATTTTAGTAAAGCTTTTGATAAGATATCTCATAACTTAATCCTCCTCAAATTGTCTGCCCTCGGTTTCGAACCCATATTGTTAAAATGGATATCTTCTTACCTGGAAAATCGTTCTTACAGAGTTCGCTTCAGATCCATCTTATCGACTCCCTTCTTGGCCACCTCTGGTGTTCCGCAAGGCAGCCATCTAGGTCCCCTTCTCTTCATTCTAACCATAAACGATGTCGAGAGGGTTTTTTGATAAACTTTAGTCACAAATTAGCATTTTGTTGGTTTTTGTACATTTTTACTTTTGTTAATGTCGATTTTTTCACAAAAAAAAAGAAGAAGTTATGTGAATTCAAGAGCCATAGTTCACTTGAAATTACGTTAAATTTGTGTACTGAAGAGCCTCCAATAGCTGATAGAAATTCATTTTCACAGGTTATTTCAAAGATGCCAATTGATAAACTTTAGTCACAAATTAGCATTAATGCGATTAAAAAAAAAAAATTATGTGGATTGAAGAGTTCACTTGAAATTTGTGTACTGAAAAGCCTCCAATAGTTGATAGAAATTCACGTTGACTGCCAAAGAGCTGCTAGTCATTTTAGTAAATTGTTAATTATTCACAAGAAAACATCACTTAAAAGAAGAAATAAGAAATATAACACAATCAATTCGAACTAATTTTTTATTTGTTATATTATTACTAAAGGCAATGTAAATGAAGAACATTTCTTCACTGTGCACTTCATCAAACATATCGAATTTATCACAAGGCGACACAGTTACCCAGTACTTAGGACACAGCCTAATAATAAAGGAAGCCCGAACTTCAGCACACATTGTAGCGCAAGAGAACTGAGAAACGCCTTAGATTCCATTTGCTTAGACTGTCTTATTTGATATTGCTCCGCGCGTCTAAAAATTATTATAGCAACTTTAAGCTAACTTCATGAAAGAAATATGCAAGTGTTGACTCCAGAAATAACGCCCTTATCGAGATTAGATGACGATCGACCCCAGAAAACCGCTACTGGTCTGGTAACTTGGTAAAAACTCCTGAAATTTTAGATTGCTGAACCACAAGCAGAAAAGCTGAACAGAAAAAAGTACTTCTTCCATCACATCAATCTCCTCTGGGTCAGTAACATCTGGGGTAACAAACAATTGCCTGGCAATCTCATAGTTCCAATTCCCCGGAATCTGATACTTTTTCCTATCAATGTTTTCTAGAATGGATTCAATGTCTCTGTATGTGTTGATCATCTCAATGGCTCGCTTAGGGCCAACACCTTTGATGCTGTCACAGTAATCACATCCAAGGAGGATGCATATATCTATAAACGAAAAGGATACCGTATAGGCACACTATAATGAAGGTCAGCTAGCTTGTTTACCTCCTTCGAGTTGAGTTCAAACCCCTTCAAGATTTTCTCATAGCTATACTTCTTGGCATCTTTCTGGCCTCACTAAACGTTAAATGCCTTAGCATAATGAATGAGCCAAAGGTAAGGGCATCCATGTCTTCCGTAGCTCTGGCGTACACTTTTCCGGCTTTGACTAGTGCTGCATATGGAATACCCATCAGTTTCAGCAACTCTTTCGCCTCGCCAGCATGCTCTTTGGTGACACGAACCAATCTGCGATAGAACTTGTTCATGTCAGCCTCATCTCCAACTTCGGTGGCTTTCTCCAATGCCTTCTGACCTTCCTCACGATGTTCGGCACGTTTTCCAACTCCCCTGACTTTAGATCTGGTGGTTTGCCATCAACTGGTTTAATGCCATTTTCTAGCAGTCGAATTGTTCTATAGAACATTCCCATTAGATGGGAGGTAGTTTCACCATCCACCGTAGTCAATTGGACACCTAGAGAAAATTTGATTTAAATTTATGAAAGTTTACGTTTCGAAGGCATACCTTCACTTCGAACATCGATAAGGAATTGGTGCAAGCACATAGAAGTATCAATAGCAATTTTGCGGCCTAGATTTACAAAATTCCTTATTTCATTGTAATTTACAGTGTTGTAATAAAGCCTTACCAAAAAAATTATTGATTTCACCCTCCTTTACAGCAAATGGTGCAACATCTGCGATTAGTTTTGATAAGCCTAGAATTCCCATGGTAATTTATAGTTCTTATATATGAAATAATAAAATAATTGAGAAACGACCATCAAAAAATCGAACACAAAACCAGCGGATTCTCTACAATATGCCGCCAATAACAGATATGTCATGCCCAGTGTTGCCAACAGCAAATGTCGATCAAGGCTACATCTCACTACGCGCTCAAAAAAATAATCAACAAAAAACGTCCATCCACAAATGTCGCTGTACATAATAAATTGACACGAATATGGCTTGCGGATATTAGTACTTAATTGAGTGCAGTTCAGCTAGGTTGTAATGGTATGAATGAGTTTTCAGGAGTTAAGACACACCAAATAGCTAAAGCAGCTATAAATAGCTAGAATTGGTATCACTGGCCATGTAATGACATAAAGCAACTGTACCATTTTCACTTCCGACTAAAAGGCAATATTTTGTACAAAGGAACCCAAATGTTTAATAATCTAGATTTAAATATTAAAGTGGAATTAATATATTCAAAAAACAAATTGCACAGCAAATTCTAAATTATTTATATCTTTAAGTTTATGAATTGTTAATAAGAGTTTTTCTTAAACTAATAAAAACTAAAAACGAAAAAACTAAAACTGACATCTTCCAAATAACCTGTTCTCGTTTTACATCAAAAAATCTTATGCTTTCAAAGAAAAAAGTATAAATCTGCGTCGAAAGCCATAGTTCTAAGTATTAGGTTTAGCTCAGAGCGCCCGCATAGGGCCAGTAAGTTAGAATAAGGTAGTTAAATTAGATAAACTAGTTTTAAACGTTTTCTGTCTAGCAATAAGTTTAATGAATTATCACATAAAAAGTGGATTAGAAAAAAAGCATAAATTTGCAAAGCTATAAACACGGAACGAATGAAATGTCCGAAAATCGAGTGACTTTCAAAGTGCCAATTTTCAAAAAAAAAAAATTGAGTTGTTGCGTGCAACAAAAAGTTTTTCGATTCTCGAATAAAGCAATCCGATTTTCGGATTGCTAAGTACTAATCATCCTCATCCGAGGATGCCCTGGAATGAAATGGTTCATTTTAATGGATTACAAAAAGCATAAATCTGCAAAGCTATAAACACGTCACGAAAGAAATGTATGAAAATCGAGTGACGTTCAAAGTGCCAATTTTCAAAAAAAAAATTGAGTTGTTGCCTGCAACAAAGTTTTTCGATTCTCGAATATAGCAATCCGATTTTCGGATTGCTAAGTACTAATCATCCTCATGCGAGAATGCCCTGGAATGAAATGGTTCATTTTACTGCTCAAATGCGACAATAGTTGATAGAAATTCATGTTCACAAGTTATTTCAAAGATGCCAATTGATAAACTTTAGTCACAAATTAGCATTAATCCGATTAAAAAAAAAAAAATTATGTGGATTGAAGAGTTCACTTGAAATTTGTGTACTGAAAAGCCTCCAATAGTTGATAGAAATTCACGTTGACTGCCAAATAGCTGCTAGTCATTTTAGTAAATTGTTAATCATTCACAAGAAAACATCACTTAAAAGAAGAAATAAGAAATATAACACAATCAATTCGAACTAATTTTTTATTTGTTAAATTATTTCTAAAGGCAATGTAAATGAAGAACATTTCTTCACTGTGCACTTCATCAAACATATCGAATTTACCACAAGGCGACACAGTTACCCGGTACTTAGACACAGCCTAATAATAAAGGAAGCCCGAACTTCAGCACACATTGTAGCGCAAGAGAACTGAGAAACGCTTTAGATTCGATTTGCTTAGACTGTCTTATTTGATATTGCTACGCGCGTCAAAAAATTATTATAGCAAATTTAAGCTAACTTCATGAAAGAAATATGCAAGTGTTGACTCCAGAAATAACGCCCTTATCGAGATTAGATGACGATCGACCCAGAAAACCGCTACTGGTTTGGTAACTTGGTAAAAACTCCTGAAATTTTAGATTGCTGAACCACAAGCAGAAAAGCTGAGCAGATATCACACTCTTTAGACAGAAAAAAGTACTTCTTCCATCACATCAATCTCTTCTGGGTCAGTAACATCTGGGGTAACAAACAATTTCCTGGCAATCTCATAGTTCCAATTCTCCGGAATCTGACACTTTTTCCTATCAATGTTTTCTAGAATGGATTCGATGTCTTTGTATGTGTTGATCATCTCAATGGCTCGCTTAGGGCCAACACCTTTGATGCTGTCACAGTAATCACATCCAAGGAGGATGCATAGATCTATAAATTAAAAGGATACCGTATAGGCACACTATAATGAAGGTCAGCTAGCTTGTTTACCTCCTTCGAGTTGAGTTCAAACCCCTTCAAGATTTTCTCATAGCTATACTCCTTGACTGGCATCTTTCTGGCCTCACTAAACGTTAAATGCCTTAGCATAATGGATGAGCCAAAGGTAAGGGCATCCATGTCTTCCGTAGCTGTGGCGTACACTTTTCCGGCTTTGACTAGTGCTGCACACTGTGCTGCACACTGTGCTTCTGCTTCACATGGTGCGTCTACATATGGAATACCCATCAGTTTCAGCAACTCCTTCGCCTCGGCAGCATGCTCTTTGGTGACACGAACCAATCTGCGATTAAACTTGTCCATGTCAGCCTCATCTCCAACTTCGGTGGCTTTCTCCAATGCCTTCTGAGCTTCCTCACGACGTTCGGCACGTTTTCCAACTCCCCTGACTTTAGATCTGGTGGTTTGCCATCAACTGGTTTAATGCCATTCTCTAGCAGAGGAATTGTTCTATAGAACATTCCCATTAGATGGGAGGTAGTTTCACCATCCACCGTAGTTAATTGGACACCTAGAGAAAATTTGATTTAAATTTATGAAAGTTTACGTTTCGAAGGCATACCTTCACTTCGAACAGCGATAAGGAATTGGTACAAGCACATAGAAGCATCAATAGCAATTTTGCGGCCTAGATTTACAAAATTCCTTATTTCGTTGTAATTTCCAGTGTTGTAATAAAGCCTTACCAAAAAAAATCTTGATTTCACCCTCCTTTACAGCAAATGGTGCAACATCTGCGATTAGTTTTGATAAGCCTAGAATTCCCATGGTAATTAATAGTCCTTATATATGAAATAATAAAATAATTGAGAAACGACGATCCAGCGGATTCTCTACAATATGCCGCCAATAACAGATATGTCATGCCCAGTGTTGCCAGTGTTGATTTGTTGCCTGCAACAAAAAGTTTTTCGATTCTCGAATAAAGCAATCCGATTTTCGGATTGCTAAGTACTAATCATCCTCATCCGAGGATGCCCTGGAATGAAATGGTCCATTTTAATGGATTAAAAAAAGCATAAATCTGCAAAGCTATAAACACGTAACGAATGAAATGTCCGAAAATCGAGTGACTTTCAAAGTGCCAATTTTCCAAAAAAAAATTGAGTTGTTGCCTGTAACAAAGTTTTTCGATTCTCGAATATAGCAATCCTATTTTCGGATTGCTAAGTACTAATCATCCTCATCCGAGGATGCCCTGGAATGAAATGGTTCATTTTACTGCTCAAATGCGACATTATTCAACGGACTATGTAGCGGGATGCAAGAAAAGTATCTCCAACTAGCTTCTTCAGGCAGTACGTTTTCCAGCTGCTACCAGTTGAATACACCGAGGTTGACTGAAGTCCGCATGCACTTGGACATGCCGTCGAAAATGCCTCCTCTGCATCACTTCCCTCTGGGGTAACTTCGAAGACTATCTATGAAAACGGAGAACAGGTTATTTAAAAGATGCCAATTGATAAACTTTAGTCACAAATTAGCATTTTATTGGTTTTTGTACATTTTTACTTTTGTTAATGTCGATTTTTTCACAAAAAAAAAAAAAAATTATGTGGATTCAAGAGCCATAGTTCACCTGAAATTACGTTAAATTTGTGTACTGAAGAGCCTCTAATAGCTGATAGAAATTCATGTTCACAGGTTATTTCAAAGATGCCAATTGATAAACTTTAGTCACAAATTAGCATTAATGCGATAAAAAAAAAAAAAAAGTATGTGGACTGAAGAGTTCACTTGAAATTTTTTGAAATTTGAAATTTCCTTTACAAGACTCTACTTAAGTATACAAAACTATAATTTTCTGAAAATATCTTTCACACTTTTGATTGCAGTTCTATCAAAACAGTCAGGGCAAAAAAGAGTGCATTTTTATTTATACTGATGAAGATCAATTTTAGAGGATGCACCCAAACCGCGGTTCCAGCGCATAATATTTACCAAAATCTCCTTTTGCAGAGGGTTAATTTTATTTAGACTCAACGTGAAATAAATTTCAAATAATAAATTTACTCAGACGCAAAAATAACAATAAACAAAGATATTCTCACATATTTTCTCCCAAATGCACCTCAGCTCGTCAGCAGACACCATATCGGATAAATAAATAGACAATGACTAATGAGAGAATGCCAAATTTCGATACTTGATACTCGATCTCTTAAGGGGGCATGTCAAATCAACATTTATCAGTCACGTATTGCTCGATAACTGATGCAGTAATTCGACCGCTGTTCTCGTTTTACATAAAAAAATCTTATGCTTTCAAAGAAAAAAGTATAAATCTGAGTCGAAAGACAAAGTTCTAAGTATTAGGTTTAGCTTAGAGCACCAGCATAAGGCCAGTAAGTTAGAATAAGGTAGTTAAGTTAGTTAAACTAATTTTAAACGTTTTTTGTCTAGCAATAAGTTTAATGAATTATCACATAAAAATGGATTAAAAAAAAGCATAAATCTGCAAAGCTATAAACACGTAACGAATGAAATGTCCGAAAATCGAGTGACTTTCGAAGTGCCAATTTTGAAAAAAAATTTTGTTGTTGCCTGCAACAAAAAGCTTTTCGATTCTCGAATAAAGCAATCCGATTTTCGGATTGCTAAGTACTAATCATTCTCATCCGAGGATGCCCTGGAATGAAATGGTTAATTTTAATGGATTAAAAAAAAGCATAAATCTGCAAAGCTATAAACACGTAACGAATGAAATGTTCGAAAATCGAGTGACTTTCAAAGTGCCAATTTTCAAAAAAAAAAATTGAGTTATTGTCTGCAACAAAAAGTTTTTCGATTCTCGAATATAGCAATGCTATTTTCGGATTGCTAAGTACTAATCATCCTCATCTGAGGATGCCCTGGAATGAAATGGTTCATTTTATTGCTCAAATGCGACATTATTCAACGAACTATGTAGCGGGATGCAAGAAAAGTATCTCCAACTAGCTTCTTCAGGCAGTACGTTTTCCAGCTGCTACCAGTTGAATACACCGAGGTTGACTGAAGTCCGCATGCACTTGGACATGTCGTCGAAAATGCTTCCTCTGCATCACTTCACTCTGGGGTAACTTCGAAGACTATCTATGAAAACGGAGAACAGGTTATTTAAAAGATGCCACTTGATAAACTTTAGTCACAAATTAGCATTTTATTGGTTTTTGTACATTTTTACTTTTGTTAATGTCGATTTTTTCACAAAAAAAAAAAGAAGTTATGTGGATTCAAGAGCCATAGTTCACTTGAAATTACGTTAAATTTGTGTACTGAAAAGCGAATTTGTGTATTCAATAGCTGATAGAAATTCATGTTCACAGGTTTCAAAGATGCCAATTGATAAACTTTAGTCACAAATTAGCATTAATGCGATTAAACCAATTATGTGGATTGAAGAGTTCACTTGAAATTTGTGTACTGAAAAGCCTCCAATAGTTGATAGAAATTCACGTTGACTGCCAAAGAGCTGCTAGTCACTTTAGTAAATTGTTAATCATTCACAAGAAAACATCACTTAAAAGAAGAAATAAGAAATATAACACAATCAATTCGAACTAATTTTTTATTTGTTAAATTATTGCTAAAGGCAATGTAAATGAAGAACATTTCTTCACTGTGCACTTCATCAAACATATCGAATTTATCACAAGGCGACACAGTTACCCTATACTTAGGACACAGCCTAATAATAAATGAAGCCCGAACTTCAGCACACATTGTAGCGCAAGAGAACTGAGAAACGCCTTAGATTCCATTTGCTTAGACTGTCTTATTTGATATTGCTCCGCGCGTCTAAAAACTATTATAGCAACTTTAAACTAACTTCATGAAAGAAATATGCAAGTGTTGACTCCAGAAATAACGCCCTTATCGAGATTAGATGACGATCGACCCCAGCAAACCACTACTGGTCTGGTAACTTGGTAAAAACTCCAGAAATTTTAGATTGCTGAACCACAAGCAGAAAAGCTGAGCAGATATCAAACTCTTTAGACTGAAAAAAGTACTTCTTCCATCACATCAATCTCCTCTGGGTCAGTAACACCTGGGGTAACAAACAATTGCCTGGCAATCTCATAGCTCCAATTCTCCCGAATCTGATACTTTTTCATATCAATGTTTTCTAGAATGGATTCAATATCTCTGTATGTGTTGATCATCTCAATGGCTCAATGGCAAGTATGCATATAAACGTAGTAAAAACGAGCGGATTGTCTACAATATGCTGCCAATAACAGATATTCCATGCCCAGTGCTGCCAACAGGAAATATCGATTAAGGCTACATCTCACTACGTGATCAAAAAAATAATCAACAAAAAACGACCATACACAAATGTCGCTGTACATAACAAATTGACACGAATATGGCTTGCGGATATTAGTACTTAATTGAGTGCAGTTCAGCTAGGTTGTAATGGTATGAATGAGTTTTCAGGAGTTAAGACACACCAAGTAGTTAAAACAGCTATAAATAGCTAGAATTGGTATCACTGGCCATGTAATGACATAAAGCAACTGTGCCATTGTCACTTGCGACTAAAAGGCAATATTTTGCACAAAGCACAAAGGAACCCAAATGTTTAATAATCTAGATTTAAATATTAAAGTGGAATTAATATATTCAAAAAATAAATTGCACATCAAATTCTAAATTATTTATATCTTTAAGTTTATGAATTGTTTATAAGAGTTTTTCTTAAACTAATAAAAACTAAAACTGACATCTTCCAAATAACCTATTCTCGTTTTACATAAAAAAATCTTATGCTTTCAAAGAAAAAGTATAAATCTGCGTCGAAAGACATAGTTCTAAGTATTAGGTTTAGCTTAGAGCGCCCGCATAGGGCCAGTAAGTTAGAATAAGGTAGTTAAGTTAGATAAACTAATTTTTTGTCTGGCAATAAGTTTAATGAATTAACACATAAAAATGGATTAAAAAAAAAGCATAAATCTGCAAAGCTATAACACGTAACGAATGAAATGTCCGAAAATCGAGTGACTTTCAAAGTGCCAATTTTCAAAAAAAAAATGAGTTGTTGCCTGTAACAAAAAGTTTTTCGATTCTCGAATAAAGCAATCCGATTTTCGGATTGCTAAGTACTAATCATCCTCATCCGAGGATGCCCTGGAATGAAATGGTTCATTTTAATGGATTAGAAAAAACATAAATCTGCAAAGCTATAAACACGTAACGAATGAAATGTCCGAAAATCGAGTGACTTTCAAAGCGCCAATTTTCAAAAAAAAATTGAGTTGTTGCCTGCAACAAAAAGTTTTTCGATTCTCGAATATAGCAATAGTATTTTCGGATTGCTAAGTACTAATCATCCTCATCCGAGGATGCCCTGGAATGAAATGGTTCATTTTACTGCTCAAATGCGACATTATTCAACGAACTATGTAGCGGGATGCAAGAAAAGTATCTCCAACTAGCTTCTTCAGGCAGTACGTTTTCCAGCTGCTACCAGTTGAATACACCGAGGTTGATTGAAGTCCGCATGCACTTGGACATGCCGTCGAAAAAATGCTTCCTCTGCATCACTTCGCTGGGGTATCAGGTTATTTAAAAGATGCCAATTGATAAACTTTAGTCACAAATTAGCATTTTATTGGTTTTTGTACATTTTTACTTTTGTTAATGTCGATTTTTTCACAAAAAAAAAGAAGAAGTTATGTGGATTCAAGAGCCATAGTTCACTTGAAATTACGTTAAATTTGTGTACTGAAGAGCCTCCAATAGCTGATAGAAACTCATGTTCACAGGTTATTTCAAAGATGCCAATTGATAAATTTTAGTCACAAATTACCATTAATGCGATTAAAAAAAAAAAAATTATGTGGATTGAAGAGTTCACTTGAAATTTGTGTACTGAAAAGCCTCCAATAGTTGATAGAAATTCACGTTGACTGCCAAAGAGCTGCTAGTCACTTTAGTAAATTGTTAATCATTCACAAGAAAACATCACTTAAAAGAAGAAATAAGAAATATAACACAATAAATTCGAACTAATTTTTTATTTGTTAAATTATTGCTAAAGGCTATGTAAATGAAGAACATTTCTTCACTGTGCACTTCATCAAACATATCGAATTTATCACAAGGCGACACAGTTACCCGGTACTTAGACACAGAATAATAATGAAGGAAGCCCGAACTACAGCATACATTGTAGCGCAAGAGAACTGAGAAACGCCTTGGATTCGATTTGCTTAGACTGTCTTATTTGATATTGCTCCGCGCGTCTAAAAATTATTATAGCAACTTTAAGCTGACTTCATGAAAGAAATATACAAGTGTTGACTCCAGAAATAACGCCCTTATGGAGATTAGATGACGATTGACCCCAGAAAACCGCTACTGGTCTGGTAACTTGGTAAAAACTCCTGAAATTTTAGATTGCTGAACCACAAGCAGAAAATCTGAGCAGATATCAAACTCTTTAGACTGAAAAAAGTACTTCTTCCATCACATCAATCTCCTCTGGGTCAGTAACATCTGGGGTAACAAACAATTACCTGGCCATCTCATAGTTCCAATTCCCTGGAATCTGATACTTTTTCCTATCAATGTTTTCTAGAATGGATTCAATGTCTCTGTATGTGTTGATCATCTCAATGGCTCGCTTAGGGCCAACACCTTTGATGCTGTCACAGTAATCACATCCAAGGAGGATGCATAGATCTATAAACTAAAAGGATACCGTATAGGCACACTATAATGAAGTTCAGCTAGGTTGTTTAGATGTTGTAGATTTACTCATAGCTATACTCCTTGACTGGCATCTTTCTGGCCTCACTAAACGTTAAATGCCTTAGCATAATGGATGAGCCAAAGGTAAGGGCATCCATGTCTTCCGTAGCTGTGGCGTACACTTTTCCGGCTTCGACTAGTGCTGCACACTGTGCTTCTGCTTCACATGGTGCGTCTACATATGGAAAACCCATCAGTTTCAGCAACTCCTTCGCCTCGGCAGCATGCTCTTTGGTGACACGAACCAATCTGCGATTAAACTTGTCCATTTTAACCTCATCTCCAACTTCGGTGGCTTTCTCCAATGCCTTCTGAGCTTCCTCACGACGTTCGGCACGTTTTCCAACTCCCCTGACTTTAGATCTGGTGGTTTGCCATCAACTGGTTTAATGCCATTCTCTAGCAGTCGAATTGTTCTATGGAACATTCCCATTAGATGGGAGGTAGTTTCACCATCCACCGTAGTTAATTGGACACCTAGAGAAAATTTTATTTAAATTTATGAAAGTTTACGTTTCCAAGGCATACCTTCACTTCGAACAGCGATAAGGAATTGGTACAAGCACATAGAAGCATCAATAGCAATTTTGCAGCCGATTTACAAAATTCCTCATTTGGTTGTAATTTAAAGTGTTGTAATAAAGCCTTACCAAAAAAATTCTTGATTTCACCCTCCTTTACAGCAAATAGTGCAACATCTGCGATTAGTTTTGATAAGCCTATAATTCCCATGGTAATTTATAGTCCTTATATATGAAATAATAAAATAATTGAGAAAGGACGATCAAAAAACCGAACACAAAACCAGCGGATTCTCTACAATATGCCGCCAATAACAGATATTCCATGCCCAGTGTTGCCAACAGGAAATGTCGATTAAGGCAACATCTCACTACGCGCTCAAAAAAATAATCAACAAAAAACGATCATACACAAATGTCGCTATACATAACAAATTGACACGAATATGGCTTGTGGATATTAGTACTTAATTGAGTGCAGTTCAGCTAGGTTGTAATGGTATGAATGAGTTTTCAGGAGTTAAGACACACCAAATAGCTAAAGCAACTATAAATGGCTAGAATTGGTATCACTGGCCATGTAATGACATAAAGCAACTGTGCCATTTTCACTTGCGACTAAGAGGCAATATTTTGTACAAAGGAACCCAAATGTTTAATAATATAGATTTAAATATTAAAGTGAAATTAATATATTCAAAAAACAAATTGCACAGCAAATTCTAAATTAGTTTAAGAGTTTTTCTTAAACTAATAAAAACTAAAAACGAAAAAACTAAAACTGACATCTTCCAAATAACCTGTTCTCGTTTTACATAAAAAAATCTTATGCTTTCAAAGAAAAAAGTATAGATCTGCGTCGAAAGACATAGTTCTAAGTATTAGGTTTAGCTTAGAGCGCCCGCAAAGGATCAGTAAGTTAGAATAAGGTAGTTAAGTTAGATAAACTAGTTTTAAACGTTTTTTGTTAGCAATAAGTTTGAAGAACTATCACATAAAAATGGATTTAAAAAAAAATCATAAATCTGCAAAGCTCTAAACACGTAACGAATGAAATGTCCGAAAATCAAGTGACTTTCAAAGTGCCAATTTTCAAAAAAAAATTCAGTTGTTGCCTGCAACAAAAAGTTTTTCGATTATCGAATAAAGCAATCTGATTTTCGGATTGCTAAGTACTAATCATCCTCATCCGAGGATGCCCTGGAATGAAATGGTTCATTTTAATGGATTAAAAAAAAGCATAAATCTGCAAAGCTAACGAATGAAATGTCCGAAAATCGAAGTGCCAATTTTCAAAAAAAAATTGAGTTGTTGCCTGCAACAAAAAGTTTTTCGATTCTCGAATATAGCAATCCGATTTTCGGATTGCTAAGTACTAATCATCCTCATACGAGGATGCCCTGGAATGAAATAGTTCATTTTAATGGATTAAAAATAAACATAAATCTGCAAAGCTATAAACACGTAACGAATGAAATGTCCGAAAATCGAGTGACTTTCAAAGTGCCAATTTTCCAAAAAGATTGAGTTGTTGCCTGCAACAAAAAGTTTTTCGATTCTCGAATATAGCAATCCTATTTTCGGATTGCTAAGTACTAATCTTCCTCATCCGAGGATACCCTGGAATGAAAGGGTTCATTTTACTGCTCAAATGCGACATTATTCAACGAACTATGTAGCGGGATGCAAGAAAAGTATCTCCAACTAGCTTCTTCAGGCAGTACGTTTCCCAGCTGCTACCAGTTGAATACACCGAGGTTGACTGAAGTCCGCATGCACTTGGACATGC
Source organism: Pocota personata (assembly GCA_963082735.1). Classification (NCBI taxonomy): domain Eukaryota; kingdom Metazoa; phylum Arthropoda; class Insecta; order Diptera; family Syrphidae; genus Pocota; species Pocota personata. The sequence continues at coordinate 24,156,220 of OY720432.1, forward strand.
CGTCGAAAATGCTTCCTCTGCATCACTTCACTCTGGATTAACTTCGAAGACTATCTATGAAAACGGAGAACAGGTTATTTAAAAGATGCCAATTGATAAACTTTAGTCTCAAATTAGCATTTTTTTTTTTTTTACCCCTTCGGGTAGGGGACAGAATATACCCGAGGTAGGCATGCCTGTCGTAAGAGGCGACTAAAATCCACAAAGCTGAGACCAAAACTTCGAAAAATTGGCAAACAAAAAAAAAAAAAACAAATGACCCGGTCCTCCTGGCAGGGGTTTGTGAGTAAAAATAACTGTACTACCCAATAAAACTAATACGGTTACAAAATATGGCAATGAATAAAACAAACGATAGAAATACCCCAGGTGGCAGACCAGGTAAACTGGAAAATCCACCCTCCTCGGAGGTCGGTCCCATGGATTCTGGGGGGGACCATTTATTGCTTCTCCAACAAAACACCAGAAGGAATTCACTCACGCCGAGAACTCCACCGAAAGCGATAGCGCAAAAAAGCCTTTCGGCCAAAGATAGCGCAATAATTGTAAGTATTCCGAAAATACAAAAACAGAAATCTGGAACTGAAACCAGTAAAGCTGGAAGTGAACATAAAACTGAGTCACAAGCGAAAACCCTACCACCTACATCGAATATCTCCGGGAAAAGTAGTCCGCCGGCTAACCAGGACTCAGTGAAAACGAAATGCTTCGTAAAAGAGAACAACGAACTACGAGCTAAGCTTAATGAAATGGAGCGACTCTTCCACGAGCTTAAAAATTAAGTAGATGCTCTGCGAAAAGAAAACGAGGATCTCAAGAACATTCATGTACCGAAAAATCCCGATACAACGCCAAACCGTCATGGAAAACCCATCAGTTTCAGCAACTCCTTCGCCTCGGCAGCATGCTCTTTGGTGACACGAACCAATCTGCGATTAAACTTGTCCATGTCAACCTCATCTCCAACTTCGGTGGCTTTCTCCAATGCCTTCTGAGCTTCCTCACGACGTTCGGCACGTTTTCCAACTCCCCTGACTTTAGATCTGGTGGTTTGCCATCAACTGGTTTAATGCCATTCTCTAGCAGTCGAATTGTTCTATGGAACATTCCCATTAGATGGGAGGTAGTTTCACCATCCACCGTAGTTAATTGGACACCTAGAGAAAATTTTATTTAAATTTATGAAAGTTTACGTTTCCAAGGCATAACTTCACTTCGAACAGCGATAAGGAATTGGTACAAGCACATAGAAGCATCAATAGCAATTTTGCGGCCGATTTACAAAATTCCTTATTTCGTTGTAATTTAAAGTGTTGTAATAAAGCCTTACCAAAAAAATTCTTGATTTCACCCTCCTTTACAGCAAATGGTGCAACATCTGCGATTAGTTTTGATAAGCCTATAATTCCCATGGTAATTTATAGTCCTTATATATGAAATAATAAAATAATTGAGAAAGGACGATCAAAAAACCGAACACAAAACCAGCGGATTCTCTACAATATGCCGCCAATAACAGATATTCCATGCCCAGTGTTGCCAACAGGAAATGTCGATTAAGGCAACATCTCACTACGCGCTCAAAAAAATAATCAACAAAAAACGATCATACACAAATGTCGCTGTACATAACAAATTGACACGAATATGGCTTGTGGATATTAGTACTTAATTGAGTGCAGTTCAGCTAGGTTGTAATGGTATGAATGAGTTTTCAGGAGTTAAGACACACCAAATAGCTAAAGCAACTATAAATGGCTAGAATTGGTATCACTGGCCATGTAATGACATAAAGCAACTGTGCCATTTTCACTTGCGACTAAAAGGCAATATTTTGTACAAAGGAACCCAAATGTTTAATAATATAGATTTAAATATTAAAGTGAAATTAATATATTCAAAAAACAAATTGCACAGCAAATTCTAAATTAGTTTAAGAGTTTTTCTTAAACTAATAAAAACTAAAAACGAAAAAACTAAAACTGACATCTTCCAAATAACCTGTTCTCGTTTTACATAAAAAAATCTTATGCTTTCAAAGAAAAAAGTATAGATCTGCGTCGAAAGACATAGTTCTAAGTATTAGGTTTAGCTTAGAGCGCCCGCAAAGGATCAGTAAGTTAGAATAAGGTAGTTAAGTTAGATAAACTAGTTTTAAACGTTTTTTGTTAGCAATAAGTTTGAAGAACTATCACATAAAAATGGATTTAAAAAAAAATCATAAATCTGCAAAGCTCTAAACATGTAACGAATGAAATGTCCGAAAATCAAGTGACTTTCAAAGTGCCAATTTTCAAAAAAAAATTCAGTTGTTGCCTGCAACAAAAAGTTTTTCGATTATCGAATAAAGCAATCCGATTTTCGGATTGCTAGGTACTAATCATCCTCATCCGAGGATGCCCTGGAATGAAATGGTTCATTTTAATGGATTAAAAAAAAAGCATAAATCTGCAAAGCTAACGAATGAAATGTCCGAAAATCGAAGTGCCAATTTTCAAAAAAAAATTGAGTTGTTGCCTGCAACAAAAAGCTTTTCGATTCTCGAATATAGCAATCCGATTTTCGGATTGCTAAGTACTAATCATCCTCATCCGAGGATGCCCTGGAATGAAATAGTTCATTTTAATGGATTAAAAAAAAACATAAATCTGCAAAGCTATAAACACGTAACGAATGAAATGTCCGAAAATCGAGTGACTTTCAAAGTGCCAATTTTCCAAAAAGATTGAGTTGTTGCCTGCAACAAAAAGTTTTTCGATTCTCGAATATAGCAATCCTATTTTCGGATTGCTAAGTACTAATCTTCCTCATCCGAGGATACCCTGGAATGAAAGGGTTCATTTTACTGCTCAAATGCGACATTATTCAACGAACTATGTAGCGGGATGCAAGAAAAGTATCTCCAACTAGCTTCTTCAGGCAGTACGTTTCCCAGCTGCTACCAGTTGAATACACCGAGGTTGACTGAAGTCCGCATGCACTTGGACATGCCGTCGAAAATGCTTCCTCTGCATCACTTCACTCTGGATTAACTTCGAAGACTATCTATGAAAACGGAGAACAGGTTATTTAAAAGATGCCAATTGATAAACTTTAGTCTCAAATTAGCATTTTTTTTTTTTTTTACCCCTTCGGGTAGGGGACAGAATATACCCGAGGTAGGCATGCCTGTCGTAAGAGGCGACTAAAATCCACAAAGCTGAGACCAAAACTTCGAAAAATTGGCAAACAAAAAAAAAAAAAACAAATGACCCGGTCCTCCTGGCAGGGGTTTGTGATTAAAAATAACTGTACTACCCAATAAAACTAATACGGTTACAAAATATGGCAATGAATAAAACAAACGATAGAAATACCCCAGGTGGCAGACCAGGTAAACTGGAAAATCCACCCTCCTCGGAGGTCGGTCCCATGGATTCTGGGGGGGACCATTTATTGCTTCTCCAACAAAACACCAGAAGGAATTCACTCACGCCGAGAACTCCACCGAAAGCGATAGCGCAAAAAAGCCTTTCGGCCAAAGATAGCGCAATAATTGTAAGTATTCCGAAAATACAAAAACAGAAATCTGGAACTGAAACCAGTAAAGCTGGAAGTGAACATAAAACTGAGTCACAAGCGAAAACCCTACCACCTACATCGAATATCTCCGGGAAAAGTAGTCCGCCGGCTAACCAGGACTCAGTGAAAACGAAATGCTTCGTAAAAGAGAACAACGAACTACGAGCTAAGCTTAATGAAATGGAGCGACTCTTCCACGAGCTTAAAAATTAAGTAGATGCTCTGCGAAAAGAAAACGAGGATCTCAAGAACATTCATGTACCGAAAAATCCCGATACAACGCCAAACCGTCCAGCGAGTGAATATTTTACGGACGAGGAAGAACTTGCCCACGAAACCAATCCGGCCTCCAAAAAGAGGCCTAGCAAAAAACGTAAGGCCGTTACTTCACCCGAAGTTTCACAAAAGGAAGATAAGCCAGCCGTATCAAACAAGGTAAAAACCCAAGCGAAAAATCGCCCTCCACCTGCAATAAATGTCGTCGGGATAGCGGACTATGGAAAACTTCGTAATCTTCTCAAAAATACGCTGAGGACAAAACACAATATAACCTCGCGCAGAAACAACGAGTGGAAAATCAACGTAGATGACCCAGACTCCTACCGAGCACTGTCTCTAAAATTAAACACCGAGAAAATCCAATGGTATACTTACGAGAATAAGTACGAAAAACCACTGCGAGTCTTTGTTAGGGGACTTCACCCGTCGTGCGCGAAAGAAGACGTTATGGAAGACGTGAAAAGCCAAGGCTTGAAAATTATTGACGCCGTGAATATTATCAAGAAGGAAAAGCAACGTACGGAAGGAGACAAAGATAATGTCATCAAACGCGGTCTCCCACTTTTTATGCTTACCTTTGATAGGACCGAGAATGTGGACGGAATCTTCCAAATGAAAACCATTCTTAACATCAAGGTAAAAGTCGAGCCCATGCGTAAGGGCAAGAGATCGATACCTCAGTGTAAGCGATGCGTAAAATGTGCCGGTACACATCTCTCGGAAGAGTGCAACATAACCAAGCAGGTCCCAGCGGTCTGCGCGAATTGCATGGGAAACCACCCAGCGAACTATCGAGGTTGCGAAATCGCCAAAGAACTTCAAAAAAGACGCGATACTCAAAAAAAACCGCTACACCCGGAACCAAACTTAAAAGATCCTAAAATCGATAAGCCTGAGACCGTTAAGCCAGTCAAAAGGACGAGACCGATAAAGGAAAATATAAAAATTGCACAAGAGAACGTCGCTGGTCCAAGTCCAACGGAAAAACTGCCACTGGCTGGAAGTATGAAATCGTACGCGCAAGTCGCATCAAGGTCAGCCACAACAGATCCGGTCTGCCAAATACTAACTGTGATATTGGAAAACTTTGAGGAGCAAACCAAGGTTAATCAAGTTATTTTCGACAAATTGAGCAAACTCGAGTTCAAGCCTAGCAAGACAAACAACAAAACATGAATATGAAACATTTTTTTCTGCGAAAAGAAAACGAGGATCTCAAGAACATTCATGTACCGAAAAATCCCGATACAACGCCAAACCGTCATGGAAAACCCATCAGTTTCAGCAACTCCTTCGCCTCGGCAGCATGCTCTTTGGTGACACGAACCAATCTGCGATTAAACTTGTCCATGTCAACCTCATCTCCAACTTCGGTGGCTTTCTCCAATGCCTTCTGAGCTTCCTCACGACGTTCGGCACGTTTTCCAACTCCCCTGACTTTAGATCTGGTGGTTTGCCATCAACTGGTTTAATGCCATTCTCTAGCAGTCGAATTGTTCTATGGAACATTCCCATTAGATGGGAGGTAGTTTCACCATCCACCGTAGTTAATTGGACACCTAGAGAAAATTTTATTTAAATTTATGAAAGTTTACGTTTCCAAGGCATAACTTCACTTCGAACAGCGATAAGGAATTGGTACAAGCACATAGAAGCATCAATAGCAATTTTGCGGCCGATTTACAAAATTCCTTATTTCGTTGTAATTTAAAGTGTTGTAATAAAGCCTTACCAAAAAAATTCTTGATTTCACCCTCCTTTACAGCAAATGGTGCAACATCTGCGATTAGTTTTGATAAGCCTATAATTCCCATGGTAATTTATAGTCCTTATATATGAAATAATAAAATAATTGAGAAAGGACGATCAAAAAACCGAACACAAAACCAGCGGATTCTCTACAATATGCCGCCAATAACAGATATTCCATGCCCAGTGTTGCCAACAGGAAATGTCGATTAAGGCAACATCTCACTACGCGCTCAAAAAAATAATCAACAAAAAACGATCATACACAAATGTCGCTGTACATAACAAATTGACACGAATATGGCTTGTGGATATTAGTACTTAATTGAGTGCAGTTCAGCTAGGTTGTAATGGTATGAATGAGTTTTCAGGAGTTAAGACACACCAAATAGCTAAAGCAACTATAAATGGCTAGAATTGGTATCACTGGCCATGTAATGACATAAAGCAACTGTGCCATTTTCACTTGCGACTAAAAGGCAATATTTTGTACAAAGGAACCCAAATGTTTAATAATATAGATTTAAATATTAAAGTGAAATTAATATATTCAAAAAACAAATTGCACAGCAAATTCTAAATTAGTTTAAGAGTTTTTCTTAAACTAATAAAAACTAAAAACGAAAAAACTAAAACTGACATCTTCCAAATAACCTGTTCTCGTTTTACATAAAAAAATCTTATGCTTTCAAAGAAAAAAGTATAGATCTGCGTCGAAAGACATAGTTCTAAGTATTAGGTTTAGCTTAGAGCGCCCGCAAAGGATCAGTAAGTTAGAATAAGGTAGTTAAGTTAGATAAACTAGTTTTAAACGTTTTTTGTTAGCAATAAGTTTGAAGAACTATCACATAAAAATGGATTTAAAAAAAAATCATAAATCTGCAAAGCTCTAAACATGTAACGAATGAAATGTCCGAAAATCAAGTGACTTTCAAAGTGCCAATTTTCAAAAAAAAATTCAGTTGTTGCCTGCAACAAAAAGTTTTTCGATTATCGAATAAAGCAATCCGATTTTCGGATTGCTAGGTACTAATCATCCTCATCCGAGGATGCCCTGGAATGAAATGGTTCATTTTAATGGATTAAAAAAAAAGCATAAATCTGCAAAGCTAACGAATGAAATGTCCGAAAATCGAAGTGCCAATTTTCAAAAAAAAATTGAGTTGTTGCCTGCAACAAAAAGCTTTTCGATTCTCGAATATAGCAATCCGATTTTCGGATTGCTAAGTACTAATCATCCTCATCCGAGGATGCCCTGGAATGAAATAGTTCATTTTAATGGATTAAAAAAAAACATAAATCTGCAAAGCTATAAACACGTAACGAATGAAATGTCCGAAAATCGAGTGACTTTCAAAGTGCCAATTTTCCAAAAAGATTGAGTTGTTGCCTGCAACAAAAAGTTTTTCGATTCTCGAATATAGCAATCCTATTTTCGGATTGCTAAGTACTAATCTTCCTCATCCGAGGATACCCTGGAATGAAAGGGTTCATTTTACTGCTCAAATGCGACATTATTCAACGAACTATGTAGCGGGATGCAAGAAAAGTATCTCCAACTAGCTTCTTCAGGCAGTACGTTTCCCAGCTGCTACCAGTTGAATACACCGAGGTTGACTGAAGTCCGCATGCACTTGGACATGCCGTCGAAAATGCTTCCTCTGCATCACTTCACTCTGGATTAACTTCGAAGACTATCTATGAAAACGGAGAACAGGTTATTTAAAAGATGCCAATTGATAAACTTTAGTCTCAAATTAGCATTTTTTTTTTTTTTTACCCCTTCGGGTAGGGGACAGAATATACCCGAGGTAGGCATGCCTGTCGTAAGAGGCGACTAAAATCCACAAAGCTGAGACCAAAACTTCGAAAAATTGGCAAACAAAAAAAAAAAAAACAAATGACCCGGTCCTCCTGGCAGGGGTTTGTGATTAAAAATAACTGTACTACCCAATAAAACTAATACGGTTACAAAATATGGCAATGAATAAAACAAACGATAGAAATACCCCAGGTGGCAGACCAGGTAAACTGGAAAATCCACCCTCCTCGGAGGTCGGTCCCATGGATTCTGGGGGGGACCATTTATTGCTTCTCCAACAAAACACCAGAAGGAATTCACTCACGCCGAGAACTCCACCGAAAGCGATAGCGCAAAAAAGCCTTTCGGCCAAAGATAGCGCAATAATTGTAAGTATTCCGAAAATACAAAAACAGAAATCTGGAACTGAAACCAGTAAAGCTGGAAGTGAACATAAAACTGAGTCACAAGCGAAAACCCTACCACCTACATCGAATATCTCCGGGAAAAGTAGTCCGCCGGCTAACCAGGACTCAGTGAAAACGAAATGCTTCGTAAAAGAGAACAACGAACTACGAGCTAAGCTTAATGAAATGGAGCGACTCTTCCACGAGCTTAAAAATTAAGTAGATGCTCTGCGAAAAGAAAACGAGGATCTCAAGAACATTCATGTACCGAAAAATCCCGATACAACGCCAAACCGTCCAGCGAGTGAATATTTTACGGACGAGGAAGAACTTGCCCACGAAACCAATCCGGCCTCCAAAAAGAGGCCTAGCAAAAAACGTAAGGCCGTTACTTCACCCGAAGTTTCACAAAAGGAAGATAAGCCAGCCGTATCAAACAAGGTAAAAACCCAAGCGAAAAATCGCCCTCCACCTGCAATAAATGTCGTCGGGATAGCGGACTATGGAAAACTTCGTAATCTTCTCAAAAATACGCTGAGGACAAAACACAATATAACCTCGCGCAGAAACAACGAGTGGAAAATCAACGTAGATGACCCAGACTCCTACCGAGCACTGTCTCTAAAATTAAACACCGAGAAAATCCAATGGTATACTTACGAGAATAAGTACGAAAAACCACTGCGAGTCTTTGTTAGGGGACTTCACCCGTCGTGCGCGAAAGAAGACGTTATGGAAGACGTGAAAAGCCAAGGCTTGAAAATTATTGACGCCGTGAATATTATCAAGAAGGAAAAGCAACGTACGGAAGGAGACAAAGATAATGTCATCAAACGCGGTCTCCCACTTTTTATGCTTACCTTTGATAGGACCGAGAATGTGGACGGAATCTTCCAAATGAAAACCATTCTTAACATCAAGGTAAAAGTCGAGCCCATGCGTAAGGGCAAGAGATCGATACCTCAGTGTAAGCGATGCGTAAAATGTGCCGGTACACATCTCTCGGAAGAGTGCAACATAACCAAGCAGGTCCCAGCGGTCTGCGCGAATTGCATGGGAAACCACCCAGCGAACTATCGAGGTTGCGAAATCGCCAAAGAACTTCAAAAAAGACGCGATACTCAAAAAAAACCGCTACACCCGGAACCAAACTTAAAAGATCCTAAAATCGATAAGCCTGAGACCGTTAAGCCAGTCAAAAGGACGAGACCGATAAAGGAAAATATAAAAATTGCACAAGAGAACGTCGCTGGTCCAAGTCCAACGGAAAAACTGCCACTGGCTGGAAGTATGAAATCGTACGCGCAAGTCGCATCAAGGTCAGCCACAACAGATCCGGTCTGCCAAATACTAACTGTGATATTGGAAAACTTTGAGGAGCAAACCAAGGTTAATCAAGTTATTTTCGACAAATTGAGCAAACTCGAGTTCAAGCCTAGCAAGACAAACAACAAAACATGAATATGAAACAGCTGCTAAAGATACTAACGTGGAATGCAAACGGCATTCTGGCAAAAATAGACGAATTAGAAATCTTTTTACGGAAAAACAATATTGATATATGCTTGATATCGGAAACCCACTTAAAAAAAGGACCCAGAATAAAAGGCTACAGTGATTATCACGCGCATCATCCTTCGGAAAATGCGAGAGACGGTTCCCCTATGTACATTAAAGAATACATTAAGCACTCCGAAAATATAAAAGTAGAACTGGATTCTATGCAAATAAGCTCAGTTTCCGTAAAAATAAATCATTTAGACTACCAGATCGGATCGTGTTACTTCCCTCCGGGATATAGGCTGGTGAACGACGACCTCGTTCGCCTCTTTGACTCACTCTGGCCTAATTTTATCATCGGTGGTGACTTTAACACGAAACACACTTTCTGGGGTTCAAGATGTAATTCAACGAAAGGTAGATTATTGTACAAAGCCAGTATGAAACGTGGTTTGGAATTTTTTTCGACGGGAAAGCCAACGTATTGGCCAACTGACAATAATAAAATCCCTGACCTCGTCGATTTCTTCATCGCAAAAGCGCTAACTAAAAATCTAACGGAAGTAGAAGAATGTTATGATTTATGCTCAGACCACTCAGCAGTCATTCTGAAAATCGGTGGAAGTCTAGCAAAAAAAGATGGACCGCCTAAGTTAACTAGTAACAAAACAAACTGGGACGTTTTCAGAAAAGACTGCAAGGAAAATATTGCTCTAAATGTGCCGCTAAAGACACCACTTGAAATAGAAGACGAAATTGACAAGCTCGTGGAAGCCATTCAGTGCGCAGAACGGAAAACTACCCCTTTTCGAAAAACAGCAACACGGAACAGCAAAGTCAAATACCAGCCTGATATCGAAGACCTCATACGAGAAAAGAGAAGAGCGCGCAAGAGATGGCAACAATCCCGCGCGCCACCGCATAAAACTTATCTTAACCACCTTTGCAACAAGCTAAAAAATGTGCTGCAGGACTTAAGAAATCGTGAGACTTCTACTTAACTCGAGAGCTTGACCGCTGATTAGTGTTCAAACTACTCTCTATGGAAAGCCTTAAAGTCCATAAGGAAACCCGTAATGCACTCGCCACCAATAAGAAAAGCTAACGGCGAATGGGCAAAAGGAGACAAAGATAAAGCAGAATTATTTGCCGAACATTTAGAGGAAACGTTCAAGCCATTCGATGGACAACCATTGATCGAAGATCCGAATGCAAATACGGTACCCGACAACTTTAAACTAAAAACTGTATCCCTGTCCGAACTTCGAATGACAATAAGAAAACTGAAAAATAACAAGGCTCCGGGATATGATTTAATCATATATCCCCATTTCGCTTCTGCCGATAATATCTAAGGTCTTTGAGAAACTTTTGCTAAAAAGATTGCACCCAGTAATTGAAGAAAGGCGATTGATCCCGGATCATCAATTCGGGTTTCGGGTTAAACATTCCACAATCGATCAGGTGTATCGAATTACAAATGAAATTGAAAAAGCTCTAGAAGGGAAAAAGATATGCTCTACCGCTTTTCTCGACGTATCGCAAACGTTCGACAAGGTGTGGCACGAAGGCCTGAGATATAAGTTAAGGGTAATCTTACCAGATAAATTCTACAGAATATTGGAATCTTACCTTAATAACAGACTCTTTCGTGTTAAACATGGGGCAGAATATTCGAAATTCAAAGAAATCCATGCCGGTGTTCCGCAAGGAAGCATTCTCGGCCCAATCCTGTTCCTCCTCTACACAAGAGATATACCACAAGATGAAGGGACTGTCGTAGCAACGTTCGCAGACGACACGGCTATCCTCGCAACAGATGAGTCAGTCGAATCATCAACTGGAAAACTCCAACGAGCTTTAAACAAAGTATGCGAGTGGACAAAGACCTGGAGAATCGTCCTTAACGAGACCAAGTCAACGCATGTCAATTTTACGTACAAAAAGATAAACAACTTACCTATTTCCATTAACTCGGTACAAATACCGTACGCAAACGAGGCAAAATATCTAGGAATGACACTAGACGCAAAACTTAAGTGGAAGCCACATGTTAAAAAGAAGCGCGACGAGCTCGAAATCAGACTTAGAGAAATGTACTGGCTACTCGGAAGATACTCGAAGTTAAGCGTATACAACAAACTGCTTCTGTACAAGCAAGTGCTAAAACCATCTTGGACATACGGTATACAACTTTGGGGTTGTACCAAGCCAAGCAATATGACTGTTCTGCAAACATTCCAAAACAAAACACTAAGAGCAATTGTGAATGCTCCATGGTATATAAGGAATAGTGATATTCACAGAGATCTAGGAATAGCTACCGCGAGGGATGAAGTAACAAACTTTCCTCACAAACTTCGTACTCGCCTTCATGATCATTCCGATAATGAAATAATCCGTACTCTGGACGTGACAAACCTCGAGCGCCGACTACAAAGAACAAGACCGTACGATCTGGCGCAGTAAGGGAAAACCGCATGTAATGACGGTATTAGTAGGTGCCTTCGCTGGAAGCGAATTAACACTACAGAAGCGTAAACTACTTGTTAAGGCAACTTAGTCGTAGTCACCACAAAACGAAAAAATGAGAGGAACGAATTTCCTACTACTATGAGCACGAGCGGCCGGTTCTCATAGTGCCTCTCTAGGGGGTGAGGTTTAGCCCGTAGGCATATACTGACAGACGCTTATGAATCATCAGGTCAGATATATGAATCGGGCATAACCAATGGTACGGGCCATTGGTATCTTTTGAAGATTCCTGCACCTTCAGGCGCAACCAAAACAAAAAAAAAAAAAATTTTTTTTGTACATTTTTTCTTTGCTGCTACCAGTTGAAATGAAGTTGATGCCAATTGATAAACCTTAGTCACAAATTGATGTGATTGCCAGAAAGATGAGAGTCAAGGAGTATAGCTATGAGAAAATCTACTAGCAGTTCTTTGGCAGTCAACGTGAATTTCTATCAACTATTGGGGGCTTATCAGTACACAAATTTCAAGTGAACTCTTCAATTAACATAATTTTTTTTTTATCGCATTAATGCTAATTTGTGACTAAAGTTTATCAATTGGCATCTTTGAAATAACCTGTGAACATGAATTTCTATCAACTATTGTCGCAATTGAGCAGTAAAATGAACCATTTCATTCCAGGGCATCCTCGGATGAGGATGATTAGTACTTAGCAATCCGAAAATCGGATTGCTATATTCGAGAATCGAAAAACTTTTTGTTGCAGGCAACAACTCAATTTTTTTTTTTAAATTGACACTTTGAAAGTCACTCGGTTTTCGGACAATTCATTCGTTACGTGTTTATAGCTTTTCAGATTTATGCTTTTTTTTTTAATCCATTAAAATGAACTATTTCATTCCAGGGCATACTCGGATGAGGATGATTAGTACTTAGCAATCCGAAAATCGGATTGCTTTATGCGAGAATCGAAAAACTTTTTGTTACAGGCAACAACTCAATTTTTTTTTGAAAATTGGCACTTTGAAAGTCACTCGATTTTCGGACATTTCATTCGTTACGTGCTTATAGCTTTGCAGATTTACGCTTTTTTCTTAATCCACTTTTATGTGATAATTTATTAAACTTATTGCTAGACAAAAAACGTTTAAAACTAGTTTATCTAACCTAACTACCTTATTCTAACTTACTGGCCCTATGCGGGTGCCTAATACTTAGAACTATATCTTTCGTCGCAGATTTATACCTTTTTCTTTGAAAGCATAAGATTTTTTTATGTAAAACGAGAACTGCGGTCGAATTACTGCATCAGTTATCGAGCAATACGTGACTGATAAATGTTGATTTGACATGCCCCCTTAAGAGATCGAGTATCAAGTATCGAAATTTGGCATTCTCTCATTAGTCATTGTCTATTTATTTATCCGATATGGTGTCTGCTGACGAGCTGAGGTGCATTTGGGAGAAAATATGTGAGAATATCTTTGTTTATTGTTATTTTTGCGTCTGAGTAAATTTATTATTTGAAATTTATTTCACGTTGAGTCTAAATAAAATTAACCCTCTGCAAAAGGAGATTTTGGTAAATATTATGCGCTGGAACCGCGGTTTGGGTGCATCCTCTAAAATTGATCTTCATCAGTATAAATAAAAATGCACTCTTTTTTGCCCTGACTGTTTTGATAGAACTGCAATCAAAAGTGTGAAAGATATTTTCAGAAAATTATAGTTTTGTATACTTAAGTAGAGTCTTGTAAAGGAAATTTCAAATTTCAAAAAATTTCAAGTGAACTCTTCAGTCCACATAATTTTTTTTTTTTTTTTTATCGCATTAATGCTAATTTGTGACTAAAGTTTATCAATTGGCATCTTTGAAATAACCTGTGAACATGAATTTCTATCAGCTATTGGAGGCTCTTCAGTACACAAATTTAACGTAATTTCAAGTGAACTATGGCTCTTGAATCCACATAACTTCTTTTTTTTTTGTGAAAAAGTCGACATTAACAAAAGTAAAAATGTACAAAAACCAATAAAATGCTAATTTGTGACTAAAGTTTATCAAGTGGCATCTTTTAAATAACCTGTTCTCCGTTTTCATAGATAGTCTTCGAAGTTACCCCAGAGTGAAGTGATGTCATTTTCGACGACATGTCCAAGTGCATGCGGACTTCAGTCAACCTCGGTGTATTCAACTGGTAGCAGCTGGAAAACGTACTGCCTGAAGAAGCTAGTTGGAGATACTTTTCTTGCATCCCGCTACATAGTTCGTTGAATAATGTCGCATTTGAGCAATAAAATGAACCATTTCATTCCAGGGCATCCTCAGATGAGGAAGATTAGTACTTAGCAATCCGAAAATAGCATTGCTATATTCGAGAATCGAAAAACTTTTTGTTGCAGACAATAACTCAATTTTTTTTTTGAAAATTGGCACTTTGAAAGTCACTCGATTTTCGAACATTTCATTCGTTACGTGTTTATAGCTTTGCAGATTTATGCTTTTTTTTAATCCATTAAAAGTAACCATTTCATTCCAGGGCATCCTCGGATGAGAATGATTAGTACTTAGCAATCCGAAAATCGGATTGCTTTATTCGAGAATCGAAAAGCTTTTTGTTGCAGGCAACAACAAAATTTTTTTTCAAAATTGGCACTTCGAAAGTCACTCGATTTTCGGACATTTCATTCGTTACGTGTTTATAGCTTTGCAGATTTATGCTTTTTTTTAATCCATTTTTATGTGATAATTCATTAAACTTATTGCTAGACAAAAAACGTTTAAAATTAGTTTAACTAACTTAACTACCTTATTCTAACTTACTGGCCCTATGCGGGCGCTCTAAGCTAAACCTAATACTTAGAACTTTGTCTTTCGACTCAGATTTATACTTTTTTCTTTGAAAGCATAAGATTTTTTTATGTAAAACGAGAACAGCGGTCGAATTACTGCATCAGTTATCGAGCAATACGTGACTGATAAATGTTGATTTGACATGCCCCCTTAAGAGATCGAGTATCAAGTATCGAAATTTGGCATTCTCTCATTAGTCATTGTCTATTTATTTATCCGATATGGTGTCTGCTGACGAGCTGAGGTGCATTTGGGAGAAAATATGTGAGAATATCTTTGTTTATTGTTATTTTTGCGTCTGAGTAAATTTATTATTTGAAATTTATTTCACGTTGAGTCTAAATAAAATTAACCCTCTGCAAAAGGAGATTTTGGTAAATATTATGCGCTGGAACCGCGGTTTGGGAGCATCCTCTAAAATTGATCTTCATCAGTATAAATAAAAATGCACTCTTTTTTGCCCTGACTGTTTTGATAGAACTGCAATCAAAAGTGTGAAAGATATTTTCAGAAAATTATAGTTTTGTATACTTAAGTAGAGTCTTGTAAAGGAAATTTCAAATTTCAAAAAATTTCAAGTGAACTCTTCAGTCCACATAATTTTTTTTTTTTTTTTTATCGCATTAATGCTAATTTGTGACTAAAGTTTATCAATTGGCATCTTTGAAATAACCTGTGAACATGAATTTCTATCAGCTATTGGAGGCTCTTCAGTACACAAATTTAACGTAATTTCAAGTGAACTATGGCTCTTGAATCCACATAACTTCTTTTTTTTTTGTGAAAAAGTCGACATTAACAAAAGTAAAAATGTACAAAAACCAATAAAATGCTAATTTGTGACTAAAGTTTATCAATTGGCATCTTTTAAATAACCTGTTCTCCGTTTTCATAGATAGTCTTCGAAGTTACCCCAGAGGGAAGTGATGCAGAGGAAGCATTTTCGACGGCATGTCCAAGTGCATGCGGACTTCAGTCAACCTCGGTGTATTCAACTGGTAGCAGCTGGAAAACGTACTGCCTGAAGAAGCTAGCTGGAGATACTTTTCTTGCATCCCGCTACATAGTCCGTTGAATAATGTCGCATTTGAGCAGTAAAATGAACCATTTCATTCCAGGGCATCCTCGGATGAGGATGATTAGTACTTAGCAATCCGAAAATAGGATTGCTATATTCGAGAATCGAAAAACTTTGTTACAGGCAACAACTCAATTTTTTTTTGGAAAATTGGCACTTTGAAAGTCACTCGATTTTCGGACATTTCATTCGTTACGTGTTTATAGCTTTGCAGATTTATGCTTTTTTTAATCCATTAAAATGGACCATTTCATTCCAGGGCATCCTCGGATGAGGATGATTAGTACTTAGCAATCCGTAAATCGGATTGCTTTATTCGAGAATCGAAAAACTTTTTGTTGCAGGCAACAAATGAACACTGGCAACACTGGGCATGACATACTGTTATTGGCGGCATATTGTAGAGAATCCGCTGGATCGTCGTTTCTCAATTATTTTATTATTTCATATATAAGGACTATTAATTACCATGGGAATTCTAGGCTTATCAAAACTAATCGCAGATGTTGCACCATTTGCTGTAAAGGAGGGTGAAATCAATAATTTTTTTGGTAAGGCTTTATTACAACACTGGAAATTACAACGAAATAAGGAATTTTGTAAATTGCCCGCAAAATTGCTATTGATGCTTCTATGTGCTTGTACCAATTCCTTATCGCTGTTCGAAATGAAGGTATGCCTTGGAAACGTAAACTTTCATAAATTTAAATCAAATTTTCTCTAGGTGTCCAATTAACTACGGTGGATGGTGAAACTACCTCCCATCTAATGGGAATGTTCTATAAAACAATTCGACTGCTAGAGAATGTCATTAAACCAGTTGATGGCAAACCACCAGATCTAAAGTCGGGGGAGTTGGAAAACGTGCCGAACGTCGTGAGGAAGCTCAGAAGGCATTGGAGAAAGCCACCGAAGTTGGAGATGAGGTTGACATGGACAAGTTTAATCGCAGATTGGTTCGTGTCACCAAAGAGCATCCTGCCGAGGCGAAGGAGTTGCTGAAACTGATATGTATTCCATATGTAGATGCACCATGTGAAGCAGAAGCACAGTGTGCAGCACTAGTCAAAGCCGGAAAAGTGTACGCCACAGCTACGGAAGACATGGATGCCCTTACCTTTGGCTCATCCATTATGCTAAGGCATTTAACGTTTAGCGAGGCCAGAAAGATGCCAGTCAAGGAGTATAGCTATGAGAAAATCTTGAAGGGGTTTGAACTCAACTCGAAGGAGGTAAACAAGCTAGCTGAACTTCATTATATTGGGCCTATACGGTATCCTTTTAGTTTATAGATCTATGCGTCCTCCTTGGATGTGATTACTGTGACAGCATCAAAGGTGTTGGCCCTAAGCGAGCCATTGAGATGATCAACACATACAGAGACATTGAATCCATTCTAGAAAACATTGATAGGAAAAAGTATCAGATTCCAGAGAATTGGAACTATGAGATGGCCAGGTAATTGTTTGTTACCCCAGATGTTACTGACCCAGAGGAGATTGATGTGATGGAAGAAGTACTTTTTTCAGTCTAAAGAGTTTGATATCTGCTCAGATTTTCTGCTTGTGGTTCAGCAATCTAAAATTTCAGGAGTTTTTACCAAGTTACCAGACCAGTAGCGGTTTTCTGGGGTCAATCGTCATCTAATCTCCATAAGGGCGTTATTTCTGGAGTCAACACTTGTATATTTCTTTCATGAAGTCAGCTTAAAGTTGCTATAATAATTTTTAGACGCGCGGAGCAATATCAAATAAGACAGTCTAAGCAAATCGAATCCAAGGCGTTTCTCAGTTCTCTTGCGCTACAATGTATGCTGTAGTTCGGGCTTCCTTCATTATTATTCTGTGTCTAAGTACCGGGTAACTGTGTCGCCTTGTGATAAATTCGATATGTTTGATGAAGTGCACAGTGAAGAAATGTTCTTCATTTACATAGCCTTTAGCAATAATTTAACAAATAAAAAATTAGTTCGAATTTATTGTGTTATATTTCTTATTTCTTCTTTTAAGTGATGTTTTCTTGTGAATGATTAACAATTTACTAAAGTGACTAGCAGCTCTTTGGCAGTCAACGTGAATTTTTATCAACTATTGGAGGCTTTTCAGTACACAAATTTCAAGTGAACTCTTCAATCCACATATTTTTTTTTTTTTTAATCGCATTAATGGTAATTTGTGACTAAAATTTATCAATTGGCATCTTTGAAATAACCTGTGAACATGAGTTTCTATCAGCTATTGGAGGCTCTTCAGTACACAAATTTAACGTAATTTCAAGTGAACTATGGCTCTTGAATCCACATAACTTCTTCTTTTTTTTTGTGAAAAAATCGACATTAACAAAAGTAAAAATGTACAAAAACCAATAAAATGCTAATTTGTGACTAAAGTTTATCAATTGGCATCTTTTAAATAACCTGATACCCCAGCGAAGTGATGCAGAGGAAGCATTTTTTCGACGGCATGTCCAAGTGCATGCGGACTTCAATCAACCTCGGTGTATTCAACTGGTAGCAGCTGGAAAACGTACTGCCTGAAGAAGCTAGTTGGAGATACTTTTCTTGCATCCCGCTACATAGTTCGTTGAATAATGTCGCATTTGAGCAGTAAAATGAACCATTTCATTCCAGGGCATCCTCGGATGAGGATGATTAGTACTTAGCAATCCGAAAATACTATTGCTATATTCGAGAATCGAAAAACTTTTTGTTGCAGGCAACAACTCAATTTTTTTTTTGAAAATTGGCGCTTTGAAAGTCACTCGATTTTCGGACATTTCATTCGTTACGTGTTTATAGCTTTGCAGATTTATGTTTTTTCTAATCCATTAAAATGAACCATTTCATTCCAGGGCATCCTCGGATGAGGATGATTAGTACTTAGCAATCCGAAAATCGGATTGCTTTATTCGAGAATCGAAAAACTTTTTGTTACAGGCAACAACTCAATTTTTTTTTGAAAATTGGCACTTTGAAAGTCACTCGATTTTCGGACATTTCATTCGTTACGTGTTATAGCTTTGCAGATTTATGCTTTTTTTTTAATCCATTTTTATGTGTTAATTCATTAAACTTATTGCCAGACAAAAAATTAGTTTATCTAACTTAACTACCTTATTCTAACTTACTGGCCCTATGCGGGCGCTCTAAGCTAAACCTAATACTTAGAACTATGTCTTTCGACGCAGATTTATACTTTTTCTTTGAAAGCATAAGATTTTTTTATGTAAAACGAGAATAGGTTATTTGGAAGATGTCAGTTTTAGTTTTTATTAGTTTAAGAAAAACTCTTATAAACAATTCATAAACTTAAAGATATAAATAATTTAGAATTTGATGTGCAATTTATTTTTTGAATATATTAATTCCACTTTAATATTTAAATCTAGATTATTAAACATTTGGGTTCCTTTGTGCTTTGTGCAAAATATTGCCTTTTAGTCGCAAGTGACAATGGCACAGTTGCTTTATGTCATTACATGGCCAGTGATACCAATTCTAGCTATTTATAGCTGTTTTAACTACTTGGTGTATCTTAACTCCTGAAAACTCATTCATACCATTACAACCTAGCTGAACTGCACTCAATTAAGTACTAATATCCGCAAGCCATATTCGTGTCAATTTGTTATGTACAGCGACATTTGTGTATGGTCGTTTTTTGTTGATTATTTTTTTGATCACGTAGTGAGATGTAGCCTTAATCGATATTTCCTGTTGGCAGCACTGGGCATGGAATATCTGTTATTGGCAGCATATTGTAGACAATCCGCTCGTTTTTACTACGTTTATATGCATACTTGCCATTGAGCCATTGAGATGATCAACACATACAGAGACATTGAATCCATTCTAGAAAACATTGATATGAAAAAGTATCAGATTCGGGAGAATTGGAGCTATGAGATTGCCAGGCAATTGTTTGTTACCCCAGGTGTTACTGACCCAGAGGAGATTGATGTGATGGAAGAAGTACTTTTTTCAGTCTAAAGAGTTTGATATCTGCTCAGCTTTTCTGCTTGTGGTTCAGCAATCTAAAATTTCTGGAGTTTTTACCAAGTTACCAGACCAGTAGTGGTTTTCTGGGGTCGATCGTCATCTAATCTCCATAAGGGCGTTATTTCTGGAGTCAACACTTGCATATTTCTTTCATGAAGTTAGCTTAAAGTTGCTATAATAATTTTTAGACGCGCGGAGCAATATCAAATAAGACAGTCTAAGCAAGTCGAATCTAAGGCGTTTCTCAGTTCTCCTGCGCTACAATGTGTGCTGAAGTTCGGGCTTCATTTATTATTAAGCTGTGTCTAAGTACCGGGTAACTGTGTCGCCTTGTAGTAAACTCGATATGTTTGATGAAGTGCACAGTGAAGAAATGTTCTTCATTTACATTGCCTTTAGCAATAATTTAACAAATAGAAAATTAGTTCGAATTGATTGTGTTATATTTCTTATTTCTTCTTTTAAGTGATGTTTTCTTGTGAATGATTAACAATTTACTAAAATGACTAGCAGCTCTTTGGCAGTCAACGTGAATTGCTATCAACTATTGGAGGCTTTTCAGTACACAAATTTCAAGTGAACTCTTCAATCCACATAATTTTTTTAATCGCATTAATGCTAATTTGTGACTAAAGTTTATCAATTGGCATCTTTGAAATAACATGTGAACATGAATTTCTATCAGCTATTGGAGGCTCTTCAGTACACAAATTTAACGTAATTTCAAGTGAACTATGGCTCTTGAATCCACATAATTTCTTTTTCTTTTTTTTTGTGAAAAACTCGACATTAACAAAAGTAAAAATGTACAAAAACCAATAAAATGCTAATTTGTGACTAAAGTTTATCAATTGGCATCTTTGAAATAACCTGTGAACATGAACTTCTATCAACTATTGTCGCATTTGAGCAGTAAAATGAACCATTTCATTCCAGGGCATCCTCGGATGAGGATGATTAGTACTTAGCAATCCGAAAATAGGATTGCTATATTCGAGAATCGAAAAACTTTTTGTTGCAGGCAACAACTCAATTTTTTTTTTGAAAATTGGCACTTTGAAAGTCACTCGATTTTCGGACATTTCATTCGTTACGTGTTTATAGCTTTGCAGATTTATGCTTTTTTTTAATCCATTAAAATGAACCATTTCATTCCAGGGCATATGAAACTGATGGGTATTCCATATGCAGCACTAGTCAAAGCCGGAAAAGTGTACGCCACAGCTACGGAAGACATGGATGCCCTTACCTTTGGCTCATCCATTATGCTAAGGCATTTAACGTTTAGTGAGGCCAGAAAGATGCCAGTCAAGGAGTATAGCTATAAGAAAATCTTGAAGGGGTTTGAACTCAACTCGAAGGAGGTAAACAAGCTAGCTGACCTTCATTATAGTGTGCCTATACGGTATCCTTTTAGTTTATAGATATATGCATCCTCCTTGGATGTGATTACTGTGACAGCATCAAAGGTGTTGGCCTTAAGCGAGCCATTGAGATGATCAACACATACGGAGGCATTGAATCCATTCTAGAAAACATTGATAGGAAAAAGTATCAGGTTCCGGAGAATTGGAACTATGAGATTGCCAGGCAATTGTTTGTTACCCCAGATGTTACTGACCCACAGGAGATTGATGTGATGGAAGAAGTACTTTTTTCTGTCTAAAGAGTTTGATATCTGCTCAGCTTTTCTGCTTGTGGTTCAGCAATATAAAATTTCAGGAGTTTTTACCAAGTTACCAGACCAGTAGCGGTTTGCTGGGGTCGATCGTCATCTAATCTCGATAAGGGCGTTATTTCTGGAGTCAACACTTGCATATTTCTTTCATGAAGTTAGTTTAAAGTTGCTATAATAGTTTTTAGACGCGCGGAGCAATATCAAATAAGACAGTCTAAGCAAATGGAATCTAAGGCGTTTCTCAGTTCTCTTGCGCTACAATGTGTGCTGAAGTTCGGGCTTCATTTATTATTAGGCTGTGTCCTAAGTATAGGGTAACTGTGTCGCCTTGTGATAAATTCGATATGTTTGATGAAGTGCACAGTGAAGAAATGTTCTTCATTTACATTGCCTTTAGCAATAATTTAACAAATAAAAAATTAGTTCGAATTGATTGTGTTATATTTCTTATTTCTTCTTTTAAGTGATGTTTTCTTGTGAATGATTAACAATTTACTAAAGTGACTAGCAGCTCTTTGGCAGTCAACGTGAATTTCTATCAACTATTGGAGGCTTTTCAGTACACAAATTTCAAGTGAACTCTTCAATCCACATAATTTGTTTAATCGCATTAATGCTAATTTGTGACTAAAGTTTATCAATTGGCATCTTTGAAACCTGTGAACATGAATTTCTATCAGCTATTGAATACACAAATTCGCTTTTCAGTACACAAATTTAACGTAATTTCAAGTGAACTATGGCTCTTGAATCCACATAACTTCTTTTTTTTTTGTGAAAAAATCGACATTAACAAAAGTAAAAATGTACAAAAACCAATAAAATGCTAATTTGTGACCAAAGTTTATCAAGTGGCATCTTTTAAATAACCTGTTCTCCGTTTTCATAGATAGTCTTCGAAGTTACCCCAGAGTGAAGTGATGCAGAGGAAGCATTTTCGACGACATGTCCAAGTGCATGCGGACTTCAGTCAACCTCGGTGTATTCAACTGGTAGCAGCTGGAAAACGTACTGCCTGAAGAAGCTAGTTGGAGATACTTTTCTTGCATCCCGCTACATAGTTCGTTGAATAATGTCGCATTTGAGCAATAAAATGAACCATTTCATTCCAGGGCATCCTCAGATGAGGATGATTAGTACTTAGCAATCCGAAAATAGCATTGCTATATTCGAGAATCGAAAAACTTTTTGTTGCAGACAATAACTCAATTTTTTTTTTTGAAAATTGGCACTTTGAAAGTCACTCGATTTTCGAACATTTCATTCGTTACGTGTTTATAGCTTTGCAGATTTATGCTTTTTTTTAATCCATTAAAATTAACCATTTCATTCCAGGGCATCCTCGGATGAGAATTATTAGTACTTAGCAATCCGAAAATCGGATTGCTTTATTCGAGAATCGAAAAGCTTTTTGTTGCAGGCAACAACAAAATTTTTTTTCAAAATTGGCACTTCGAAA
The DNA here is from genome assembly GCA_963082735.1 of Pocota personata. Lineage (NCBI taxonomy): Eukaryota > Metazoa > Arthropoda > Insecta > Diptera > Syrphidae > Pocota > Pocota personata. The sequence goes on from OY720432.1 coordinate 24,179,060, forward strand.
GTCACTCGATTTTCGGACATTTCATTCGTTACGTGTTTATAGCTTTGCAGATTTATGCTTTTTTTTAATCCATTTTTATGTGATAATTCATTAAACTTATTGCTAGACAAAAAACGTTTAAAATTAGTTTAACTAACTTAACTACCTTATTCTAACTTACTGGCCTTATGCTGGTGCTCTAAGCTAAACCTAATACTTAGAACTTTGTCTTTCGACTCAGATTTATACTTTTTTCTTTGAAAGCATAAGGTTTTTTTATGTAAAACGAGAACAGCGGTCGAATTACTGCATCAGTTATCGAGCAATACGTGACTGATAAATGTTGATTTGACATGCCCCCTTAAGAGATCGAGTATCAAGTATCGAAATTTGGCATTCTCTCATTAGTCATTGTCTATTTATTTATCCGATATGGTGTCTGCTGACGAGCTGAGGTGCATTTGGGAGAAAATATGTGAGAATATCTTTGTTTATTGTTATTTTTGCGTCTGAGTAAATTTATTATTTGAAATTTATTTCACGTTGAGTCTAAATAAAATTAACCCTCTGCAAAAGGAGATTTTGGTAAATATTATGCGCTGGAACCGCGGTTTGGGTGCATCCTCTAAAATTGATCTTCATCAGTATAAATAAAAATGCACTCTTTTTTGCCCTGACTGTTTTGATAGAACTGCAATCAAAAGTGTGAAAGATATTTTCAGAAAATTATAGTTTTGTATACTTAAGTAGAGTCTTGTAAAGGAAATTTCAAATTTCAAAAAATTTCAAGTGAACTCTTCAGTCCACATAATTTTTTTTTTTTTTTATCGCATTAATGCTAATTTGTGACTAAAGTTTATCAATTGGCATCTTTGAAATAACCTGTGAACATGAATTTCTATCAGCTATTAGAGGCTCTTCAGTACACAAATTTAACGTAATTTCAGGTGAACTATGGCTCTTGAATCCACATAATTTTTTGTTTTTTTTTGTGAAAAAATCGACATTAACAAAAGTAAAAATGTACAAAAACCAATAAAATGCTAATTTGTGACTAAAGTTTATCAATTGGCATCTTTTAAATAACCTGTTCTCCGTTTTCATAGATAGTCTTCGAAGTTACCCCAGAGGGAAGTGATGCAGAGGAGGCATTTTCGACGGCATGTCCAAGTGCATGCGGACTTCAGTCAACCTCGGTGTATTCAACTGGTAGCAGCTGGAAAACGTACTGCCTGAAGAAGCTAGTTGGAGATACTTTTCTTGCATCCCGCTACATAGTCCGTTGAATAATGTCGCATTTGAGCAGTAAAATGAACCATTTCATTCCAGGGCATCCTCGGATGAGGATGATTAGTACTTAGCAATCCGAAAATAGGATTGCTATATTCGAGAATCGAAAAACTTTGTTACAGGCAACAACTCAATTTTTTTTTGGAAAATTGGCACTTTGAAAGTCACTCGATTTTCGGACATTTCATTCGTTACGTGTTTATAGCTTTGCAGATTTATGCTTTTTTTAATCCATTAAAATGGACCATTTCATTCCAGGGCATCCTCGGATGAGGATGATTAGTACTTAGCAATCCGAAAATCGGATTGCTTTATTCGAGAATCGAAAAACTTTTTGTTGCAGGCAACAAATCAACACTGGCAACACTGGGCATGACATATCTGTTATTGGCGGCATATTGTAGAGAATCCGCTGGATCGTCGTTTCTCAATTATTTTATTATTTCATATATAAGGACTATTAATTACCATGGGAATTCTAGGCTTATCAAAACTAATCGCAGATGTTGCACCATTTGCTGTAAAGGAGGGTGAAATCAAGATTTTTTTTGGTAAGGCTTTATTACAACACTGGAAATTACAACGAAATAAGGAATTTTGTAAATCTAGGCCGCAAAATTGCTATTGATGCTTCTATGTGCTTGTACCAATTCCTTATCGCTGTTCGAAGTGAAGGTATGCCTTCGAAACGTAAACTTTCATAAATTTAAATCAAATTTTCTCTAGGTGTCCAACTAACTACGGTGGATGGTGAAACTACCTCCCATCTAATGGGAATGTTCTATAGAACAATTCCTCTGCTAGAGAATGGCATTAAACCAGTTGATGGCAAACCACCAGATCTAAAGTCAGGGGAGTTGGAAAACGTGCCGAACGTCGTGAGGAAGCTCAGAAGGCATTGGAGAAAGCCACCGAAGTTGGAGATGAGGCTGACATGGACAAGTTTAATCGCAGATTGGTTCGTGTCACCAAAGAGCATGCTGCCGAGGCGAAGGAGTTGCTGAAACTGATGGGTATTCCATATGTAGACGCACCATGTGAAGCAGAAGCACAGTGTGCAGCACAGTGTGCAGCACTAGTCAAAGCCGGAAAAGTGTACGCCACAGCTACGGAAAACATGGATGCCCTTACCTTTGGCTCATCCATTATGCTAAGGCATTTAACGTTTAGTGAGGCCAGAAAGATGCCAGTCAAGGAGTATAGCTATGAGAAAATCTTGAAGGGGTTTGAACTCAACTCGAAGGAGGTAAACAAGCTAGCTGACCTTCATTATAGTGTGCCTATACGGTATCCTTTTAATTTATAGATCTATGCATCCTCCTTGGATGTGATTACTGTGACAGCATCAAAGGTGTTGGCCCTAAGCGAGCCATTGAGATGATCAACACATACAAAGACATCGAATCCATTCTAGAAAACATTGATAGGAAAAAGTGTCAGATTCCGGAGAATTGGAACTATGAGATTGCCAGGAAATTGTTTGTTACCCCAGATGTTACTGACCCAGAAGAGATTGATGTGATGGAAGAAGTACTTTTTTCTGTCTAAAGAGTGTGATATCTGCTCAGCTTTTCTGCTTGTGGTTCAGCAATCTAAAATTTCAGGAGTTTTTACCAAGTTACCAAACCAGTAGCGGTTTTCTGGGGTCGATCGTCATCTAATCTCGATAAGGGCGTTATTTCTGGAGTCAACACTTGCATATTTCTTTCATGAAGTTAGCTTAAATTTGCTATAATAATTTTTTGACGCGCGTAGCAATATCAAATAAGACAGTCTAAGCAAATCGAATCTAAAGCGTTTCTCAGTTCTCTTGCGCTACAATGTGTGCTGAAGTTCGGGCTTCCTTTATTATTAGGCTGTGTCTAAGTACCGGGTAACTGTGTCGCCTTGTGATAAATTCGATATGTTTGATGAAGTGCACAGTAAAGAAATGTTCTTCATTTACATTGCCTTTAGAAATAATTTAACAAATAAAAAATTAGTTCGAATTGATTGTGTTATATTTCTTATTTCTTCTTTTAAGTGATGTTTTCTTGTGAATGATTAACAATTTACTAAAATGACTAGCAGCTATTTGGCAGTCAACGTGAATTTCTATCAACTATTGGAGGCTTTTCAGTACACAAATTTCAAGTGAACTCTTCAATCCACATAATTTTTTTTTTTTAATCGAATTAATGCTAATTTGTGACTAAAGTTTATCAATTGGCATCTTTGAAATAACTTGTGAACATGAATTTCTATCAACTATTGTCGCATTTGAGCAGTAAAATGAACCATTTCATTCCAGGGCATTCTCGCATGAGGATGATTAGTACTTAGCAATCCGAAAATCGGATTGCTATATTCGAGAATCGAAAAACTTTGTTGCAGGCAACAACTCAATTTTTTTTTTGAAAATTGGCACTTTGAACGTCACTCGATTTTCATACATTTCTTTCGTGACGTGTTTATAGCTTTGCAGATTTATGCTTTTTTTTTAATCCATTAAAATGAACCATTTCATTCCAGGGCATCCTCGGATGAGGATGATTAGTACTTAGCAATCCGAAAATCGGATTGCTTTATTCGAGAATCGAAAAACTTTTTGTTGCACGCAACAACTCAATTTTTTTTTTTTGAAAATTGGCACTTTGAAAGTCACTCGATTTTCGGACATTTCATTCGTTCCGTGTTTATAGCTTTGCAAATTTATGCTTTTTTTCTAATCCACTTTTTATCTGATAATTCATTAAACTTATTGCTAGACAGAAAACGTTTAAAACTAGTTTATCTAACTTAACTACCTTATTCTAACTTACTGGCCCTATGCGGGCACTCTGAGCTAAACCTAATACTTAGAACTATGTCTTTCGACGCAGATTTATACTTTTTTCTTTGAAAGCATAAGATTTTTTGATGTAAAACGAGAACAGGTTATTTGGAAGATGTCAGTTTTAGTTTTTTCGTTTTTAGTTTTTATTAGTTTAAGAAAAACTCTTATTAACAATTCATAAACTTAAAGATATAAATAATTTAGAATTTGCTGTGCAATTTGTTTTTTGAATATATTAATTCCACTTTAATATTTAAATCTAGATTATTAAACATTTGGGTTCCTTTGTACAAAATATTGCCTTTTAGTCGGAAGTGAAAATGGTACAGTTGCTTTATGTGATTACATGGCCAGTGATACCAATTCTAGCTATTTATAGCTGCTTTAGCTATTTGGTGTGTCTTAACTCCTGAAAACTCATTCATACCATTACAACCTAGCTGAACTGCACTCAATTAAGTACTAATATCCGCAAGCCATATTCGTGTCAATTTATTATGTACAGCGACATTTGTGGATGGACGTTTTTTGTTGATTATTTTTTTGAGCGCGTAGTGAGATGTAGCCTTGATCGACATTTGCTGTTGGCAACACTGGGCATGACATATCTGTTATTGGCGGCATATTGTAGAGAATCCGCTGGTTTTGTGTTCGATTTTTTGATGGTCGTTTCTCAATTATTTTATTATTTCATATATAAGAACTATAAATTACCATGGGAATTCTAGGCTTATCAAAACTAATCGCAGATGTTGCACCATTTGCTGTAAAGGAGGGTGAAATCAATAATTTTTTTGGTAAGGCTTTATTACAACACTGTAAATTACAATGAAATAAGGAATTTTGTAAATCTAGGCCGCAAAATTGCTATTGATACTTCTATGTGCTTGCACCAATTCCTTATCGATGTTCGAAGTGAAGGTATGCCTTCGAAACGTAAACTTTCATAAATTTAAATCAAATTTTCTCTAGGTGTCCAATTGACTACGGTGGATGGTGAAACTACCTCCCATCTAATGGGAATGTTCTATAGAACAATTCGACTGCTAGAAAATGGCATTAAACCAGTTGATGGCAAACCACCAGATCTAAAGTCAGGGGAGTTGGAAAACGTGCCGAACATCGTGAGGAAGGTCAGAAGGCATTGGAGAAAGCCACCGAAGTTGGAGATGAGGCTGACATGAACAAGTTCTATCGCAGATTGGTTCGTGTCACCAAAGAGCATGCTGGCGAGGCGAAAGAGTTGCTGAAACTGATGGGTATTCCATATGCAGCACTAGTCAAAGCCGGAAAAGTGTACGCCAGAGCTACGGAAGACATGGATGCCCTTACCTTTGGCTCATTCATTATGCTAAGGCATTTAACGTTTAGTGAGGCCAGAAAGATGCCAAGAAGTATAGCTATGAGAAAATCTTGAAGGGGTTTGAACTCAACTCGAAGGAGGTAAACAAGCTAGCTGACCTTCATTATAGTGTGCCTATACGGTATCCTTTTCGTTTATAGATATATGCATCCTCCTTGGATGTGATTACTGTGACAGCATCAAAGGTGTTGGCCCTAAGCGAGCCATTGAGATGATCAACACATACAGAGACATTGAATCCATTCTAGAAAACATTGATAGGAAAAAGTATCAGATTCCGGGGAATTGGAACTATGAGATTGCCAGGCAATTGTTTGTTACCCCAGATGTTACTGACCCAGAGGAGATTGATGTGATGGAAGAAGTACTTTTTTCTGTTCAGCTTTTCTGCTTGTGGTTCAGCAATCTAAAATTTCAGGAGTTTTTACCAAGTTACCAGACCAGTAGCGGTTTTCTGGGGTCGATCGTCATCTAATCTCGATAAGGGCGTTATTTCTGGAGTCAACACTTGCATATTTCTTTCATGAAGTTAGCTTAAAGTTGCTATAATAATTTTTAGACGCGCGGAGCAATATCAAATAAGACAGTCTAAGCAAATGGAATCTAAGGCGTTTCTCAGTTCTCTTGCGCTACAATGTGTGCTGAAGTTCGGGCTTCCTTTATTATTAGGCTGTGTCCTAAGTACTGGGTAACTGTGTCGCCTTGTGATAAATTCGATATGTTTGATGAAGTGCACAGTGAAGAAATGTTCTTCATTTACATTGCCTTTAGTAATAATATAACAAATAAAAAATTAGTTCGAATTGATTGTGTTATATTTCTTATTTCTTCTTTTAAGTGATGTTTTCTTGTGAATAATTAACAATTTACTAAAATGACTAGCAGCTCTTTGGCAGTCAACGTGAATTTCTATCAACTATTGGAGGCTTTTCAGTACACAAATTTCAAGTGAACTCTTCAATCCACATAATTTTTTTTTTTAATCGCATTAATGCTAATTTGTGACTAAAGTTTATCAATTGGCATCTTTGAAATAACCTGTGAAAATGAATTTCTATCAGCTATTGGAGGCTCTTCAGTACACAAATTTAACGTAATTTCAAGTGAACTATGGCTCTTGAATTCACATAACTTCTTCTTTTTTTTTGTGAAAAAATCGACATTAACAAAAGTAAAAATGTACAAAAACCAACAAAATGCTAATTTGTGACTAAAGTTTATCAAAAAACCCTCTCGACATCGTTTATGGTTAGAATGAAGAGAAGGGGACCTAGATGGCTGCCTTGCGGAACACCAGAGGTGGCCAAGAAGGGAGTCGATAAGATGGATCTGAAGCGAACTCTGTAAGAACGATTTTCCAGGTAAGAAGATATCCATTTTAACAATATGGGTTCGAAACCGAGGGCAGACAATTTGAGGAGGATTAAGTTATGAGATATCTTATCAAAAGCTTTACTAAAATCAGTTGCAATAACGTCGACTTCTTTGCCATTCTCTAAGGCAGACAGGGCGAAGTACACGAATTCGACTAAGTTAGTGGTAGTTGATCTACCTTTCAGAAAGCCGTGTTGGGTGGGAGAGATAAGAGACTTGCACTGAAAGCTTAAGGCTTCGTATAAAATACTTTCGAAAAGTTTGGGTAGATGAGAAAGTTTAGCAATGGGGCGATAGTTTGTTACCTCGTTCTTTGATCCCTTTTTGTGAATGGAGGTTATGAAAGAGGTCTTCCAAATCTGAGTTAATTCTCCTAGTGAAAGAGACAAACGGAAAAGGTGATGAGGGGGAGGGAGAGAATGGGAGAGCATTTTTTAAGAAAAATGGCAGGGAGACCATCTGGGCCGGGTGAGAATTCATCATTAAGATTTTGTAGTTTATTTTCAATTACAGCAGGATCAAAAGGCAGGGACAGAAAGGAGCCAACGGAGAAGTTAAGAAGGTGAGTGAAGTAAGAGGGGTCTGGTTCAAAAGAGTTGTCGGCGAAGGATTGTTTAAAATATTTGGCAAAAATTTGGCAATGGTTTGCGGATTAGTTGAAGATATGTTTTCAAAAGAGAGGGACGGAGGGTAACCAACAGATTTTTTTTATAGTTGACGAATTGAAAAAATGACTTAGGGTCGTTTATAAGATTTGCTTTCGCGTTAATTAGGTGCCGCTGGTAGAGAGAGTTATAAAGATGATTGAATTTAAGGTAGGAACCTAGATAGTTGGAATAGTCGAAAACAGAACTGGTACGAAGGAAAGCTGCCCATAACTTGTTTCTCTTGTTACGTACGGCGCGAAGTTTGCGATTATACCAAGGGGGGGATGAAGATGAAGTTTTATGACGAGAAAAGGGGACATAAAGAGAAATGGAATTAAACATATCTCTGTAAAAAATTGTTAGGGCTTCGTTTAAGGATAAGTTAGCAAACTCAAAGGAGCATTCACTCAGATAGGCATTTATTTTGCGGAAATTAGCTTTATGAAAGTCGTAAGAAGTGTGAAATGCAGGAGGTGTAGATTGAAGTAGAGAATTGAGGAAAAGTGAAAGAAGAAGGGGAGGATGAAAGTTATCAATAGTTGACAGAGTTAGGGTACAAAGCGAGGAGTTATCGGGATCAGTTGTGAATATAAGGTCTAATTGCCTTCCCATGTAATTTAAGACATTACTAACTTGACATAGACTTGAATCAGTTAGCCGATCTATGAAGAGACATTCTTAGTGGAGTTGGCATTTGAAGCGATGAAAAAGGATTCATCATCGGAAGGACTCCACTGCAGCAGAGGTAGATTAAAGTCGCCATAAATGAAGATCTCATCGAGGGAATCAGATAGGTCGATTATTTAATCAATCGCGTCTATAGCAAGTTGGTAAAATTCGATAGATTGATTTGGTAGAATGTAACAACACATAACGTACAGGGATCGGTGTGGAAAAGTTATTTTTATTGTAATAAAGTCGACCTTAGAAGAGGAAGAAATGGCAATGAGAGAAGAGTCAAGGTCATTATGAATGGCCAGTAGCACACTCCGAGAGGGAGAGTCTACCAAGGGTTGGGTAGGGTCGTCGTTTCGAAAAACATTAAAAGTAGGGGGGAATAATTCTTGACTCTTTATGTCGGGGATCAGATTGGTTTCAGTCAGAGCATAGATATCGAAAGGGAGAGCATGGGATTGGCGCAAAACAGCTTGGGTTTTCGAGCGTAGGCTCGTTCTGGTAGTAAAATGTAAGAGGAAGATTGTGGAGGAGGAAGGTGGAGATGAGGGCGGATCCACTTCGGTATCTAATAGTTCAGCCAAGATTGACGTGTTGTACTGAACAATTGGGTGATGCTGAGTATGGTTTGATACTTGATCAATTTTGCTGCATATTGTTCCAATGCTATCCTCAATATCAGAAAAAGTCGACCGAACCACGGTTAATTCGCCGCCGACATCACTAATTTTATCGAAAATCACTTCGAGCATAGGATCAGGTTGCTTGGGAGATGGTTGATTGATCGATGGGGCTTGGAAATGAAAATCTAAATCTTCACGCATTGTGTTAATAATCTCGCACGTATTTTGGTGTGCGACAATTTGCTCATCCGATTTTGTTTTGAGATCACTTATCACAGTTGATAACGAATTATTGAAGAAAAAAAAAACAAGCAAGACTCGGAATTTTGTAAAACGTTATAAATTATAAATTTATTCCTCAACAAAAGTATTAAGTCAAAAAAAACTATTATTGGAGACGATGTGATGCTTCGCGCTTGGTGGTTGCTGGCAGAGAGAGAACAAATCGTTAGCCTATATCAGTGGAAGCTAATCGTAGGATAAAAACCAAAATCAAAAAACGGTAATACTCTCATAATTTCCAATTCGAGTAAACTAGAGGTACTTGCATCTGAGTTAATACAGCAAGAGCGAAGCAGCACAAAGCAAAATAGAAACTAGTTTGATAAAATATGGAGCATATGATTATAGGGTAAATTAGGGTTAGTTAGGTAATTAATATTTAGGAATTAGCAAATAGTCTATAGGTTAGCACTGAAGTTTATATTTCATTATCCAACATGCCGCCGCCGCTGAAGGAATTTCAGGAAAGTGGCAGCATCGCTAGTTTGGTGATGGGGCGCTTGAGCATTCCGCTTTTGGTTCGCAATGTAACTACTCGTACATGTCCATCTTGGCCTGGATGGACTTCTGCAATTCTTCCTAGGGACCATTGTGAAGGTGGCATATTCGCCTCCTTGAGAACTGCCATAACACCAACTCTAAAATCTCTGGTAGGTTCTCTCCATTTTGGGCGCTGCTGTAACGATGTTAAGTAATCGGTGTGCCATCTTCGCCAGAAACCTTGCAACATATTCTGGAGTAATTCCCATCTTCCTAGGTGATTAATAGGTGTCTCCAGATAACTTGGCTCGGAGATAGCGGTATATGGCCTTCCTATAAGAAAATGAGAAGATGTTAATGGGTCAAGATCTAAGTCAGAGGAAGCACAAAGTGGCCTAGAATTCAAGAGGGCTTCGATTTGGGCTAACAAGGTACACATTTCCTCGAAGGTAAGAGTATGATTGCCAACGACGCGACAAATATGTTGTTTTACCAATTTAACCCCCGCTTCCCATAGGACTGTACGGAGGGATAAATTGCCAATCGATGCTCTCTGCAGTTAATATTTCAGCAACTTTCTGATTGTGCCCCTGCGATTGCACCAACTTGTGCATCTCTGATAGAACGCGAGCTGCTCCTTGAAAGTTTGTCCCATTATCTGAGTATATAACGCTGCATTTCTCACGCCTCGCGATGAACCTTTTGAGCGCAGCCAAAAAGGCATCCGTGGTTAGGTCCGAAACCATTTTAAGATGAAGCGCCTTGGTAGTCATGCAGACAAATAACGAAATGTACCCTTTCACCATTTTAGGCTTCCTTCCCTTGGACAAACGAAGAGCTATGGGGCCAGCGTAATCACATCCAGTGTGAGCGAAAGCAAAGGATGGATTCACACGAGATGGTGGCAAATTCCCCATAAGCTGCGTAGACGTAGCCTGTCGATTACGGAAACACGTAATGCAATCGTGCACCAGTTTCCGAATAAGGTTTCTGCTCCCTATGATCCAATACTCTTGACGTATCAACGCGAAAAGTCCCGAGACACCGATATGCAAAAGGTTTCTGTGTGCATCCAATAGAATTAGCTGGGTAATGCGATGATTTTTGGGCAGAATAGTAGGATGTTTTACACTATAAGGTACATCCCTAGCGTTTGAAATCCTGCCACCGACACGCAACAAACCGACATCATCAATAAAAGGCGAAAGTGAAAACAACTTTGACATCTTGGAAACATACCGATCAGCCTTGAGAGCAGCTATTTCGGCTTGGAACTCGTTTTGAGACCACCGGAGACAGGCTTGTTTAGCAAGACGAAGCTCTAAAAGCGAAAAATATCGAAGTTTTCTATCTTCTTAAGGCAAACGGCAGAACTTTATGAAGCGATGAATATACCCAACGATTCTAACCAGTTTTCTCCAAGCAGATACCTTTAGCGAAAGGTTTTCGAGAAAATGCTCAACCGTAACGGAAACGTGAACTTCAATGCCCTTTTTCCTCTCCTCAGGAATCTCTTCGATCAAAATTTCACGATTAACGGGCCAACAAACTAGCTCCTGAGACAACCATGTCGGACCTTTCCACCACATTTCGAATTCCATTAGATCTGCGGGTGCAAGACCCCTGGAAGCACAATCAGCAGGGTTTTCAGCAGAACACACATAATTCCAAGAAGAACGAGGCAACGATGACAGTATTTCGGAGGTACGATTCGCTACGAATCTATTCCATCTTCGCGGAGGCGAGGAGAGCCAGGATAAAACTACTTTCGAGTCACAAAATGCAAACACTCGAACTGGTGTTTCAGACAAGGACGACCGAATGAGCTCAACTAACCGACACAAGAGTAGAGCTCCACAGAGTTCTAGGCGAGGAATCGACAGATGTTTTACCGGAGCAACACGAGTTTTGGCCGCAACTAATTGGACCTCAACCACACTGTCACTTAAACAACTTCGACTGTAAACTACCGCAGAATAAGCCTTTTCGGAAGCATCCGAGAATCCTATTAACTCCAAGCTTTTAGAATTTTGGGTAATCCTTCGAGAAATCCTAAAGTTTTCGAAATAAGCCAAATTCTCCCGATACCGCTTCCATTTTTCTGCTACTTCAAAGGGTAAGGGGTCATCCCAATCTATTTTCGTCTTTGCGATCCAAAGCTCCTGAAACAGTATCTTCAAGACAATAGTGGAAGGAGCCAAGAAGCCCAAGGGATCGAAAATCCTTGCAACCTCAGAAAGCAGCTTACGCTTTGTAGGCAATAATTGTTCCGCCAAACTTATTTTATACGTAAATATGTCACGATGTGGGTTCCAAACCAAACCAAGAACTTTAGTGCACTGCGATGAACTATCCAAATCCAGCGAAATAGCTTCTTTACATTCGATTTCTCGCAAAATCTCCCAACAATTTGAACTCCACTTGCTGAGCTCCAAATCTCCACAAGACAGCATTTCTACAATCTGCTTCTTTAGCTCCAATGTCTCGGACAACGAATCAGCTCCTGTCATATGGCATGCGACGCTATAGGGAACTGGTGTTTGTAATCAAACACTATTTGACGGAAAACTTTCATAGACAGATAAGGGGCTGGAGAGGTACCATACGTCACAGTACACAAACGAAAATGCGAAATTCGGCTATCAGAAGATTCTCTCCACACAATCCGCTGAAAATCTCGATGTTTCGGATGTACCCAAATTTGTCGAAACATTTTGACGATGTCAGCACAAAACACAAAACGATGCAAGCGAAATCGTATACAAACGTTAAGCAGGTTGCGTTGAAGAGGGGTTCCTACATGAAGCATCTCATTGATGCTGCAATTTTTGGTATCCTTATGCGAGCCATCGAAGACGACGCGAATTTTGTTAGTGATGACGGCGTGATGAGGCAAATAGAAAACGCTTCCCGATGTAGGCTCTATTTCGTCGTCTGGAATACGTTCCATATGTCCTAAATCTAAATACGTTTTCATAAACTTGTGATATTCCACATTTAGACCTTCATCCCGAGAAAACCGACGTTCCATAGCGAAGAGTCTAGACAGGGCTCCAGATATGGTATTAGCAAATGTTGCATTATCTTGTCGAAACGGAAGTTCTACCATGTACTTGTTGTCCGACGTTCGAGTAAGGGTCTTAGAAAAATTAACATCTACCTCATCTTCACCTAGTGTCAAAGAGAACTTTTGCGGAACTTCCTCAATTTCCCAAAAAGACTTCAAAATCACAACAAGGTCAACACCTGCATGCAACGAAACAACGGGTTTTTCTGACAAACAACCCGTTACAACCCATCCAAAAAGGGTCTCATGCGCAACAACCCTTCCTTTTTCATCTGAGCGATGACCACCTCGCAGTATACTCCAAGCCTTGTCAGCCCCCAACAGTATATCAATGTGCCCGGGGGTATTAAATCCGACATCAGCTAACTGAAGGTCTTCGAGGAAAGTGAAGTTGCTACATTCGAATGAAAACGATGGAGTTTGTGAGGTTATTTTGTTCAGAATATAAGCCTCAATTTCAATAAACTGCGGACTAATGCAAGATTTTAAGGTTAAATTGACTGCACCGTGAGTCACACCAGCTTCAACGGATGAAATTCCAGATATAGGCAACCGAGCATGGGAACGGCGAAGGCCAAGCCTTTTCACTAAACTATCAGTCACAAAAGACACCTGCGAACCTTGGGCATCAAGCACTTTAACAACGACGGTAGGTAATAATCCCGTGGAACGCGATTCATTTTTCATATGGTTGCTTACGACCGATACCACAGAGTTCGGAGTAGCATTAATGGCAGTGGGAGAGTTGGTTGAACTAAAAGATTGATTAGTATTATCTACGTGTACTAAGCTATGATAAAGAGTATTACAAAACGAACAACGCGCCTTAACTCGACATCGCATCGACGAGTGTTTAGTACCGAGACAATTGTAACATAATCGCTGATCTGTAGCGAAGCTGCGACGCGAACTAACCGACATTGAAACGAATTCTGGGCACTGCGGTAGATAATGTTCACCCTTGCATTTTGGGTACGACGCATTCACCACGGCTAGGCTTTTTATGTTCACGGGTTTCGACTCACGAGAGTTCTTTACGACGCGATTGGTTTTTGAATCACTAGCTTCTAAAGCACAAGAACGTTCTTCTAAGAACTCCAGAAGGTCTTCGATGGTAGATTCCTCTGAATTTTTGCTTTCTAGCGCCCAAGCCTTTCGAGTTTCCGAGTCTGTTTTATTTATTAACAAGTACACGAGCCACGGATCTCTACCTATTGCCTTAACCGCTTCTAGACCACGAATAACCTCGTCCGCTTTGTCAACAAGCTTACGCAAGTGAGAACCATTCCCCGAATCCACGCTTGGCAATTTAAGAAATTGTTCAATAAGCGCATTAATAATGTAAAGCGGCTTATCGTACCGGCGTTCCAGCTTCTCCCAAGTAAGCAGATAATTGGAGTCCGAAACGTTTATACCATTCAACAAATTAAACGCATCTTCGCGTAAGACCGATTTCAAGTAACGGAATTTTTGAGCACCGGAAAGCTTAACATTACAGTCCACAGTTTGCATAAATACATCACGAAAACCCGGCCATTCGCGGTAATCACCGGAAAAAGGTGTAGTATGCATGGGTTATAACAATATCGTTGACGCGTCCTTATTGCTGGTGCTAGACGAAGCCGCCTGCCCTAACCTATCCATGAATTCAGTCTGAGAAGAAACTAATTCTCTCAGCGAAGTATTTTGGGCTGCATCGCGGACCGGAGCTAATTCCTTTATACGCCTCAAAAGAGCACATTTTGCGATAAGGTATTTCGATTCTACAATCTCAAATTCGGCTTCGGGATCACCGTATCCCTCCTCAGCATGAAACTCAAAAAGAGCCGATTGACTATCACAAATGTCTTTCCATGCCTTCTCTAATCTTTCTAACCGCACCTCCAATTCTAGAACATGGGCATTGTCGGGAATTTTTTGTGAAAAGGTAAAAACTCTAGTAATTGAGCCTTTATAATGACCGCGTGCTTGTTTCACGGCTTCCATTATAATAATTACGATTAAGTCCAATTACCGAACACGTGGATCAAAACGCTAAATCAAACACAACCCGAAATTCTTGCAGCCTTCACAAAATTTATCGATTCCACTATGCACTAATTATCAAGACAGCAGCAGCAAATCGAGCCCCAATAAAGCATCCATAGACAGCAACAGACAGGAGCAACAGACCAAATTCAGATTTGCAATTAATACTTATCTGTGTAGGAATCCAAAGTCTAGCAACCACCAACCAATAAACGAAAAAACCATTCCAAAATATCCGGGCGTAGAAGGACCAGCTTTGATAACGAATTATTGAAGAAAAAAAAACAAGCAAGACTCGGAATTTTGTAAAACGTTATAAATTATAAATTTATTCCTCAACAAAAGTAGCAAGTCAAAAAAAACTATTATTGGAGACGATGTGATGCTTCGCGCTTGGTGGTTGCTGGCAGAGAGAGAACAAATCGTTAGCCTATATCAGTGGAAGCTAATCGTAGGATAAAAACCAAAATCAGAAAACGGTAATACTCTCATAATTTCCAATTCGAGTAAACTAGAGGTACTTGCATCTGAGATTAATACAGCAAGAGCGATTGATTGACGCACAAGAAAACTTAAACAATCTAAACTTAAAACTACAAAAAAAAACTAAACTCTAGGTAGGCGGTAGAAGGGGTTAATAGAAGGGGGGTGTTGGCAAAATCAAGACTTGGCTAGGTGGAATTGAGGCGATGCTGAAGATTGTTTCGAGGGGTAGTTCTGCTGCAGTGGAAGTCAAATGTGTTTTCCATATTGTTAGCCAAACGCAACATTCTGGACAGTGGTGCGTTATAAGCATAATTGGTGCGATGATAAGTGAGACGGAAGAGGGGAATGGACCTTAGGTTACGGGGATTGGTATTAAATGAGACTAGTTGAAGGAGCGCGGGGCAATCAATGTGACCAGTAATTAGCTGATGGAGGAAGAGTAAGTCGGCAATTTCGCGACGATTTTCAAAAGATTGGAGATTGATGAGTTTTAGACGATCAGAGTAGGGAGGCAAGTTGTATCTATCAGTCCAAGGGAGACCGCGTAGGGCGAAGCGGATAAACCTGCGCTGGATGGCTTCAATACGTTGAATGTGGATAGCATAGCGTGGCGACCAAGCTTGGCTAGCATATTCGAGGATAGGTCTAACGAAGGTGGTATAAAGTGATTTGGTGACGTATGGGTTCGAAAATTCCTTGGACCAACGTTTTACAAAGCCAAGTGCAGAATTAGCTCTATTTATTATGTGGTCAATATGAGAACGGAAGTTAAGTTCCCTATTACAGATTACACCTAAATCACGCAAAGATGAAACTGGTGGGACGAGCTCGTTGCAGAGGAAGTAGTTCCTATGGGTTGGTGGAAGGCGTTTACGGGAGTAGGTGATGAATTGACATTTGCTTACATTAAGTTCGAGATGATTTTTCTGACACCAGAGAGAAAATCTATTAAGGTCATCTTGAAGTGGGCGAGAATCGATGGGGGAAGATATGTATCTAAAGATTTTCATGTCATCGGCATAGACAGAGAGATACGAGTTTTTGATAATGCAGTCGACGTCGTTGATGGTCAGGACGAAAATTAAAGGACCAAGGTGACTGCCTTGAGGGACACCCGAAGTGGCCTTAATGGGGTTAGAGACAGAAGATCTAAATATAACCTCGTACTGTCGACCTTCTAAGTAAGATTTGATAAAATTGATAAAACCGGGTTGAAAACCAAGAGCTTTAAACTTAAGAATAATGATTTGGTGCGATATTTTATCAAATGCTTTACTGAAGTCAGTAGTAATAACATCAATTTCTTTGCCATCTTCAAATGCACACAGCGCCTGAGAAACGAATTCAGTTAAGTTGGTGGTTGTCGATCTACCTTTAAGAAATCCGTGTTGGTTAGAAGAAAATAAGGATTTGCAATGAAAAAACATCGAGTCGTACACTATGCTCTCGAAGAGTTTGGGTATGCATGATAGTTTCGCGATAGGTCGATAGTTGGAAATTTCGTTTTTTGGACCTTTCTTGTGAATGGGGATAATGAATGAGTTCTTCCCAAGAAGCGGGAAAGATCCTTGCGAAATGGACAAAAGGAAAAGGGAAGTCAACGGTTGGGCCAAGTGGGTCACGAATTTGTTTAGAACTATTGCGGGCAACCCGTCAGGACCAGGAGAGTAGTCATCCTTAAGTTTATTAATCTTCTCTGCTACAAGTAACGATGTGACATCAACCGATGTGATATCAACCGAGACTAATGACGCTGGTAGATGGTGTAATCATAGCCAGAACGAGATTTCAGGTATGCTCTCCAAAGTTTATTCCTCTTGTTACGAAGTGAGCGCAATTGTTTGTTATACCAGGGTGGGGATGAAGAACAATTTTTTTCGAGCGAGTAGGGAACAGCTTGCAGAAAACAATCGAAAATTACAGTATAGAAAGATGCGAGAGCAGTATCCACAGCAACGTGTGCGTAGTTAAAATTAGCATTACTGAGCAGGTTGTTAAGTTTGGCGAAGTCAGCTTTCCGAAAATTAAAGCTATATGAGTTCTGAGTGTGAATATTAGAATTTAAGTCACCGCAGGAAAATGAAAGAAAGAGGGGTGGATGGTAACGGTCTAAAGTAGAGAGAAGATGGTTACTTGCTATTACAATACAATTAACAGCATCAGATGAGAAGATAAGGTCAAGTTGTCTGTCAAGGCTATTAGTTATGCCACTGACTTGTTGGAGGCCAGAGTTGGAGAGACAATCTGTGAAAAGGATTTCTTTGTCTGAGGTTGCATTTGAAGGGACAAAATGAGACTCATCCTCAGACGGAACCCATTGGAGTTGTGGAAGATTAAAATCCCCAAGGATAATGACATCATCGCTGGGATCCGTAACATCAAAGAGAGAGTCTATAGCATCTATAGCGAGTTGGTAGCCTTGAATTGGTTGGGAGGGTCAAATGTAGCAGCAAAGTAGGTACAGATTACGTTTAAGAATGGTAATTTTAGCGCAAATAAATTCAAAATTTGCGGTATGCGACGATTTATAAAGTGCTGAGTCATAGCGGTTGTATATAGCCAGGAGAACTCCACGGCCAGAAGAATCATCGTCTTTCTCGAGACCAACATCGCGAAAAATGTTAAATTTGGAAGTAAATAACTCATTACTCTTGAAGGCAGGTGAGAGATTTGTTTCAGAGAGGGCGAAAACATCGTAGGGCAACTTTTGAGAATTAAGGAACACAGTGGAGGTTTTGGTGCACAAACCGCGTACATTTTGGTAGTAAATGGATAAGTGTTTAACAGTGTTTTTATCTGCGTTAGTAAGGCGTGGTTTTGTATTAGTTGGTATGTTAGGAATGAAAATAATTTTTAAAGTTTGTGCGAGTTCGTTGTAGATGTGAGATACGTTTAAATTCAACATGGGAAGCAAAAGTGGACAGATCATTTGCAACACTTCTGGGCGGAATATCGAGACTTTCATGATAGCGAACGAAGATCTGTTTCAGTTTGGCAGGATCGGTTGGGAGGCCTTCTTGATAAAGGGAGACCATGACGTTGGTCTTAGTAATCCCGTCGATACAGATGGTGTCGTCTTTTTCATGTAAGTAGGCTAAATATAGACGCACATTATTATAGATCTTGTGGTCTCGAAAGCGTGAGGGAACATAGCGTCCATCTTCGCCAGAATCAGTAAGTTGCTTCGTAAGTCTAGCAGTAGGCGGAAGCAATGGATCTAAGAAGGAAGGAGGTGGTGCAACTAAGTTTGAAGAATTAATAGGCGGGGATGTGGGCGAGTGAGAAATAATGGAGGGGCAAGACGATTCAGAGGGTGCAGGATTGAGAGTGTGGGAGTGAATGAAATTCAGAAATTGACGGAGGTCGGTCTTTTACGATTAGAAGACGTTGCAGGTGTAAGATCAAATTACACGCGATTGATATTGTGGTAATTTTGAGAGTGGGAGACGGAAGGAGATGAAGGGTTAAGATTATGGGATTGGTTGAAGCTGGGGTATTTTGTAGCTGTGTTGAAATACGGGTATAACCCCATTTTCATTTGCCAATTTGGGTGAGGCTCGGGCAGATTATTGCGATTGGGAAGTGAAGGGAGGTGGGCGGACGGCTTTGAGAAGGGGGTAGACGTAGAGTTAGGCTTAGAGTTATGTTTATTATTAGTTTGTTTAAAATTAGAGTTAGATTTATTAATGTTTTTATTATTGGCCTTAATATTAGAGCTTAACTTATCGGTCCATCGAGTCATACTCATTTTACCAAAAGCAAGAACATCTTTCGGGGACTTAGGGAAAAGCCAGCCATATTTTGCGGGAAGGTCGATTTTGAAGCAGCCAGATGTTGTGGATAAAATCCTCATGCATTTGAGATCGGTGATATGATACTGTTGTTGGAACATGATACGCACCCAGGACTCATCGGCAGATTTTGGAGCACCAGTCAGGAAGTAAGAAACAGAATGGCCGTTTATCTCATTAGAAATAGTTAGTTTTCTGAGCCTACTGTTCCACTCAGATTGCGTCCACGTGGTTCCAAATTTCGATATGGTGTTGATGGTACAAGTAGAATTAGCGGCCTTTGCTGGTAGTGGGTTGCTGGTTTGGGGTTGGTCTTCACATACGCGAGCAGGGAAGGCAGTCAAAGACGTGGAAGTTGAGGGTGATGCGGTGTCAATTAGATCGATGTGTGCAGCGGAATTAGCGTTAAGAAACTCTTCATGCAATGATTTATCTTGAGAAGAGTGTTTCACAGACTGGATGAAGTTGAGTTTACTCGACACTAATTTGAGTTCGTCTATGATGTCATTCGTTGCTAACCTTGAGAGCTTCATGGCAGTTAATTCTTCGATTACGGAATTTAAAGCTAGATGAATTTCACCAATACAATCAGCGTGATGGGCAATATTCCTGTCAAGCTCCTTCAATGAGGTGGTGTGGCCGGAAAGTGTCTCAGATATGGATGACATATCGACATGGATATCCTTGAGAACTGGGGAGGCGATAGAGCACTTGGGGTTGTCAGTTTTAATTTTCTTATTCTTGAGTTCGTCAATTCCAGCGTTGGTTGATGTAATAAGAGTGAGCAAGTGATCGTATCTTTTTTCGCATTTATGGGAGGATTCTTTTATTTCTTTTAAAACGGAACTGTGATCAGAAGCGTAGTTTTCTAAGGCGTTGTTGATGGAATCACAGTTGTTGCTACATAAATCCATCGTTTTGATAAAATTGTGACGCAGCTCCGATTTCAGCTCAGCAACCGAATTAGTAAGCGTGCAAAGTTCTTCGTTGTTGCATTTGATAGCAAGCATTATGTGTGCCATAGAAATGGTTTTACACTCATCACAGAAGAAACAGAATAGGTTGGTGTATTCCTGCAGATGCACTTTGGCATTCCTGGTTAGGCCAATGCAGATAGGGTGGAAAAATTTATTGCAAATACCTTTGCATTCTACCATATCGTCGGAGTTGGAGATCATGGTGCAGTTTGTGGATCCGCAAGACGTCATGGTGAATAGCCAGGGTGAATGTTCAAAGCGACACAGTGACTCAGATACGGTGAAATGGAAAAAAATGTGGGTCAGTGATTTATAAAAATGCAGGGGTGAGTATACGCAGTGACACAGATACGTTGCAGTGGCAGAAAGAAAGACGATCACAACAAAAACACGGGTCAATAAAAAAGAAAAACAATTGAAACTAAGCAAAAACCGCTTAAATAGGTGCGATGACACAGTTGTGCTATGAAAAATTGGCTGACACGATGACACAGTTATAACAAGAAAAAGAGCGCGATTGCAAAGTTAGGCAATAATTAAACAGATGGGAAATTTTGATTTTGACTGTAATGCGCGGAGTGGACTAGAAACACAACTTGGTTTCTTGACGGTTCGAACTGTACTAAGCGAAGCAGCACAAAGCAAAATAGAAACTAGTTTGATAAAATATGGAACATATGATTATAGGGTAAATTAGGGTTAGTTAGGTAATTAATATTTAGGAATTAGCAAATAGTCTATAAGTTAGCACTGAAGTTTATATTTCATTATCCAACAACAGTATTGAGGTGACACAGGGTTGTTTCATCGTTACTAGATCTTGCGAAACCCAACTCAAAAAGACCAGCAATTTCTTTCTCAATGTTAACAAGTTTGGATTTAATTGCGTCGTTTGAAGACTGTACCGCAACGCCTAGTTCTTCAACACATCTTGCATTATTTTCAAGGCTGGACAGTATTTCTGTTATTTTTTTAATGAGACTTTTATGGTGGTTTTCATTAGATTCACTAAGGCATTTTATCGCGAGGAGCACGTGCGACAGCGATATGTCCTTACACTCATCACAGAAGTAAATGAGGTTGGCCGATATTGACCGTGTTTCTTTTGTTAAGTCCGACACAAATGGCATGGAAAGATTTGCCACAGATGCCATTACAAGCAATTCAATCGGCATTGCTTTCATCGATTAGGCAATTCGACATTCCACAAGACATGGCAGAAAATAAGTCGTTGCGTAAGGTCACGAAAAAGTAGGACAACAAATTAAAGGGCGCGTCAGCGAACAGTTATACAATCGCGAAGTGGGTCAAAAAAATAAGCGGGAAATTGCTTATGCGGCGAAAAATGACAAATTAACAATGAATTAATTTGCGGGGCAAAAAGAAAAATGCGACTGAATATGGCGGCGGTTGAATAACAACTCGAATTCATAAACTTAAAGATATTGTAATATGCGAGCTACGGCTCGAGTAGATAAAACAATATTCTGTGAAATTATTTCTTTATTTTCTAGTCTATAGAACAATTCAGGTTCACACTATACTATTCTTCGCAATTCTTTTCTTACAAGGTCTCTGTCCTCTCAAATCACTTTATCTCCTTTCAATTACTTAATCCACAAATCCAAACTAATTACTTCTTCTTGTTAAATCTCAACTTTCAATTTATCACAAAATTACAACTTCGCCCATTATCACTTTTCTAATCTCTTCGCCACAGTTTAAAAACTACTGCCCCTTTTTGATCGCCATCTGTCCTTATATAGCAGAAGTTTCTGATAGCCAGAAACTTCTAGCAAATTCTTCGACCACTGGAACAAGAGAAATTCCAAGATGACAATCATTCTTGCAGTTATAATTCCCTCTCATCCGTGATATTATTCGTCTCTTTCGTAGACACGAACTGTGGAAACTGCAGACACGAACCTCGAATGAAAGGACACTTCAACCAAAATTCTGCCAGAATGAAAGACACTTCGGAATTTGTTGCATCATACTTTTAGGGGGCGTAGTTATTATTATGCTACAATATAAATAATTTAGAATTTGCTGTGCAATTTGATTTTTGAATATAATAATTCCACTTTAATATTTAAATCTAGATTATTAAACATTTGGGTTCCTTTGTACAAAATATTGCCTTTTAGTCGCAAGTGAAAATGGTACAGTTGCTTTATGTCATTACATGGCCAGTGATACCAATTCTAGCTTTTTATAGCTGCTTTAGCTATTTGGTGTGTTAACTCCTGAAAACTCATTCATACCATTACAACCTAGCTGAACTGCACTCAATTAAGTATTAATATCCGCAAGCCATATTCGTGTCAATTTGTTATGTACAGCGACATTTGTGGATGGTCGTTTTTTGTTGATTATTTTTTGAGCGCGTAATGAGATGTAGCCTTAATCGACATTTGCTGTTGGCAACACTGGGCATGACATATCTGTTATTGGCGTCATATTGTAGAGAATCCGCTGGTTTTGTGTTCGGTTTTTTGATCGTCGTTTCTCAATTATTTTATTATTTCATATATAAGGACTATAAATTACTAGGCTTATCAAAACTAATCACAGATGTTGCACCATTTGCTGTAAAGGAGGGTGAAATCAATAATTTTTTTGGTAAGGCTTTATTACAACACTGGAAATTACAACGAAATAAGGAATTTTGTAAATCTAGGCCGCAAAATTGCTATTGATTCTTCTATGTGCTTGTACCAATTCCTTATCGCTGTTCGAAGTGAAGGTATGCCTTGGAAACGTAAACTTTCATAAATTTAAATCAAATTTTCTCTAGGTGTCCAATTGACACCTCCCATCTAATGGGAATGTTCTATAGAAGAATTCGACTGCTAGAAAATGGCATTAAATCAGTTGATGGCAAACCACCAGATCTAAAGTCAAGGGAGTTGGAAAACGTGCCGAACGTCGTGAGGAAGCTCAGAAGGCATTGGAGAAAGCCACCGAAGTTGGAGATGAGGCTGACATGAACAAGTTCAATCGCAGATTGGTTCGTGTCACCAAAGAACATGCTGCCGATGCGAAGAAGTTGTGCTTGTGGTATTCCATATGTAGACGCACCATGTGAAGCAGAAGCACAGTGTGCAGCACTAGTCAAAGCCGGAAAAGTGTACGCCACAGCTACGGAAGACATGGATGCCCTTACCTTTGGCTCATCCATTATGCTAAGGCATTTAACGTTTAGTGAGGCCAGAAAGATGCCAGTCAAGGAGTATAGCTATGAGAAAATCTACAACATCTAAACAAGCTAGCTGAAATTCATTATAGTGTGCCTATACGGTATCCTTTTAGTTTATAGATCTATGCATCCTCCTTGGATGTGATTACTGTGATAGCATCAAAGGTGTTGGCCCTAAGCGAGCCATTGAGATGATCAACACATACAGAGACATTGAATCCATTCTAGAAAACATTGATAGGACAAAATATCAGATTCCGGAGAATTGGAACTATGAGATTGCCAGGCAATTGTTTGTTACCCCAGATGTTACTGACCCAGAGGAGATTGATGTGATGGAAGAAGTACTTTTTTCTGTCTAAAGAGTTTGATATCTGCTCAGCTTTTCTGCTTGTGGTTCAGCAATCTAAAATTTCAGGAATTTTTACCAAGTTACCAGACGTGATCCGTGTCAAAACAATTAAATTCAAAGTGTAAAGTGCGGTAATACTTTCGTGTTCCATACAAATCGAATCATCAGCTGCTCCTACATCATTTATCACTGAAATACATTGGTTTCTGCCAAGTATTTTAGTTTTCAGACTGGTTTGTATTGTAACCAAAAGGTAGGTGCTTCTGTGGACCGATAGTTATCTTTGAACTTTACAAATAATAATAATCAAATAAAATCGGGTTCGTGTGTATAAGTTGAGCTTTTAAAAGCCCCTATAGCTACTACACGAGCCCATTGCTAGAAGCTTAATTAAAATAATAATACAAAATCGCATACAGTCCGTGAGTATGCAACTTGTTTTTAGAATAAGTAAGACTACAGTACTGGCCATTAATAAATATGCCAAAAGTTTTACGCACTCCGCCAGCGGAGAGCACCACACCATCTTCTGAACCAAAGGTGTCAGCAGTAACATCAGCAAAAATAATAGAAAATGAGAATGTCAAGAGAAAATTAAGTCAAGAAAAAAGTATTTCTCAAAATGAGCAAAGGATACAAAAAGAATTAACGCAAGTAAACAATGCGTTAATAGAATCAAATAATTTGAATAGAAATTTAAACGAAACAATTAAAAAATTGCAATTATATATAACAAATCTAGAAAATAAATTAAAATCTATAGAAAACGAGTTACAAAACAAACAGCCGGAGAATATTCAAGATATCCACAGCACTCCTCGGCAAAATGTGGAAAAACTAATATATGCAACAGATGAAGAAGAATTGGCAAAAGAAACAGAGTGGATTAGAGATACTCAGAGAGTAAAAAAGAGGAAACTTAACAATTCAATTCCTCCTCCTAAAGATAGAGAATCGGCAGAATTAAACACCCTAAAGAAATTGAAAAAGACTCCACCACCACCTCCAATAATAATTGATGAGGTAATTAGCTATGACAATCTGTATGAAAAGATAAAATCGGTCACGCTGGTAGAAAATTTCGATCTAAAAATCATCAACAAAAACAATATACGACTAAATCTCGAAGACGGAGAAATCTACAGAAGTGTTACGGCCTTACTAAATGAAGAAAACTATGATTGGCACTCCTACGAAAATAAGCAAATCAGGCCCATTAGAGTAATGGCTAAAAATCTGCACCACTCATGCAAGCCTGAAAATATAACTACAAATCTTAAATCTAAAGGTTTCAAGATTATTGATGCTACAATTAAGCTCAAGCGGGAAAACAAGGAACCTCTAAACATGTTTATGTTAACATTCAGTGCAGAAGAAGAGATAGAAAAGGTTTATCAAATCAAAAACATCCTGGGATGCAGAGTTGAAATTGAACCCCTTAAAAAATTAAAGTTAGTACCCCAGTGCAAGCAATGTCAGGCATATGGGCATACGCAAAAATATTGCAATAGACGGGCAAGATGTGTGAAATGCGCTGGAAAACACCACACAACAGAATGCACAAAGCCCCAAAATGTGCAGCCTAAGTGCGTGCACTGCGGGAAACCCCACTCCGCAAGCTATCGAGGGTGCACTGTTGCCATAGAACTGCAGAATATCTTAAATAAAAAACTAAATACCAAAAACAAAATTCTTGATATAAAACAAGAATCACCAGATAATATTAAAGTAGATGTGGAACTATCAAAACTAGAGATTAAAAAACCCATTGCAAAAGAAAACAAAAAACCCATTGCAAAAGAAAACACAAAACCGAACGCTAAAGAAACCAGCGCGGGTATAATGTCATATGCTCAAATGGTTGCACATAAAAAAACAGCATGCTATGCAGAAAAAGGACCAACCTGAGTGTAACCAACAAAAGACTCAACCAAGCAATGACATGAATCAAACACTACAACTGATCCTAACCAAACTTAATGCACTAGATATGCGACTTAAAAAGTTAGAAAATACCAAGGACAAAGTACCTAAGCATAATCATGGATCAAAATCTTAAAGTGATATGTTGGAATGCAAATGGTCTCCTGCAACATCAACAGGAATTGCAGGTGATTCTTGAAACAAATAACATAGACATTTGTCTTATCTCACAAACCCATTTTACAAAACACACGCAAACAAAATTTAAAAACTACAAAATCTACCACACCGCTCACCCTGAAAACACAGCTAAGGGTGGAAGTGCAGTAATAGTAAAAAATAATATACAACAATATGAGGAATTGAAGTATATAACAGAGAAAATACAAGCTACAGCAGTGTGTATAAAAGCTAAGCATACAAAAATTAATATCGTTGCTATTTAGTGTCCTCCAAAACATTCAATTAAAAAAGAAGAATATTCAGATTTTTTTGAAAAACTAGGAAACAGATACATAATAGGTGGAGATTTTAATGCCAAAAACCTTAACTGGGGATCCAGATTGACAACAACGAGAGGAAAAGAACTTTATGCTGCTATTCAAAAACATCAATGCGAAATTCTCTCGACAGTAATGCCCACGTTCTGGCCTACAGACAAAAATAAGATACCAGATCTAATTGATTTTTTCATAATCAAAAATTTGTCAAGCAGTTATATACACATAGATGAGTTCGAGTATCTAAGCTCTGACCATTCACCTATAATTCTCCAAATGAATGAACATATAATTAAAAATACAAATATTAAAACCTTAACAAATAACAGAACAGATTGGCAAGCCTTCAAGCTGAACTTAACAAGTAAAATAGATTTAATGATACCCCTTATAACCAAAAATGATGTAGAAAAAGAACTGCATAAGTTGGTCAGCGATATTCAGCAATCGGCCTGGGAAAACACCCCCGCCCTAAAGAGAAAGAACACAAAAAGAAACTACACGAAAGAAATAAAGGATTTAGTAGCAGATAAAAGACGAGCAAGAAGAACGTGGCAGAAAACAAGAGCTCCACAACATAAAGCCAAGCTAAACAACCTCTGTCAACAACTAAGAAGAGAAATTAAAAAATGTAAGGAAGATTCAATGAAAAGGTACCTCAGAGGGTTAACAGCTGAATACGTAACTAATTACTCTCTATGAAAAGCAACAAAAGGACTAAAACAGCCTACTGTGCAAATACCTCCAATCAAAGCAACTGATGGAAACTGGGCAAGAAGCGATGAGGAAAAAAACATTCTCTTCGCAGACTACCTAGAAAACATATTTAAACCACCAGTTGAAAATGGAAATATACAACCTACGTTAATAGGTCCTTCAGAAGAAGAAAGCGAAGAAATTCTGCTCACAACACCTAATGAAATTTACAACTTAATTAAGCATGAAATAAATGCAAAGAAAAGTCCTGGATATGACCTTATATCTGGTGTCGTACTAAAGAACTTACCAAGGAAGGCAATAATAAAAATAACAAATTTAATAAATGCCACATTTAAGCTTAAATATGTGCCTAGTTTGTGGAAGGTTGCTGACGTCCTAATGATTCCCAAAGCTGGTAAACCGCCAAATGAAGTGTCATCTTACAGACCTATCTCGTTATTGCCAATGGTATCAAAAGTGTTAGAGAAAGTACTCGCAAAGCGTTTAAATAAAATAATTGAAAGGAAAAAGCTGATTCCGAACCATCAATTTGGTTTTCGAAGGCAGCACCCTACGATACAACAGGTACACAGAATTACGAATAAAATCGAAGAAGCACTAGAAAAAAGGAAAGTTTGCTCGGCTGTATTCTTAGATGTGGCGCAGGCCTTTGATAAAGTATGGCACGAAGGACTTATCTATAAACTGAGATGTATGTTGCCAAATCAATATGCTTCTATTCTGAAATCGTATCTAGATGGAAGACATTTCAGAATAAAACAACAGAGTACTTATTCAAATCTAAGAGAAATAAAGGCCGGCGTACCGCAAGGTAGTGTACTGGGCCCAATATTATACTTATTATATACTAGTGATATTCCTAGATTAGAAAACCACACTATGGCAACATTCGCAGATGATACTGCAATACTAGCAGTAGGAAGAACCAATGAAGAATCCACAGAAAAACTACAAATTGGCATAAACAAAATCTGTGAATTGACTAATAAGTGGAGAATTAAATTAAACGAGTCTAAGTCAGTCCATGTTGACTTTACTAATAAAAAAATTTAATATATACAAATTATTATAAACCAAAAAATAGTTCCATGCGCTAATACAGCGAAATATTTAGGTATGACTCTAGATGCAAAGTTGAGATGGAAAGAGCACGTAAAAAAGAAAAAAGAAGAGTTAGAAATCAAATATAGAAAACTACACTGGCTGATAGGAAGAAACTCATGCGTATCAATTGGAAATAAAGTGCTTTTATATAATCAAATTCTGAAACCAACATGGACCCTATGGAATCCAACTATGGGGTTGTGCCAAAAAGACAAACATAGACAAAATACAACGTTTCCAAAATAAGGTGCTTAGAAATATAGTAAATGCACCTTGGTACATAAGAAATACTGACCTTTATCGAGACCTGAAGGTAGAAAGTGTATCTGCAGAAATTCTAAAACATGCAAAAAAACACAAAGAAAAGCTAGAAGAGCATATAAACATAGATGCAAGAAAACTAATGCATAATGAAAATCAATTACGAAGGCTTAAAAGAACAACACCTCTCGATTTAACTTAATATAAGAAAAATAAAAATGTATATACTTGCTTATAAATACATACACACTCGAAATAAAGGGTCACCAGGGGGTGTAACTCATACAAAGACTAAGATGTCAGTAAAAAATTGCTTATTAGTCCAAGTGACTAGATCGCAATTATGTGGGAGGTGGTTTTAGTCGGTAAAAATCCGGCATGCTGATTACTCGGATCATCAGTATCTTTTGAAGAAAAAAAAAAAAAAAAAAAAAAAAAAAAAAAAATTTTCTTCATTTACATTGCCTTTAGCAATATTTTAACAAATAAAAAATTAGTTCGAATTGATTGTGTTATATTTCCTATTTCTTCTTTTAAGTGATGTTTTATTGTGAATGATTAACAATTTACTAAAATGACTAGCAGCTCTTTGGCAGTCAACGTGAATTTCTATCAACTATTGGAGGCTTTTCAGTATACAAATTTCAAGTGAACTCTTCAATCCACATAATTTTTTTTTTAATCGCATTAATGTTAATTTCTGACTAAAGTTAATCAATTGGCATCTTTGAAATAACCTGTGAACATGAACTTCTATCAGCTATTGGAGGCTTTTCAGTACACAAATTTAGCGCAATTTCAAGTGAAATTGAATAAACATAATTTCTTTTTTTTTTGTGCAAAGTCGACATTAACAAAAGTAAAAATGTACAAAAACCAACAAAATGCTAATTTGTGACTAAAGTTTATCAATTGGCATCTTTTAAATAACCTGTTCTCCGTTTTTAATTGCCCCCTTCGGGTAGGGGAAAGAATATACCCGAGGTAGGCATGCCTGTCGTAAGAGGCGACTCAAATTCAATCTCCGTATACCGAGGTATAGTGTATACAAAATATGCAATGAACAAAACAAAAAGATATTGTAATATGCGAGCTACGGCTCAAGTAGATAAAACAATATTCTGTGAAATTATTTCTTTATTTTCTAGTCTCTAGAACAATTCAGGTTCACACTATACTATTCTTCGCAATTCTTTTCTTACAAGGTCTCTGTCCTCTCAAATCACTTTATCTCCTTTCAATTACTTAATTCACAAATCCGAACTAATTACTTCTTCTTGTTAAACTCAACTTTCAATTTATCACAAAATTACAACTTCGCCCACCATCACTTTTCTAATCTCTTCGCCACAGTTTAGAAACTACTGCTCCCTTTTTGATCGCCATCTGTCCTTATATAGCAGAAGTTTCTGATAGCCAGAAACTTCTAGCAAATTCTTCGACCACTGGAACAAGAGAAATTCCAAGATGAGAATCATTCTTGCAGTTATAATTCCCTCTCATCCGTGATATTATCCGTCTCTTTCGTAGACATGAACTGTGGAAACCGCAGACACGAACCTCGAATGAAAGGACAGTTCGAACCAAAATTCTGCCAGAATGAAAAGTCACTTCGGAATTTGTTGCATCATACTTTTAGGGAGCGTAATTATTATTATGCTACACTGCCCCCCTCTTAGACGTGTTCGAACAAGTGCATCCTCATTTCGGCCATTGTATCGACTCAGTCGGTCCACATGAACCACTTTCATTTTGGCCCTCGGTCCTCGCTGGATGCGGTAGACAACATCGTTGATGCGGGTTACTATTCTGTAGGGACCTTCCCAGTTCCGCTGTAATTTAGGTGATTTCCCCTTTTGGCGATGGGGATTATACAGCCACACCAGATCTCCTTCCTGGAATCCTGACGTTGTTGCCTTGGCATCATACCTGGTCTTCATGCGGTCGCTCGTCATCTTAATCTGGCTTCTGGTCCTTTGGTGTATGTCCCTAAGCCTTTCCCTAAGGTCCGCCACGTACTCTTCTTCATTTCTGGGCTCATTGGTAGGAGATCCAAATTTCACCACACTGGGTAAACGAGCTATTCCACCAAATAAGATTTCGAACGGCGTATGTCGAGTAGTGTTATGCACGGCACTTCTATAGGCCATCAAAGGGAATCTGCCGGTACCAATCCCGTTGGTAGTCACCTACGACCTTCGAGAGATGTTCGTCCAAAGTCCTATTGAAACGCTCCACCATACCGTCCGACTGGGGATGAAGCGGGGTTATCCTTGTCTTTTTGATTCCGAGTAGTTGACACATCTCTTGGAAGATTCTTGACTCAAAGTTCCGCCCTTGGTCAGAATGCAATTCCAAGGGCACACCGAATCTGCTAACCCAATTGTAGACGATCTGCTCCGCCACGGTTCTGGTTTCCTGGTTCGGGATCAGAAACGCTTCCGGCCACTTACTGAAGTAGTCCATTACTACGAGTATATACCGATTACCATTGTCGGTTTCCGGAAAGGGCCCTGCGATGTCAATGGCGATTCGTTCGAAAGGTGCTCCCACGTTGTATTGGTGCATCTTACCTCGAGTTTTGATTCTCGGACCCTTGCTAGCTGCACACACGTCGCATTTTCTGCACCAGTCTTCGATATCTTCCTTCGCTTTTAACCAATAAAAACGTTCTCGTACCTTTTCTAGCGTCTTATTCACTCTCAAGTGGCCTCCGGACGCCCCGCCATGCATTTCCTGTAACACCTCCTTGACCCTCGTCCGTGGTACGACAAGCTGCATTACAAACGACTTTCCGTCGGAGGATTCCCATTTTCTTCTCAGAACACCTTCTTGGACATGGAGGGAGTCCCACTGCGCAAAATATGCCTTTAAGGTCGGGCTTCTGTGAGAGATGTCCTGATGATCCGGTTTCTCCATGTTCTCCTTCCAGGCCAGAATCGGCTCGATATCCGGGTCTTCCTTCTGAGAGTTCTGGATCTCATCTACGCTCCAGCCGGCGATAGATTCGGCTCTCATTCTTTGGACGGAAACCAGCTGCCGTTCTTCCTGACGCGCACAATGTTTACAATCCGTTCTGCATGGTCTCCGGGACAGTGCATCCGCATTAGAGTGGAGTTTTCCTTTACGATGCTGTATTTCGTAGTCGTAGATTTGCAGCCTTTCGATCCATCTTGCGACCTGACCCTCAGGACTCTTGAACTGTAATAGCCATTTTAAGGCTGCATGGTCTGTGCGAAGAACGAACTTCCTCCCGTAGAGGTATTTGTGAAAATGCTTCGTAGCCAAGATCAAAGCTAGAAGTTCCCGCCTTGTCACGCAGTAGTTCCTTTCTAGCTTAGAGAGCACCTTGCTGAAGTACGCAACCACCTTCTCTTGGCCATCATGCACCTGGGAGAGTACGGCTCCTACCCCGACATTACTAGCATCTGCATCCACAATGAACGTTTCCCGGGAGTGGGGTAAGCTAGTATCGGGGCATCGCATAGCCGTTGTTTAAGTGCCTTGAAGCTCTTCTCGCACTCAATTGACCATTTGAATTGTTTTCCCTTTTCCGTCAACTGATGCAGGCTCTTTGCGATCCCGGCAAAATCCTTCACGAACCGTCTGTAGTAGGTGGCTAGGCCCAGGAAGCTCCTCAGTTGGTGTTTGTCTTTGGGGACTGGCCAGTTTTTCACCGCTTCGACCTTCTCTGGATCGGTTCTCACTCCTTTCGCTGAAATTATGTGTCCCAGGTACTTGACTTCCGCTCTAAATAGGGCGCACTTCTTGGGGTTGAGCTTCAGGTGGGCACTTCGAAGCCTTTGAAACACATCCCTTAGATTGTCTCGGTGTTGTGCAAACGTTTTTCCAACGACGATGACATCATCCAAGTATACCAAACAGGTTTTCCATGTTAACCCTTGCAGGACACATTCCATCAATCGCTCGAAAGTCGCCGGAGCATTGCACAGCCCGAATGGCATTACCGTGAATTGCCATAGCCCATTTCCTGAGGTGAAGGCGGTTTTCTCCCGGTCTTCTGGATGGATCTGTACCTACCAGTAGCCACTCTTCAAGTCGAGAGTGGAAAACCATCGGGCTGCTGATAGTGTGTCTAGCGTGTCGTCAATCCGTGGCAGAGGATAGCTGTCTTTCTTGGTGACGTAATTGAGCTGCCGATAGTCCACGCAGAACCGCGTGCTGCCATCTTTCTTCTTAACCAGTACAACCGGTGATGCCCACGGACTTTTGGAACTTTCAATCAGACCTTCTTTCTCCATTGCCGACACCATCTCTGCAACTTCTGTCTTCTTTGCCAATGGAAGGCGCCTAGCAGGCTGCCGAATTGGTCTAGTATCACCAGTGTCTATTCGATGTTGTACCAGGTGTGTTCGGCCGTATTCTCCGTCCTGTGAGGCAAATACATGAGCGTACTCATTGATAAGATTCTCTGCCATAGTTCGCTGCTCCTGATTCAGCTCACTGGACTGGAGAATCGTCTCTCTCGTTTCCGCTGTCCGAGGTGATGGGAGAGGTTTTGGAGCATCACGTTCAGATATTGTTGCGACGGCTTTAATCGGCGTGCATTTTCCAGTCACCTCCCCTCGCCTTACTTTGACAGTGTGTGGTCTTGCGTTCAAAACCCTCATTGGAACCATGGTGTTCTTTGGTTCGACTAACGTCTTTCCCACGATGTAGTCTTGAGAATTCTTCTCTGGGTCTGGTTCTACTATGTAGAATCGGTGGCTCCCAAGATCACCTTCCAGCTTCGTCCAAATGATTGTCTCTGAAGACGGCGGCAAAACTTCGTCTTTACTGATGACTGTCCTGAGAGTTACCGCATTCTCGTTTCCGTATACCATCGGAATCTCCACATTTCGATACCTCAGTACTTGCATCCCGATGTCCAAGATTACTTCATTTGCTTTCATGAAGTCTATTCCGATGATGCACTCGTCGCATATATCTGCCACCAGAAACGCATGGGAGAACGTCAGTCCTGCCAGAGTAATCGTAAGACGAACTTCTCCAAATACCTTCGCCATTTCCCCTGTTGCAGTCTTCAGGCAATAGCTGTTGGTGTTGTGCAGCCAGGAGCTTTTGACGATATCTCTTCTTACAATGCAGGCAGTGGCACCTGTGTCGATGGTGGCTACGCACTTCTTCTTGTTGATTAGTGCCTCCACTGTCAGGCTCTTGTTACCCCGTTTGGTTTGCGAAACTTGAATGGTGGTCCTGGGGGCCTCGATTCCAGTAACCAACTTCTGCCGCGCGAAGTTGGTCCTTACGCATTTCCCGACTGCTGGTTTTGGGAAGTCTGACTGACAGGATGGATGTTATCACCGCCAGATGCTTCCTCTCTGCTTCTCCTACTTCCGCAATGTGGACAATTTCCTCGTCTAGGTGCACTTCTGCACTGCCGTTGTAGGTGTCCGGTTTGGTTGCAATTCCAGCAAACGGATTTGACTTCCGCGAGCTCTGTCTTCATCCATGACGGCTGTTCTCTGGCATGAGCATTCCACGACGGACATTTCCCTGACACGGTGTATTCCCTGGTATGCTTGGTCCGCAGCCTTCATTGACAAAGCGAATGCCAATGCCTCGGGGAGTGTTCGCTTTCAGCCATCCTTACAGCCATTTGCAGTTGTCTGTCCTCTATGGCCTGAATAAAAGCTTCCACCGCCATTTCGTTGATAAGCTCCTCACCGGCTTTAGGGTATGAAAGATGGGCTAGTCGCTCTATATCCGCTTGCAACTGTTGGAGCGTTTCCCCCCTTTTCTGGACTCGACTACGCAGCTGAACCCTGTACACCTGCTGCATGTGTTCATCCCCAAACCGCATCTCGATAGCCTGAACCAGAGAGTCGTAGTTCTGCTGTTTATCTTCCGGGATGGTCTGCAAGAGCTCCGCAGCTGGACCCCTCAGTGCAAGTGTGAGTGCAATGGACTTCTCTTCATCGTCCCAGCTATTGGTCATTGCGGCCGCTTCGAATTGCCTCTTATAAATTGGCCATGATGTTTGACCATCGAAGGTAGGAGGCTGCATCTCCTTTCTTCTCAGACCGTCAGTGAAATATTCCCGTGCTTTCTGTCTCTTCACGTTGCTGAGCTCCTTAGCAAGATTTTCGACTTGCTTTGCTACTATCTCGAATTGCGTATCCACTTTTTCAAACTCAGTCTCTATCTTCCCGAACTGAGTTTCATGTTTCTCAAAATTTTCATCGAATCTAGTTTTGACTTTTTCGAGTTGCGTCTCGACCTTCTCGATTTTCTCTTCGATCACTTCGAATTTGGATTCCAAGTTCTTGTTTTGCTCATCAAGTTTCCAGAGCATCTAGAGAATTCTTTTGTTCGTCCATTGCTTTCTTTTGTTCATCCAGCTTAAGTTCTAGAGAATTCTTTTGTTCGTCCAGCTTAAGTTCTGGAGAATTCCTTTGGTCGCAAATTGCTTTCTTTTGTTCGTCCAGCTTAAGTTCTAGAGAATTCCTTTGATCTTCTATTGCTTTCTTTTGTTCGTCCATGACTAACTAAAGTTGCAGGAGCAGACTTGTTATACCCGGGTCGGCTGCTGTACTTGCTGGTTCCTCTTCCACGTCAAACTCTACGTCGTGCGGATTTTCACCTTCCTGCGTTACTGCTTCTTCCAGACGAATCAGTAGGGCATCTTTTCCCCCAGTTGTGTCGAGGTTCCGCTTACTGAGTTCTGCCTTTAGTTGAGTTATAGTTAGTTTTCCCAATTTGCGACCCATTTTGCGCAACTAATTAACTCAACACAGAAATGGTTTTTTTTTTTTTTTTTTTTTCTCTTTTTTTTTTTTTTTTTGCTTGTGCAATTTCACACCACGGAAATAGTTATTCACAGAATAAGTTTTATCCCGCTTCTGACACCAATGTAATATGCGAGCTACGGCTCGAGTAGATAAAACAATATTCTGTGAAATTATTTCTTTATTTTCTAGTCTCTAGAACAATTCAGGTTCACACTATACTATTCTTCGCAATTCTTTTCTTACAAGGTCTCTGTCCTCTCAAATCACTTTATCTCCTTTCAATTACTTAATTCACAAATCCAAACTAATTACTTCTTCTTGTTAAATCTCAACTTTCAATTTATCACAAAATTACAACTTAGCCCACTATCACTTTTCTAATCTCTTCGCCACAGTTTAGAAACTACTGCTCCCTTTTTGATCGCCATCTGTCCTTATATAGCAGAAGTTCCTGATAGCCAGAAACTTCTGGCAAATTCTTCGACCACTGGAACAAGAGAAATTCCAAGATGACAATCATTCTTGCAGTTATAATTCCCTCTCATCCGTGATATTATCCGTCTCTTTCGTAGACATGAACTGTGGAAACCGCAGACACGAACCTCGAATGAAAGGACAGTTCGAACCAAAATTCTGCCAGAATGAACAGTCACTTCGGAATCTGTTGCATCATACTCTTAGGGAGCGTAGTTATTATTATGCTACAATATATTACCCCAGGTGGCAGTTCAGCTTTACTGGAAAATCCACCCTCTTCGGAGGTCGGCTCTACGGATTGTGGGGAGAACCGCTTATTGCAATCCAATGACCCTTTTTCTAAAAGTTCAAGGGTATCTCGATCTCCTCCACCAAGATCGAATAACTCCGGGAAAAGAAGTCCACCGGAAGCGCCAGCGCGAAATTCAGGACTCAGCGAAATGTAACAGCTTTGAGGAAGAAAATAAAATACTCCGAAGGAAGCTTAACGAAATGGATCTACTCTATCAAGAGCTCAAGAAAGAAATAGACTTATTAAAAGAAGAAAATAAGGTCCTAAAGAGTTCACGTATAGAGGAAGAACGCGAATGTACTCCAGCACGCTTAGCTAGTCGGGAATATCACACCAACGAAGAAGAGCTAGCACGCGAAACGTGTCGTGTCACAAAGAAGAGACCTAGTAAGAAACGGAGTGCCGGCTCTTCGCCCGAAGTCGAGTCCCTAAAAGAAAAAGAGAAAGAAGAGCACAAAGAACAGCAAGAAAAGCAACCTCGAGCGCAATCTCGTCCACCCCCACCAATTAACATCGTCGGGTTAACGGAATTTAATAAGTTGCAAAGCCTTCTTAAAGGAACTTTAACATCGAAATATAAGGTCACGTCTTTGAGGGACAATGCGTGGAAAATTAACGTCGATGAATACGACGACTACCAAGCAGTGTCCCAAAAGTTAAATACCGAAAAAATTGAGTGGTATACTTTCGAAATCAAGTCAGAAAGGCCACATCGTGTTGTTGCAAGGGGACTTCACCCCTCATGCACCAAAGAAGATATTATGACTGACCTTCAAGACAAAGGCTTTAAAATTCTTGATGCCGTTAATATCATCAAAAATGAGAAGCAACAAACGGAAATAGATAAAGACATCTTGGTAAGGCGTGGACTTCCGCTCTTTATGCTTACCTTCGATAAGTCCGACAATATCGACGATATTTACCGAATTAGGACCATACTAAATATAGTAGTCAAAATCGAGCCTATGCGTAGAAATATAAGAATGATTCCGCAGTGCAAACGTTGCCAAGGATTCAATCATACGCAAATGTACTGCAAAAAAGAACCGCGATGTGTGAAATGCGCTGGAAATCACCTCTCCCAAGTTTGTGGAGTAAACAAACAAACCTCCGCAACCTGTGCTAATTGTAAGGGAAAGCAACCGGCAAATTATAGAGGCTGTGAAGTAGCTAAAGAGTTACAAAAACGAAGGGATGAGCTCCTTAAGCCCCTAAATGCAAAATCAAAACCGCAAACTAAGCCAAAGCGTAAGGTCGCGGAGGAGAAAGAGTGCAAATCAAAACTACCAGGTTCAGAGCGCAAAAAGGTGAGGGAAAGAATAACGAAAGAAAAGCCCTCGACCTCTGTTCCTAAAAGAAATGGTACAGAAAAGTTACAATTGGAAAAGCGACCGAGTAATGATCTTCGAACATCAGGAGTGCAGACTTACGCTCAGGCTGCTGCATCCGAAATACCAAAAAATATTGAAATTTCGAAGGACCCTGTTTCTCATGTTTTTTCAGTTATTCTAGAGAAACTTGAAGAACAAAGCAAAACAAATAAAATTATTCTCGATAGGCTGGTCGAAAGTAATTCAGGGAAAACGCGTACTCCAACTAGATTATGAATGAAAAATGAATGTTAAAAATATGTACTTGGAATGCAAACGGACTTTTGCAAAAACTTGACGAATTGGAATTATTCTTGCGTGAAAAAGATAGCGATATTTGCTTGATTTCTGAAACCCACGTAAAAAACGAATCGCATTTAAAAACAAAAGGCTATAATGATTACCACGCTTGTCACCCTTCGGGAAAAGCGAGAGGCGGATCATCATTGTTTATTAAAGACTGCATCGAACAATCCGAAGACCTAAAGATCGAGCTTGATACTTTGCAACTGTGCACGATTCGAGTAAAAAATAGTCAGCGTACTCTTAAAATCTCATCTATCTACTGCCCACCGCGTTCCGCGCTTGAAAAAAGTGATTTTACTAACTTGTTTAAATTGCTGAAACCTAATTTCATTATTGGCGGCGATTTTAATGCGAAACATACATTCTGGGGCTCAAGACACAGCTCGCAAAAAGGCAGAATGCTCTATGAGGCAGGTATGGAGTACAGTTGTGATTTCCATTCGACGGGGAAACCGACCTACTGGCCAACTGATACTTCGAAAATACCTGACCTGATCGACTTTTTCGTCGTGAAAGGAATTTCTACCAACCACATTAAAGTTGAAGAGAGCTTTAATCTGTCGTCTGACCATTCCCCAGTTGTTTTGACATTGAGCGAAAAACTAGTCTATACCCTAGAGCCAGCGAGATTAACCGGTAGAACAACTAACTGGGAAGGCTTTAGGAACGAAATTAAAGATAATGTTGAACTGAGCGTTCCACTTACGACACCCTATCAACTTGAGGTTGAAGTTGATCGCTTCGTTGAGATTGTACAGCTCGCCTCTTGGAATAATACTCCCAATCCAAGGAAAACTCCGGACAAATACGGTCTACGATATCCTACGGAAATAAAAGAATTGGTCAAGGAAAAAGAAAAGCGCGTAAGAAATGGCAACAGAGTCGTACTCCGCAACATAAAACTCACTTGAATCACCTGTGCAATTCGTTGAAGAAGACTATAAAGGATTTTAAGAATCGTGCGATAGGCTCTTACCTTGAAAGTTTAACAGCGAAAAAAGATTCCAATTATTC
Organism: Pocota personata; assembly: GCA_963082735.1. NCBI lineage: Eukaryota > Metazoa > Arthropoda > Insecta > Diptera > Syrphidae > Pocota > Pocota personata. Next base: position 24,217,207 of record OY720432.1, read on the forward strand.
ACTTTGGAAAGCTGTAAAAGGCACCAAAAGGCGCAAGGTCCCCGCGCCGCCTATTAAATTAAATCACAATGAATGGGCATGGGAAGATAAAGAAAAAGCGGACGTTTTTGCGGCCCACCTGGGAGATACCTTTAAACCGTACGATGGTCAAGTGTTTTACGACAATATCAATAGGCCGGATTTATCATCTGACGATTTAGCACTTACAAGTGCAACGCTGAGGGAACTCAAAGATGAGATCGGGAATCTAAAACCTAAGAAAGCTCCTGGTTATGACTTGATCACCGGAGAAATTCTCAAAGCTTTACCTAGAAAAGCACTGATTAAGCTTCTTCATATTGTAAATGCTGCGCTCAGATTAAAACACGTGCCTAACCAATGGAAAGTTGCGGAAGTTATAATGATTTTAAAACCAGGAAAGCCGCCAAATGAGGTAAAATCTTATAGACCAATTTCGCTACTTCCAGTCATATCAAAAATTTTCGAGAGGATATTGCTAAGGCGCATCCAACCGGTTATAGAAGGAAATAATCTTATCCCTGACCACCAGTTTGGGTTCAGAAGTAAGCATTCGACGATTGACCAGGTGCATAGAATTACTAATGTAATCGAGAAAGCACTTGAAGAAAAAAGATATACTCAAGCGTATGGTATCGATAAGGTATGGCTGATGGCTTGAATTGCAAATTATGACAAGTTCTCCCTGTATGCCTATACGACATTCTAGAATCATATCTCGGGAATAGACTCTTCCGTGTTAGACATGGAAATGAATACTCGGAGCTCAAAGAAATTTCGGCCGATGTACCGCAAGGAAGCGTTCTTGGGCTACTTCTCTATTTGTTATATACTCGAGATATACTGAAAGAAGATGGCACTCTCCTGGCTACGTTTACCGATGACACCGCTATCCTAGCCGTAGGTAAAACAATCGAAGAAACGACTGCAAAAAGCACTGAATAAAGTAAATGAATGGACGAGGGACTGGCGGATCGCCCTCAACGAATCTAAATCTGTTCACGTGAATTTCACTTATAAAAAAGCTAATGTTTCGCCAATTTTCCTAAACTTGGCCCGAATACCTTTTGCAAACGAGGCCAAATACCTTGGAATGACATTCGACGCAAAACTGAAATGGAATTCTATAGAGAAATGAACTGGTTGCTCGGAAAACACTCCCAGCTCAGTACTGAGAACAAACTGCTTTTATACAAGCAAGTGCTAAAGCACGCCAATATTTTACAAACTTTTCAAAATAAAGTGCTAAGAGAAATTGTCCACGCACCGTGGTATACTAGGAACGATGATATCCACAGGGATCTCGGAATTCCGACAATCGAAGCTGAAATTAAAAGCTTCGCGAGAAAGCATAGAAACCGACTAATCGGACATGTCAACAATACAATCCTACAAATTCTGGATGAAAGCAATTTATTGCGCCGACTACAAAGGACGAAACCTTTCGACTTGGCGAGATAGGAATCAACCGCGCCTAGATGCGGAACATGTGGAAGGTAACCTGCCAAACGTGTTATTTGTTCATGATAGAAAAATTGCTTGATAAGGTCGTTCTTAGTTGCAATATATAACAAATTAAATCGCAGGGTGGTTTTCTTTAGTCAGTAAGAATCTGACACTACTATGAGCACGCGCTTGCTATCCTCAGAGTGTCTATGGAAGATTTTTTCACCAACCCTCGGGAAAAAAAAAAATAAAATTAAAAATTGATAGTCTTCGAAGTTACCCCAGAGTGAAGTGATGCAGAGGAAGCATTTGCGACGGCATGTCCAAGTGCATGCGGACTTCAGTCAACCTCGGTGTATTCAACTGGTAGCAGCTGGAAAACGTACTGCCTGAAGAAGCTAGTTGGAGATACTTTTCTTGCATCCCGCTACATAGTTCGTTGAATAATGTCGCATTTGAGCAGTAAAATGAACCATTCCATTCTAGGGCATCCTCGGATGAGGATGATTAGTCCTTAGCAATCCGAAAATAGGATTGCTATATTCGAGAATCGAAAAACTTTTTGTTGCAGGCAACACTCAATTTTTTTTGGAAAATTGGCACTTTGAAAGTCACTCGATTTTCGGACATTTCATTCGTTACGTGTTTATAGCGTTGCAGATTTATGCTTTCTTTTAATCCATTAAAATGAACCATTTCATTCCAGGGCATCCTCGGATGAGGATGATTAGTACTTAGCAATCCGAAAATCGGATTGCTTTATTCAAGAATCGAAAAACTTTTTGTTGCAGGCAACAAATCAATTTTTTTTTTAAATTATCACTTTGAAAGTCACTCGATTTTCGGATATTTCATTCGTTACGTGTTTATAACTTTGCAGATTTATGCTTTTTTTTAATCCATTTTTATGTGATTGTTACCGCGTGCAAATAAAATCCGAAACTTTAGCATTTGTTACCAACTTTAATCTTAAAGGCAAATTTACATTCACTTTGTAATTCAAAAAGGGCGAATTTACATTTACGTTGTAATGGCGTAGTGCTCGCTAAAATTTTCGTTTCCTTCCACGCGGTCGTCTGCTTGCCAAAAAGAACCAAAAAAAAACCCCGCCAAGAAGGCGCCCACTTCGCTCCTGTCAGATCTTCTTCGCCGTGAAATCATCGCCGCAAATTACGGCGTTGCCATCTCTGACGGTGTTACCAGGTTTGGCAACACTCCCCCTGGTAATCTTTTTGTCTCATCCGGGTTACTACACTTGCCAAACCCTTGGACATCAAGTACTGCCAGTTTCGCTGCCGGCCGTGTATATACTCCGTTGACTGTCTGGACTACCGCTGGTCTTATCTGTCCGTCCTTACTGGGATGAGTTTGTACAACCCGACCTTTCGACCAAGTATTTTGTTCTTCTGGTCAAAGTCGGTAAGTATTCTTTGACCCAACGCTTCCAGAAAATTTGGGAATACTTTTCGGTTGTCAGCCAGTGCTTCCGTAGGACAACTCCGTCGTCACACAGTTCGCCACAGAGCCTCGTTCCTTTGGACGAGCCAAGTAAAAAGTGGTTTCGAGTCAAAGCCTCGTCACTGTCTTCGTCGATTGGTACATATGTAAGAGGTCTTGAGTTAGTAATATTTTCCACCTCCGCCATCATGCTCAATAGTGTCCCGTCCTTCGGATTTCGGCCAAGATTTATACTGGATAGAGTTTGTTTATCAATCGCTCCCAACAACCGCCCATGTGCGGTGATGCTGGAGGTATGAAATTCCACTTTATTTTCTCATCTACAAACTTGGACGCCACCCAGTCACTGGTCAGGCTACAGGCTATCTCTATATGGACTGCCCTTATGGTCAAGCAAGTGAATAAAACACCCCATCTTTTCTCCACGTGTCTTCCGACTGTTACTAAGATAGGACCCCAATAGTCTATGCCCACGTAAGAAAATGGTCGTGTGAATGCTTTAAGTCGTCCTGGTGTTACCACCATAAGTGGCGGATCAGCCATAAGTGTCGGATCTGGGACTGCTTTCCTGATTTTACAAGTTTGACATCTTCGTTGTATCTTCCTGAGTAACGTTCTTAAGGCTGGAATAAAATATGTTTGTCGAAGCTCGTTTACTACTGTTTCGAAGTATTGATGTTTGTATCTATGGTGGTATTCTGCAACTATTAGCCCAGTTATATAATGTTCCTTTGGTAAGATGATAGGCTTTTTACAGTTAAACGGAACATTGTTGGAGGCGTCTATACGACCTCTGATACGCAGACATCATTGGTGTCCAGGTAGGGGCTTAACTAGTATATTGAACTTTTTTTATTCGTCTCGTTCATTAAATTATCTTCGCTTAGTTTAAGTATATTCACTTCACCTGGGAATGATTCTCTTTGACTCAATCTATATAAGTAATTTTCAGCTCTCATTAGGTCTCTAGGAATTAGAATGCCACGGTTCCCACTCTGTCTTGCTCGTTGAATTATATCCGAAAAATAGTACAAGTACGCCATAGCTTTTCGTAACTTAGTCCACTATGAAAATCTTTTATAATCTACTAGTGATAAGGGGAGCGGTACAGTATGCGACAGTACACTAAATTCTTCAATTGCACATGAAACGCTCATTTCCGTAGCGGGCCACTCATCCTTTCCTCTATATAAGAATGTAGGACCCTTATACCATCGGCTATTTGATGACAAGTCTATTCGGGTGTTCCACTTTGTTGCGTCATCTGCCGCGTTTTCTTCTGATGGTACCCATCTCCATTCACTCTCATTGGAACCCTCCAAAATTTCACCGACTCTAAACAGAACAAATTGCTTAAGTTTTCGATTTTCGTTTTTTATCCAATACAAAACGGATCGTGAATCGGACCAAAAATACTTCCTGTCTATTTTAATGAAATGTCCTCTCGTAACTATCCTTGCAATCCTGACGCCCAAAACAGCTGCTTCCAACTCCAACCGTGGTACTGAGACCTTTTTAATAGGTGCGACTTTTGTTTTGGAACATACCAAGGAGCATTCGATTGTGGATCTACGTTGTATTGGCAAATAAGCTACAGCGGCATATGCTGACATGCTGGCATCAACAAAAATATGAAGCTCAACAGAACAGTCTGCATCAAATTTCAGTTGGCTAAGGTACGGTCGCTTGATCTTGATTTTCTTAACTGCTGGGAGCAGTTTTATCCACTCGCACCACGCATCGTACTTTTCACTGTGAATTGGCTCATCCCATTGCGTTTTTCTACGCCATATCTTCTGCAAAATGATCTTGAGAAGGATAAGAAAATGAGCAATGAGTCCCAGAGGATCAAATATACACATAAGCGTTCGAAGTACCTGTCTCTTCGTAGGCAGCGAATTACCATTCAATATATTTGGGTTTATATTTTTAGTTTTATATAAAAACGATATTATATCTGTCGATGGTGACCACCACATTCCTAAAACCTTTTCAGAATCATACAGACCGGTGTTATTGTTGAAGTATTTATTACGTTGAGCCGTGTTTTCTCTTAGTGATTTTAGAAAATTCCTAGAATTGCTCAAACAATTTCGAATCTCGAACCCAGCTTGCTGATGAATGTAAATCACCTCGTTTGCTAATCTCAACGCCTCCTCTTCAGTATCTACGCTGTCGAGGTAATCATCAACGTAGTGATTTTCTAAAATTGCATCTGCTGCTCTAGGAAATTTTGCTGCATATTCTAAGGCATTTTTATTCTTTATGAATTGCGCACAGCACGGCGAACAGGTAGATCCAAAGGTGAGCACTTGCATTATGAAAACTTCAAGTTCTCCTGATGTTTGATTTCTCCAAAGAAATCTCTGTGCGTGCTGATCACATTCCCGAACTAATATTTGGTGGAACATTTCCTTTATGTCGCCAAATATTGCAATTCTCCTCTGTCTAAAACGAAATATTACCTCTGGTAACGAAGGCAAGTTGTCTGGTCCTGTAAGTAGAAGCGAATTCAATGAAACCCCATTAACACTAGCTGCGGCGTCCCATACGATACGCACCTTGTCTGGCTTATTTGGGTTCATTTCAGGAAAGATTGGAAGGTACCATACTCGCATCTCTTTACTATTCCGCAATTCGTCATCTGTGAGTTTTCTCGCATATCCCTTTTTCAAATATTGTTGTATCTGTTCATTCATCTTCGCTGCCAACTCCGGTTCTCGGATCAATCTCCTTTCCAAACATGCTAGTCTACGTTCTGCCATATGTCTGCTATCTGGTAGAGAAACACCTTCCCCCTTCCATAATAATGGAACGATAAACCGATTTCCACGACGTGTTGTTGTGTTTTCCAACATGATTTGTGCCTTTAAATCGTTCGCACTCAGTAGATGTCTATCTGTTGTTGAGCCCATTTGCTCTAACGCGAAGAAGTTCTTGACTAGATCATTGAGCGTTTCATCTGCTGTTTCCTGGCACTCACAAATGTGGTAGTTGAAGCTGGGCGAATCCGTCTTTTTGCTGGGTTCTGTACATGGTCCGAATATCGTCCAGCCCAGTCGAATTCTTATCGCCGCCGGCTGTTCCATACTTCCTGCTCGATATTTTAGTGGGTTGAGAAGATTGCAATGATCGAGACCGATTAATATCTGTGGTTTAGCACTGATGAATGATTCTAGTGGGATACCTTTTAAGTGTGGGAAAAGAGTTGTTAATTTATCAGCCTCCTGCGACTGAATCGGGAGTTGGAGTGATTTAACGGTGCGTACGTTCGACAGAGCGTACTTCTTTTGAGATTTTGGGGCGGAGATCTGAAGACTCACCTTTCGGGATTCTCTCTCCTGACGATGGGTATTGGAGGTCCACTTTAGGCATAATTATTCCTTATCACCTTTAAATTTCAGATGGTCAGCTAACTGTTCATCCATCAGGGTGACAGAGGAGCCATCATCCAAGAAGGCATACGTCTCTATGTGTTGTAAATTATGACTGGCAAAATTTTAATTAATAAATTCGTACTCATTTGGTGTACGTTGCAGTTAAATCCATCTGGAGTGTTGGTTGTTGTTGGTGGTTCTTCATATCTGTGTAATAATTTGTTGTGTCTGTAGATGCAATTGTTAACTCCACACCGTTTGTTAGATACGCACCTCTGCCGGTTATGAAGGATCAGACAGGTTCGACAAAGGGAGTGTTTTTTGATAATATCCCATTTTTGCTTTAGGCTCATATTAGCAAAGTTACTGCAATGCTCAATAGTCTCACAGTTCTTCTTGCAGGCAATACATGGTCGTGATACATTAACGTTAAGGGTCGCTTCACCTGGATGTGTATTTACATACAAAGCCGTAGCTGGTCGTCGCCGGTCAAACCCTTTTTCTGCTACCCTTAGGACTGATATCTCCGTTACCTCGCTGGCTGCTCCAGCTACTTGATATAACCAAACCAAAATTCCCCAATTTAAGCGTATTTGATGAGGTAGTTTATCAGTAAGTTCCTGTAACAAACACGGATTATTCAAGTGGCTTTGTAAACCAACAGCTTCCATGGTAGCAGCAACATTCTGTAATTAGTAAATCCAATCTATCGCTTTTAGGTGGCGGCTCACTTCGCAGTTTAGCAATTGGGCGTTAATTACTGTTTCAGGGCGTCCGTAAAGCATGCGTAGAGTTGTTATTATGCTTGGTACCTGATCAGGAAACATCAATTTCGACCTTACCGATTCCAAGGCTCTACCTTTCAGAGATCTTTGTAGGCGAATCAGGTTTTCATCATTTGAGAAACCACATGTTCTTGATGAATTTTCGTAAGAGCTTATGAACAGCGGCCATTCTTCGGCTCGTCCGCTAAAACTGGGGAGTTCCTTTGGCAGTATATGCCTCGCCGCAATCTGCTGTTTATTCAGGTTAGGTATGGTATATATGTTACCAGATACGAATGGATCGCGTTGATTCGGCGCGAACAAATGAGCGTCAGCTTGACGTTGCTGTCGGCTATCACGAAGGTACGAGTTGTCATGTGGATTTTCCCTACCAGAGTATGTGTTGTTCAGCAGCTTTGGGGGGGGCGGAATACATCGACGCACCTACCCATGTTTCGTTCAGGTTTACATTTATGTTATCTACACCGCTTTTGCCCACGTTGGAATTTCTTTGTAAACTTCGCCCTAAAGGAGATATGTATGACTTTTTCTCACCTGTGCATTGACCTGTCATCCAGTTTTGTACCATACTACATCCTGCTGCAGAAGAAACGCTATCGTCGTCGTCATCGGATGAAATTTGTTCCATTAGCTCGTACTTTTTATCTAAATACTCTTTATCCCTTTTCTGCTTAAGTATCATTTCTTCTTCCAACCTTTTCAGTTGAAGCGAAACTGCCTTCGACTTTCTCGATGAACTAGCCTTGAAGGGAGATACGGCGGGTTGCGCTGATTGGTTGTCAGTAATGGTAACTCTAGGAGGTGCTGTTGATGTATTGGCGCTGTTCGTTGGTGCTTCGCGAGTGTTTGCTATTCTCTCTGATGCACGTGTGCTGCGACCTTTCTTTGTTGTCCTCGCAGGAACACTTGCGGATGGTGGTGGATGCAGGCATTGATTGTTAGACGATGGCTGATGGGGGGTTCTACTATTTGACACACATTTGGAGCACATCCATTCTTGGTTTGCGATGTCGGATGTGACACCAACGCATGTGAAATGGTGCCACTCGTCGCACCTATCGTACTGGACCATTTGAGTATTATCGGGTTCGGTGCATGATTTGCAGTGATGTGGCGGAGGGGAATGCTGATGATCGCTAGATATATTTTTATCAGTCATAACTCTTACCTTTATTTGACAGTGACGGGCTTGGGTGAACGTGTAGTTGGGTTTTGGCTTACTTCACAACCAAATTTATGGCTTTTCCCAGGACTCCTGTTTGTGCTGACTTTCCCAAAGTTAACCTCAGTTGCACGATATGAACATGTGCGTTCGACTTCAGGAAAATTTTAAAATGCGTGCTTTCGTCGCCAGGAAAATTTTACTATTATTTATTTTAACGAAACGAAAATTTTAGACTGTTACCGCGTGTAAATAAAATCCGAAACTTTAGCATTTGTTACAAACTTTAATCTTAAAGGCAAATTTACATTTACTTTGTAATTCAAAAAGGGCTGTGAGCGCAACGACATCTACCTGTCGATTATTTTCCTCCTTTTTTTCTTGCCATTAGGCACCATTGGTTTCTGTGTATTTTACTATGTCATATTACTACGTAATAAAGAATTCAATTTTAGTTTTTGGTAAAGACGCACGCCTTTGATTTTCTTTTAACACGCAATCCTCATATTGCACCACGAATTTCATAACAGAGCCACACTGTTACATGGCGCAGCCGGTATCTCAACCTACATACAATAAAGAAACAACCAACACCCGACAACAAAATGTCTCTCGTCCAGCAACTCTTAGAAACGACCATCGACGCAGAAATTCTGAACCAGTTCACGAAGGATGCACTCCAAAGAGAAGTCAAATCAAGAGGACTGGAAACAACAGCAACAACAAAAGATGAGTTAATTCAAATCATAATCAAACACAATAAAATCCTATCTACCCTTAAAGCAAGGAAAATCGAACCATCAGCAGGTACTTCTAGTTCAGTAGGGACTTGTCCAGCAGTTATTCAGACTGTCGTCATCAACCCAGACATGACGCAAACGATTTTGGAATGCAACGGGGAAGATAGCAACTCCACCGAGCAATTCATAAAATCCATCGAAAAAGCCGCAAAAATAAACGGATGGAGTGACGAGGTTAAATTAGTATTCTGCACCAGCAAATTAACGGGCATTGCAAGAAACTGGCAGAACTTCGAAGGCGATTCAAAGGACGACTGGAATATATGGCTCAATTCATTCAGGAAACGATTCATAAAGACACCAACATTACGCGAATGGAATGACAGAGTAAATGCACGTATCCAACGGCCGAACGAATCTATAATCCAGTACTTCAGAAGTAAGTTAGATATTATTTCTAAGCCCCCAAAAAATGTAAATATTCCTACGGAAGATCAAATTGCGTATTTACTCGAGGGTGTTGCTGACAATACAGACCGCCGTATTCTACGCATTGGCACACCTTCGACCATAACCGAACTATTCGAACTGGGGCAAAAACTTGACGATGACACAAAACACAGCAGCAAACAGTTCCACAACACAACAACAATGTATCGCAACACTAGAACGCCACAGTCCTTTACAGACAATAATTTCAAGAAACCAGCATACACAGAAAATACAAAAATAAATACTTATGTATGCCCACGCTGTAAAAAAGGTCAACACCCCGTTTCGCAATGTCCAATACCCTGTTACACATGCAATAGAACTGGTCATTCACTGAGCAACTGCCCAAATAAACCATCTCCAAAACAAACAAACTGCGCATTGAAGTCAAAAGGTGGTGATCGAGGCTTACCCATCGTAGATGCCTATGCATTCGATGGAAAACCTATTTCCACTCTTATCGATAGCGGTGCTGAACAGTCAGTAATCGATCGTCGTTCTATACCACCTGATTATACAGTTCAAAAATACGAAGGCTCAGCAATAACTTCCATTGACAATGAGTGTAGACCTGTAGGACAAATTGACCTATTCGTTGCAGTAGGCGACATATGTTGCACATTTGGTCCTGTAGCGGTGGTAAACAATGCACCAATACCACTGATACTCGGCAGCGATTGGAGAAAGGCCAATAACATCACCATAACTGTCGAAACGAACGGAGATGTCCAATTAAAACAAAATACGAACTCAGGCTACACCACACACACAAATATAAATTCCTGCATATTAAAACAAAGCCAGACTATACCACCATGTATTCTAAAAGAAGTCGAACATCAAATCTCAACATTTCCGAAATCTATATCTCCAACACAAATTCAAAAATTTCGAGAAATAGTCAGCAACAATTTACAAGCCTTCTCGACAGACAACGAGATTTTAGGATACTGCACCATAGATCAACATTCCTTACGTACAGTAGATGATATACCAGTTCGCAGAAAGCCCTACCGCTATTCATGGAGCGACCGCCAGTTTATAAACGAAACAGTAGAAAATTGGAAAAAACTAAACATTGCAAGAGATTCGCAATCTGAATATGCTTCTCCAGTTGTAATAGTTAACCAGCCTCATCATCCAAGTACCCCACGCAGATTGACAATAGATTATACACAGCTTAACAAAAAATTATATAAAGATAATTTTCCACCTCCACACATCGACGACATCATAGAGAAACTGGTTCAACAGGATGCACAAATTTTCAACACAATGGACATTAAAACAGCATTTATGACGGTTGCTGTCAAACCAGAGGACATTCACAAAACAGCATTTATAACTCAAGACGGTATATACGAATTTATGAGAATTCCATTTGGACTGACCAATGCGCCAAAGACCATGGAACGTATAATGAAGCAAACATTCGACAACACCGAAAACACTATTACATACATGGACGACGTAGGTCAATCAGCTCCGAACATTGATATAGCTATTAGAAATTTCGAAAATGCACTTAAACAAATAATCAAAAGCGGACTACGTATTTCTCTACAAAAGAGTCAGCTTTTCCAAATGGAAATATTCTTCTTGGGCTATGGTATTTCAGCACACGGAATACGTCCAGATCCTTCCCGTACAAACTCCATCGACAGATACAACAAAATTTTCAAAACAAAAACAGACGCTAAATCATTCCATGCATTTGCATCTCATCACAGAAAGTTCATCAAAGACTTTTCAAAGTTATCATTACCAATCCGCAACGCATATAATTCATCCCCATTCATCTGGACAGAAGAAGCAGCAGCAGCAGTCGAAATTTTAAAACAAAAATTAAAATCTCCACCAATACTGGGACATTTTAGGAATAATTGTCCAACGGAAGTTCAAATTGACGCATCATTAACCGGCTTGGGAGCAATCCTTCTACAAAAACAAAACAATCAGCAAGTAGTAATCGCATATGCTAGCCGTGCGCTTGCCGATAGTGAAAAAAATTTAAATATTAACCAAATAGAAAGCCTAGCAGTACACTGGGCGGTTACTAATAAATTTCATATTTATTTATACGGATTAAAATCATTCACAATAATTACAGACAATTGGACCACCGCTTGTTTATTACAAAACAGCAAATTTAATCGTACATTCGCGCGATGGCTCCTAGATTTACAATCATACAATTTCACAATAAAACACAAATCAACCAAACAAAATATCTGCGCGGATGCACTTTCAAGAATTTCGGAAAATACAATAGCCCAACTAATTTTAAAATCAAACGATGAATCGCGAATTTCAATAGCCCAAATCAACGACCCGGAATGCAACGATATATTACAAATTCTAACTAGAGACTCTAATACAAAAAACGACAAAAAAATCAAAGAAAAATACTGCATCCAGAATAACATCCTGATGCACAAAGACAATAAAGGCCGCGGATGCATCCAAATACCGAAATCGCTTCAAACAACCATTCTGAAAATGTGTCACGACAACAGTGGACACATGGACAATGAAAAGACATTCTCAAAACTATCCAAACGCTATTTCTGGCCATCATACTTCAAGGACTGCAAGGATTACGTATCTAGTTGTAGCACATGTCAGCAATTTAACCACAGGACCACCAAGAGACTGGGCCTCTTGAAACCAAGAACAATCCCGGAAAGTCCGTTTGACGTTATTTCAATGGATCACTGCAGCTTCCCAAAAGACAACAAAGGTAACACTAATATTCTAATTTTAATTGATCACACAACTCGATACATTGTTGCTAAATGTGTCCCCGACGTTAGTTCGCGCCATGTTACGAACCTAATAAAAAACAGAATCATTCTAATTTACGGCGCACCGAAAACCATCATCAATGATAATGCTACCAGCTTCACCTCACTCGAAGTTCAAAATTTCTTCAAAGATTACGGAATCCAAAGTCGCACGACTCCACCATATTGGCCCGAATCGAATGGACTTATCGAGCGCGAAGTTAAAACAGTTTCTTCAATTCTCCGAAAATACATTTCCGAAGGGACATCGCACACTGGTCATCTTACATTCCTGAAATAGTACAAGCAATTAACGCAAACAAACATTCATCACTTCAAGAATCACCCTTCTATCTACTCCATGGATTCAAAGCCAGAATTCGGGACGAACTTCCTTTGGGTACGGTAGAGTGCCAAGTCAATAGACCACAACAAATTGCACAACTTAACTCAGCCCGCCAAACAGCAATAGAAAAGCTAAACAAATCACAAAGTCAAGCAAAAACCAGTATCGATCAACATAGACTAAACTTTACCATGAAAGAGGGTGATCTGGTACTAGCATTAAATCCCAATAAAAATAGCAAATTATGCCCAATATATGAACCGACACCATATGAAATAACAAATATTCTCGGCGACAACGTTATAAAAATTCGGAAGTACAACGAACTTGGACAAGAAATAATAAGAATCGTTCACACCGGACAGATAAAAAGATATAAAGAAAGAAACAACAATCAGCTGCTAACTGACACTCACAATGGATTACAAAACATCATTGAGACAAATACCGGCGATGAGGAAGAGTTGCCAACTGAACAATATTCTACGAGTGATGGGTCATCAGTATATCAAATGGAAGATAGTGACAAAGAAGAAGACATTGAGGAAATCGTCGACCGGAAGGATACAGCACCGGTTCGCTCCCGAAAACCACCAAAATGGCTCCAAGACTATGAGAGGTAAATTGCCAGGAGTCAATTTTACAAGAAGGGGTCGTGTGAGCGCAACGACATCTACCTGTCGATTATTTTCCTCCTTTTTTTCTTGCCATTAGGCACCATTGGTTTCTGTGTATTTTACTATGTCATATTACTATGTAATAAAGAATTCAATTTTAGTTTTTGGTAAAGACGCACGCCTTTGATTTTCTTTTAACACGCAATCCTCATATTGCACCACGAATTTCATAACAGAGCCACACTGTTACAAGGGCAAATTTACATTTACGTTGTAATGGCGTAGTGCTCGCTAAAATTTTCGTTTCCTTCCACGCGGTCGTCTGCTTGCCAAAAAAAACCAAAAAAAAAACCCCGCCAAGAAGGCGCCCTCTTCGCTCCTGTCAGATCTTCTTCGTCGTGAAATCATCGCCGCAAATTACGGCGTTGCCATCTCTGACGGTGTTACCATGTTTGGCAACAGCGATAATTCATTAAACTTATTGCTAGACAAAAAACGTTTAAAACTAGTTTATCTAACTTAACTACCTTATTCTAACTTACTGGCCCTATGCGGGCGCTCTAAGCTAAACCTAATACTTAGAACTATGTCTTTCGACGCAGATTTATACTTTTTTCTTTGAAAGCATAAGATTTTTTTATGTAAAATGAGAACAGGTTATTTGGAAGATGTCAGTTTTAGTTTTTTCGTTTTTAGTTTTTATTAGTTTAAGAAAAACTCTTATTAACAATTCATAAACTTAAAGATATAAATAATTTAGAATTTGCTATGCAATTTGTTTTTTGAATATATTAATTCCACTTTAATATTTAAATCTAGATTATTAAGCATTTGGGTTCCTTTGTAGAAAATATTGCCTTTTAGTCGCAAGTGAAAATGGTACAGTTGCTTTATGTCATTACATGGCCAGTGATACCAATTCTAGCTATTTATAGCTACTTTAGCTATTTAGTGTGTCTTAACTCCTGAAAACTCATTCATACCATCACAACCTAGCTGAACTGCACTGTAGAGAATCCGCTGGTTTTGTGTTCCGTTTTTTGATCGTCGTTTCTCAATTAATTTATTATTTCATATACAAGGACTATCAAAACTAATCGCAGATGTTGCACCATTTGCTGTAAAGGAGGGTGAAATCAAGAATTTTTTTTGGTAAGGGTTTATTACAACACTGGAAATTACAACGAAATAAGGAATTTTGTAAATCTAGGCCGCAAAATTGCTATTGATGCTTCTATGTGCTTGTACCAATTCCTTATCGCTGTTCGAAGTGAAGGTATGCCTTGGAAACGTAAACTTTCATAAATTTAAATCAAATTTTCTCTAGGTGTCCAATTGACTACGGTGGATGGTGAAACTACCTCCCATTTAATGGGGATGTTCTTTAGAACAATTCGACTGCTAGAGAATGGCATTAAACCAGTTGATGGCAAACCACCAGATCTAAAGCCAGGGGAGTTGGAAAACGTGCCGAACGTCGTGAGGAAGCTCAGAAGGAGTTGCTGAAACTAATGGGTATTCCATATGTAGACACACCATGTGAAGCAGAAGCACAATGTGCAGCACTAGTCAAAGCCGGAAAAGTGTACACCACAGCTACGGAAGACATGGATGCTCTTACCTTTGGCTCATCCATTATGCTAAGGCATTTAACGTTTAGTGAGGCCAGAAAGATGCCAGTCAAGGAGTATAGCTATGAGAAAATCTAGAAGGGGTTTGAACTCAACTCGAAGGAGGAAAACAAGCTAGCTGACCTTCATTATAGTGAGCCTATACGGTATCATTTTATAGATCTATGCACCCTCCTTGGATGTGATTACTGTGACAGCATCAAAGGTGTTGGCCCTAAGCGAGCCATTGAGATGATCAACACATACAGAGACATTGAATCCATTCTAGAAAACATTGATAGGAAAAAGTATCATATTCCGGAGAATTGGAACTATGAGATTGCCAGGCAATTGTTTGTTACCCCAGATGTTACTGACCCAGTGGAGATTGATGTGATGGAGAAGTACTTTTTTCTGTCTAAAGAGTTTGATATCTGCTCAGCTTTTCTGCTTGTGGTTCAGCAATCTAAAATTTCAGGAGTTTTTACCAAGATACCAGACCAGTAGCGGTTTTCTGGGGTCGATCATCATCTAATCTCCATAAGGGCGTTATTTCTGCAGTCAACACTTGCATATTTCTTTCATGAAGTTAGCTTAAAGTTGCTATAATAATTTTTAGACGCGCAAATTAGTCTAAGCAAATCGAATCTAAGGCATTTCTCAGTTCTCTTGCGCTACAATGTGTGCTGAAGTTCGGGCTTCCTTTATTATTAGGCTGTGTCTAAGTACAGGGTAACTGTGTCGCCTTGTGATAAATTCGATATGTTTGATGAAGTGCACAGTGAAGAAATGTTCTTCATTTACATTGCCTTTAGCAATAATTTAACAAATAAAAAATTAGTTCGAATTGATTGTGTTATATTTCTTATTTTTTCTTTTAAGTGATGTTTTCTTGTGAATGATTAACAATTTACTAAAATGACTAGCAACTCTTTGGCAGTAAACGTGAATTTCTATCAACTATTGGAGGCTTTTCAGTACACAAATTCCAAGTGAAGTCTTCAATCCACATAATTTTTTTTTTTTTTAATCGCATTAATGCTAATTTGTGACTAAAGTTTATCAATTGGCATCTTTGAAATAACCTGTGAATATGAATTTCTATCAACTATTGTCGCATTTGAGCAGTAAAGTGAAACATTTCATTCCAGGGCATCCTCGGATGAGGATGATTAGTGCTTAGCAATCCGAAAATCGGATTGCTATATTCGAGAATCGAAAAACTTTTTGTTGCAGGCAACAACTCAATTTTTTTTTTTTTAAATTGGCACTTTGAAAGCCACTCGATTTTCGGACATTTCATTCGTTACGTGTTTATAGCTTTGCAGATTTATGCTTTTTTTAAAATCCATTTCTATGTGATAATTCATTAAACAGGTTATTTGGAAGATGTCAGTTTTAGTTTTTTTGGTTTTTAGTTTTTATTAGTTTAAGAAAAACTCTTTATTTATTTTTTATATTTATTATTTATGACAATATTAACTTATAATAAATTATATAATTAATATATATAATATATAGCTCTAGCTGTTGGGCTTTCGGCTATTCTTTAAACTAATTGAAAATTTTTATTTTCTACTTTCTAAGTTTAATGAAGAAAGCAATTTGTTGATGTTCTGAATATTGTGTTCTGAAGGGACAGACAGAAGTTCGACAAAAGATAGATTTAAGGATAAGTCTTTTATTCTGGATTTTATAGTGCTGCACTCCCAGATTAAGTGTTTGATGGTTAGTAATGTGCCAGAAATACAAAGATGATAAAGGGGAGGATCAGTTTTATTCATGACGTAACTGTGTGTTAGGTTTGTGTGTCCCATTCGAAGTCGTATATAGTTTTTTATCATCTTCGGAGAGCAGTACCTGGGTAGTAGACAGGTTGAGCTTCAGGGTTGATTGTGCTGTAATGATGCGTATAATCTTGCCATTTTGCTTTTCTCTTTTGTTCCCAGTAGTGGTTTAAATATTTTCTGATGTCTTTTTTGTTGTAGGTCCACTGGGTAGTAAGAGGTTCTCCTACAGGAGCTTTAGCAGCAGTATCTTCGACTTCATGGCCCTTGATTCCCACATGTCCTGGAACCCAAAGACGTTGTAGTCTGTTTTTATTTGTGTTTAATTTATCCGGGATTGATTCAATAATTGGTGTTTTGTTGTTGGTATTTTTAATTGCTTGTAGTGTTGAGAGGCTGTCGGTGCAGATTATAGTTTTGTTGTTCTTTGCTTTTACTATTGCCTGCATTATCGCTGTAGCCTCTATAGTAAAAATTGAAGAGTAGTGGGGCAGAAGTCCTTTGGATATTGTTTTTCCAGTTTCATCTACCACAGCGTATGCCGCACCGAATTCCGATTTTGAGCCATCAGTGAAAATTATGTCCCATTTCGACGATAATTGATCGTCTATCATCTTCTTCTTTGGAAGTTGAAGCTTTCTTTAGTGTATGGAGGGCTGTGTTTACAGATTCTTCTGTTAATGTCCACGGTGGGTATGATGTAGGCTTTGTTTGATGGGGTGGTACTGGTATATCTAAACTTTTGCCAAGGCATATGGCGCTGTATATTGCGGGTGGGTGTTTAGGCAGTTTTTTTGGCATCTTGAGATATTTGAGAGTTTTTTGATGAGCTCAATTTTGATATGGTCATTGATGTGAGGAAATCGGCTCTGTTTTTGATGGATGGAAGTCCAGATTCAGTGAGGATATTCCACTTAGGTATTTTATAATATTTGCCCTGATACTTAGATTTTTCTTAAGTCTAAAACAATGTTCCTTAAAAGTAAATTTACAATCGAAAGTAACTCCAAGGGTGCTTAATTTGTTCACATTTTTAACATTGAAATTGTTAGAAATAAGAGAAATGTTTTTAGAACAACTAACTTTTTTACATATGTGCAATATACTACACTTTTCGTGAGAGATTTTAGCGCCTGAGGTCTTACACCAGGTGTTAAGGTCCTCTAGAGTGTTATTAAATATGACGGAGACTTCTGTAAGGTCTTTACATTTTGTGAATATAATTAAATCATCTGCATACAAACAGTGGTCTAACGAGTTATATTTAAAAAGAATTTTGCTTAGATCATTAAATGCTATTAGAAACAGTGTTACGGATAAGGGGGATCCTTGCGGTATTTTTGAGGTTGTAGATAGGGGAATAAGTTCCATTTAATTTGACACGGAATTTTCTGTTTGATAGAAAAAGTTAAACATTCTAGGCCCGACTTTTCACTCTGTTAATTTATTTAATATAACATGGATTCCAATTCTATCAAATCCTTTTTCAAAGTCTATTAATAGAATTGAAACATGGTTTTTGTTCGATAGGGCAGAAGAAACAAAATAGTCTATGTGTAAAAGTGAATCCATAGTGCAGCGCCCCTGTCTAAATGCTGCTTGGTTTATGTGTATAAGGTTTCGTTTTACCAAGAACCAAGATAATCGTTTTGAGATAATTTTCTCCAGTACCTTTCCCGTACATGGAAGGAGGGATATGGGGCGGTATGAATCGGCTTGGGTTGGGTCCTTCATTGGTTTTGGTACCGGTATGGTACTTGTTGTTTTCCACATTTGTGGAATGATACCTTGGCTAAAAATGTGATTAAACAGGGAGAGAAGACGTTTTTTTCAGAATTGGTGGGGCATTCTTCAACATAACAAAAGAAATACGGTCGAAGCCTGGGGTTTTTCCTTTGGCTGAGCTGAGAGAACTTTCCATTTCGATATAATTAATGGGAACTTCTATAAGGCTAGCTGAGAAGTCGGTGTTATGGGGGGATGTTATATTATCGGTTGTGGTGGATTTCATTCGGAGAAAATCAGAATGAAAGTTTTTGTCGTCTGTATAGGCGGACCAAGTATTTCCAAAGTGTTTAGCTATTTCAATTGGCGAGTCTAGCGTACCTGTCTCTGATTTGATGATATGGAGTATAATTGATGAGGAGTATAATTGCCCGTGAGGGATTTTACACTAGCCCAGAGTTTTTTTTGAGGAGGCACTTGGGTTAATGTTGGATGTAAACTGTTTTACGAAATAAGGCATTGGCTTTACGATAGGAGATGAAGTTTGAATCATTTGGGTACTTTTTGAATCTTTTCCAAGCACTTTGCTTTTCTTGCCTAAGTTCGTTGAGCTCTTTGTTCCACCAAGGGACCATCGATTTTTTTGATTTGTGCTGTGATTGGGGGATTGCCGTATTTGCTGCGTATCGGATAGACCTTTGAATTAAGGCTGCTTCTTTGTTTATATTCGTGGACGGTTCTTTATGGGATAAAAACTCTGTAACCTTGTCTTGGAATAATGGCCAGTTGGCTCTGTCAGTGTGATACTTTGGTGGGATTTTTATATTTTGATGGCCATATACGAAAGATATTGTAATATGCGAGCTACGGCTCGAGTAGATAAAACGATATTCTGTGAAATTTATTTCTTTATTTTCTAGTCTATAGAACAATTCAGTTCACACTATACTATTCTTCGCAAATTCTTTTCTTACAAGGTCTCTTTCCTCTCAAATCACTTTATCTCCTTTCAATTACTTAATTCACAAATCCAAACTAATTACTTCTTCTTGTTAACTCTCAACTTTCAATTTATCACAAAATTACAACTTCGGATATTATCACTTTTCCAATCTCTTCGCCACGGTTCTAAACCAACTGCCTCCTTTCGATCGCCATCTGTCCTTATATAGCAGAAGTTTCTGATAGCCAGAAACTTCTAGCAAATTCTTCGACCACTGGAACAGAAAATTCTGATGTAATAATTCCAGGATGACAATCATTTCTTCCAGTTATAATTCTCTCTTTATCTGTGGCATTGTCAGCTATTGCAGACACGAACCTCGCATGGAAGTACAGTTTGGAATGAGCTGGAGGAGCGTAGTTATTATTCTACATTATTGTTGCATACTTTTAGATGATGTTACAATATCATAGTAACGACGGGGTAATGGTCACTGCCGTGTAAATCTGGTAGCAATGTCCACGTAGTATTGGGACAAAGCTGGGACGAAATGAAAGTTAGGTCAATGTGGGTAAAGGTTTTATGTGTTGTGAAGTGAGTGGGCTGGCCGTCATTTAGTATGGTCAGGTTCGAATTATTTATAAACTGCTCGAATATTTTACCCCGTCTGTTGCTGCAAGGGCAACCCCATAGGGGGGTCCATGAATTAAAGTCACCTGTGAGAAGTACAGGGGTTTGAATGCTGTTGATAATATTGTAATATGCGAGCTACGGCTCGAGTAGATAAAACAATATTCTGTGAAATTATTTCTTTATTTTCTAGTCTATAGAACAATTCAATTTCACACTATACTATTCTTCGCAAATTCTTTTCTTACAAGGTCTCTTTCCTCTCAAATCACTTTATCTCCTTTCAATTACTTAATTCACAAATCCAAACTAATTACTTCTTTTTTTTAACTCTCAACTTTCATTTTATCACAAAATCACAACTTCGCCCATTATCACTTTTCCAATCTCTTCGTGCGGTTCACAACCAACTGCTTGGTCTCGATCGCCATCTGTCCTTATATAGCAGAAGTTTCTGATAGCCAGAAACTTCTAGCAAATTCTTCGACCACTGGAACAAAAAAAATTCTGATGTAATAATTCCAAGATGACAATCATTTCTTCCAGTTATAATTCTCTCTTATCCGTGATGTTATCCGTCTCTTATCGTAGACATGAACTGTGGAGACTAACCGCAGACACGAACCCCGAATGAAAAGACACTTTGGAATGGGCTGTAGGAGCGTAGTTATTATTATGTTACAATATTATGAAGTTCCCTGCACAAAAATGTTTGATCGGGTTTAATATATACTGATATGATAGTCAATTTGGTTTTTAATTCAACTTCGACAGCTATTGCGGATATATTGGAGTTAATCTTGATAAATCTATGTGGGATAGATCTGTGAACGAGCAGACAGGTGCCCTGTTTTGATGCGATATATATATATATAATTTAAAATTTGCTGTGCAATTTATTTTTTGAATATATTAATTCCACTTTAATATTTAAATCTAGATTATTAAACATTTGGGTTCCTTTGTACAAAATATTGCCTTTTAGTCGCAAGTGAAAATGGCACAGTTGCTTTATGTCATTACATGGCCAGTGATACCAATTCTAGTCATTTATAGCTGCTTTAGCTATTTGGTGTGTCTTAACTCCTGAAAACTCATTCATACCATTACAACCTAGCTGAACTGCACTCAATTAAGTATTAATATCCACAAGTCATATTCGTGTCAATTTGATATGTACAGCGACATTTGTGTATGGTCGATTTTTGTCGATTATTTTTTTGAGCGCGTAGTGAGATGTAGCCTTAATCGACATTTTCAGTTGGCAACACTGGGCATGTCATCTGTTATTGGCGGCATATTGTAGAGAATCCGCTGGTTTTGTGTGTCGGTTTTTTGATCCTCGTTTCTCAATTATTTCATTATTTCATATATAAGGACTATAAATTACCATGGGAATTCTAGGCTTATCAAAACTAATCGCAGATGTTGCACCATTTGCTGTAAAGGAGGGTGAAATGAAGAATTTTTTTGGTGAGGCTTTATTACGACACTGGAAATTACAACGAAATAAGGAATTTTGTAAATCTAGGCCGCAAAATTGCTATTGATGCTTCTATGTGCTTGTACCAATTCCTTATCGCTGTTCGAAGTGAAGGTATGCCTTGGAAACGTAAACTTTCATAAATTTAAATCAAATTTTCTCTAGGTGTCCAATTGACTACGGTGGATGGTGAAACTACCTCCCATTTAATGGGAATGTTCTTTAGAACAATTCGACTGCTAGAGAATGGCATTAAACCAGTTGATGGCAAACCACCAGATCTAAAGCCAGGGGAGTTGGAAAACGTGCCGAACGTCGTGAGGAAGCTCAGAAGGAGTTGCTGAAACTAATGGGTATTCCATATGTAGACACACCATGTGAAGCAGAAGCACAATGTGCAGCACTAGTCAAAGCCGGAAAAGTGTACACCACAGCTACGGAAGACATGGATGCTCTTACCTTTGGCTCATCCATTATGCTAAGGCATTTAACGTTTAGTGAGGCCAGAAAGATGCCAGTCAAGGAGTATAGCTATGAGAAAATCTTGAAGGGGTTTGAACTCAACTCGAAGGAGGAAAACAAGCTAGCTGACCTTCATTATAGTGAGCCTATACGGTATCATTTTATAGATCTATGCACCCTCCTTGGATGTGATTACTGTGACAGCATCAAAGGTGTTGGCCCTAAGCGAGCCATTGAGATGATCAACACATACAGAGACATTGAATCCATTCTAGAAAACATTGATAGGAAAAAGTATCATATTCCGGAGAATTGGAACTATGAGATTGCCAGGCAATTGTTTGTTACCCCAGATGTTACTGACCCAGTGGAGATTGATGTGATGGAGAAGTACTTTTTTCTGTCTAAAGAGTTTGATATCTGCTCAGCTTTTCTGCTTGTGGTTCAGCAATCTAAAATTTCAGGAGTTTTTACCAAGATACCAGACCAGTAGCGGTTTTCTGGGGTCGATCATCATCTAATCTCCATAAGGGCGTTATTTCTGCAGTCAACACTTGCATATTTCTTTCATGAAGTTAGCTTAAAGTTGCTATAATAATTTTTAGACGCGCAAATTAGTCTAAGCAAATCGAATCTAAGGCATTTCTCAGTTCTCTTGCGCTACAATGTGTGCTGAAGTTCGGGCTTCCTTTATTATTAGGCTGTGTCTAAGTACAGGGTAACTGTGTCGCCTTGTGATAAATTCGATATGTTTGATGAAGTGCACAGTGAAGAAATGTTCTTCATTTACATTGCCTTTAGCAATAATTTAACAAATAAAAAATTAGTTCGAATTGATTGTGTTATATTTCTTATTTTTTCTTTTAAGTGATGTTTTCTTGTGAATGATTAACAATTTACTAAAATGACTAGCAACTCTTTGGCAGTAAACGTGAATTTCTATCAACTATTGGAGGCTTTTCAGTACACAAATTCCAAGTGAAGTCTTCAATCCACATAATTTTTTTTTTTTTTAATCGCATTAATGCTAATTTGTGACTAAAGTTTATCAATTGGCATCTTTGAAATAACCTGTGAATATGAATTTCTATCAACTATTGTCGCATTTGAGCAGTAAAGTGAAACATTTCATTCCAGGGCATCCTCGGATGAGGATGATTAGTGCTTAGCAATCCGAAAATCGGATTGCTATATTCGAGAATCGAAAAACTTTTTGTTGCAGGCAACAACTCAATTTTTTTTTTTTAAATTGGCACTTTGAAAGCCACTCGATTTTCGGACATTTCATTCGTTACGTGTTTATAGCTTTGCAGATTTATGCTTTTTTTAAAATCCATTTCTATGTGATAATTCATTAAACAGGTTATTTGGAAGATGTCAGTTTTAGTTTTTTTGGTTTTTAGTTTTTATTAGTTTAAGAAAAACTCTTTATTTATTTTTTATATTTATTATTTATGACAATATTAACTTATAATAAATTATATAATTAATATATATAATATATAGCTCTAGCTGTTGGGCTTTCGGCTATTCTTTAAACTAATTGAAAATTTTTATTTTCTACTTTCTAAGTTTAATGAAGAAAGCAATTTGTTGATGTTCTGAATATTGTGTTCTGAAGGGACAGACAGAAGTTCGACAAAAGATAGATTTAAGGATAAGTCTTTTATTCTGGATTTTATAGTGCTGCACTCCCAGATTAAGTGTTTGATGGTTAGTAATGTGCCAGAAATACAAAGATGATAAAGGGGAGGATCAGTTTTATTCATGACGTAACTGTGTGTTAGGTTTGTGTGTCCCATTCGAAGTCGTATATAGTTTTTTATCATCTTCGGAGAGCAGTACCTGGGTAGTAGACAGGTTGAGCTTCAGGGTTGATTGTGCTGTAATGATGCGTATAATCTTGCCATTTTGCTTTTCTCTTTTGTTCCCAGTAGTGGTTTAAATATTTTCTGATGTCTTTTTTGTTGTAGGTCCACTGGGTAGTAAGAGGTTCTCCTACAGGAGCTTTAGCAGCAGTATCTTCGACTTCATGGCCCTTGATTCCCACATGTCCTGGAACCCAAAGACGTTGTAGTCTGTTTTTATTTGTGTTTAATTTATCCGGGATTGATTCAATAATTGGTGTTTTGTTGTTGGTATTTTTAATTGCTTGTAGTGTTGAGAGGCTGTCGGTGCAGATTATAGTTTTGTTGTTCTTTGCTTTTACTATTGCCTGCATTATCGCTGTAGCCTCTACAGTAAAAATTGAAGAGTAGTGGGGCAGAAGTCCTTTGGATATTGTTTTTCCAGTTTCATCTACCACAGCGTATGCCGCACCGAATTCCGATTTTGAGCCATCAGTGAAAATTATGTCCCATTTCGATCCCATTTGATCGTCTATCATCTTCTTCTTTGGAAGTTGAAGCTTTCTTTAGTGTATGGAGGGCTGTGTTTACAGATTCTTCTGTTAATGTCCACGGTGGGTATGATGTAGGCTTTGTTTGATGGGGTGGTACTGGTATATCTAAACTTTTGCCAAGGCAGATGGCGCTGTATATTGCGGGTGGGTGTTTAGGCAGTTTTTTTGGCATCTTGAGATATTTGAGAGTTTTTTGATGAGCTCAATTTTGATATGGTCATTGATGTGAGGAAATCGGCTCTGTTTTTGATGGATGGAAGTCCAGATTCAGTGAGGATATTCCACTTAGGTATTTTATAATATTTGCCCTGATACTTAGATTTTTCTTAAGTCTAAAACAATGTTCCTTAAAAGTAAATTTACAATCGAAAGTAACTCCAAGGGTGCTTAATTTGTTCACATTTTTAACATTGAAATTGTTAGAAATAAGAGAAATGTTTTTAGAACAACTAACTTGTTTACATATGTGCAATATACTACATTTTTCGTGAGAGATTTTAGCGCCTGAGGTCTTACACCAGGTGTTAAGGTCCTCTAGAGTGTTATTAAATATGA
Source organism: Pocota personata (assembly GCA_963082735.1). Classification (NCBI taxonomy): domain Eukaryota; kingdom Metazoa; phylum Arthropoda; class Insecta; order Diptera; family Syrphidae; genus Pocota; species Pocota personata. The sequence continues at coordinate 24,242,027 of OY720432.1, forward strand.
CGGAGACTTCTGTAAGGTCTTTACATTTTGTGAATATAATTAAATCATCTGCATACAAACAGTGGTCTAACGAGTTATATTTAAAAAGAATTTTGCTTAGATCATTAAATGCTATTAGAAACAGTGTTACGGATAAGGGGGATCCTTGCGGTATTTTTGAGGTTGTAGATAGGGGAATAAGTTCCATTTAATTTGACACGGAATTTTCTGTTTGATAGAAAAAGTTAAACATTCTAGGCCCGACTTTTCACTCTGTTAATTTATTTAATATAACATGGATTCCAATTCTATCAAATCCTTTTTCAAAGTCTATTAATAGAATTGAAACATGGTTTTTGTTCGATAGGGCAGAAGAAACAAAATAGTCTATGTGTAAAAGTGAATCCATAGTGCAGCGCCCCTGTCTAAATGCTGCTTGGTTTATGTGTATAAGGTTTCGTTTTACCAAGAACCAAGATAATCGTTTTGAGATAATTTTCTCCAGTACCTTTCCCGTACATGGAAGGAGGGATATGGGGCGGTATGAATCGGCTTGGGTTGGGTCCTTCATTGGTTTTGGTACCGGTATGGTACTTGTTGTTTTCCACATTTGTGGAATGATACCTTGGCTAAAAATGTGATTAAACAGGGAGAGAAGACGTTTTTTTCAGAATTGGTGGGGCATTCTTCAACATAACAAAAGAAATACGGTCGAAGCCTGGGGTTTTTCCTTTGGCTGAGCTGAGAGAACTTTCCATTTCGATATAATTAATGGGAACTTCTATAAGGCTAGCTGAGAAGTCGGTGTTATGGGGGGATGTTATATTATCGGTTGTGGTGGATTTCATTCGGAGAAAATCAGAATGAAAGTTTTTGTCGTCTGTATAGGCGGACCAAGTATTTCCAAAGTGTTTAGCTATTTCAATTGGCGAGTCTAGCGTACCTGTCTCTGATTTGATGATATGGAGTATAATTGATGAGGAGTATAATTGCCCGTGAGGGATTTTACACTAGCCCAGAGTTTTTTTTGAGGAGGCACTTGGGTTAATGTTGGATGTAAACTGTTTTACGAAATAAGGCATTGGCTTTACGATAGGAGATGAGGTTTGAATCATTTGGGTACTTTTTGAATCTTTTCCAAGCACTTTGCTTTTCTTGCCTAAGTTCGTTGAGCTCTTTGTTCCACCAAGGGACCATCGATTTTTTTGATTTGTGCTGTGATTGGGGGATTGCCGTATTTGCTGCGTATCGGATAGACCTTTGAATTAAAGCTGCTTCTTTGTTTATATTCGTGGACGGTTCTTTATGGGATAAAAACTCTGTAACCTTGTCTTGGAATAATGGCCAGTTGGCTCTGTCAGTGTGATATTTTGGTGGGATTTTTATATTTTGATGGCCATATACGAAAGATATTGTAATATGCGAGCTACGGCTCGAGTAGATAAAACGATATTCTGTGAAATTTATTTCTTTATTTTCTAGTCTATAGAACAATTCAGTTCACACTATACTATTCTTCGCAAATTCTTTTCTTACAAGGTCTCTTTCCTCTCAAATCACTTTATCTCCTTTCAATTACTTAATTCACAAATCCAAACTAATTACTTCTTCTTGTTAACTCTCAACTTTCAATTTATCACAAAATTACAACTTCGGATATTATCACTTTTCCAATCTCTTCGCCACGGTTCTAAACCAACTGCCTCCTTTCGATCGCCATCTGTCCTTATATAGCAGAAGTTTCTGATAGCCAGAAACTTCTAGCAAATTCTTCGACCACTGGAACAGAAAATTCTGATGTAATAATTCCAGGATGACAATCATTTCTTCCAGTTATAATTCTCTCTTTATCTGTGGCATTGTCAGCTATTGCAGACACGAACCTCGCATGGAAGTACAGTTTGGAATGAGCTGGAGGAGCGTAGTTATTATTCTACATTATTGTTGCATACTTTTAGATGATGTTACAATATCATAGTAACGACGGGGTAATGGTCACTGCCGTGTAAATCTGGTAGCAATGTCCACGTAGTATTGGGACAAAGCTGGGACGAAATGAAAGTTAGGTCAATGTGGGTAAAGGTTTTATGTGTTGTGAAGTGAGTGGGCTGGCCGTCATTTAGTATGGTCAGGTTCGAATTATTTATAAACTGCTCGAATATTTTACCCCGTCTGTTGCTGCAAGGGCAACCCCATAGGGGGGTCCATGAATTAAAGTCACCTGTGAGAAGTACAGGGGTTTGAATGCTGTTGATAATATTGTAATATGCGAGCTACGGCTCGAGTAGATAAAACAATATTCTGTGAAATTATTTCTTTATTTTCTAGTCTATAGAACAATTCAATTTCACACTATACTATTCTTCGCAAATTCTTTTCTTACAAGGTCTCTTTCCTCTCAAATCACTTTATCTCCTTTCAATTACTTAATTCACAAATCCAAACTAATTACTTCTTTTTTTTAACTCTCAACTTTCATTTTATCACAAAATCACAACTTCGCCCATTATCACTTTTCCAATCTCTTCGTGCGGTTCACAACCAACTGCTTGGTCTCGATCGCCATCTGTATATTATAGCAGAAGTTTCTGATAGCCAGAAACTTCTAGCAAATTCTTCGACCACTGGAACAAAAAAAATTCTGATGTAATAATTCCAAGATGACAATCATTTCTTCCAGTTATAATTCTCTCTTATCCGTGATGTTATCCGTCTCTTATCGTAGACATGAACTGTGGAGACTAACCGCAGACACGAACCCCGAATGAAAAGACACTTTGGAATGGGCTGTAGGAGCGTAGTTATTATTATGTTACAATATTATGAAGTTCCCTGCACAAAAATGTTTGATCGGGTTTAATATATACTGATATGATAGTCAATTTGGTTTTTAATTCAACTTCGCTATTGCGGATATATTGGAGTTAATCTTGATAAATCTATGTGGGATAGATCTGTGAACGAGCAGACAGGTGCCCTGTTTTGATGCGATATATATATATATAATTTAAAATTTGCTGTGCAATTTATTTTTTGAATATATTAATTCCACTTTAATATTTAAATCTAGATTATTAAACATTTGGGTTCCTTTGTACAAAATATTGCCTTTTAGTCGCAAGTGAAAATGGCACAGTTGCTTTATGTCATTACATGGTCAGTGATACCAATTCTAGTCATTTATAGCTGCTTTAGCTATTTGGTGTGTCTTAACTCCTGAAAACTCATTCATACCATTACAACCTAGCTGAACTGCACTCAATTAAGTATTAATATCCACAAGTCATATTCGTGTCAATTTGATATGTACAGCGACATTTGTGTATGGTCGATTTTTGTCGATTATTTTTTTTGAGCGCGTAGTGAGATGTAGCCTTAATCGACATTTTCAGTTGGCAACACTGGGCATGTCATCTGTTATTGGCGGCATATTGTAGAGAATCCGCTGGTTTTGTGTGTCGGTTTTTTGATCCTCGTTTCTCAATTATTTCATTATTTCATATATAAGGACTATAAATTACCATGGGAATTCTAGGCTTATCAAAACTAATCGCAGATGTTGCACCATTTGCTGTAAAGGAGGGTGAAATGAAGAATTTTTTTGGTAAGGCTTTATTACGACACTGGAAAGTACAACGAAATAAGGAATTTTGTAAATCTAGGCCGCAAAATTGCTATTGATGCTTCTATGTGCTTGTACCAATTCCTTATCGCTGTTCGAAGTGAAGGTATGCCTTGGAAACGTAAACTTTCATAAATTTAAATCAAATTTTCTCTAGGTGTCCAATTGACTACGGTGGATGGTGAAACTACCTCCCATTTAATGGGAATGTTCTTTAGAACAATTCGACTGCTAGAGAATGGCATTAAACCAGTTGATGGCAAACCACCAGATCTAAAGCCAGGGGAGTTGGAAAACGTGCCGAACGTCGTGAGGAAGCTCAGAAGGAGTTGCTGAAACTAATGGGTATTCCATATGTAGACGCACCATGTGAAGCAGAAGCACAATGTGCAGCACTAGTCAAAGCCGGAAAAGTGTACACCACAGCTACGGAAGACATGGATGCTCTTACCTTTGGCTCATCCATTATGCTAAGGCATTTAACGTTTAGTGAGGCCAGAAAGATGCCAGTCAAGGAGTATAGCTATGAGAAAATCTTGAAGGGGTTTGAACTCAACTCGAAGGAGGAAAACAAGCTAGCTGACCTTCATTATAGTGAGCCTATACGGTATCATTTTATAGATCTATGCACCCTCCTTGGATGTGATTACTGTGACAGCATCAAAGGTGTTGGCCCTAAGCGAGCCATTGAGATGATCAACACATACAGAGACATTGAATCCATTCTAGAAAACATTGATAGGAAAAAGTATCATATTCCTGAGAATTGGAACTATGAGATTGCCAGGCAATTGTTTGTTACCCCAGATGTTACTGACCCAGTGGAGATTGATGTGATGGAGAAGTACTTTTTTCTGTCTAAAGAGTTTGATATCTGCTCAGCTTTTCTGCTTGTGGTTCAGCAATCTAAAATTTCAGGAGTTTTTACCAAGATACCAGACCAGTAGCGGTTTTCTGGGGTCGATCATCATCTAATCTCCATAAGGGCGTTATTTCTGGAGTCAACACTTGCATATTTCTTTCATGAAGTTAGCTTAAAGTTGCTATAATAATTTTTAGACGCGCAAATTAGTCTAAGCAAATCGAATCTAAGGCATTTCTCAGTTCTCTTGCGCTACAATGTGTGCTGAAGTTCGGGCTTCCTTTATTATTAGGCTGTGTCTAAGTACAGGGTAACTGTGTCGCCTTGTGATAAATTCGATATGTTTGATGAAGTGCACAGTGAAGAAATGTTCTTCATTTACATTGCCTTTAGCAATAATTTAACAAATAAAAAATTAGTTCGAATTGATTGTGTTATATTTCTTATTTTTTCTTTTAAGTGATGTTTTCTTGTGAATGATTAACAATTTACTAAAATGACTAGCAACTCTTTGGCAGTAAACGTGAATTTCTATCAACTATTGGAGGCTTTTCAGTACACAAATTCCAAGTGAAGTCTTCAATCCACATAATTTTTTTTTTTTTTAATCGCATTAATGCTAATTTGTGACTAAAGTTTATCAATTGGCATCTTTGAAATAACCTGTGAATATGAATTTCTATCAACTATTGTCGCATTTGAGCAGTAAAGTGAAACATTTCATTCCAGGGCATCCTCGGATGAGGATGATTAGTGCTTAGCAATCCGAAAATCGGATTGCTATATTCGAGAATCGAAAAACTTTTTGTTGCAGGCAACAACTCAATTTTTTTTTTTTAAATTGGCACTTTGAAAGCCACTCGATTTTCGGACATTTCATTCGTTACGTGTTTATAGCTTTGCAGATTTATGCTTTTTTTAAAATCCATTTCTATGTGATAATTCATTAAACAGGTTATTTGGAAGATGTCAGTTTTAGTTTTTTTGGTTTTTAGTTTTTATTAGTTTAAGAAAAACTCTTTATTTATTTTTTATATTTATTATTTATGACAATATTAACTTATAATAAATTATATAATTAATATATATAATATATAGCTCTAGCTGTTGGGCTTTCGGCTATTCTTTAAACTAATTGAAAATTTTTATTTTCTACTTTCTAAGTTTAATGAAGAAAGCAATTTGTTGATGTTCTGAATATTGTGTTCTGAAGGGACAGACAGAAGTTCGACAAAAGATAGATTTAAGGATAAGTCTTTTATTCTGGATTTTATAGTGCTGCACTCCCAGATTAAGTGTTTGATGGTTAGTAATGTGCCAGAAATACAAAGATGATAAAGGGGAGGATCAGTTTTATTCATGACGTAACTGTGTGTTAGGTTTGTGTGTCCCATTCGAAGTCGTATATAGTTTTTTATCATCTTCGGAGAGCAGTACCTGGGTAGTAGACAGGTTGAGCTTCAGGGTTGATTGTGCTGTAATGATGCGTATAATCTTGCCATTTTGCTTTTCTCTTTTGTTCCCAGTAGTGGTTTAAATATTTTCTGATGTCTTTTTTGTTGTAGGTCCACTGGGTAGTAAGAGGTTCTCCTACAGGAGCTTTAGCAGCAGTATCTTCGACTTCATGGCCCTTGATTCCCACATGTCCTGGAACCCAAAGACGTTGTAGTCTGTTTTTATTTGTGTTTAATTTATCCGGGATTGATTCAATAATTGGTGTTTTGTTGTTAGTATTTTTAATTGCTTGTAGTGTTGAGAGGCTGTCGGTGCAGATTATAGTTTTGTTGTTCTTTGCTTTTACTATTGCCTGCATTATCGCTGTAGCCTCTACAGTAAAAATTGAAGAGTAGTGGGGCAGAAGTCCTTTGGATATTGTTTTTCCAGTTTCATCTACCACAGCGTATGCCGCACCGAATTCCGATTTTGAGCCATCAGTGAAAATTATGTCCCATTTCGACGATAATTGATCGTCTATCATCTTCTTCTTTGGAAGTTGAAGCTTTCTTTAGTGTATGGAGGGCTGTGTTTACAGATTCTTCTGTTAATGTCCACGGTGGGTATGATGTAGGCTTTGTTTGATGGGGTGGTACTGGTATATCTAAACTTTTGCCAAGGCAGATGGCGCTGTATATTGCGGGTGGGTGTTTAGGCAGTTTTTTTGCTGACATAATTTTTTTGGCATCTTGAGATATTTGAGAGTTTTTTGATGAGCTCAATTTTGATATGGTCATTGATGTGAGGAAATCGGCTCTGTTTTTGATGGATGGAAGTCCAGATTCAGTGAGGATATTCCACTTAGGTATTTTATAATATTTGCCCTGATACTTAGATTTTTCTTAAGTCTAAAACAATGTTCCTTAAAAGTAAATTTACAATCGAAAGTAACTCCAAGGGTGCTTAATTTGTTCACATTTTTAACATTGAAATTGTTAGAAATAAGAGAAATGTTTTTAGAACAACTAACTTTTTTACATATGTGCAATATACTACATTTTTCGTGACAGATTTTAGCGCCTGAGGTCTTACACCAGGTGTTAAGGTCCTCTAGAGTGTTATTAAATATGACGGAGACTTCTGTAAGGTCTTTACATTTTGTGAATATAATTAAATCATCTGCATACAAACAGTGGTCTAACGAGTTATATTTAAAAAGAATTTTGCTTAGATCATTAAATGCTATTAGAAACAGTGTTACGGATAAGGGGGATCCTTGCGGTATTTTTGAGGTTGTAGATAGGGGAATAAGTTCCATTTAATTTGACACGGAATTTTCTGTTTGATAGAAAAAGTTAAACATTCTAGGCCCGACTTTTCACTCTGTTAATTTATTTAATATAACATGGATTCCAATTCTATCAAATCCTTTTTCAAAGTCTATTAATAGAATTGAAACATGGTTTTTGTTCGATAGGGCAGAAGAAACAAAATAGTCTATGTGTAAAAGTGAATCCATAGTGCAGCGCCCCTGTCTAAATGCTGCTTGGTTTATGTGTATAAGGTTTCGTTTTACCAAGAACCAAGATAATCGTTTTGAGATAATTTTCTCCAGTACCTTTCCCGTACATGGAAGGAGGGATATGGGGCGGTATGAATCGGCTTGGGTTGGGTCCTTCATTGGTTTTGGTACCGGTATGGTACTTGTTGTTTTCCACATTTGTGGAATGATACCTTGGCTAAAAATGTGATTAAACAGGGAGAGAAGACGTTTTTTTCAGAATTGGTGGGGCATTCTTCAACATAACAAAAGAAATACGGTCGAAGCCTGGGGTTTTTCCTTTGGCTGAGCTGAGAGATCTTTCCATTTCGATATAATTAATGGGAACTTCTATAAGGCTAGCTGAGAAGTCGGTGTTATGGGGGGATGTTATATTATCGGTTGTGGTGGATTTCATTCGGAGAAAATCAGAATGAAAGTTTTTGTCGTCTGTATAGGCGGACCAAGTATTTCCAAAGTGTTTAGCTATTTCAATTGGCGAGTCTAGCGTACCTGTCTCTGATTTGATGATATGGAGTATAATTGATGAGGAGTATAATTGCCCGTGAGGGATTTTACACTAGCCCAGAGTTTTTTTTGAGGAGGCACTTGGGTTAATGTTGGATGGAAACTGTTTTACGAAATAAGGCATTGGCTTTACGATAGGAGATGAGGTTTGAATCATTTGGGTACTTTTTGAATCTTTTCCAAGCACTTTGCTTTTCTTGCCTAAGTTCGTTGAGCTCTTTGTTCCACCAAGGGACCATCGATTTTTTTGATTTGTGCTGTGATTGGGGGATTGCCGTATTTGCTGCGTATCGGATAGACCTTTGAATTAAAGCTGCTTCTTTGTTTATATTCGTGGACGGTTCTTTATGGGATAAAAACTCTGTAACCTTGTCTTGGAATAATGGCCAGTTGGCTCTGTCAGTGTGATATTTTGGTGGGATTTTTATATTTTGATGGCCATATACGAAAGATATTGTAATATGCGAGCTACGGCTCGAGTAGATAAAACGATATTCTGTGAAATTTATTTCTTTATTTTCTAGTCTATAGAACAATTCAGTTCACACTATACTATTCTTCGCAAATTCTTTTCTTACAAGGTCTCTTTCCTCTCAAATCACTTTATCTCCTTTCAATTACTTAATTCACAAATCCAAACTAATTACTTCTTCTTGTTAACTCTCAACTTTCAATTTATCACAAAATTACAACTTCGGATATTATCACTTTTCCAATCTCTTCGCCACGGTTCTAAACCAACTGCCTCCTTTCGATCGCCATCTGTCCTTATATAGCAGAAGTTTCTGATAGCCAGAAACTTCTAGCAAATTCTTCGACCACTGGAACAGAAAATTCTGATGTAATAATTCCAGGATGACAATCATTTCTTCCAGTTATAATTCTCTCTTTATCTGTGGCATTGTCAGCTATTGCAGACACGAACCTCGCATGGAAGTACAGTTTGGAATGAGCTGGAGGAGCGTAGTTATTATTCTACATTATTGTTGCATACTTTTAGATGATGTTACAATATCATAGTAACGACGGGGTAATGGTCACTGCCGTGTAAATCTGGTAGCAATGTCCACGTAGTATTGGGACAAAGCTGGGACGAAATGAAAGTTAGGTCAATGTGGGTAAAGATTTTATGTGTTGTGAAGTGAGTGGGCTGGCCGTCATTTAGTATGGTCAGGTTCGAATTATTTATAAACTGCTCGAATATTTTACCCCGTCTGTTGCTGCAAGGGCAACCCCATAGGGGGGTCCATGAATTAAAGTCACCTGTGAGAAGTACAGGGGTTTGAATGCTGTTGATAATATTGTAATATGCGAGCTACGGCTCGAGTAGATAAAACAATATTCTGTGAAATTATTTCTTTATTTTCTAGTCTATAGAACAATTCAATTTCACACTATACTATTCTTCGCAAATTCTTTTCTTACAAGGTCTCTTTCCTCTCAAATCACTTTATCTCCTTTCAATTACTTAATTCTCAAATCCAAACTAATTACTTCTTTTTTTTAACTCTCAACTTTCATTTTATCACAAAATCACAACTTCGCCCATTATCACTTTTCCAATCTCTTCGTGCGGTTCACAACCAACTGCTTGGTCTCGATCGCCATCTGTCCTTATATAGCAGAAGTTTCTGATAGCCAGAAACTTCTAGCAAATTCTTCGACCACTGGAACAAAAAAAATTCTGATGTAATAATTCCAAGATGACAATCATTTCTTCCAGTTATAATTCTCTCTTATCCGTGATGTTATCCGTCTCTTATCGTAGACATGAACTGTGGAAACTAACCGCAGACACGAACCCCGAATGAAAAGACACTTTGGAATGGGCTGTAGGAGCGTAGTTATTATTATGTTACAATATTATGAAGTTCCCTGCACAAAAATGTTTGATCGGGTTTAATATATACTGATATGATAGTCAATTTGGTTTTTAATTCAACTTCGACAGCTATTGCGGATATATTGGAGTTAATCTTGATAAATCTATGTGGGATAGATCTGTGAACGAGCAGACAGGTGCCCTGTTTTGATGCGATATATATATATATAATTTAAAATTTGCTGTGCAATTTATTTTTTGAATATATTAATTCCACTTTAATATTTAAATCTAGATTATTAAACATTTGGGTTCCTTTGTACAAAATATTGCCTTTTAGTCGCAAGTGAAAATGGCACAGTTGCTTTATGTCATTACATGGCCAGTGATACCAATTCTAGTCATTTATAGCTGCTTTAGCTATTTGGTGTGTCTTAACTCCTGAAAACTCATTCATACCATTACAACCTAGCTGAACTGCACTCAATTAAGTATTAATATCCACAAGTCATATTCGTGTCAATTTGATATGTACAGCGACATTTGTGTATGGTCGATTTTTGTCGATTATTTTTTTGAGCGCGTAGTGAGATGTAGCCTTAATCGACATTTTCAGTTGGCAACACTGGGCATGTCATCTGTTATTGGCGGCATATTGTAGAGAATCCGCTGGTTTTGTGTGTCGGTTTTTTGATCCTCGTTTCTCAATTATTTCATTATTTCATATATAAGGACTATAAATTACCATGGGAATTCTAGGCTTATCAAAACTAATCGCAGATGTTGCACCATTTGCTGTAAAGGAGGGTGAAATGAAGAATTTTTTTGGTAAGGCTTTATTACGACACTGGAAAGTACAACGAAATAAGGAATTTTGTAAATCTAGGCCGCAAAATTGCTATTGATGCTTCTATGTGCTTGTACCAATTCCTTATCGCTGTTCGAAGTGAAGGTATGCCTTGGAAACGTAAACTTTCATAAATTTAAATCAAATTTTCTCTAGGTGTCCAATTGACTACGGTGGATGGTGAAACTACCTCCCATTTAATGGGAATGTTCTTTAGAACAATTCGACTGCTAGAGAATGGCATTAAACCAGTTGATGGCAAACCACCAGATCTAAAGCCAGGGGAGTTGGAAAACGTGCCGAACGTCGTGAGGAAGCTCAGAAGGAGTTGCTGAAACTAATGGGTATTCCATATGTAGACGCACCATGTGAAGCAGAAGCACAATGTGCAGCACTAGTCAAAGCCGGAAAAGTGTACACCACAGCTACGGAAGACATGGATGCTCTTACCTTTGGCTCATCCATTATGCTAAGGCATTTAACGTTTAGTGAGGCCAGAAAGATGCCAGTCAAGGAGTATAGCTATGAGAAAATCTTGAAGGGGTTTGAATTCAACTCGAAGGAGGAAAACAAGCTAGCTGACCTTCATTATAGTGAGCCTATACGGTATCATTTTATAGATCTATGCACCCTCCTTGGATGTGATTACTGTGACAGCATCAAAGGTGTTGGCCCTAAGCGAGCCATTGAGATGATCAACACATACAGAGACATTGAATCCATTCTAGAAAACATTGATAGGAAAAAGTATCATATTCCGGAGAATTGGAACTATGAGATTGCCAGGCAATTGTTTGTTACCCCAGATGTTACTGACCCAGTGGAGATTGATGTGATGGAGAAGTACTTTTTTCTGTCTAAAGAGTTTGATATCTGCTTTTTTATTATTTATGACAATATTAACTTATAATAAATTATATAATTAATATATATAATATATAGCTCTAGCTGTTGGGCTTTCGGCTATTCTTTAAACTAATTGAAAATTTTTATTTTCTACTTTCTAAGTTTAATGAAGAAAGCAATTTGTTGATGTTCTGAATATTGTGTTCTGAAGGGACAGACAGAAGTTCGACAAAAGATAGATTTAAGGATAAGTCTTTTATTCTGGATTTTATAGTGCTGCACTCCCAGATTAAGTGTTTGATGGTTAGTAATGTGCCAGAAATACAAAGATGATAAAGGGGAGGATCAGTTTTATTCATGACGTAACTGTGTGTTAGGTTTGTGTGTCCCATTCGAAGTCGTATATAGTTTTTTATCATCTTCGGAGAGCAGTACCTGGGTAGTAGACAGGTTGAGCTTCAGGGTTGATTGTGCTGTAATGATGCGTATAATCTTGCCATTTTGCTTTTCTCTTTTGTTCCCAGTAGTGGTTTAAATATTTTCTGATGTCTTTTTTGTTGTAGGTCCACTGGGTAGTAAGAGGTTCTCCTACAGGAGCTTTAGCAGCAGTATCTTCGACTTCATGGCCCTTGATTCCCACATGTCCTGGAACCCAAAGACGTTGTAGTCTGTTTTTATTTGTGTTTAATTTATCCGGGATTGATTCAATAATTGGTGTTTTGTTGTTGGTATTTTTAATTGCTTGTAGTGTTGAGAGGCTGTCGGTGCAGATTATAGTTTTGTTGTTCTTTGCTTTTACTATTGCCTGCATTATCGCTGTAGCCTCTACAGTAAAAATTGAAGAGTAGTGGGGCAGAAGTCCTTTGGATATTGTTTTTCCAGTTTCATCTACCACAGCGTATGCCGCACCGAATTCCGATTTTGAGCCATCAGTGAAAATTATGTCCCATTTCGACGATAATTGATCGTCTATCATCTTCTTCTTTGGAAGTTGAAGCTTTCTTTAGTGTATGGAGGGCTGTGTTTACAGATTCTTCTGTTAATGTCCACGGTGGGTATGATGTAGGCTTTGTTTGATGGGGTGGTACTGGTATATCTAAACTTTTGCCAAGGCAGATGGCGCTGTATATTGCGGGTGGGTGTTTAGGCAGTTTTTTTGCTGACATAATTTTTTTGGCATCTTGAGATATTTGAGAGTTTTTTGATGAGCTCAATTTTGATATGGTCATTGATGTGAGGAAATCGGCTCTGTTTTTGATGGATGGAAGTCCAGATTCAGTGAGGATATTCCACTTAGGTATTTTATAATATTTGCCCTGATACTTAGATTTTTCTTAAGTCTAAAACAATGTTCCTTAAAAGTAAATTTACAATCGAAAGTAACTCCAAGGGTGCTTAATTTGTTCACATTTTTAACATTGAAATTGTTAGAAATAAGAGAAATGTTTTTAGAACAACTAACTTTTTTACATATGTGCAATATACTACATTTTTCGTGACAGATTTTAGCGCCTGAGGTCTTACACCAGGTGTTAAGGTCCTCTAGAGTGTTATTAAATATGACGGAGACTTCTGTAAGGTCTTTACATTTTGTGAATATAATTAAATCATCTGCATACAAACAGTGGTCTAACGAGTTATATTTAAAAAGAATTTTGCTTAGATCATTAAATGCTATTAGAAACAGTGTTACGGATAAGGGGGATCCTTGCGGTATTTTTGAGGTTGTAGATAGGGGAATAAGTTCCATTTAATTTGACACGGAATTTTCTGTTTGATAGAAAAAGTTAAACATTCTAGGCCCGACTTTTCACTCTGTTAATTTATTTAATATAACATGGATTCCAATTCTATCAAATCCTTTTTCAAAGTCTATTAATAGAATTGAAACATGGTTTTTGTTCGATAGGGCAGAAGAAACAAAATAGTCTATGTGTAAAAGTGAATCCATAGTGCAGCGCCCCTGTCTAAATGCTGCTTGGTTTATGTGTATAAGGTTTCGTTTTACCAAGAACCAAGATAATCGTTTTGAGATAATTTTCTCCAGTACCTTTCCCGTACATGGAAGGAGGGATATGGGGCGGTATGAATCGGCTTGGGTTGGGTCCTTCATTGGTTTTGGTACCGGTATGGTACTTGTTGTTTTCCACATTTGTGGAATGATACCTTGGCTAAAAATGTGATTAAACAGGGAGAGAAGACGTTTTTTTCAGAATTGGTGGGGCATTCTTCAACATAACAAAAGAAATACGGTCGAAGCCTGGGGTTTTTCCTTTGGCTGAGCTGAGAGATCTTTCCATTTCGATATAATTAATGGGAACTTCTATAAGGCTAGCTGAGAAGTCGGTGTTATGGGGGGATGTTATATTATCGGTTGTGGTGGATTTCATTCGGAGAAAATCAGAATGAAAGTTTTTGTCGTCTGTATAGGCGGACCAAGTATTTCCAAAGTGTTTAGCTATTTCAATTGGCGAGTCTAGCGTACCTGTCTCTGATTTGATGATATGGAGTATAATTGATGAGGAGTATAATTGCCCGTGAGGGATTTTACACTAGCCCAGAGTTTTTTTTGAGGAGGCACTTGGGTTAATGTTGGATGGAAACTGTTTTACGAAATAAGGCATTGGCTTTACGATAGGAGATGAGGTTTGAATCATTTGGGTACTTTTTGAATCTTTTCCAAGCACTTTGCTTTTCTTGCCTAAGTTCGTTGAGCTCTTTGTTCCACCAAGGGACCATCGATTTTTTTGATTCGTATTTGCTGCGTATCGGATAGACCTTTGAATTAAAGCTGCTTCTTTGTTTATATTCGTGGACGGTTCTTTATGGGATAAAAACTCTGTAACCTTGTCTTGGAATAATGGCCAGTTGGCTCTGTCAGTGTGATATTTTGGTGGGATTTTTATATTTTGATGGCCATATACGAAAGATATTGTAATATGCGAGCTACGGCTCGAGTAGATAAAACGATATTCTGTGAAATTTATTTCTTTATTTTCTAGTCTATAGAACAATTCAGTTCACACTATACTATTCTTCGCAAATTCTTTTCTTACAAGGTCTCTTTCCTCTCAAATCACTTTATCTCCTTTCAATTACTTAATTCACAAATCCAAACTAATTACTTCTTCTTGTTAACTCTCAACTTTCAATTTATCACAAAATTACAACTTCGGATATTATCACTTTTCCAATCTCTTCGCCACGGTTCTAAACCAACTGCCTCCTTTCGATCGCCATCTGTCCTTATATAGCAGAAGTTTCTGATAGCCAGAAACTTCTAGCAAATTCTTCGACCACTGGAACAGAAAATTCTGATGTAATAATTCCAGGATGACAATCATTTCTTCCAGTTATAATTCTCTCTTTATCTGTGGCATTGTCAGCTATTGCAGACACGAACCTCGCATGGAAGTACAGTTTGGAATGAGCTGGAGGAGCGTAGTTATTATTCTACATTATTGTTGCATACTTTTAGATGATGTTACAATATCATAGTAACGACGGGGTAATGGTCACTGCCGTGTAAATCTGGTAGCAATGTCCACGTAGTATTGGGACAAAGCTGGGACGAAATGAAAGTTAGGTCAATGTGGGTAAAGGTTTTATGTGTTGTGAAGTGAGTGGGCTGGCCGTCATTTAGTATGGTCAGGTTCGAATTATTTATAAACTGCTCGAATATTTTACCCCGTCTGTTGCTGCAAGGGCAACCCCATAGGGGGGTCCATGAATTAAAGTCACCTGTGAGAAGTACAGGGGTTTGAATGCTGTTGATAATATTGTAATATGCGAGCTACGGCTCGAGTAGATAAAACAATATTCTGTGAAATTATTTCTTTATTTTCTAGTCTATAGAACAATTCAATTTCACACTATACTATTCTTCGCAAATTCTTTTCTTACAAGGTCTCTTTCCTCTCAAATCACTTTATCTCCTTTCAATTACTTAATTCTCAAATCCAAACTAATTACTTCTTTTTTTTAACTCTCAACTTTCATTTTATCACAAAATCACAACTTCGCCCATTATCACTTTTCCAATCTCTTCGTGCGGTTCACAACCAACTGCTTGGTCTCGATCGCCATCTGTCCTTATATAGCAGAAGTTTCTGATAGCCAGAAACTTCTAGCAAATTCTTCGACCACTGGAACAAAAAAAATTCTGATGTAATAATTCCAAGATGACAATC
This sequence comes from Pocota personata, assembly GCA_963082735.1. Taxonomy (NCBI): domain Eukaryota; kingdom Metazoa; phylum Arthropoda; class Insecta; order Diptera; family Syrphidae; genus Pocota; species Pocota personata. The sequence continues at coordinate 24,257,697 of OY720432.1, forward strand.
ATTTCTTCCAGTTATAATTCTCTCTTATCCGTGATGTTATCCGTCTCTTATCGTAGACATGAACTGTGGAAACTAACCGCAGACACGAACCCCGAATGAAAAGACACTTTGGAATGGGCTGTAGGAGCGTAGTTATTATTATGTTACAATATTATGAAGTTCCCTGCACAAAAATGTTTGATCGGGTTTAATATATACTGATATGATAGTCAATTTGGTTTTTAATTCAACTTCGACAGCTATTGCGGATATATTGGAGTTAATCTTGATAAATCTATGTGGGATAGATCTGTGAACGAGCAGACAGGTGCCCTGTTTTGATGCGATATATATATATATAATTTAAAATTTGCTGTGCAATTTATTTTTTGAATATATTAATTCCACTTTAATATTTAAATCTAGATTATTAAACATTTGGGTTCCTTTGTACAAAATATTGCCTTTTAGTCGCAAGTGAAAATGGCACAGTTGCTTTATGTCATTACATGGCCAGTGATACCAATTCTAGTCATTTATAGCTGCTTTAGCTATTTGGTGTGTCTTAACTCCTGAAAACTCATTCATACCATTACAACCTAGCTGAACTGCACTCAATTAAGTATTAATATCCACAAGTCATATTCGTGTCAATTTGATATGTACAGCGACATTTGTGTATGGTCGATTTTTGTCGATTATTTTTTTGAGCGCGTAGTGAGATGTAGCCTTAATCGACATTTTCAGTTGGCAACACTGGGCATGTCATCTGTTATTGGCGGCATATTGTAGAGAATCCGCTGGTTTTGTGTGTCGGTTTTTTGATCCTCGTTTCTCAATTATTTCATTATTTCATATATAAGGACTATAAATTACCATGGGAATTCTAGGCTTATCAAAACTAATCGCAGATGTTGCACCATTTGCTGTAAAGGAGGGTGAAATGAAGAATTTTTTTGGTAAGGCTTTATTACGACACTGGAAAGTACAACGAAATAAGGAATTTTGTAAATCTAGGCCGCAAAATTGCTATTGATGCTTCTATGTGCTTGTACCAATTCCTTATCGCTGTTCGAAGTGAAGGTATGCCTTGGAAACGTAAACTTTCATAAATTTAAATCAAATTTTCTCTAGGTGTCCAATTGACTACGGTGGATGGTGAAACTACCTCCCATTTAATGGGAATGTTCTTTAGAACAATTCGACTGCTAGAGAATGGCATTAAACCAGTTGATGGCAAACCACCAGATCTAAAGCCAGGGGAGTTGGAAAACGTGCCGAACGTCGTGAGGAAGCTCAGAAGGAGTTGCTGAAACTAATGGGTATTCCATATGTAGACGCACCATGTGAAGCAGAAGCACAATGTGCAGCACTAGTCAAAGCCGGAAAAGTGTACACCACAGCTACGGAAGACATGGATGCTCTTACCTTTGGCTCATCCATTATGCTAAGGCATTTAACGTTTAGTGAGGCCAGAAAGATGCCAGTCAAGGAGTATAGCTATGAGAAAATCTTGAAGGGGTTTGAATTCAACTCGAAGGAGGAAAACAAGCTAGCTGACCTTCATTATAGTGAGCCTATACGGTATCATTTTATAGATCTATGCACCCTCCTTGGATGTGATTACTGTGACAGCATCAAAGGTGTTGGCCCTAAGCGAGCCATTGAGATGATCAACACATACAGAGACATTGAATCCATTCTAGAAAACATTGATAGGAAAAAGTATCATATTCCGGAGAATTGGAACTATGAGATTGCCAGGCAATTGTTTGTTACCCCAGATATTACTGACCCAGTGGAGATTGATGTGATGGAGAAGTACTTTTTTCTGTCTAAAGAGTTTGATATCTGCTCAGCTTTTCTGCTTGTGGTTCAGCAATCTAAAATTTCAGGAGTTTTTACCAAGATACCAGACCAGTAGCGGTTTTCTGGGGTCGATCATCATCTAATCTCCATAAGGGCGTTATTTCTGGAGTCAACACTTGCATATTTCTTTCATGAAGTTAGCTTAAAGTTGCTATAATAATTTTTAGACGCGCAAATTAGTCTAAGCAAATCGAATCTAAGGCATTTCTCAGTTCTCTTGCGCTACAATGTGTGCTGAAGTTCGGGCTTCCTTTATTATTAGGCTGTGTCTAAGTACAGGGTAACTGTGTCGCCTTGTGATAAATTCGATATGTTTGATGAAGTGCACAGTGAAGAAATGTTCTTCATTTACATTGCCTTTAGCAATAATTTAACAAATAAAAAATTAGTTCGAATTGATTGTGTTATATTTCTTATTTTTTCTTTTAAGTGATGTTTTCTTGTGAATGATTAACAATTTACTAAAATGACTAGCAACTCTTTGGCAGTAAACGTGAATTTCTATCAACTATTGGAGGCTTTTCAGTACACAAATTCCAAGTGAAGTCTTCAATCCACATAATTTTTTTTTTTTTAATCGCATTAATGCTAATTTGTGACTAAAGTTTATCAATTGGCATCTTTGAAATAACCTGTGAATGTGAATTTCTATCAACTATTGTCGCATTTGAGCAGTAAAGTGAAACATTTCATTCCAGGGCATCCTCGGATGAGGATGATTAGTGCTTAGCAATCCGAAAATCGGATTGCTATATTCGAGAATCGAAAAACTTTTTGTTGCAGGCAACAACTCAATTTTTTTTTTTTAAATTGGCACTTTGAAAGCCACTCGATTTTCGGACATTTCATTCGTTACGTGTTTATAGCTTTGCAGATTTATGCTTTTTTTAAAATCCATTTCTATGTGATAATTCATTAAACAGGTTATTTGGAAGTTGTCAGTTTTAGTTTTTTTGGTTTTTAGTTTTTATTAGTTTAAGAAAAACTCTTTATTTATTTTTTATATTTATTATTTATGACAATATTAACTTATAATAAATTATATAATTAATATATATAATATATAGCTCTAGCTGTTGGGCTTTCGGCTATTCTTTAAACTAATTGAAAATTTTTATTTTCTACTTTCTAAGTTTAATGAAGAAAGCAATTTGTTGATGTTCTGAATATTGTGTTCTGAAGGGACAGACAGAAGTTCGACAAAAGATAGATTTAAGGATAAGTCTTTTATTCTGGATTTTATAGTGCTGCACTCCCAGATTAAGTGTTTGATGGTTAGTAATGTGCCAGAAATACAAAGATGATAAAGGGGAGGTTCAGTTTTATTCATGACGTAACTGTGTGTTAGGTTTGTGTGTCCCATTCGAAGTCGTATATAGTTTTTTATCATCTTCGGAGAGCAGTACCTGGGTAGTAGACAGGTTGAGCTTCAGGGTTGATTGTGCTGTAATGATGCGTATAATCTTGCCATTTTGCTTTTCTCTTTTGTTCCCAGTAGTGGTTTAAATATTTTCTGATGTCTTTTTTGTTGTAGGTCCACTGGGTAGTAAGAGGTTCTCCTACAGGAGCTTTAGCAGCAGTATCTTCGACTTCATGGCCCTTGATTCCCACATGTCCTGGAACCCAAAGACGTTGTAGTCTGTTTTTATTTGTGTTTAATTTATCCGGGATTGATTCAATAATTGGTGTTTTGTTGTTGGTATTTTTAATTGCTTGTAGTGTTGAGAGGCTGTCGGTGCAGATTATAGTTTTGTTGTTCTTTGCTTTTACTATTGCCTGCATTATCGCTGTAGCCTCTACAGTAAAAATTGAAGAGTAGTGGGGCAGAAGTCCTTTGGATATTGTTTTTCCAGTTTCATCTACCACAGCGTATGCCGCACCGAATTCCGATTTTGAGCCATCAGTGAAAATTATGTCCCATTTCGACGATAATTGATCGTCTATCATCTTCTTCTTTGGAAGTTGAAGCTTTCTTTAGTGTATGGAGGGCTGTGTTTACAGATTCTTCTGTTAATGTCCACGGTGGGTATGATGTAGGCTTTGTTTGATGGGGTGGTACTGGTATATCTAAACTTTTGCCAAGGCAGATGGCGCTGTATATTGCGGGTGGGTGTTTAGGCAGTTTTTTTGCTGACATAATTTTTTTGGCATCTTGAGATATTTGAGAGTTTTTTGATGAGCTCAATTTTGATATGGTCATTGATGTGAGGAAATCGGCTCTGTTTTTGATGGATGGAAGTCCAGATTCAGTGAGGATATTCCACTTAGGTATTTTATAATATTTGCCCTGATACTTAGATTTTTCTTAAGTTTAAAACAATGTTCCTTAAAAGTAAATTTACAATCGAAAGTAACTCCAAGGGTGCTTAATTTGTTCACATTTTTAACATTGAAATTGTTAGAAATAAGAGAAATGTTTTTAGAACAACTAACTTTTTTACATATGTGCAATATACTACATTTTTCGTGAGAGATTTTAGCGCCTGAGGTCTTACACCAGGTGTTAAGGTCCTCTAGAGTGTTATTAAATATGACGGAGACTTCTGTAAGGTCTTTACATTTTGTGAATATAATTAAATCATCTGCATACAAACAGTGGTCTAACGAGTTATATTTAAAAAGAATTTTGCTTAGATCATTAAATGCTATTAGAAACAGTGTTACGGATAAGGGGGATCCTTGCGGTATTTTTGAGGTTGTAGATAGGGGAATAAGTTCCATTTAATTTGACACGGAATTTTCTGTTTGATAGAAAAAGTTAAACATTCTAATCCCGACTTTTCACTCTGTTAATTTATTTAATATAACATGGATTCCAATTCTATCAAATCCTTTTTCAAAGTCTATTAATAGAATTGAAACATGGTTTTTGTTCGATAGGGCAGAAGAAACAAAATAGTCTATGTGTAAAAGTGAATCCATAGTGCAGCGCCCCTGTCTAAATGCTGCTTGGTTTATGTGTATAAGGTTTCGTTTTACCAAGAACCAAGATAATCGTTTTGAGATAATTTTCTCCAGTACCTTTCCCGTACATGGAAGGAGGGATATGGGGCGGTATGAATCGGCTTGGGTTGGGTCCTTCATTGGTTTTGGTACCGGTATGGTACTTGTTGTTTTCCACATTTGTGGAATGATACCTTGGCTAAAAATGTGATTAAACAGGGAGAGAAGACGTTTTTTTCAGAATTGGTGGGGCATTCTTCAACATAACAAAAGAAATACGGTCGAAGCCTGGGGTTTTTCCTTTGGCTGAGCTGAGAGAACTTTCCATTTCGATATAATTAATGGGAACTTCTATAAGGCTAGCTGAGAAGTCGGTGTTATGGGGGGATGTTATATTATCGGTTGTTGTGGATTTCATTCGGAGAAAATCAGAATGAAAGTTTTTGTCGTCTGTATAGGCGGACCAAGTATTTCCAAAGTGTTTAGCTATTTCAATTGGCGAGTCTAGCGTACCTGTCTCTGATTTGATGATATGGAGTATAATTGATGAGGAGTATAATTGCCCGTGAGGGATTTTACACTAGCCCAGAGTTTTTTTTTGAGGAGGCACTTGGGTTAATGTTGGATGTAAACTGTTTTACGAAATAAGGCATTGGCTTTACGATAGGAGATGAGGTTTGAATCATTTGGGTACTTTTTGAATCTTTTCCAAGCACTTTGCTTTTCTTGCCTAAGTTCGTTGAGCTCTTTGTTCCACCAAGGGACCATCGATTTTTTTGATTTGTGCTGTGATTGGGGGATTGCCGTATTTGCTGCGTATCGGATAGACCTTTGAATTAAAGCTGCTTCTTTGTTTATATTCGTGGACGGTTCTTTATGGGATAAAAACTCTGTAACCTTGTCTTGGAATAATGGCCAGTTGGCTCTGTCAGTGTGATATTTTGGTGGGATTTTTATATTTTGATGGCCATATACGAAAGATATTGTAATATGCGAGCTACGGCTCGAGTAGATAAAACGATATTCTGTGAAATTTATTTCTTTATTTTCTAGTCTATAGAACAATTCAGTTCACACTATACTATTCTTCGCAAATTCTTTTCTTACAAGGTCTCTTTCCTCTCAAATCACTTTATCTCCTTTCAATTACTTAATTCACAAATCCAAACTAATTACTTCTTCTTGTTAACTCTCAACTTTCAATTTATCACAAAATTACAACTTCGGATATTATCACTTTTCCAATCTCTTCGCCACGGTTCTAAACCAACTGCCTCCTTTCGATCGCCATCTGTCCATATCGTTCGTTGTACCTCCAATCGTTCGGACGTGTTTTTCTTTTGCTCCCGCTTCGCGAGTTTAAATAAATTTAATTCCAACTTATTTATTTGCGTACTTGCAATTTCCCCCTGAGTTCATTGCCTTTCCACCTATTAATTGGTTATTGCCTTTGATCGCGAACCATTATTTGACCTAATTAAAAATCAACTATGTCAAAGCAGTGCGGTAATACTGATTGTGTGCTAACTTCGCCAGACTTTAGTGCTGACTTTGTGAATTGTAATGGGCTATGCGGGAAATCATTTCATGCTCTCTGCATAGGGTTGAGTAAGCGCTCCATTACCTACCTCAGCGATTTCAACAATAATTTCCCTTTCTTTTGCGACGAATGCAAGGGCATCTCTCTTTCACATGTTATGCTCGCGATAAAATGTATCAGTGACTCTATTAATACAAACTCCTCCGAATGCAAACTGTTCTACAAGCAAATCATGACCCAATTTGCTAAGTATGATGAAGTGTTTAAAAGTGTGGAAGATTTATCCAGCGGCATCGATGTTTCCTCCACTCTTTGCAAATCTAAATTCAAGAACATAGACAAGCAGCTGGCAAGTCTTAGTGATTTAACTAAGAAGTTACCGGCTGACTTCAAGTCGAAGTTCCTAAGTTTAAAAATTGATCTGAAATCGGATATTAACGCAATTTTGAACCCGCATGTATCAGTGATCAAAGACCATCTAAACACCTTTCGCACCTACCTGGATACCAATTTACAAAGCCCTTCAAAACCAAGTGTCTCATCTTCTCAACTCATCGATCCTCTACTGCTTGACATTATAAGCAAAATCAATGAGGTCAGCAATGATGTCGCTGCATTCCAATTAGTTATGGGCGATATTGATGAAAACCTTAGACTGGCATCGAGCAAAATTGATTGCATACCAGAGCTCATACAGCCACAATCGAGCCCAGTCTACAACACATCAATACATGCCGAAATCTTGGATTCATCCCCATTTAATCAACCAACATCAACGGCGACTACAACTACAACAACAACCACTACTAATACCACAATAACAACACCTGAAATAGCCTAGAGCTAAATGTTGCGAAATGCCAATCCATCACCTTATCAAGTAAGTACAACAAGTCCCCTCCCCGTCTTTACCTTCTTAATGATCAACCTATACCCATCGTACAGTCTCTTCGTGACCTTGGCATATTGTACGACCGGGAACTTAATTTTCGTTCGCATATTGACGAGATAATTCGTAAAGCCAATTCATCCCTTGGGTTTATTAAACGGTGGTCAAAGGAATTCTCTGATCCCTACGTAACCAGATCTCTCTACATCACTTTCGTCCGCCCCCTCCTCGAATACGCCAGCCAAGCATGGTCACCCTATCAGCAAGTTCATGTAGCCAGAATCGAAAGCATACAACGACGTTTTCTTCGATTTGCCCTCCGCGGTCTTTCTTGGAACGATCCCCTAATTCTGCCTCCCTATCATGACCGCCTCAAACTCATTAACCTGAATAGCCTTGAGGACCGGAGAGATGCTGCAGACATTCTCTTCATTCATCGCCTCCTCTCAGGCTCTATCGATTGCCCGTCTCTTTACAACTCCATCTTCTTAAATACTAACCCTCGTAATTTAAGACACCCCCGTCTCTTCTATCTGCCAACCCACCGCACGTCCTACGGCTCCAACGAACCAATCTCCCGTATGCTACGGAAAGTAAACTCAAACATTTCCATTTTTGATTTCAACCGTAGCTCTTCCTCCATTAAACTTAGCCTCCTTCTACATAAGCCCTAGCTTTAACTCCTAGTTATAAGTCTTAGTTTTTAGTTCTAGTATTGTAAGTATTGTATTGTATTTTTTTCTAGCTTGTATTAAGCCAAATAAATGGGACATTTTGCCCCATCAAAATTAAAAAATTATATAGCAGAAGTTTCTGATAGCCAGAAACTTCTAGCAAATTCTTCGACCACTGGAACAGAAAATTCTGATGTAATAATTCCAGGATGACAATCATTTCTTCCAGTTATAATTCTCTCTTTATCTGTGGCATTGTCAGCTATTGCAGACACGAACCTCGCATGGAAGTACAGTTTGGAATGAGCTGGAGGAGCGTAGTTATTATTCTACATTATTGTTGCATACTTTTAGATGATGTTACAATATCATAGTAAGGACGGGGTAATGGTCACTGCCGTGTAAATCTGGTAGCAATGTCCACGTAGTATTGGGACAAAGCTGGGACGAAATGAAAGTTAGGTCAATGTGGGTAAAGGTTTTATGTGTTGTGAAGTGAGTGGGCTGGCCGTCATTTAGTATGGTCAGGTTCGAATTATTTATAAACTGCTCGAATATTTTACCCCGTCTGTTGCTGCAAGGGCAACCCCATAGGGGGGTCCATGAATTAAAGTCACCTGTGAGAAGTACAGGGGTTTGAATGCTGTTGATAATATTGTAATATGCGAGCTACGGCTCGAGTAGATAAAACAATATTCTGTGAAATTATTTCTTTATTTTCTAGTCTATAGAACAATTCAATTTCACACTATATATTCTTCGCAAATTCTTTTCTTACAAGGTCTCTTTCCTCTCAAATCACTTTATCTCCTTTCAATTACTTAATTCACAAATCCAAACTAATTACTTCTTTTTTTTAACTCTCAACTTTCATTTTATCACAAAATCACAACTTCGCCCATTATCACTTTTCCAATCTCTTCGTGCGGTTCACAACCAACTGCTTGGTCTCGATCGCCATCTGTCCTTATATAGCAGAAGTTTCTGATAGCCAGAAACTTCTAGCAAATTCTTCGACCACTGGAACAAAAAAAATTCTGATGTAATAATTCCAAGATGACAATCATTTCTTCCAGTTATAATTCTCTCTTATCCGTGATGTTATCCGTCTCTTATCGTAGACATGAACTGTGGAGACTAACCGCAGACACGAACCCCGAATGAAAAGACACTTTGGAATGGGCTGTAGGAGCGTAGTTATTATTATGTTACAATATTATGAAGTTCCCTGCACAAAAATGTTTGATCGGGTTTAATATATACTGATATGATAGTCAATTTGGTTTTTAATTCAACTTCGACAGCTATTGCGGATATATTGGAGTTAATCTTGATAAATCTATGTGGGATAGATCTGTGAACGAGCAGACAGGTGCCCTGTTTTGATGCGATATATATATATATAATTTAAAATTTGCTGTGCAATTTATTTTTTGAATATATTAATTCCACTTTAATATTTAAATCTAGATTATTAAACATTTGGGTTCCTTTGTACAAAATATTGCCTTTTAGTCGCAAGTGAAAATGGCACAGTTGCTTTATGTCATTACATGGCCAGTGATACCAATTCTAGTCATTTATAGCTGCTTTAGCTATTTGGTGTGTCTTAACTCCTGAAAACTCATTCATACCATTACAACCTAGCTGAACTGCACTCATTTAAGTATTAATATCCACAAGTCATATTCGTGTCAATTTGATATGTACAGCGACATTTGTGTATGGTCGATTTTTGTCGATTATTTTTTTGAGCGCGTAGTGAGATGTAGCCTTAATCGACATTTTCAGTTGGCAACACTGGGCATGTCATCTGTTATTGGCGGCATATTGTAGAGAATCCGCTGGTTTTGTGTGTCGGTTTTTTGATCCTCGTTTCTCAATTATTTCATTATTTCATATATAAGGACTATAAATTACCATGGGAATTCTAGGCTTATCAAAACTAATCGCAGATGTTGCACCATTTGCTGTAAAGGAGGGTGAAATGAAGAATTTTTTTGGTAAGGCTTTATTACAACACTGGAAATTACAACGAAATAAGGAATTTTGTAAATCTAGGCCGCAAAATTGCTATTGATGCTTCTATGTGCTTGTACCAATTCCTTATCGCTGTTCGAAGTGAAGGTATGCCTTGGAAACGTAAACTTTCATAAATTTAAATCAAATTTTCTCTAGGTGTCCAATTGACTACGGTGGATGGTGAAACTACCTCCCATTTAATGGGAATGTTCTTTAGAACAATTCGACTGCTAGAGAATGGCATTAAACCAGTTGATGGCAAACCACCAGATCTAAAGCCAGGGAGTTGGAAAACGTGCCGAACGTCGTGAGGAAGCTCAGAAGGAGTTGCTGAAACTAATGGGTATTCCATATGTAGACGCACCATGTGAAGCAGAAGCACAATGTGCAGCACTAGTCAAAGCCGGAAAAGTGTACACCACAGCTACGGAAGACATGGATGCTCTTACCTTTGGCTCATCCATTATGCTAAGGCATTTAACGTTTAGTGAGGCCAGAAAGATGCCAGTCAAGGAGTATAGCTATGAGAAAATCTTGAAGGGGTTTGAACTCAACTCGAAGGAGGAAAACAAGCTAGCTGACCTTCATTATAGTGAGCCTATACGGTATCATTTTATAGATCTATGCACCCTCCTTGGATGTGATTACTGTGACAGCATCAAAGGTGTTGGCCCTAAGCGAGCCATTGAGATGATCAACACATACAGAGACATTGAATCCATTCTAGAAAACATTGATAGGAAAAAGTATCATATTCCGGAGAATTGGAACTATGAGATTGCCAGGCAATTGTTTGTTACCCCAGATGTTACTGACCCAGTAGAGATTGATGTGATGGAGAAGTACTTTTTTCTGTCTAAAGAGTTTGATATCTGCTCAGCTTTTCTGCTTGTGGTTCAGCAATCTAAAATTTCGGGAGTTTTTACCAAGATACCAGACCAGTAGCGGTTTTCTGGGGTCGATCATCATCTAATCTCCATAAGGGCGTTATTTCTGCAGTCAACACTTGCATATTTCTTTCATGAAGTTAGCTTAAAGTTGCTATAATAATTTTTAGACGCGCAAATTAGTCTAAGCAAATCGAATCTAAGCAAATCGAATCTAAGGCATTTCTCAGTTCTCTTGCGCTACAATGTGTGCTGAAGTTCGGGCTTCCTTTATTATTAGGCTGTGTCTAAGTACAGGGTAACTGTGTCGCCTTGTGATAAATTCGATATGTTTGATGAAGTGCACAGTGAAGAAATGTTCTTCATTTACATTGCCTTTAGCAATAATTTAACAAATAAAAAATTAGTTCGAATTGATTGTGTTATATTTCTTATTTTTTCTTTTAAGTGATGTTTTCTTGTGAATGATTAACAATTTACTAAAATGACTAGCAACTCTTTGGCAGTAAACGTGAATTTCTATCAACTATTGGAGGCTTTTCAGTACACAAATTCCAAGTGAAGTCTTCAATCCACATAATTTTTTTTTTTTTTAATCGCATTAATGCTAATTTGTGACTAAAGTTTATCAATTGGCATCTTTGAAATAACCTGTGAATATGAATTTCTATCAACTATTGTCGCATTTGAGCAGTAAAGTGAAACATTTCATTCCAGGGCATCCTCGGATGAGGATGATTAGTACTTAGCAATCCGAAAATCGGATTGCTATATTCGAGAATCGAAAAACTTTTTGTTGCAGGCAACAACTCAATTTTTTTTTTAAATTGGCACTTTGAAAGCCACTCGATTTTCGGACATTTCATTCGTTACGTGTTTATAGCTTTGCAGATTTATGCTTTTTTTAAAATCCATTTCTATGTGATAATTCATTAAACAGGTTATTTGGAAGATGTCAGTTTTAGTTTTTTTGGTTTTTAGTTTTTATTAGTTTAAGAAAAACTCTTTATTTATTTTTTATATTTATTATTTATGACAATATTAACTTATAATAAATTATATAATTAATATATATAATATATAGCTCTAGCTGTTGGGCTTTCGGCTATTCTTTAAACTAATTGAAAATTTTTATTTTCTACTTTCTAAGTTTAATGAAGAAAGCAATTTGTTGATGTTCTGAATATTGTGTTCTGAAGGGACAGACAGAAGTTCGACAAAAGATAGATTTAAGGATAAGTCTTTTATTCTGGATTTTATAGTGCTGCACTCCCAGATTAAGTGTTTGATGGTTAGTAATGTGCCAGAAATACAAAGATGATAAAGGGGAGGATCAGTTTTATTCATGACGTAACTGTGTGTTAGGTTTGTGTGTCCCATTCGAAGTCGTATATAGTTTTTTATCATCTTCGGAGAGCAGTACCTGGGTAGTAGACAGGTTGAGCTTCAGGGTTGATTGTGCTGTAATGATGCGTATAATCTTGCCATTTTGCTTTTCTCTTTTGTTCCCAGTAGTGGTTTAAATATTTTCTGATGTCTTTTTTGTTGTAGGTCCACTGGGTAGTAAGAGGTTCTCCTACAGGAGCTTTAGCAGCAGTATCTTCGACTTCATGGCCCTTGATTCCCACATGTCCTGGAACCCAAAGACGTTGTAGTCTGTTTTTATTTGTGTTTAATTTATCCGGGATTGATTCAATAATTGGTGTTTTGTTGTTGGTATTTTTAATTGCTTGTAGTGTTGAGAGGCTGTCGGTGCAGATTATAGTTTTGTTGTTCTTTGCTTTTACTATTGCCTGCATTATCGCTGTAGCCTCTACAGTAAAAATTGAAGAGTAGTGGGGCAGAAGTCCTTTGGATATTGTTTTTCCAGTTTCATCTACCACAGCGTATGCCGCACCGAATTCCGATTTTGAGCCATCAGTGAAAATTATGTCCCATTTCGACGATAATTGATCGTCTATCATCTTCTTCTTTGGAAGTTGAAGCTTTCTTTAGTGTATGGAGGGCTGTGTTTACAGATTCTTCTGTTAATGTCCGCGGTGGGTATGATGTAGGCTTTGTTTGATGGGGTGGTACTGGTATATCTAAACTTTTGCCAAGGCAGATGGCGCTGTATATTGCGGGTGGGTGTTTAGGCAGTTTTTTTGCTGACATAATTTTTTTGGCATCTTGAGATATTTGAGAGTTTTTTGATGAGCTCAATTTTGATATGGTCATTGATGTGAGGAAATCGGCTCTGTTTTTGATGGATGGAAGTCCAGATTCAGTGAGGATATTCCACTTAGGTATTTTATAATATTTGCCCTGATACTTAGATTTTTCTTAAGTCTAAAACAATGTTCCTTAAAAGTAAATTTACAATCGAAAGTAACTCCAAGGGTGCTTAATTTGTTCACATTTTTAACATTGAAATTGTTAGAAATAAGAGAAATGTTTTTAGAACAACTAACTTTTTTACATATGTGCAATATACTACATTTTTCGTGAGAGATTTTAGCGCCTGAGGTCTTACACCAGGTGTTAAGGTCCTCTAGAGTGTTATTAAATATGACGGAGACTTCTGTAAGGTCTTTACATTTTGTGAATATAATTAAATCATCTGCATACAAACAGTGGTCTAACGAGTTATATTTAAAAAGAATTTTGCTTAGATCATTAAATGCTATTAGAAACAGTGTTACGGATAAGGGGGATCCTTGCGGTATTTTTGAGGTTGTAGATAGGGGAATAAGTTCCATTTAATTTGACACGGAATTTTCTGTTTGATAGAAAAAGTTAAACATTCTAGGCCCGACTTTTCACTCTGTTAATTTATTTAATATAACATGGATTCCAATTCTATCAAATGCTTTTTCAAAGTCTATTAATAGAATTGAAACATGGTTTTTGTTCGATAGGGCAGAAGAAACAAAATAGTCTATGTGTAAAAGTGAATCCATAGTGCAGCGCCCCTGTCTAAATGCTGCTTGGTTTATGTGTATAAGGTTTCGTTTTACCAAGAACCAAGATAATCGTTTTGAGATAATTTTCTCCAGTACCTTTCCCGTACATGGAAGGAGGGATATGGGGCGGTATGAATCGGCTTGGGTTGGGTCCTTCATTGGTTTTGGTACCGGTATGGTACTTGTTGTTTTCCACATTTGTGGAATGATACCTTGGCTAAAAATGTGATTAAACAGGGAGAGAAGACGTTTTTTTCAGAATTGGTGGGGCATTCTTCAACATAACAAAAGAAATACGGTCGAAGCCTGGGGTTTTTCCTTTGGCTGAGCTGAGAGAACTTTCCATTTCGATATAATTAATGGGAACTTCTATAAGGCTAGCTGAGAAGTCGGTGTTATTGGGGGATGTTATATTATCGGTTGTGGTGGATTTCATTCGGAGAAAATCAGAATGAAAGTTTTTGTCGTCTGTATAGGCGGACCAAGTATTTCCAAAGTGTTTAGCTATTTCAATTGGCGAGTCTAGCGTACCTGTCTCTGATTTGATGATATGGAGTATAATTGATGAGGAGTATAATTGCCCGTGAGGGATTTTACACTAGCCCAGAGTTTTTTTTGAGGAGGCACTTGGGTTAATGTTGGATGTAAACTGTTTTACGAAATAAGGCATTGGCTTTACGATAGGAGATGAGGTTTGAATCATTTGGGTACTTTTTGAATCTTTTCCAAGCACTTTGCTTTTCTTGCCTAAGTTCGTTGAGCTCTTTGTTCCACCAAGGGACCATCGATTTTTTTGATTTGTGCTGTGATTGGGGGATTGCCGTATTTGCTGCGTATCGGATAGACCTTTGAATTAAAGCTGCTTCTTTGTTTATATTCGTGGACGGTTCTTTATGGGATAAAAACTCTGTAACCTTGTCTTGGAATAATGGCCAGTTGGCTCTGTCAGTGTGATATTTTGGTGGGATTTTTATATTTTGATGGCCATATACGAAAGATATTGTAATATGCGAGCTACGGCTCGAGTAGATAAAACGATATTCTGTGAAATTTATTTCTTTATTTTCTAGTCTATAGAACAATTCAGTTCACACTATACTATTCTTCGCAAATTCTTTTCTTACAAGGTCTCTTTCCTCTCAAATCACTTTATCTCCTTTCAATTACTTAATTCACAAATCCAAACTAATTACTTCTTCTTGTTAACTCTCAACTTTCAATTTATCACAAAATTACAACTTCGGATATTATCACTTTTCCAATCTCTTCGCCACGGTTCTAAACCAACTGCCTCCTTTCGATCGCCATCTGTCCTTATATAGCAGAAGTTTCTGATAGCCAGAAACTTCTGGCAAATTCTTCGACCACTGGAACAGAAAATTCTGATGTAATAATTCCAGGATGACAATCATTTCTTCCAGTTATAATTCTCTCTTTATCTGTGGCATTGTCAGCTATTGCAGACACGAACCTCGCATGGAAGTACAGTTTGGAATGAGCTGGAGGAGCGTAGTTATTATTCTACATTATTGTTGCATACTTTTAGATGATGTTACAATATCATAGTAACGACGGGGTAATGGTCACTGCCGTGTAAATCTGGTAGCAATGTCCACGTAGTATTGGGACAAAGCTGGGACGAAATGAAAGTTAGGTCAATGTGGGTAAAGGTTTTATGTGTTGTGAAGTGAGTGGGCTGGCCGTCATTTAGTATGGTCAGGTTCGAATTATTTATAAACTGCTCGAATATTTTACCCCGTCTGTTGCTGCAAGGGCAACCCCATAGGGGGGTCCATGAATTAAAGTCACCTGTGAGAAGTACAGGGGTTTGAATGCTGTTGATAATATTGTAATATGCGAGCTACGGCTCGAGTAGATAAAACAATATTCTGTGAAATTATTTCTTTATTTTCTAGTCTATAGAACAATTCAATTTCACACTATACTATTCTTCGCAAATTCTTTTCTTACAAGGTCTCTTTCCTCTCAAATCACTTTATCTCCTTTCAATTACTTAATTCACAAATCCAAACTAATTACTTCTTTTTTTTAACTCTCAACTTTCATTTTATCACAAAATCACAACTTCGCCCATTATCACTTTTCCAATCTCTTCGTGCGGTTCACAACCAACTGCTTGGTCTCGATCGCCATCTGTCCTTATATAGCAGAAGTTTCTGATAGCCAGAAACTTCTAGCAAATTCTTCGACCACTGGAACAAAAAAAATTCTGATGTAATAATTCCAAGATGACAATCATTTCTTCCAGTTATAATTCTCTCTTATCCGTGATGTTATCCGTCTCTTATCGTAGACATGAACTGTGGAGACTAACCGCAGACACGAACCCCGAATGAAAAGACACTTTGGAATGGGCTGTAGGAGCGTAGTTATTATTATGTTACAATATTATGAAGTTCCCTGCACAAAAATGTTTGATCGGGTTTAATATATACTGATATGATAGTCAATTTGGTTTTTAATTCAACTTCGACAGCTATTGCGGATATATTGGAGTTAATCTTGATAAATCTATGTGGGATAGATCTGTGAACGAGCAGACAGGTGCCCTGTTTTGATGCGATATATATATATATAATTTAAAATTTGCTGTGCAATTTATTTTTTGAATATATTAATTCCACTTTAATATTTAAATCTAGATTATTAAACATTTGGGTTCCTTTGTACAAAATATTGCCTTTTAGTCGCAAGTGAAAATGGCACAGTTGCTTTATGTCATTACATGGCCAGTGATACCAATTCTAGTCATTTATAGCTGCTTTAGCTATTTGGTGTGTCTTAACTCCTGAAAACTCATTCATACCATTACAACCTAGCTGAACTGCACTCAATTAAGTATTAATATCCACAAGTCATATTCGTGTCAATTTGATATGTACAGCGACATTTGTGTATGGTTGATTTTTGTCGATTATTTTTTTGAGCGCGTAGTGAGATGTAGCCTTAATCGACATTTTCAGTTGGCAACACTGGGCATGTCATCTGTTATTGGCGGCATATTGTAGAGAATCCGCTGGTTTTGTGTGTCGGTTTTTTGATCCTCGTTTCTCAATTATTTCATTATTTCATATATAAGGACTATAAATTACCATGGGAATTCTAGGCTTATCAAAACTAATCGCAGATGTTGCACCATTTGCTGTAAAGGAGGGTGAAATGAAGAATTTTTTTGGTAAGGCTTTATTACAACACTGGAAATTACAACGAAATAAGGAATTTTGTAAATCTAGGCCGCAAAATTGCTATTGATGCCAATGTGCTTGTACCAATTCCTTATCGCTGTTCGAAGTGAAGGTATGCCTTGGAAACGTAAACTTTCATAAATTTAAATCAAATTTTCTCTAGGTGTCCAATTGACTACGGTGGATGGTGAAACTACCTCCCATTTAATGGGAATGTTCTTTAGAACAATTCGACTGCTAGAGAATGGCATTAAACCAGTTGATGGCAAACCACCAGATCTAAAGCCAGGGGAGTTGGGAAACGTGCCGAACGTCGTGAGGAAGCTCAGAAGGAGTTGCTGAAACTAATGGGTATTCCATATGTAGACGCACCATGTGAAGCAGAAGCACAATGTGCAGCACTAGTCAAAGCCGGAAAAGTGTACACCACAGCTACGGAAGACATGGATGCTCTTACCTTTGGCTCATCCATTATGCTAAGGCATTTAACGTTTAGTGAGGCCAGAAAGATGCCAGTCAAGGAGTATAGCTATGAGAAAATCTTGAAGGGGTTTGAACTCAACTCGAAGGAGGAAAACAAGCTAGCTGACCTTCATTATAGTGAGCCTATACGGTATCATTTTATAGATCTATGCACCCTCCTTGGATGTGATTACTGTGACAGCATCAAAGGTGTTGGCCCTAAGCGAGCCATTGAGATGATCAACACATACAGAGACATTGAATCCATTCTAGAAAACATTGATAGGAAAAAGTATCATATTCCGGAGAATTGGAACTATGAGATTGCCAGGCAATTGTTTGTTACCCCAGATGTTACTGACCCAGTGGAGATTGATGTGATGGAGAAGTACTTTTTTCTGTCTAAAGAGTTTGATATCTGCTCAGCTTTTCTGCTTGTGGTTCAGCAATCTAAAATTTCAGGAGTTTTTACCAAGATACCAGACCAGTAGCGGTTTTCTGGGGTCGATCATCATCTAATCTCCATAAGGGCGTTATTTCTGCAGTCAACACTTGCATATTTCTTTCATGAAGTTAGCTTAAAGTTGCTATAATAATTTTTAGACGCGCAAATTAGTCTAAGCAAATCGAATCTAAGGCATTTCTCAGTTCTCTTGCGCTACAATGTGTGCTGAAGTTCGGGCTTCCTTTATTATTAGGCTGTGTCTAAGTACAGGGTAACTGTGTCGCCTTGTGATAAATTCGATATGTTTGATGAAGTGCACAGTGAAGAAATGTTCTTCATTTACATTGCCTTTAGCAATAATTTAACAAATAAAAAATTAGTTCGAATTGATTGTGTTATATTTCTTATTTTTTCTTTTAAGTGATGTTTTCTTGTGAATGATTAACAATTTACTAAAATGACTAGCAACTCTTTGGCAGTAAACGTGAATTTCTATCAACTATTGGAGTCTTCAATCCACATAATTTTTTTTTTTTTTTAATCGCATTAATGCTAATTTGTGAATAAAGTTTATCAATTGGCATCTTTGAAATAACCTGTGAATATGAATTTCTATCAACTATTGTCGCATTTGAGCAGTAAAGTGAAACATTTCATTCCAGGGCATCCTCGGATGAGGATGATTAGTACTTAGCAATCCGAAAATCGGATTGCTATATTCGAGAATCGAAAAACTTTTTGTTGCAGGCAACAACTCAAATTTTTTTTTTAAATTGGCACTTTGAAAGCCACTCGATTTTCGGACATTTCATTCGTTACGTGTTTATAGCTTTGCAGATTTATGCTTTTTTTAAAATCCATTTCTATGTGATAATTCATTAAACAGGTTATTTGGAAGATGTCAGTTTTAGTTTTTTTGGTTTTTAGTTTTTATTAGTTTAAGAAAAACTCTTTATTTATTTTTTATATTTATTATTTATGACAATATTAACTTATAATAAATTATATAATTAATATATATAATATATAGCTCTAGCTGTTGGGCTTTCGGCTATTCTTTAAACTAATTGAAAATTTTTATTTTCTACTTTCTAAGTTTAATGAAGAAAGCAATTTGTTGATGTTCTGAATATTGTGTTCTGAAGGGACAGACAGAAGTTCGACAAAAGATAGATTTAAGGATAAGTCTTTTATTCTGGATTTTATAGTGCTGCACTCCCAGATTAAGTGTTTGATGGTTAGTAATGTGCCAGAAATACAAAGATGATAAAGGGGAGGATCAGCTTTATTCATGACGTAACTGTGTGTTAGGTTTGTGTGTCCCATTCGAAGTCGTATATAGTTTTTTATCATCTTCGGAGAGCAGTACCTGGGTAGTAGACAGGTTGAGCTTCAGGGTTGATTGTGCTGTAATGATGCGTATAATCTTGCCATTTTGCTTTTCTCTTTTGTTCCCAGTAGTGGTTTAAATATTTTCTGATGTCTTTTTTGTTGTAGGTCCACTGGGTAGTAAGAGGTTCTCCTACAGGAGCTTTAGCAGCAGTATCTTCGACTTCATGGCCCTTGATTCCCACATGTCCTGGAACCCAAAGACGTTGTAGTCTGTTTTTATTTGTGTTTAATTTATCCGGGATTGATTCAATAATTGGTGTTTTGTTGTTGGTATTTTTAATTGCTTGTAGTGTTGAGAGGCTGTCGGTGCAGATTATAGTTTTGTTGTTCTTTGCTTTTACTATTGCCTGCATTATCGCTGTAGCCTCTACAGTAAAAAATGAAGAGTAGTGGGGCAGAAGTCCTTTGGATATTGTTTTTCCAGTTTCATCTACCACAGCGTATGCCGCACCGAATTCCGATTTTGAGCCATCAGTGAAAATTATGTCCCATTTCGACGATAATTGATCGTCTATCATCTTCTTCTTTGGAAGTTGAAGCTTTCTTTAGTGTATGGAGGGCTGTGTTTACAGATTCTTCTGTTAATGTCCACGGTGGGTATGATGTAGGCTTTGTTTGATGGGGTGGTACTGGTATATCTAAACTTTTGCCAAGGCAGATGGCGCTGTATATTGCGGGTGGGTGTTTAGGCAGTTTTTTTGGCATCTTGAGATATTTGAGAGTTTTTTGATGAGCTCAATTTTGATATGGTCATTGATGTGAGGAAATCGACTCTGTTTTTGATGGATGGAAGTCCAGATTCAGTGAGGATATTCCACTTAGGTATTTTATAATATTTGCCCTGATACTTAGATTTTTCTTAAGTCTAAAACAATGTTCCTTAAAAGTAAATTTACAATCGAAAGTAACTCCAAGGGTGCTTAATTTGTTCACATTTTTAACATTGAAATTGTTAGAAATAAGAGAAATGTTTTTAGAACAACTAACTTTTTTACATATGTGCAATATACTACATTTTTCGTGAGAGATTTTAGCGCCTGAGGTCTTACACCAGATGTTAAGGTCCTCTAGAGTGTTATTAAATATGACGGAGACTTCTGTAAGGTCTTTACATTTTGTGAATATAATTAAATCATCTGCATACAAACAGTGGTCTAACGAGTTATATTTAAAAAGAATTTTGCTTAGATCATTAAATGCTATTAGAAACAGTGTTACGGATAAGGGGGATCCTTGCGGTATTTTTGAGGTTGTAGATAGGGGAATAAGTTCCATTTAATTTGACACGGAATTTTCTGTTTGACAGAAAAAGTTAAACATTCTAGGCCCGACTTTTCACTCTGTTAATTTATTTAATATAACATGGATTCCAATTCTATCAAATCCTTTTTCAAAGTCTATTAATAGAATTGAAACATGGTTTTTGTTCGATAGGGCAGAAGAAACAAAATAGTCTATGTGTAAAAGTGAATCCATAGTGCAGCGCCCCTGTCTAAATGCTGCTTGGTTTATGTGTATAAGGTTTCGTTTTACCAAGAACCAAGATAATCGTTTTGAGATAATTTTCTCCAGTACCTTTCCCGTACATGGAAGGAGGGATATGGGGCGGTATGAATCGGCTTGGGTTGGGTCCTTCATTGGTTTTGGTACCGGTATGGTACTTGTTGTTTTCCACATTTGTGGAATGATACCTTGGCTAAAAATGTGATTAAACAGGGAGAGAAGACGTTTTTTTCAGAATTGGTGGGGCATTCTTCAACATAACAAAAGAAATACGGTCGAAGCCTGGGGTTTTTCCTTTGGCTGAGCTGAGAGAACTTTCCATTTCGATATAATTAATGGGAACTTCTATAAGGCTAGCTGAGAAGTCGGTGTTATGGGGGGATGTTATATTATCGGTTGTGGTGGATTTCATTCGGAGAAAATCAGAATGAAAGTTTTTGTCGTCTGTATAGGCGGACCAAGTATTTCCAAAGTGTTTAGCTATTTCAATTGGCGAGTCTAGCGTACCTGTCTCTGATTTGATGATATGGAGTATAATTGATGAGGAGTATAATTGCCCGTGAGGGATTTTACACTAGCCCAGAGTTTTTTTTGAGGAGGCACTTGGGTTAATGTTGGATGTAAACTGTTTTACGAAATAAGGCATTGGCTTTACGATAGGAGATGAGGTTTGAATCATTTGGGTACTTTTTGAATCTTTTCCAAGCACTTTGCTTTTCTTGCCTAAGTTCGTTGAGCTCTTTGTTCCACCAAGGAACCATCGATTTTTTTGATTTGTGCTGTGATTGGGGGATTGCCGTATTTGCTGCGTATCGGATAGACCTTTGAATTAAAGCTGCTTCTTTGTTTATATTCGTGGACGGTTCTTTATGGGATAAAAACTCTGTAACCTTGTCTTGGAATAATGGCCAGTTGGCTCTGTCAGTGTGATATTTTGGTGGGATTTTTATATTTTGATGGCCATATACGAAAGATATTGTAATATGCGAGCTACGGCTCGAGTAGATAAAACGATATTCTGTGAAATTTATTTCTTTATTTTCTAGTCTATAGAACAATTCAGTTCACACTATACTATTCTTCGCAAATTCTTTTCTTACAAGGTCTCTTTCCTCTCAAATCACTTTATCTCCTTTCAATTACTTAATTCACAAATCCAAACTAATTACTTCTTCTTGTTAACTCTCAACTTTCAATTTATCACAAAATTACAACTTCGGATATTATCACTTTTCCAATCTCTTCGCCACGGTTCTAAACCAACTGCCTCCTTTCGATCGCCATCTGTCCTTATATAGCAGAAGTTTCTGATAGCCAGAAACTTCTAGCAAATTCTTCGACCACTGGAACAGAAAATTCTGATGTAATAATTCCAGGATGACAATCATTTCTTCCAGTTATAATTCTCTCTTTATCTGTGGCATTGTCAGCTATTGCAGACACGAACCTCGCATGGAAGTACAGTTTGGAATGAGCTGGAGGAGCGTAGTTATTATTCTACATTATTGTTGCATACTTTTAGATGATGTTACAATATCATAGTAACGACGGGGTAATGGTCACTGCCGTGTAAATCTGGTAGCAATGTCCACGTAGTATTGGGACAAAGCTGGGATGAAATGAAAGTTAGGTCAATGTGGGTAAAGGTTTTATGTGTTGTGAAGTGAGTGGGCTGGCCGTCATTTAGTATGGTCAGGTTCGAATTATTTATAAACTGCTCGAATATTTTACCCCGTCTGTTGCTGCAAGGGCAACCCCATAGGGGGGTCCATGAATTAAAGTCACCTGTGAGAAGTACAGGGGTTTGAATGCTGTTGATAATATTGTAATATGCGAGCTACGGCTCGAGTAGATAAAAGAATATTCTGTGAAATTATTTCTTTATTTTCTAGTCTATAGAACAATTCAATTACACACTATACTATTCTTCGCAAATTCTTTTCTTACAAGGTCTCTTTCCTCTCAAATCACTTTATCTCCTTTCAATTACTTAATTCACAAATCCAAACTAATTACTTCTTTTTTTTAACTCTCAACTTTCATTTTATCACAAAATCACAACTTCGCCCATTATCACTTTTCCAATCTCTTCGTGCGGTTCACAACCAACTGCTTGGTCTCGATCGCCATCTGTCCTTATATAGCAGAAGTTTCTGATAGCCAGAAACTTCTAGCAAATTCTTCGACCACTGGAACAAAAAAAATTCTGATGTAATAATTCCAAGATGACAATCATTTCTTCCAGTTATAATTCTCTCTTATCCGTGATGTTATCCGTCTCTTATCGTAGACATGAACTGTGGAGACTAACCGCAGACACGAACCCCGAATGAAAAGACACTTTGGAATGGGCTGTAGGAGCGTAGTTATTATTATGTTACAATATTATGAAGTTCCCTGCACAAAAATGTTTGATCGGGTTTAATATATACTGATATGATAGTCAATTTGGTTTTTAATTCAACTTCGACAGCTATTGCGGATATATTGGAGTTAATCTTGATAAATCTATGTGGGATAGATCTGTGAACGAGCAGACAGGTGCCCTGTTTTGATGCGATATATATATATATAATTTCAAATTTGCTGTGCAATTTATTTTTTGAATATATTAATTCCACTTTAATATTTAAATCTAGATTATTAAACATTTGGGTTCCTTTGTACAAAATATTGCCTTTTAGTCGCAAGTGAAAATGGCACAGTTGCTTTATGTCATTACATGGCCAGTGATACCAATTCTAGTCATTTATAGCTGCTTTAGCTATTTGGTGTGTCTTAACTCCTGAAAACTCATTCATACCATTACAACCTAGCTGAACTGCACTCAATTAAGTATTAATATTCACAAGTCATATTCGTGTCAATTTGATATGTACAGCGACATTTGTGTATGGTCGATTTTTGTCGATTATTTTTTTGAGCGCGTAGTGAGATGTAGCCTTAATCGACATTTTCAGTTGGCAACACTGGGCATGTCATCTGTTATTGGCGGCATATTGTAGAGAATCCGCTGGTTTTGTGTGTCGGTTTTTTGATCCTCGTTTCTCAATTATTTCATTATTTCATATATAAGGACTATAAATTACCATGGGAATTCTAGGCTTATCAAAACTAATCGCAGATGTTGCACCATTTGCTGTAAAGGAGGGTGAAATGAAGAATTTTTTTGGTAAGGCTTTATTACAACACTGGAAATTACAACGAAATAAGGAATTTTGTAAATCTAGGCCGCAAAATTGCTATTGATGCTTCTATGTGCTTGTACCAATTCCTTATCGCTGTTCGAAGTGAAGGTATGCCTTGGAAACGTAAACTTTCATAAATTTAAATCAAATTTTCTCTAGGTGTCCAATTGACTACGGTGGATGGTGAAACTACCTCCCATTTAATGGGAATGTTCTTTAGAACAATTCGACTGCTAGAGAATGGCATTAAACCAGTTGATGGCAAACCACCAGATCTAAAGCCAGGGGAGTTGGGAAACGTGCCGAACGTCGTGAGGAAGCTCAGAAGGAGTTGCTGAAACTAATGGGTATTCCATATGTAGACGCACCATGTGAAGCAGAAGCACAATGTGCAGCACTAGTCAAAGCCGGAAAAGTGTACACCACAGCTACGGAAGACATGGATGCTCTTACCTTTGGCTCATCCATTATGCTAAGGCATTTAACGTTTAGTGAGGCCAGAAAGATGCCAGTCAAGGAGTATAGCTATGAGAAAATCTTGAAGGGGTTTAAACTCAACTCGAAGGAGGAAAACAAGCTAGCTGACCTTCATTATAGTGAGCCTATACGGTATCATTTTATAGATCTATGCACCCTCCTTGGATGTGATTACTGTGACAGCATCAAAGGTGTTGGCCCTAAGCGAGCCATTGAGATGATCAACACATACAGAGACATTGAATCCATTCTAGAAAACATTGATAGGAAAAAGTATCATATTCCGGAGAATTGGAACTATGAGATTGCCAGGCAATTGTTTGTTACCCCAGATGTTACTGACCCAGTGGAGATTGATGTGATGGAGAAGTACTTTTTTCTGTCTAAAGAGTTTGATATCTGCTCAGCTTTTCTGCTTGTGGTTCAGCAATCTAAAATTTCAGGAGTTTTTACCAAGATACCAGACCAGTAGCGGTTTTCTGGGGTCGATCATCATCTAATCTCCATAAGGGCGTTATTTCTGCAGTCAACACTTGCATATTTCTTTCATGAAGTTAGCTTAAAGTTGCTATAATAATTTTTAGACGCGCAAATTAGTCTAAGCAAATCGAATCTAAGGCATTTCTCAGTTCTCTTGCGGTACAATGTGTGCTGAAGTTCGGGCTTCCTTTATTATTAGGCTGTGTCTAAGTACAGGGTAACTGTGTCGCCTTGTGATAAATTCGATATGTTTGATGAAGTGCACAGTGAAGAAATGTTCTTCATTTACATTGCCTTTAGCAATAATTTAACAAATAAAAAATTAGTTCGAATTGATTGTGTTATATTTCTTATTTTTTCTTTTAAGTGATGTTTTCTTGTGAATGATTAACAATTTACTAAAATGACTAGCAACTCTTTGGCAGTAAACGTGAATTTCTATCAACTATTGGAGGCTTTTCAGTACACAAATTCCAAGTGAAGTCTTCAATCCACATAATTTTTTTTTTTTTTAATCGCATTAATGCTAATTTGTGACTAAAGTTTATCAATTGGCATCTTTGAAATAACCTGTGAATATGAATTTCTATCAACTATTGTCGCATTTGAGCAGTAAAGTGAAACATTTCATTCCAGGGCATCCTCGGATGAGGATGATTAGTACTTAGCAATCCGAAAATCGGATTGCTATATTCGAGAATCGAAAAACTTTTTGTTGCAGGCAACAACTCAATTTTTTTTTTTAAATTGGCACTTTGAAAGCCACTCGATTTTCGGACATTTCATTCGTTACGTGTTTATAGCTTTGCAGATTTATGCTTTTTTTAAAATCCATTTCTATGTGATAATTCATTAAACAGGTTATTTGGAAGATGTCAGTTTTAGTTTTTTTGGTTTTTAGTTTTTATTAGTTTAAGAAAAACTCTTTATTTATTTTTTATATTTATTATTTATGACAATATTAACTTATAATAAATTATATAATTAATATATATAATATATAGCTCTAGCTGTTGGGCTTTCGGCTATTCTTTAAACTAATTGAAAATTTTTATTTTCTACTTTCTAAGTTTAATGAAGAAAGCAATTTGTTGATGTTCTGAATATTGTGTTCTGAAGGGACAGACAGAAGTTCGACAAAAGATAGATTTAAGGATAAGTCTTTTATTCTGGATTTTATAGTGCTGCACTCCCAGATTAAGTGTTTGATGGTTAGTAATGTGCCAGAAATACAAAGATGATAAAGGGGAGGATCAGTTTTATTCATGACGTAACTGTGTGTTAGGTTTGTGTGTCCCATTCGAAGTCGTATATAGTTTTTTATCATCTTCGGAGAGCAGTACCTGGGTAGTAGACAGGTTGAGCTTCAGGGTTGATTGTGCTGTAATGATGCGTATAATCTTGCCATTTTGCTTTTCTCTTTTGTTCCCAGTAGTGGTTTAAATATTTTCTGATGTCTTTTTTGTTGTAGGTCCACTGGGTAGTAAGAGGTTCTCCTACAGGAGCTTTAGCAGCAGTATCTTCGACTTCATGGCCCTTGATTCCCACATGTCCTGGAACCCAAAGACGTTGTAGTCTGTTTTTATTTGTGTTTAATTTATCCGGGATTGATTCAATAATTGGTGTTTTGTTGTTGGTATTTTTAATTGCTTGTAGTGTTGAGAGGCTGTCGGTGCAGATTATAGTTTTGTTGTTCTTTGCTTTTACTATTGCCTGCATTATCGCTGTAGCCTCTACAGTAAAAATTGAAGAGTAGTGGGGCAGAAGTCCTTTGGATATTGTTTTTCCAGTTTCATCTACCACAGCGTATGCCGCACCGAATTCCGATTTTGAGCCATCAGTGAAAATTATGTCCCATTTCGACGATAATTGATCGTCTATCATCTTCTTCTTTGGAAGTTGAAGCTTTCTTTAGTGTATGGAGGGCTGTGTTTACAGATTCTTCTGTTAATGTCCACGGTGGGTATGATGTAGGCTTTGTTTGATGGGGTGGTAATTGATGTGAGGAAATCGGCTCTGTTTTTGATGGATGGAAGTCCAGATTCAGTGAGGATATTCCACTTAGGTATTTTATAATATTTGCCCTGATACTTAGATTTTTCTTAAGTCTAAAACAATGTTCCTTAAAAGTAAATTTACAATCGAAAGTAACTCCAAGGGTGCTTAATTTGTTCACATTTTTAACATTGAAATTGTTAGAAATAAGAGAAATGTTTTTAGAACAACTAACTTTTTTACATATGTGCAATATACTACATTTTTCGTGAGAGATTTTAGCGCCTGAGGTCTTACACCAGGTGTTAAGGTCCTCTAGAGTGTTATTAAATATGACGGAGACTTCTGTAAGGTCTTTACATTTTGTGAATATAATTAAATCATCTGCATACAAACAGTGGTCTAACGAGTTATATTTAAAAAGAATTTTGCTTAGATCATTAAATGCTATTAGAAACAGTGTTACGGATAAGGGGGATCCTTGCGGTATTTTTGAGGTTGTAGATAGGGGAATAAGTTCCATTTAATTTGACACGGAATTTTCTGTTTGATAGAAAAAGTTAAACATTCTAGGCCCGACTTTTCACTCTGTTAATTTATTTAATATAACATGGATTCTAATTCTATCAAATCCTTTTTCAAAGTCTATTAATAGAATTGAAACATGGTTTTTGTTCGATAGGGCAGAAGAAACAAAATAGTCTATGTGTAAAAGTGAATCCATAGTGCAGCGCCCCTGTCTAAATGCTGCTTGGTTTATGTGTATAAGGTTTCGTTTTACCAAGAACCAAGATAATCGTTTTGAGATAATTTTCTCCAGTACCTTTCCCGTACATGGAAGGAGGGATATGGGGCGGTATGAATCGGCTTGGGTTGGGTCCTTCATTGGTTTTGGTACCGGTATGGTACTTGTTGTTTTCCACATTTGTGGAATGATACCTTGGCTAAAAATGTGATTAAACAGGGAGAGAAGACGTTTTTTTCAGAATTGGTGGGGCATTCTTCAACATAACAAAAGAAATACGGTCGAAGCCTGGGGTTTTTCCTTTGGCTGAGCTGAGAGAACTTTCCATTTCGATATAATTAATGGGAACTTCTATAAGGCTAGCTGAGAAGTCGGTGTTATGGGGGGATGTTATATTATTGGTTGTGGTGGATTTCATTCGGAGAAAATCAGAATGAAAGTTTTTGTCGTCTGTATAGGCGGACCAAGTATTTCCAAAGTGTTTAGCTATTTCAATTGGCGAGTCTAGCGTACCTGTCTCTGATTTGATGATATGGAGTATAATTGATGAGAAGTATAATTGCCCGTGAGGGATTTTACACTAGCCCAGAGTTTTTTTTGAGGAGGCACTTGGGTTAATGTTGGATGTAAACTATTTTACGAAATAAGGCATTGGCTTTACGATAGGAGATGAGGTTTGAATCATTTGGGTACTTTTTGAATCTTTTCCAAGCACTTTGCTTTTCTTGCCTAAGTTCGTTAAGCTCTTTGTTCCACCAAGGGACCATCGATTTTTTTGATTTGTGCTGTGATTGGGGGATTGCCGTATTTGCTGCGTATCGGATAGACCTTTGAATTAAAGCTGCTTCTTTGTTTATATTCGTGGACGGTTCTTTATGGGATAAAAACTCTGTAACCTTGTCTTGGAATAATGGCCAGTTGGCTCTGTCAGTGTGATATTTTGGTGGGATTTTTATATTTTGATTTCCATATACGAAAGATATTGTAATATGCGAGCTACGGCTCGAGTAGATAAAACGATATTCTGTGAAATTTACTTCTTTATTTTCTAGTCTATAGAACAATTCAGTTCACACTATACTATTCTTCGCAAATTCTTTTCTTACAAGGTCTCTTTCCTCTCAAATCACTTTATCTCCTTTCAATTACTTAATTCACAAATCCAAACTAATTACTTCTTCTTGTTAACTCTCAACTTTCAATTTATCACAATCTCTTCGCCACGGTTCTAAACCAACTGCCTCCTTTCGATCGCCATCTGTCCTTATATAGCAGAAGTTTCTGATAGCCAGAAACTTCTAGCAAATTCTTCGACCACTGGAACAGAAAATTCTGATGTAATAATTCCAGGATGACAATCATTTCTTCCAGTTATAATTCTCTCTTTATCTGTGGCATTGTCAGCTATTGCAGACACGAACCTCGCATGGAAGTACAGTTTGGAATGAGCTGGAGGAGCGTAGTTATTATTCTACATTATTGTTGCATACTTTTAGATGATGTTACAATATCATAGTAACGACGGGGTAATGGTCACTGCCGTGTAAATCTGGTAGCAATGTCCACGTAGTATTGGGACAAAGCTGGGACGAAATGAAAGTTAGGTCAATGTGGGTAAAGGTTTTATGTGTTGTGAAGTGAGTGGGCTGGCCGTCATTTAGTATGGTCAGGTTTGAATTATTTATAAACTGCTCGAATATTTTACCCCGTCTGTTGCTGCAAGGGCAACCCCATAGGGGGGTCCATGAATTAAAGTCACCTGTGAGAAGTACAGGGGTTTGAATGCTGTTGATAATATTGTAATATGCGAGCTACGGCTCGAGTAGATAAATCAATATTCTGTGAAATTATTTCTTTATTTTCTAGTCTATAGAACAATTCAATTTCACACTATACTATTCTTCGCAAATTCTTTTCTTACAAGGTCTCTTTCCTCTCAAATCACTTTATCTCCTTTCAATTACTTAATTCACAAATCCAAACTAATTACTTCTTTTTTTTAACTCTCAACTTTCATTTTATCACAAAATCACAACTTCGCCCATTATCACTTTTCCAATCTCTTCGTGCGGTTCACAACCAACTGCTTGGTCTCGATCGCCATCTGTCCTTATATAGCAGAAGTTTCTGATAGCCAGAAACTTCTAGCAAATTCTTCGACCACTGGAACAGAAAATTCTGATGTAATAATTCCAGGATGACAATCATTTCTTCCAGTTATAATTCTCTCTTTATCTGTGGCATTGTCAGCTATTGCAGACACGAACCTCGCATGGAAGTACAGTTTGGAATGAGCTGGAGGAGCGTAGTTATTATTCTATATTATTGTTGCATACTTTTAGATGATGTTACAATATCATAGTAACGACGGGGTAATGGTCACTGCCGTGTAAATCTGGTAGCAATGTCCACGTAGTATTGGGACAAAGCTGGGACGAAATGAAAGTTAGGTCAATGTGGGTAAAGGTTTTATGTGTTGTGAAGTGAGTGGGCTGGCCGTCATTTAGTATGGTCAGGTTCGAATTATTTATAAACTGCTCGAATATTTTACCCCGTCTGTTGCTGCAAGGGCAACCCCATAGGGGGGTCCATGAATTAAAGTCACCTGTGAGAAGTACAGGGGTTTGAATGCTGTTGATAATATTGTAATATGCGAGCTACGGCTCGAGTAGATAAAACAATATTCTGTGAAATTATTTCTTTATTTTCTAGTCTATAGAACAATTCAATTTTACACTATACTATTCTTCGCAAATTCTTTTCTTACAAGGTCTCTTTCCTCTCAAATCACTTTATCTCCTTTCAATTACTTAATTCACAAATCCAAACTAATTACTTCTTTTTTTTAACTCTCAACTTTCATTTTATCACAAAATCACAACTTCGCCCATTATCACTTTTCCAATCTCTTCGTGCGGTTCACAACCAACTGCTTGGTCTCGATCGCCATCTGTCCTTATATAGCAGAAGTTTCTGATAGCCAGAAACTTCTAGCAAATTCTTCGACCACTGGAACAAAAAAAATTCTGATGTAATAATTCCAAGATGACAATCATTTCTTCCAGTTATAATTCTCTCTTATCCGTGATGTTATCCGTCTCTTATCGTAGACATGAACTGTGGAGACTAACCGCAGACACGAACCCCGAATGAAAAGACACTTTGGAATGGGCTGTAGGAGCGTAGTTATTATTATGTTACAATATTATGAAGTTCCCTGCACAAAAATGTTTGATCGGGTTTAATATATACTGATATGATAGTCAATTTGGTTTTTAATTCAACTTCGACAGCTATTGCGGATATATTGGAGTTAATCTTGATAAATCTATGTGGGATAGATCTGTGAACGAGCAGACAGGTGCCCTGTTTTGATGCGATATATATATATATAATTTAAAATTTGCTGTGCAATTTATTTTTTGAATATATTAATTCCACTTTAATATTTAAATCTAGATTATTAAACATTTGGGTTCCTTTGTACAAAATATTGCCTTTTAGTCGCAAGTGAAAATGGCACAGTTGCTTTATGCCATTACATGGCCAGTGATACCAATTCTAGTCATTTATAGCTGCTTTAGCTATTTGGTGTGTCTTAACTCCTGAAAACTCATTCATACCATTACAACCTAGCTGAACTGCACTCAATTAAGTATTAATATCCACAAGTCATATTCGTGTCAATTTGATATGTACAGCGACATTTGTGTATGGTCGATTTTTGTCGATTATTTTTTTGAGCGCGTAGTGAGATGTAGCCTTAATCGACATTTTCAGTTGGCAACACTGGGCATGTCATCTGTTATTGGCGGCATATTGTAGAGAATCCGCTGGTTTTGTGTGTCGGTTTTTTGATCCTCGTTTCTCAATTATTTCATTATTTCATATATAAGGACTATAAATTACCATGGGAATTCTAGGCTTATCAAAACTAATCGCAGATGTTGCACCATTTGCTGTAAAGGAGGGTGAAATGAAGAATTTTTTTGGTAAGGCTTTATTACAACACTGGAAATTACAACGAAATAAGGAATTTTGTAAATCTAGGCCGCAAAATTGCTATTGATGCTTCTATGTGCTTGTACCAATTCCTTATCGCTGTTCGAAGTGAAGGTATGCCTTGGAAACGTAAACTTTCATAAATTTAAATCAAATTTTCTCTAGGTGTCCAATTGACTACGGTGGATGGTGAAACTACCTCCCATTTAATGGGAATGTTCTTTAGAACAATTCGACTGCTAGAGAATGGCATTAAACCAGTTGATGGCAAACCACCAGATCTAAAGCCAGGGGAGTTGGAAAACGTGCCGAACGTCGTGAGGAAGCTCAGAAGGAGTTGCTGAAACTAATGGGTATTCCATATGTAGACGCACCATGTGAAGCAGAAGCACAATGTGCAGCACTAGTCAAAGCCGGAAAAGTGTACACCACAGCTACGGAAGACATGGATGCTCTTACCTTTGGCTCATCCATTATGCTAAGGCATTTAACGTTTAGTGAGGCCAGAAAGATGCCAGTCAAGGAGTATAGCTATGAGAAAATCTTGAAGGGGTTTGAACTCAACTCGAAGGAGGAAAACAAGCTAGCTGACCTTCATTATAGTGAGCCTATACGGTATCATTTTATAGATCTATGCACCCTCCTTGGATGTGATTACTGTGACAGCATCAAAGGTGTTGGCCCTAAGCGAGCCATTGAGATGATCAACACATACAGAGACATTGAATCCATTCTAGAAAACATTGATAGGAAAAAGTATCATATTCCGGAGAATTGGAACTATGAGATTGCCAGGCAATTGTTTGTTACCCCAGATGTTACTGACCCAGTGGAGATTGATGTGATGGAGAAGTACTTTTTTCTGTCTAAAGAGTTTGATATCTGCTCAGCTTTTCTGCTTGTGGTTCAGCAATCTAAAATTTCAGGAGTTTTTACCAAGATACCAGACCAGTAGCGGTTTTCTGGGGTCGATCATCATCTAATCTCCATAAGGGCGTTATTTCTGCAGTCAACACTTGCATATTTCTTTCATGAAGTTAGCTTAAAGTTGCTATAATAATTTTTAGACGCGCAAATTAGTCTAAGCAAATCGAATCTAAGGCATTTCTCAGTTCTCTTGCGCTACAATGTGTGCTGAAGTTCGGGCTTCCTTTATTATTAGGCTGTGTCTAAGTACAGGGTAACTGTGTCGCCTTGTGATAAATTCGATATGTTTGATGAAGTGCACAGTGAAGAAATGTTCTTCATTTACATTGCCTTTAGCAATAATTTAACAAATAAAAAATTAGTTCGAAT
Source organism: Pocota personata (assembly GCA_963082735.1). Taxonomy (NCBI): domain Eukaryota; kingdom Metazoa; phylum Arthropoda; class Insecta; order Diptera; family Syrphidae; genus Pocota; species Pocota personata. The sequence continues at coordinate 24,290,633 of OY720432.1, forward strand.
TGATTGTGTTATATTTCTTATTTTTTCTTTTAAGTGATGTTTTCTTGTGAATGATTAACAATTTACTAAAATGACTAGCAACTCTTTGGCAGTAAACGTGAATTTCTATCAACTATTGGAGGCTTTTCAGTACACAAATTCCAAGTGAAGTCTTCAATCCACATAATTTTTTTTTTTTTTAATCGCATTAATGCTAATTTGTGACTAAAGTTTATCAATTGGCATCTTTGAAATAACCTGTGAATATGAATTTCTATCAACTATTGTCGCATTTGAGCAGTAAAGTGAAACATTTCATTCCAGGGCATCCTCGGATGAGGATGATTAGTACTTAGCAATCCGAAAATCGGATTGCTATATTCGAGAATCGAAAAACTTTTTGTTGCAGGCAACAACTCAATTTTTTTTTTTTTAAATTGGCACTTTGAAAGCCACTCGATTTTCGGACATTTCATTCGTTACGTGTTTATAGCTTTGCAGATTTATGCTTTTTTTAAAATCCATTTCTATGTGATAATTCATTAAACAGGTTATTTGGAAGATGTCAGTTTTAGTTTTTTTGGTTTTTAGTTTTTATTAGTTTAAGAAAAACTCTTTATTTATTTTTTATATTTATTATTTATGACAATATTAACTTATAATAAATTATATAATTAATATATATAATATATAGCTCTAGCTGTTGGGCTTTCGGCTATTCTTTAAACTAATTGAAAATTTTTATTTTCTACTTTCTAAGTTTAATGAAGAAAGCAATTTGTTGATGTTCTGAATATTGTGTTCTGAAGGGACAGACAAAAGATAGATTTAAGGATAAGTCTTTTATTCTGGATTTTATAGTGCTGCACTCCCAGATTAAGTGTTTGATGGTTAGTAATGTGTCAGAAATACAAAGATGATAAAGGGGAGGATCAGTTTTATTCATGACGCAACTGTGTGTTAGGTTTGTGTGTCCCATTCGAAGTCGTATATAGTTTTTTATCATCTTCGGAGAGCAGTACCTGGGTAGTAGACAGGTTGAGCTTCAGGGTTGATTGTGCTGTAATGATGCGTATAATCTTGCCATTTTGCTTTTCTCTTTTGTTCCCAGTAGTGGTTTAAATATTTTCTGATGTCTTTTTTGTTGTAGGTCCACTGGGTAGTAAGAGGTTCTCCTACAGGAGCTTTAGCAGCAGTATCTTCGACTTCATGGCCCTTGATTCCCACATGTCCTGGAACCCAAAGACGTTGTAGTCTGTTTTTATTTGTGTTTAATTTATCCGGGATTGATTCAATAATTGGTGTTTTGTTGTTGGTATTTTTAATTGCTTGTAGTGTTGAGAGGCTGTCGGTGCAGATTATAGTTTTGTTGTTCTTTGCTTTTACTATTGCCTGCATTATCGCTGTAGCCTCTACAGTAAAAATTGAAGAGTAGTGGGGCAGAAGTCCTTTGGATATTGTTTTTCCAGTTTCATCTACCACAGCGTATGCCGCACCGAATTCCGATTTTGAGCCATCAGTGAAAATTATGTCCCATTTCGACGATAATTGATCGTCTATCATCTTCTTCTTTGGAAGTCGAAGCTTTCTTTAGTGTATGGAGGGCTGTGTTTACAGATTCTTCTGTTAATGTCCACGGTGGGTATGATTTAGGCTTTGTTTGATGGGGTGGTACTGGTATATCTAAACTTTTGCCAAGGCAGATGGCGCTGTATATTGTGGGTGGGTGTTTAGGCAGTTTTTTTGCTGACATAATTTTTTTGGCATCTTGAGATATTTGAGAGTTTTTTGATGAGCTCAATTTTGATATGGTCATTGATGTGAGGAAATCGGCTCTGTTTTTGATGGATGGAAGTCCAGATTCAGTGAGGATATTCCACTTAGGTATTTTATAATATTTGCCCTGATACTTAGATTTTTCTTAAGTCTAAAACAATGTTCCTTAAAAGTAAATTTACAATCGAAAGTAACTCCAAGGGTGCTTAATTTGTTCACATTTTTAACATTGAAATTGTTAGAAATAAGAGAAATGTTTTTAGAACAACTAACTTTTTTACATATGTGCAATATACTACATTTTTCGTGAGAGATTTTAGCGCCTGAGGTCTTACACCAGGTGTTAAGGTCCTCTAGAGTGTTATTAAATATGACGGAGACTTCTGTAAGGTCTTTACATTTTGTGAATATAATTAAATCATCTGCATACAAACAGTGGTCTAACGAGTTATATTTAAAAAGAATTTTGCTTAGATCATTAAATGCTATTAGAAACAGTGTTACGGATAAGGGGGATCCTTGCGGTATTTTTGAGGTTGTAGATAGGGGAATAAGTTCCATTTAATTTGACACGGAATTTTCTGTTTGATAGAAAAAGTTAAACATTCTAGGCCCGACTTTTCACTCTGTTAATTTATTTAATATAACATGGATTCCAATTCTATCAAATCCTTTTTCAAAGTCTATTAATAGAATTGAAACATGGTTTTTGTTCGATAGGGCAGAAGAAACAAAATAGTCTATGTGTAAAAGTGAATCCATAGTGCAGCGCCCCTGTCTAAATGCTGCTTGGTTTATGTGTATAAGGTTTCGTTTTACCAAGAACCAAGATAATCGTTTTGAGATAATTTTCTCCAGTACCTTTCCCGTACATGGAAGGAGGGATATGGGGCGGTATGAATCGGCTTGGGTTGGGTCCTTCATTGGTTTTGGTACCGGTATGGTACTTGTTGTTTTCCACATTTGTGGAATGATACCTTGGCTAAAAATGTGATTAAACAGGGAGAGAAGACGTTTTTTTCAGAATTGGTGGGGCATTCTTCAACATAACAAAAGAAATACGGTCGAAGCCTGGGGTTTTTCCTTTGGCTGAGCTGAGAGAACTTTCCATTTCGATATAATTAATGGGAACTTCTATAAGGCTAGCTGAGAAGTCGGTGTTATGGGGGGATGTTATATTATCGGTTGTGGTGGATTTCATTCGGAGAAAATTAGAATGAAAGTTTTTGTCGTCTGTATAGGCGGACCAAGTATTTCCAAAGTGTTTAGCTATTTCAATTGGCGAGTCTAGCGTACCTGTCTCTGATTTGATGATATGGAGTATAATTGATGAGGAGTATAATTGCCCGTGAGGGATTTTACACTAGCCCAGAGTTTTTTTTGAGGAGGCACTTGGGTTAATGTTGGATGTAAACTGTTTTACGAAATAAGGCATTGGCTTTACGATGAGGTTTGAATCATTTGGGTACTTTTTGAATCTTTTCCAAGCACTTTGCTTTTCTTGCCTAAGTTCGTTGAGCTCTTTGTTCCACCAAGGGACCATCGATTTTTTTGATTTGTGCTGTGATTGGGGGATTGCCGTATTTGCTGCGTATCGGATAGACCTTTGAATTAAAGCTGCTTCTTTGTTTATATTCGTGGACGGTTCTTTATGGGATAAAAACTCTGTAACCTTGTCTTGGAATAATGGCCAGTTGGCTCTGTCAGTGTGATATTTTGGTGGGATTTTTATATTTTGATGGCCATATACGAAAGATATTGTAATATGCGAGCTACGGCTCGAGTAGATAAAACGATATTCTGTGAAATTTATTTCTTTATTTTCTAGTCTATAGAACAATTCAGTTCACACTATACTATTCTTCGCAAATTCTTTTCTTACAAGGTCTCTTTCCTCTCAAATCACTTTATCTCCTTTCAATTACTTAATTCACAAATCCAAACTAATTACTTCTTCTTGTTAACTCTCAACTTTCAATTTATCACAAAATTACAACTTCGGATATTATCACTTTTCCAATCTCTTCGCCACGGTTCTAAACCAACTGCCTCCTTTCGATCGCCATCTGTCCTTATATAGCAGAAGTTTCTGATAGCTAGAAACTTCTAGCAAATTCTTCGACCACTGGAACAGAAAATTCTGATGTAATAATTCCAGGATGACAATCATTTCTTCCAGTTATAATTCTCTCTTTATCTGTGGCATTGTCAGCTATTGCAGACACGAACCTCGCATGGAAGTACAGTTTGGAATGAGCTGGAGGAGCGTAGTTATTATTCTACATTATTGTTGCATACTTTTAGATGATGTTACAATATCATAGTAACGACGGGGTAATGGTCACTGCCGTGTAAATCTGGTAGCAATGTCCACGTAGTATTGGGACAAAGCTGGGACGAAATGAAAGTTAGGTCAATGTGGGTAAAGGTTTTATGTGTTGTGAAGTGAGTGGGCTGGCCGTCATTTAGTATGGTCAGGTTTGAATTATTTATAAACTGCTCGAATATTTTACCCCGTCTGTTGCTGCAAGGGCAACCCCATAGGGGGGTCCATGAATTAAAGTCACCTGTGAGAAGTACAGGGGTTTGAATGCTGTTGATAATATTGTAATATGCGAGCTACGGCTCGAGTAGATAAATCAATATTCTGTGAAATTATTTCTTTATTTTCTAGTCTATAGAACAATTCAATTTCACACTATACTATTCTTCGCAAATTCTTTTCTTACAAGGTCTCTTTCCTCTCAAATCACTTTATCTCCTTTCAATTACTTAATTCACAAATCCAAACTAATTACTTCTTTTTTTTAACTCTCAACTTTCATTTTATCACAAAATCACAACTTCGCCCATTATCACTTTTCCAATCTCTTCGTGCGGTTCACAACCAACTGCTTGGTCTCGATCGCCATCTGTCCTTATATAGCAGAAGTTTCTGATAGCCAGAAACTTCTAGCAAATTCTTCGACCACTGGAACAGAAAATTCTGATGTAATAATTCCAGGATGACAATCATTTCTTCCAGTTATAATTCTCTCTTTATCTGTGGCATTGTCAGCTATTGCAGACACGAACCTCGCATGGAAGTACAGTTTGGAATGAGCTGGAGGAGCGTAGTTATTATTATATATTATTGTTGCATACTTTTAGATGATGTTACAATATCATAGTAACGACGGGGTAATGGTCACTGCCGTGTAAATCTGGTAGCAATGTCCACGTAGTATTGGGACAAAGCTGGGACGAAATGAAAGTTAGGTCAATGTGGGTAAAGGTTTTATGTGTTGTGAAGTGAGTGGGCTGGCCGTCATTTAGTATGGTCAGGTTCGAATTATTTATAAACTGCTCGAATATTTTACCCCGTCTGTTGCTGCAAGGGCAACCCCATAGGGGGGTCCATGAATTAAAGTCACCTGTGAGAAGTACAGGGGTTTGAATGCTGTTGATAATATTGTAATATGCGAGCTACGGCTCGAGTAGATAAATCAATATTCTGTGAAATTATTTCTTTATTTTCTAGTCTATAGAACAATTCAATTTCACACTATACTATTCTTCGCAAATTCTTTTCTTACAAGGTCTCTTTCCTCTCAAATCACTTTATCTCCTTTCAATTACTTAATTCACAAATCCAAACTAATTACTTCTTTTTTTTAACTCTCAACTTTCATTTTATCACAAAATCACAACTTCGCCCATTATCACTTTTCCAATCTCTTCGTGCGGTTCACAACCAACTGCTTGGTCTCGATCGCCATCTGTCCTTATATAGCAGAAGTTTCTGATAGCCAGAAACTTCTAGCAAATTCTTCGACCACTGGAACAAAAAAAATTCTGATGTAATAATTCCAAGATGACAATCATTTCTTCCAGTTATAATTCTCTCTTATCCGTGATGTTATCCGTCTCTTATCGTAGACATGAACTGTGGAGACTAACCGCAGACACGAACCCCGAATGAAAAGACACTTTGGAATGGGCTGTAGGAGCGTAGTTATTATTATGTTACAATATTATGAAGTTCCCTGCACAAAAATGTTTGATCGGGTTTAATATATACTGATATGATAGTCAATTTGGTTTTTAATTCAACTTCGACAGCTATTGCGGATATATTGGAGTTAATCTTGATAAATCTATGTGGGATAGATCTGTGAACGAGCAGACAGGTGCCCTGTTTTGATGCGATATATATATATATAATTTAAAATTTGCTGTGCAATTTATTTTTTGAATATATTAATTCCACTTTAATATTTAAATCTAGATTATTAAACATTTGGGTTCCTTTGTACAAAATATTGCCTTTTAGTCGCAAGTGAAAATGGCACAGTTGCTTTATGTCATTACATGGCCAGTGATACCAATTCTAGTCATTTATAGCTGCTTTAGCTATTTGGTGTGTCTTAACTCCTGAAAACTCATTCATACCATTACAACCTAGCTGAACTGCACTCAATTAAGTATTAATATCCACAAGTCATATTCGTGTCAATTTGATATGTACAGCGACATTTGTGTATGGTCGATTTTTGTCGATTATTTTTTTTGAGCGCGTAGTGAGATGTAGCCTTAATCGACATTTTCAGTTGGCAACACTGGGCATGTCATCTGTTATTGGCGGCATATTGTAGAGAATCCGCTGGTTTTGTGTGTCGGTTTTTTGATCCTCGTTTCTCAATTATTTCATTATTTCATATATAAGGACTATAAATTACCATGGGAATTCTAGGCTTATCAAAACTAATCGCAGATGTTGCACCATTTGCTGTAAAGGAGGGTGAAATGAAGAATTTTTTTGGTAAGGCTTTATTACAACACTGGAAATTACAACGAAATAAGGAATTTTGTAAATCTAGGCCGCAAAATTGCTATTGATGCTTCTATGTGCTTGTACCAATTCCTTATCGCTGTTCGAAGTGAAGGTATGCCTTGGAAACGTAAACTTTCATAAATTTAAATCAAATTTTCTCTAGGTGTCCAATTGACTACGGTGGATGGTGAAACTACCTCCCATTTAATGGGAATGTTCTTTAGAATGGCATTAAACCAGTTGATGGCAAACCACCAGATCTAAAGCCAGGGGAGTTGGAAAACGTGCCGAACGTCGTGAGGAAGCTCAGAAGGAGTTGCTGAAACTAATGGGTATTCCATATGTAGACGCACCATGTGAAGCAGAAGCACAATGTGCAGCACTAGTCAAAGCCGGAAAAGTGTACACCACAGCTACGGAAGACATGGATGCTCTTACCTTTGGCTCAACCATTATGCTAAGGCATTTAACGTTTAGTGAGGCCAGAAAGATGCCAGTCAAGGAGTATAGCTATGAGAAAATCTTGAAGGGGTTTGAACTCAACTCGAAGGAGGAAAACAAGCTAGCTGACCTTCATTATAGTGAGCATATACGGTATCATTTTATAGATCTATGCACCCTCCTTGGATGTGATTACTATGACAGCATCAAAGGTGTTGGCCCTAAGCGAGCCATTGAGATGATCAACACATACAGAGACATTGAATCCATTCTAGAAAACATTGATAGGAAAAAGTATCATATTCCGGAGAATTGGAACTATGAGATTGCCAGGCAATTGTTTGTTACCCCAGATGTTACTGACCCAGTGGAGATTGATGTGATGGAGAAGTACTTTTTTCTGTCTAAAGAGTTTGATATCTGCTCAGCTTTTCTGCTTGTGGTTCAGCAATCTAAAATTTCAGGAGTTTTTACCAAGATACCAGACCAGTAGCGGTTTTCTGGGGTCGATCATCATCTAATCTCCATAAGGGCGTTATTTCTGGAGTCAACACTTGCATATTTCTTTCATGAAGTTAGCTTAAAGTTGTTATAATAATTTTTAGACGCGCAAATTAGTCTAAGCAAATCGAATCTAAGGCATTTCTCAGTTCTCTTGCGCTACAATGTGTGCTGAAGTTCGGGCTTCCTTTATTATTAGGCTGTGTCTAAGTGCAGGGTAACTGTGTCGCCTTGTGATAAATTCGATATGTTTGATGAAGTGCACAGTGAAGAAATGTTCTTCATTTACATTGCCTTTAGCAATAATTTAACAAATAAAAAATTAGTTCGAATTGATTGTGTTATATTTCTTATTTTTTCTTTTAAGTGATGTTTTCTTGTGAATGATTAACAATTTACTAAAATGACTAGCAACTCTTTGGCAGTAAACGTGAATTTCTATCAACTATTGGAGGCTTTTCAGTACACAAATTCCAAGTGAAGTCTTCAATCCACATAATTTTTTTTTTTTTTAATCGCATTAATGCTAATTTGTGACTAAAGTTTATCAATTGGCATCTTTGAAATAACCTGTGAATATGAATTTCTATCAACTATTGTCGCATTTGAGCAGTAAAGTGAAACATTTCATTCCAGGGCATCCTCGGATGAGGATGATTAGTACTTAGCAATCCGAAAATCGGATTGCTATATTCGAGAATCGAAAAACTTTTTGTTGCAGGCAACAACTCAATTTTTTTTTTTAAATTGGCACTTTGAAAGCCACTCGATTTTCGGACATTTCATTCGTTACGTGTTTATAGCTTTGCAGATTTATGCTTTTTTTAAAATCCATTTCTATGTGATAATTCATTAAACAGGTTATTTGGAAGATGTCAGTTTTAGTTTTTTTGGTTTTTAGTTTTTATTAGTTTAAGAAAAACTCTTTATTTATTTTTTATATTTATTATTTATGACAATATTAACTTATAATAAATTATATAATTAATATATATAATATATAGCTCTAGCTGTTGGGCTTTCGGCTATTCTTTAAACTAATTGAAAATTTTTATTTTCTACTTTCTAAGTTTAATGAAGAAAGCAATTTGTTGATGTTCTGAATATTGTGTTCTGAAGGGACAGACAGAAGTTCGACAAAAGATAGATTTAAGGATAAGTCTTTTATTCTGGATTTTATAGTGCTGCACTCCCAGATTAAGTGTTTGATGGTTAGTAATGTGCCAGAAATACAAAGATGATAAAGGGGAGGATCAGTTTTATTCATGACGTAACTGTGTGCTAGGTTTGTGTGTCCCATTCGAAGTCGTATATAGTTTTTTATCATCTTCGGAGAGCAGTACCTGGGTAGTAGACAGGTTGAGCTTCAGGGTTGATTGTGCTGTAATGATGCGTATAATCTTGCCATTTTGCTTTTCTCTTTTGTTCCCAGTAGTGGTTTAAATATTTTCTGATGTCTTTTTTGTTGTAGGTCCACTGGGTAGTAAGAGGTTCTCCTACAGGAGCTTTAGCAGCAGTATCTTCGACTTCATGGCCCTTGATTCCCACATGTCCTGGAACCCAAAGACGTTGTAGTCTGTTTTTATTTGTGTTTAATTTATCCGGGATTGATTCAATAATTGGTGTTTTGTTGTTGGTATTTTTAATTGCTTGTAGTGTTGAGAGGCTGTCGGTGCAGATTATAGTTTTGTTGTTCTTTGCTTTTACTATTGCCTGCATTATCGCTGTAGCCTCTACAGTAAAAATTGAAGAGTAGTGGGGCAGAAGTCCTTTGGATATTGTTTTTCCAGTTTCATCTACCACAGCGTATGCCGCACCGAATTCCGATTTTGAGCCATCAGTGAAAATTATGTCCCATTTCGACGATAATTGATCGTCTATCATCTTCTTCTTTGGAAGTTGAAGCTTTCTTTAGTGTATGGAGGGCTGTGTTTACAGATTCTTCTGTTAATGTCCACGGTGGGTATGATGTAGGCTTTGTTTGATGGGGTGGTACTGGTATATCTAAACTTTTGCCAAGGCAGATGGCGCTGTATATTGTGGGTGGGTGTTTAGGCAGTTTTTTTGCTGACATAATTTTTTTGGCATCTTGAGATATTTGAGAGTTTTTTGATGAGCTCAATTTTGATATGGTCATTGATGTGAGGAAATCGGCTCTGTTTTTGATGGATGGAAGTCCAGATTCAGTGAGGATATTCCACTTAGGTATTTTATAATATTTGCCCTGATACTTAGATTTTTCTTAAGTCTAAAACAATGTTCCTTAAAAGTAAATTTACAATCGAAAGTAACTCCAAGGGTGCTTAATTTGTTCACATTTTTAACATTGAAATTGTTAGAAATAAGAGAAATGTTTTTAGAACAACTAACTTTTTTACATATGTGCAATATACTACATTTTTCGTGAGAGATTTTAGCGCCTGAGGTCTTACACCAGGTGTTAAGGTCCTCTAGAGTGTTATTAAATATGACGGAGACTTCTGTAAGGTCTTTACATTTTGTGAATATAATTAAATCATCTGCATACAAACAGTGGTCTAACGAGTTATATTTAAAAAGAATTTTGCTTAGATCATTAAATGCTATTAGAAACAGTGTTACGGATAAGGGGGATCCTTGCGGTATTTTTGAGGTTGTAGATAGGGGAATAAGTTCCATTTAATTTGACACGGAATTTTCTGTTTGATAGAAAAAGTTAAACATTCTAGGCCCGACTTTTCACTCTGTTAATTTATTTAATATAACATGGATTCCAATTCTATCAAATCCTTTTTCAAAGTCTATTAATAGAATTGAAACATGGTTTTTGTTCGATAGGGCAGAAGAAACAAAATAGTCTATGTGTAAAAGTGAATCCATAGTGCAGCGCCCCTGTCTAAATGCTGCTTGGTTTATGTGTATAAGGTTTCGTTTTACCAAGAACCAAGATAATCGTTTTGAGATAATTTTCTCCAGTACCTTTCCCGTACATGGAAGGAGGGATATGGGGCGGTATGAATCGGCTTGGGTTGGGTCCTTCATTGGTTTTGGTACCGGTATGGTACTTGTTGTTTTCCACATTTGTGGAATGATACCTTGGCTAAAAATGTGATTAAACAGGGAGAGAAGACGTTTTTTTCAGAATTGGTGGGGCATTCTTCAACATAACAAAAGAAATACGGTCGAAGCCTGGGGTTTTTCTTTTGGCTGAGCTGAGAGAACTTTCCATTTCGATATAATTAATGGGAACTTCTATAAGGCTAGCTGAGAAGTCGGTGTTATGGGGGGATGTTATATTATCGGTTGTGGTGGATTTCATTCGGAGAAAATCAGAATGAAAGTTTTTGTCGTCTGTATAGGCGGACCAAGTATTTCCAAAGTGTTTAGCTATTTCAATTGGCGAGTCTAGCGTACCTGTCTCTGATTTGATGATATGGAGTATAATTGATGAGGAGTATAATTGCCCGTGAGGGATTTTACACTAGCCCAGAGTTTTTTTTGAGGAGGCACTTGGGTTAATGTTGGATGTAAACTGTTTTACGAAATAAGGCATTGGCTTTACGATAGGAGATGAGGTTTGAATCATTTGGGTACTTTTTGAATCTTTTCCAAGCACTTTGCTTTTCTTGCCTAAGTTCGTTGAGCTCTTTGTTCCACCAAGGGACCATCGATTTTTTTGATTTGTGCTGTGATTGGGGGATTGCCGTATTTGCTGCGTATCGGATAGACCTTTGAATTAAAGCTGCTTCTTTGTTTATATTCGTGGACGTTTCTTTATGGTATAAAAACTCTGTAACCTTGTCTTGGAATAATGGCCAGTTGGCTCTGTCAGTGTGATATTTTGGTGGGATTTTTATATTTTGATGGCCATATACGAAAGATATTGTAATATGCGAGCTACGGCTCGAGTAGATAAAACGATATTCTGTGAAATTTATTTCTTTATTTTCTAGTCTATAGAACAATTCAGTTCACACTATACTATTCTTCGCAAATTCTTTTCTTACAAGGTCTCTTTCCTCTCAAATCACTTTATCTCCTTTCAATTACTTAATTCACAAATCCAAACTAATTACTTCTTCTTGTTAACTCTCAACTTTCAATTTATCACAAAATTACAACTTCGGATATTATCACTTTTCCAATCTCTTCGCCACGGTTCTAAACCAACTGCCTCCTTTCGATCGCCATCTGTCCTTATATAGCAGAAGTTTCTGATAGCCAGAAACTTCTAGCAAATTCTTCGACCACTGGAACAGAAAATTCTGATGTAATAATTCCAGGATGACAATCATTTCTTCCAGTTATAATTCTCTCTTTATCTGTGGCATTGTCAGCTATTGCAGACACGAACCTCGCATGGAAGTACAGTTTGGAATGAGCTGGAGGAGCGTAGTTATTATTCTACATTATTGTTGCATACTTTTAGATGATGTTACAATATCATAGTAACGACGGGGTAATGGTCACTGCCGTGTAAATCTGGTAGCAATGTCCACGTAGTATTGGGACAAAGCTGGGACGAAATGAAAGTTAGGTCAATGTGGGTAAAGGTTTTATGTGTTGTGAAGTGAGTGGGCTGGCCGTCATTTAGTATGGTCAGGTTTGAATTATTTATAAACTGCTCGAATATTTTACCCCGTCTGTTGCTGCAAGGGCAACCCCATAGGGGGGTCCATGAATTAAAGTCACCTGTGAGAAGTACAGGGGTTTGAATGCTGTTGATAATATTGTAATATGCGAGCTACGGCTCGAGTAGATAAAACAATATTCTGTGAAATTATTTCTTTATTTTCTAGTCTATAGAACAATTCAATTTCACACTATACTATTCTTCGCAAATTCTTTTCTTACAAGGTCTCTTTCCTCTCAAATCACTTTATCTCCTTTCAATTACTTAATTCACAAATCCAAACTAATTACTTCTTTTTTTTAACTCTCAACTTTCATTTTATCACAAAATCACAACTTCGCCCATTATCACTTTTCCAATCTCTTCGTGCGGTTCACAACCAACTGCTTGGTCTCGATCGCCATCTGTCCTTATATAGCAGAAGTTTCTGATAGCCAGAAACTTCTAGCAAATTCTTCGACCACTGGAACAAAAAAAATTCTGATGTAATAATTCCAAGATGACAATCATTTCTTCCAGTTATAATTCTCTCTTATCCGTGATGTTATCCGTCTCTTATCGTAGACATGAACTGTGGAGACTAACCGCAGACACGAACCCCGAATGAAAAGACACTTTGGAATGGGCTGTAGGAGCGTAGTTATTATTATGTTACAATATTATGAAGTTCCCTGCACAAAAATGTTTGATCGGGTTTAATATATACTGATATGATAGTCAATTTGGTTTTTAATTCAACTTCGACAGCTATTGCGGATATATTGGAGTTAATCTTGATAAATCTATGTGGGATAGATCTGTGAACGAGCAGACAGGTGCCCTGTTTTGATGCGATATATATATAATTTAAAATTTGCTGTGCAATTTATTTTTTGAATATATTAATTCCACTTTAATATTTAAATCTAGATTATTAAACATTTGGGTTCCTTTGTACAAAATATTGCCTTTTAGTCGCAAGTGAAAATGGCACAGTTGCTTTATGTCATTACATGGCCAGTGATACCAATTCTAGTCATTTATAGCTGCTTTAGCTATTTGGTGTGTCTTAACTCCTGAAAACTCATTCATACCATTACAACCTAGCTGAACTGCACTCAATTAAGTATTAATATCCACAAGTCATATTCGTGTCAATTTGATATGTACAGCGACATTTGTGTATGGTCGATTTTTGTCGATTATTTTTTTGAGCGCGTAGTGAGATGTAGCCTTAATCGACATTTTCAGTTGGCAACACTGGGCATGTCATCTGTTATTGGCGGCATATTGTAGAGAATCCGCTGGTTTTGTGTGTCGGTTTTTTGATCCTCGTTTCTCAATTATTTCATTATTTCATATATAAGGACTATAAATTACCATGGGAATTCTAGGCTTATCAAAACTAATCGCAGATGTTGCACCATTTGCTGTAAAGGAGGGTGAAATGAAGAATTTTTTTGGTAAGGCTTTATTACAACACTGGAAATTACAACGAAATAAGGAATTTTGTAAATCTAGGCCGCAAAATTGCTATTGATGCTTCTATGTGCTTGTACCAATTCCTTATCGCTGTTCGAAGTGAAGGTATGCCTTGGAAACGTAAACTTTCATAAATTTAAATCAAATTTTCTCTAGGTGTCCAATTGACTACGGTGGATGGTGAAACTACCTCCCATTTAATGGGAATGTTCTTTAGAATGGCATTAAACCAGTTGATGGCAAACCACCAGATCTAAAGCCAGGGGAGTTGGAAAACGTGCCGAACGTCGTGAGGAAGCTCAGAAGGAGTTGCTGAAACTAATGGGTATTCCATATGTAGACGCACCATGTGAAGCAGAAGCACAATGTGCAGCACTAGTCAAAGCCGGAAAAGTGTACACCACAGCTACGGAAGACATGGATGCTCTTACCTTTGGCTCAACCATTATGCTAAGGCATTTAACGTTTAGTGAGGCCAGAAAGATGCCAGTCAAGGAGTATAGCTATGAGAAAATCTTGAAGGGGTTTGAACTCAACTCGAAGGAGGAAAACAAGCTAGCTGACCTTCATTATAGTGAGCCTATACGGTATCATTTTATAGATCTATGCACCCTCCTTGGATGTGATTACTATGACAGCATCAAAGGTGTTGGCCCTAAGCGAGCCATTGAGATGATCAACACATACAGAGACATTGAATCCATTCTAGAAAACATTGATAGGAAAAAGTATCATATTCCGGAGAATTGGAACTATGAGATTGCCAGGCAATTGTTTGTTACCCCAGATGTTACTGACCCAGTGGAGATTGATGTGATGGAGAAGTACTTTTTTCTGTCTAAAGAGTTTGATATCTGCTCAGCTTTTCTGCTTGTGGTTCAGCAATCTAAAATTTCAGGAGTTTTTACCAAGATACCAGACCAGTAGCGGTTTTCTGGGGTCGATCATCATCTAATCTCCATAAGGGCGTTATTTCTGCAGTCAACACTTGCATATTTCTTTCATGAAGTTAGCTTAAAGTTGCTATAATAATTTTTAGACGCGCAAATTAGTCTAAGCAAATCGAATCTAAGGCATTTCTCAGTTCTCTTGCGCTACAATGTGTGCTGAAGTTCGGGCTTCCTTTATTATTAGGCTGTGTCTAAGTACAGGGTAACTGTGTCGCCTTGTGATAAATTCGATATGTTTGATGAAGTGCACAGTGAAGAAATGTTCTTCATTTACATTGCCTTTAGCAATAATTTAACAAATAAAAAATTAGTTCGAATTGATTGTGTTATATTTCTTATTTTTTCTTTTAAGTGATGTTTTCTTGTGGATGATTAACAATTTACTAAAATGACTAGCAACTCTTTGGCAGTAAACGTGAATTTCTATCAACTATTGGAGGCTTTTCAGTACACAAATTCCAAGTGAAGTCTTCAATCCACATAATTTTTTTTTTTTTTTAATCGCATTAATGCTAATTTGTGACTAAAGTTTATCAATTGGCATCTTTGAAATAACCTGTGAATATGAATTTCTATCAACTATTGTCGCATTTGAGCAGTAAAGTGAAACATTTCATTCCAGGGCATCCTCGGATGAGGATGATTAGTACTTAGCAATCCGAAAATCGGATTGCTATATTCGAGAATCGAAAAACTTTTTGTTGCAGGCAACAACTCAATTTTTTTTTTTAAATTGGCACTTTGAAAGCCACTCGATTTTCGGACATTTCATTCGTTACGTGTTTATAGCTTTGCAGATTTATGCTTTTTTTAAAATCCATTTCTATGTGATAATTCATTAAACAGGTTATTTGGAAGATGTCAGTTTTAGTTTTTTTGGTTTTTAGTTTTTATTAGTTTAAGAAAAACTCTTTATTTATTTTTTATATTTATTATTTATGACAATATTAACTTATAATAAATTATATAATTAATATATATAATATATAGCTCTAGCTGTTGGACTTTCGGCTATTCTTTAAACTAATTGAAAATTTTTATTTTCTACTTTCTAAGTTTAATGAAGAAAGCAATTTGTTGATGTTCTGAATATTGTGTTCTGAAGGGACAGACAGAAGTTCGACAAAAGATAGATTTAAGGATAAGTCTTTTATTCTGGATTTTATAGTGCTGCACTCCCAGATTAAGTGTTTGATGGTTAGTAATGTGCCAGAAATACAAAGATGATAAAGGGGAGGATCAGTTTTATTCATGACGTAACTGTGTGTTAGGTTTGTGTGTCCCATTCGAAGTCGTATATAGTTTTTTATCATCTTCGGAGAGCAGTACCTGGGTAGTAGACAGGTTGAGCTTCAGGGTTGATTGTGCTGTAATGATGCGTATAATCTTGCCATTTTGCTTTTCTCTTTTGTTCCCAGTAGTGGTTTAAATATTTTCTGATGTCTTTTTTGTTGTAGGTCCACTGGGTAGTAAGAGGTTCTCCTACAGGAGCTTTAGCAGCAGTATCTTCGACTTCATGGCCCTTGATTCCCACATGTCCTGGAACCCAAAGACGTTGTAGTCTGTTTTATTTGTGTTTAATTTATCCGGGATTGATTCAATAATTGGTGTTTTGTTGTTGGTATTTTTAATTGCTTGTAGTGTTGAGAGACTGTCGGTGCAGATTATAGTTTTGTTGTTCTTTGCTTTTACTATTGCCTGCATTATCGCTGTAGCCTCTACAGTAAAAATTGAAGAGTAGTGGGGCAGAAGTCCTTTGGATATTGTTTTTCCAGTTTCATCTACCACAGCGTATGCCGCACCGAATTCCGATTTTGAGCCATCAGTGAAAATTATGTCCCATTTCGACGATAATTGATCGTCTATCATCTTCTTCTTTGGAAGTTGAAGCTTTCTTTAGTGTATGGAGGGCTGTGTTTACAGATTCTTCTATTAATGTCCACGGTGGGTATGATGTAGGCTTTGTTTGATGGGGTGGTACTGGTATATCTAAACTTTTGCCAAGGCAGATGGCGCTGTATATTGCGGGTGGGTGTTTAGGCAGTTTTTTTGCTGACATAATTTTTTTGGCATCTTGAGATATTTGAGAGTTTTTTGATGAGCTCAATTTTGATATGGTCATTGATGTGAGGAAATCGGCTCTGTTTTTGATGGATGGAAGTCCAGATTCAGTGAGGATATTCCACTTAGGTATTTTATAATATTTGCCCTGATACTTAGATTTTTCTTAAGTCTAAAACAATGTTCCTTAAAAGTAAATTTACAATCGAAAGTAACTCCAAGGGTGCTTAATTTGTTCACATTTTTAACATTGAAATTGTTAGAAATAAGAGAAATGTTTTTAGAACAACTAACTTTTTTACATATGTGCAATATACTACATTTTTCGTGAGAGATTTTAGCGCCTGAGGTCTTACACCAGGTGTTAAGGTCCTCTAGAGTGTTATTAAATATGACGGAGACTTCTGTAAGGTCTTTACATTTTGTGAATATAATTAAATCATCTGCATACAAACAGTGGTCTAACGAGTTATATTTAAAAAGAATTTTGCTTAGATCATTAAATGCTATTAGAAACAGTGTTACGGATAAGGGGGATCCTTGCGGTATTTTTGAGGTTGTAGATAGGGGAATAAGTTCCATTTAATTTGACACGGAATTTTCTGTTTGATAGAAAAAGTTAAACATTCTAGGCCCGACTTTTCACTCTGTTAATTTATTTAATATAACATGGATTCCAATTCTATCAAATCCTTTTTCAAAGTCTATTAATAGAATTGAAACATGGTTTTTGTTCGATAGGGCAGAAGAAACAAAATAGTCTATGTGTAAAAGTGAATCCATAGTGCAGCGCCCCTGTCTAAATGCTGCTTGGTTTATGTGTATAAGGTTTCGTTTTACCAAGAACCAAGATAATCGTTTTGAGATAATTTTCTCCAGTACCTTTCCCGTACATGGAAGGAGGGATATGGGGCGGTATGAATCGGCTTGGGTTGGGTCCTTCATTGGTTTTGGTACCGGTATGGTACTTGTTGTTTTCCACATTTGTGGAATGATACCTTGGCTAAAAATGTGATTAAACAGGGAGAGAAGACGTTTTTTTCAGAATTGGTGGGGCATTCTTCAACATAACAAAAGAAATACGGTCGAAGCCTGGGGTTTTTCCTTTGGCTGAGCTGAGAGAACTTTCCATTTCGATATAATTAATGGGAACTTCTATAAGGCTAGCTGAGAAGTCGGTGTTATGGGGGGATGTTATATTATCGGTTGTGGTGGATTTCATTCGGAGAAAATCAGAATGAAAGTTTTTGTCGTCTGTATAGGCGGACCAAGTATTTCCAAAGTGTTTAGCTATTTCAATTGGCGAGTCTAGCGTACCTGTCTCTGATTTGATGATATGGAGTATAATTGATGAGGAGTATAATTGCCCGTGAGGGATTTTACACTAGCCCAGAGTTTTTTTTGAGGAGGCACTTGGGTTAATGTTGGATGTAAACTGTTTTACGAAATAAGGCATTGGCTTTACGATAGGAGATGAGGTTTGAATCATTTGGGTACTTTTTGAATCTTTTCCAAGCACTTTGCTTTTCTTGCCTAAGTTCGTTGAGCTCTTTGTTCCACCAAGGGACCATCGATTTTTTTGATTTGTGCTGTGATTGGGGGATTGCCGTATTTGCTGCGTATCGGATAGACCTTTGAATTAAAGCTGCTTCTTTGTTTATATTCGTGGACGTTTCTTTATGGTATAAAAACTCTGTAACCTTGTCTTGGAATAATGGCCAGTTGGCTCTGTCAGTGTGATATTTTGGTGGGATTTTTATATTTTGATGGCCATATACGAAAGATATTGTAATATGCGAGCTACGGCTCGAGTAGATAAAACGATATTCTGTGAAATTTATTTCTTTATTTTCTAGTCTATAGAACAATTCAGTTCACACTATACTATTCTTCGCAAATTCTTTTCTTACAAGGTCTCTTTCCTCTCAAATCACTTTATCTCCTTTCAATTACTTAATTCACAAATCCAAACTAATTACTTCTTCTTGTTAACTCTCAACTTTCAATTTATCACAAAATTACAACTTCGGATATTATCACTTTTCCAATCTCTTCGCCACGGTTCTAAACCAACTGCCTCCTTTCGATCGCCATCTGTCCTTATATAGCAGAAGTTTCTGATAGCCAGAAACTTCTAGCAAATTCTTCGACCACTGGAACAGAAAATTCTGATGTAATAATTCCAGGATGACAATCATTTCTTCCAGTTATAATTCTCTCTTTATCTGTGGCATTGTCAGCTATTGCAGACACGAACCTCGCATGGAAGTACAGTTTGGAATGAGCTGGAGGAGCGTAGTTATTATTCTACATTATTGTTGCATACTTTTAGATGATGTTACAATATCATAGTAACGACGGGGTAATGGTCACTGCCGTGTAAATCTGGTAGCAATGTCCACGTAGTATTGGGACAAAGCTGGGACGAAATGAAAGTTAGGTCAATGTGGGTAAAGGTTTTATGTGTTGTGAAGTGAGTGGGCTGGCCGTCATTTAGTATGGTCAGGTTTGAATTATTTATAAACTGCTCGAATATTTTACCCCGTCTGTTGCTGCAAGGGCAACCCCATAGGGGGGTCCATGAATTAAAGTCACCTGTGAGAAGTACAGGGGTTTGAATGCTGTTGATAATATTGTAATATGCGAGCTACGGCTCGAGTAGATAAAACAATATTCTGTGAAATTATTTCTTTATTTTCTAGTCTATAGAACAATTCAATTTCACACTATACTATTCTTCGCAAATTCTTTTCTTACAAGGTCTCTTTCCTCTCAAATCACTTTATCTCCTTTCAATTACTTAATTCACAAATCCAAACTAATTACTTCTTTTTTTTAACTCTCAACTTTCATTTTATCACAAAATCACAACTTCGCCCATTATCACTTTTCCAATCTCTTCGTGCGGTTCACAACCAACTGCTTGGTCTCGATCGCCATCTGTCCTTATATAGCAGAAGTTTCTGATAGCCAGAAACTTCTAGCAAATTCTTCGACCACTGGAACAAAAAAAATTCTGATGTAATAATTCCAAGATGACAATCATTTCTTCCAGTTATAATTCTCTCTTATCCGTGATGTTATCCGTCTCTTATCGTAGACATGAACTGTGGAGACTAACCGCAGACACGAACCCCGAATGAAAAGACACTTTGGAATGGGCTGTAGGAGCGTAGTTATTATTATGTTACAATATTATGAAGTTCCCTGCACAAAAATGTTTGATCGGGTTTAATATATACTGATATGATAGTCAATTTGGTTTTTAATTCAACTTCGACAGCTATTGCGGATATATTGGAGTTAATCTTGATAAATCTATGTGGGATAGATCTGTGAACGAGCAGACAGGTGCCCTGTTTTGATGCGATATATATATATATAATTTAAAATTTGCTGTGCAATTTATTTTTTGAATATATTAATTCCACTTTAATATTTAAATCTAGATTATTAAACATTTGGGTTCCTTTGTACAAAATATTGCCTTTTAGTCGCAAGTGAAAATGGCACAGTTGCTTTATGTCATTACATGGCCAGTGATACCAATTCTAGTCATTTATAGCTGCTTTAGCTATTTGGTGTGTCTTAACTCCTGAAAACTCATTCATACCATTACAACCTAGCTGAACTGCACTCAATTAAGTATTAATATCCACAAGTCATATTCGTGTCAATTTGATATGTACAGCGACATTTGTGTATGGTCGATTTTTGTCGATTATTTTTTTGGGCGCGTAGTGAGATGTAGCCTTAATCGACATTTTCAGTTGGCAACACTGGGCATGTCATCTGTTATTGGCGGCATATTGTAGAGAATCCGCTGGTTTTGTGTGTCAGTTTTTTGATCCTCGTTTCTCAATTATTTCATTATTTCATATATAAGGACTATAAATTACCATGGGAATTCTAGGCTTATCAAAACTAATCGCAGGTGTTGCACCATTTGCTGTAAAGGAGGGTGAAATGAAGAATTTTTTTGGTAAGGCTTTATTACAATGGAAATTACAACGAAATAAGGAATTTTGTAAATCTAGGCCGCAAAATTGCTATTGATGCTTCTATGTGCTTGTACCAATTCCTTATCGCTGTTCGAAGTGAAGGCAAATTCTTCGACCACTGGAACAAAAAAAATTCTGATGTAATAATTCCAAGATGACAATCATTTCTTCCAGTTATAATTCTCTCTCATCCGTGATGTTATCCGTCTCGAAGTGAAGGTATGCCTTGGAAACGTAAACTTTCATAAATTTAAATCAAATTTTCTCTAGGTGTCCAATTGACTACGGTGGATGGTGAAACTACCTCCCATTTAATGGGAATGTTCTTTAGAACAATTCGACTGCTAGAGAATGGCATTAAACCAGTTGATGGCAAACCACCAGATCTAAAGCCAGGGGAGTTGGAAAACGTGCCGAACGTCGTGAGGAAGCTCAGAAGGAGTTGCTGAAACTAATGGGTATTCCATATGTAGACGCACCATGTGAAGCAGAAGCACAATGTGCAGCACTAGTCAAAGCCGGAAAAGTGTACACCACAGCTACGGAAGACATGGATGCTCTTACCTTTGGCTCATCCATTATGCTAAGGCATTTAACGTTTAGTGAGGCCAGAAAGATGCCAGTCAAGGAGTATAGCTATGAGAAAATCTTGAAGGGGTTTGAACTCAACTCGAAGGAGGAAAACAAGCTAGCTGACCTTCATTATAGTGAGCCTATACGGTATCATTTTATAGATCTATGCACCCTCCTTGGATGTGATTACTGTGACAGCATCAAAGGTGTTGGCCCTAAGCGAGCCATTGAGATGATCAACACATACAGAGACATTAAATCCATTCTAGAAAACATTGATAGGAAAAAGTATCATATTCCGGAGAATTGGAACTATGAGATTGCCAGGCAATTGTTTGTTACCCCAGATGTTACTGACCCAGTGGAGATTGATGTGATGGAGAAGTACTTTTTTCTGTCTAAAGAGTTTGATATCTGCTCAGCTTTTCTGCTTGTGGTTCAGCAATCTAAAATTTCAGAAGTTTTTACCAAGATACCAGACCAGTAGCGGTTTTCTGGGGTCGATCATCATCTAATCTCCATAAGGGCGTTATTTCTGCAGTCAACACTTGCATATTTCTTTCATGAAGTTAGCTTAAAGTTGCTATAATAATTTTTAGACGCGCAAATTAGTCTAAGCAAATCGAATCTAAGGCATTTCTCAGTTCTCTTGCGCTACAATGTGTGCTGAAGTTCGGGCTTCCTTTATTATTAGGCTGTGTCTAAGTACAGGGTAACTGTGTCGCCTTGTGATAAATTCGATATGTTTGATGAAGTGCACAGTGAAGAAATGTTCTTCATTTACATTGCCTTTAGCAATAATTTAACAAATAAAAAATTAGTTCAAATTGATTGTGTTATATTTCTTATTTTTTCTTTTAAGTGATGTTTTCTTGTGAATGATTAACAATTTACTAAAATGACTAGCAACTCTTTGGCAGTAAACGTGAATTTCTATCAACTATTGGAGGCTTTTCAGTACACAAATTCCAAGTGAAGTCTTCAATCCACATAATTTTTTTTTTTTTAATCGCATTAATGCTAATTTGTGACTAAAGTTTATCAATTGGCATCTTTGAAATAACCTGTGAATATGAATTTCTATCAACTATTGTCGCATTTGAGCAGTAAAGTGAAACATTTCATTCCAGGGCATCCTCGGATGAGGATGATTAGTACTTAGCAATCCGAAAATCGGATTGCTATATTCGAGAATCGAAAAACTTTTTGTTGCAGGCAACAACTCAATTTTTTTTTTTTAAATTGGCACTTTGAAAGCCACTCGATTTTCGGACATTTCATTCGTTACGTGTTTATAGCTTTGCAGATTTATGCTTTTTTTAAAATCCATTTCTATGTGATAATTCATTAAACAGGTTATTTGGAAGATGTCAGTTTTAGTTTTTTTGGTTTTTAGTTTTTATTAGTTTAAGAAAAACTCTTTATTTATTTTTTATATTTATTATTTATGACAATATTAACTTATAATAAATTATATAATTAATATATATAATATATAGCTCTAGCTGTTGGGCTTTCGGCTATTCTTTAAACTAATTGAAAATTTTTATTTTCTACTTTCTAAGTTTAATGAACAAAGCAATTTGTTGATGTTCTGAATATTGTGTTCTGAAGGGACAGACAGAAGTTCGACAAAAGATAGATTTAAGGATAAGTCTTTTATTCTGGATTTTATAGTGCTGCACTCCCAGATTAAGTGTTTGATGGTTAGTAATGTGCCAGAAATACAAAGATGATAAAGGGGAGGATCAGTTTTATTCATGACGTAACTGTGTGTTAGGTTTGTGTGTCCCATTCGAAGTCGTATATAGTTTTTTATCATCTTCGGAGAGCAGTACCTGGGTAGTAGACAGGTTGAGCTTCAGGGTTGATTGTGCTGTAATGATGCGTATAATCTTGCCATTTTGCTTTTCTCTTTTGTTCCCAGTAGTGGTTTAAATATTTTCTGATGTCTTTTTTGTTGTAGGTCCACTGGGTAGTAAGAGGTTCTCCTACAGGAGCTTTAGCAGCAGTATCTTCGACTTCATGGCCCTTGATTCCCACATGTCCTGGAACCCAAAGACGTTGTAGTCTGTTTTTATTTGTGTTTAATTTATCCGGGATTGATTCAATAATTGGTGTTTTGTTGTTGGTATTTTTAATTGCTTGTAGTGTTGAGAGGCTGTCGGTGCAGATTATAGTTTTGTTGTTCTTTGCTTTTACTATTGCCTGCATTATCGCTGTAGCCTCTACAGTAAAAATTGAAGAGTAGTGGGGCAGAAGTCCTTTGGATATTGTTTTTCCAGTTTCATCTACCACAGCGTATGCCGCACCGAATTCCGATTTTGAGCCATCAGTGAAAATTATGTCCCATTTCGACGATAATTGATCGTCTATCATCTTCTTCTTTGGAAGTTGAAGCTTTCTTTAGTGTATGGAGGGCTGTGTTTACAGATTCTTCTGTTAATGTCCACGGTGGGTATGATGTAGGCTTTGTTTGATGGGGTGGTACTGGTATATCTAAACTTTTGCCAAGGCAGATGGCGCTGTATATTGCGGGTGGGTGTTTAGGCAGTTTTTTTGCTGACATAATTTTTTTGGCATCTTGAGATATTTGAGAGTTTTTTGATGAGCTCAATTTTGATATGGTCATTGATGTGAGGAAATCGGCTCTGTTTTTGATGGATGGAAGTCCAGATTCAGTGAGGATATTCCACTTAGGTATTTTATAATATTTGCCCTGATACTTAGATTTTTCTTAAGTCTAAAACAATGTTCCTTAAAAGTAAATTTACAATCGAAAGTAACTCCAAGGGTGCTTAATTTGTTCACATTTTTAACATTGAAATTGTTAGAAATAAGAGAAATGTTTTTAGAACAACTAACTTTTTTACATATGTGCAATATACTACATTTTTCGTGAGAGATTTTAGCGCCTGAGGTCTTACACCAGGTGTTAAGGTCCTCTAGAGTGTTATTAAATATGACGGAGACTTCTGTAAGGTCTTTACATTTTGTGAATATAATTAAATCATCTGCATACAAACAGTGGTCTAACGAGTTATATTTAAAAAGAATTTTGCTTAGATCATTAAATGCTATTAGAAACAGTGTTACGGATAAGGGGGATCCTTGCGGTATTTTTGAGGTTGTAGATAGGGGAATAAGTTCCATTTAATTTGACACGGAATTTTCTGTTTGATAGAAAAAGTTAAACATTCTAGGCCCGACTTTTCACTCTGTTAATTTATTTAATATAACATGGATTCCAATTCTATCAAATCCTTTTTCAAAGTCTATTAATAGAATTGAAACATGGTTTTTGTTCGATAGGGCAGAAGAAACAAAATAGTCTATGTGTAAAAGTGAATCCATAGTGCAGCGCCCCTGTCTAAATGCTGCTTGGTTTATGTGTATAAGGTTTCGTTTTACCAAGAACCAAGATAATCGTTTTGAGATAATTTTCTCCAGTACCTTTCCCGTACATGGAAGGAGGGATATGGGGCGGTATGAATCGGCTTGGGTTGGGTCCTTCATTGGTTTTGGTACCGGTATGGTACTTGTTGTTTTCCACATTTGTGGAATGATACCTTGGCTAAAAATGTGATTAAACAGGGAGAGAAGACGTTTTTTTCAGAATTGGTGGGGCATTCTTCAACATAACAAAAGAAATACGGTCGAAGCCTGGGGTTTTTCCTTTGGCTGAGCTGAGAGAACTTTCCATTTCGATATAATTAATGGGAACTTCTATAAGGCTAGCTGAGAAGTCGGTGTTATGGGGGGATGTTATATTATCGGTTGTGGTGGATTTCATTCGGAGAAAATCAGAATGAAAGTTTTTGTCGTCTGTATAGGCGGACCAAGTATTTCCAAAGTGTTTAGCTATTTCAATTGGCGAGTCTAGCGTACCTGTCTCTGATTTGATGATATGGAGTATAATTGATGAGGAGTATAATTGCCCGTGAGGGATTTTACACTAGCCCAGAGTTTTTTTTGAGGAGGCACTTGGGTTAATGTTGGATGTAAACTGTTTTACGAAATAAGGCATTGGCTTTACGATAGGAGATGAGGTTTGAATCATTTGGGTACTTTTTGAATCTTTTCCAAGCACTTTGCTTTTCTTGCGTAAGTTCGTTGAGCTCTTTGTTCCACCAAGGGACCATCGATTTTTTTGATTTGTGCTGTGATTGGGGGATTGCCGTATTTGCTGCGTATCGGATAGACCTTTGAATTAAAGCTGCTTCTTTGTTTATATTCGTGGACGGTTCTTTATGGGATAAAAACTCTGTAACCTTGTCTTGGAATAATGGCCAGTTGGCTCTGTCAGTGTGATATTTTGGTGGGATTTTTATATTTTGATGGCCATATACGAAAGATATTGTAATATGCGAGCTACGGCTCGAGTAGATAAAACGATATTCTGTGAAATTTATTTCTTTATTTTCTAGTCTATAGAACAATTCAGTTCACACTATACTATTCTTCGCAAATTCTTTTCTTACAAGGTCTCTTTCCTCTCAAATCACTTTATCTCCTTTCAATTACTTAATTCACAAATCCAAACTAATTACTTCTTCTTGTTAACTCTCAACTTTCAATTTATCACAAAATTACAACTTCGGATATTATCACTTTTCCAATCTCTTCGCCACGGTTCTAAACCAACTGCCTCCTTTCGATCGCCATCTATCCTTATATAGCAGAAGTTTCTGATAGCCAGAAACTTCTAGCAAATTCTTCGACCACTGGAACAGAAAATTCTGATGTAATAATTCCAGGATGACAATCATTTCTTCCAGTTATAATTCTCTCTTTATCTGTGGCATTGTCAGCTATTGCAGACACGAACCTCGCATGGAAGTACAGTTTGGAATGAGCTGGAGGAGCGTAGTTATTATTCTACATTATTGTTGCATACTTTTAGATGATGTTACAATATCATAGTAACGACGGGGTAATGGTCACTGCCGTGTAAATCTGGTAGCAATGTCCACGTAGTATTGGGACAAAGCTGGGACGAAATGAAAGTTAGGTCAATGTGGGTAAAGGTTTTATGTGTTGTGAAGTGAGTGGGCTGGCCGTCATTTAGTATGGTCAGGTTCGAATTATTTATAAACTGCTCGAATATTTTACCCCGTCTGTTGCTGCAAGGGCAACCCCATAGGGGGGTCCATGAATTAAAGTCACCTGTGAGAAGTACAGGGGTTTGAATGCTGTTGATAATATTGTAATATGCGAGCTACGGCTCGAGTAGATAAAACAATATTCTGTGAAATTATTTCTTTATTTTCTAGTCTATAGAACAATTCAATTTCACACTATACTATTCTTCGCAAATTCTTTTCTTACAAGGTCTCTTTCCTCTCAAATCACTTTATCTCCTTTCAATTACTTAATTCACAAATCCAAACTAATTACTTCTTTTTTTTAACTCTCAACTTTCATTTTATCACAAAATCACAACTTCGCCCATTATCACTTTTCCAATCTCTTCGTGCGGTTCACAACCAACTGCTTGGTCTCGATCGCCATCTGTCCTTATATAGCAGAAGTTTCTGATAGCCAGAAACTTCTAGCAAATTCTTCGACCACTGGAACAAAAAAAATTCTGATGTAATAATTCCAAGATGACAATCATTTCTTCCAGTTATAATTCTCTCTTATCCGTGATGTTATCCGTCTCTTATCGTAGACATGAACTGTGGAGACTAACCGCAGACACGAACCCCGAATGAAAAGACACTTTGGAATGGGCTGTAGGAGCGTAGTTATTATTATGTTACAATATTATGAAGTTCCCTGCACAAAAATGTTTGATCGGGTTTAATATATACTGATATGATAGTCAATTTGGTTTTTAATTCAACTTCGACAGCTATTGCGGATATATTGGAGTTAATCTTGATAAATCTATGTGGGATAGATCTGTGAACGAGCAGACAGGTGCCCTGTTTTGATGCGATATATATATATATAATTTAAAATTTGCTGTGCAATTTATTTTTTGAATATATTAATTCCACTTTAATATTTAAATCTAGATTATTAAACATTTGGGTTCCTTTGTACAAAATATTGCCTTTTAGTCGCAAGTGAAAATGGCACAGTTGCTTTATGTCATTACATGGCCAGTGATACCAATTCTAGTCATTTATAGCTGCTTTAGCTATTTGGTGTGTCTTAACTCCTGAAAACTCATTCATACCATTACAACCTAGCTGAACTGCACTCAATTAAGTATTAATATCCACAAGTCATATTCGTGTCAATTTGATATGTACAGCGACATTTGTGTATGGTCGATTTTTGTCGATTATTTTTTTGAGCGCGTAGTGAGATGTAGCCTTAATCGACATTTTCAGTTGGCAACACTGGGCATGTCATCTGTTATTGGCGGCACATTGTAGAGAATCCGCTGGTTTTGTGTGTCGGTTTTTTGATCCTCGTTTCTCAATTATTTCATTATTTCATATATAAGGACTATAAATTACCATGGGAATTCTAGGCTTATCAAAACTAATCGCAGATGTTGCACCATTTGCTGTAAAGGAGGGTGAAATGAAGAATTTTTTTGGTAAGGCTTTATTACAACACTGGAAATTACAACGAAATAAGGAATTTTGTAAATCTAGGCCGCAAAATTGCTATTGATGCTTCTATGTGCTTGTACCAATTCCTTATCGCTGTTCGAAGTGAAGGTATGCCTTGGAAACGTAAAGTTTCATAAATTTAAATCAAATTTTCTCTAGGTGTCCAATTGACTACGGTGGATGGTGAAACTACCTCCCATTTAATGGGAATGTTCTTTAGAACAATTCGACTGCTAGAGAATGGCGTTAAACCAGTTGATGGCAAACCACCAGATCTAAAGCCAGGGGAGTTGGAAAACGTGCCGAACGTCGTGAGGAAGCTCAGAAGGAGTTGCTGAAACTAATGGGTATTCCATATGTAGACGCACCATGTGAAGCAGAAGCACAATGTGCAGCACTAGTCAAAGCCGGAAAAGTGTACACCACAGCTACGGAAGACATGGATGCTCTTACCTTTGGCTCATCCATTCTGCTAAGGCATTTAACGTTTAGTGAGGCCAGAAAGATGCCAGTCAAGGAGTATAGCTATGAGAAAATCTTGAAGGGGTTTGAACTCAACTCGAAGGAGGAAAACAAGCTAGCTGACCTTCATTATAGTGAGCCTATACGGTATCATTTTATAGATCTATGCACCCTCCTTGGATGTGATTACTGTGACAGCATCAAAGGTGTTGGCCCTAAGCGAGCCATTGAGATGATCAACACATACAGAGACATTGAATCCATTCTAGAAAACATTGATAGGAAAAAGTATCATATTCCGGAGAATTGGAACTATGAGATTGCCAGGCAATTGTTTGTTACCCCAGATGTTACTGACCCAGTGGAGATTGATGTGATGGAGAAGTACTTTTTTCTGTCTAAAGAGTTTGATATCTGCTCAGCTTTTCTGCTTGTGGTTCAGCAATCTAAAATTTCAGGAGTTTTTACCAAGATACCAGACCAGTAGCGGTTTTCTGGGGTCGATCATCATCTAATCTCCATAAGGGCGTTATTTCTGCAGTCAACACTTGCATATTTCTTTCATGAAGTTAGCTTAAAGTTGCTATAATAATTTTTAGACGCGCAAATTAGTCTAAGCAAATCGAATCTAAGGCATTTCTCAGTTCTCTTGCGCTACAATGTGTGCTGAAGTTCGGGCTTCCTTTATTATTAGGCTGTGTCTAAGTACAGGGTAACTGTGTCGCCTTGTGATAAATTCGATATGTTTGATGAAGTGCACAGTGAAGAAATGTTCTTCATTTACATTGCCTTTAGCAATAATTTAACAAATAAAAAATTAGTTCGAATTGATTGTGTTATATTTCTTATTTTTTCTTTTAAGTGATGTTTTCTTGTGAATGATTAACAATTTACTAAAATGACTAGCAACTCTTTGGCAGTAAACGTGAATTTCTATCAACTATTGGAGGCTTTTCAGTACACAAATTCCAAGTGAAGTCTTCAATCCACATAATTTTTTTTTTTTTAATCGCATTAATGCTAATTTGTGACTAAAGTTTATCAATTGGCATCTTTGAAATAACCTGTGAATATGAATTTCTATCAACTATTGTCGCATTTGAGCAGTAAAGTGAAACATTTCATTCCAGGGCATCCTCGGATGAGGATGATTAGTACTTAGCAATCCGAAAATCGGATTGCTATATTCGAGAATCGAAAAACTTTTTGTTGCAGGCAACAACTCAATTTTTTTTTTTAAATTGGCACTTTGAAAGCCACTCGATTTTCGGACATTTCATTCGTTACGTGTTTATATCTTTGCAGATTTATGCTTTTTTTTAAAATCCATTTCTATGTGATAATTCATTAAACAGGTTATTTGGAAGATGTCAGTTTTAGTTTTTTTGGTTTTTAGTTTTTATTAGTTTAAGAAAAACTCTTTATTTATTTTTTATATTTATTATTTATGACAATATTAACTTATAATAAATTATATAATTAATATATATAATATATAGCTCTAGCTGTTGGGCTTTCGGCTATTCTTTAAACTAATTGAAAATTTTTATTTTCTACTTTCTAAGTTTAATGAAGAAAGCAATTTGTTGATGTTCTGAATATTGTGTTCTGAAGGGACAGACAGAAGTTCGACAAAAGATAGATTTAAGGATAAGTCTTTTATTCTGGATTTTATAGTGCTGCACTCCCAGATTAAGTGTTTGATGGTTAGTAATGTGCCAGAAATACAAAGATGATAAATGGGAGGATCAGTTTTATTCATGACGTAACTGTGTGTTAGGTTTGTGTGTCCCATTCGAAGTCGTATATAGTTTTTTATCATCTTCGGAGAGCAGTACCTGGGTAGTAGACAGGTTGAGCTTCAGGGTTGATTGTGCTGTAATGATGCGTATAATCTTGCTATTTTGCTTTTCTCTTTTGTTCCCAGTAGTGGTTTAAATATTTTCTGATGTCTTTTTTGTTGTAGGTCCACTGGGTAGTAAGAGGTTCTCCTACAGGAGCTTTAGCAGCAGTATCTTCAACTTCATGGCCCTTGATTCCCACATGTCCTGGAACCCAAAGACGTTGTAGTCTGTTTTTATTTGTGTTTAATTTATCCGGGATTGATTCAATAATTGGTGTTTTGTTGTTGGTATTTTTAATTGCTTGTAGTGTTGAGAGGCTGTCGGTGCAGATTATAGTTTTGTTGTTCTTTGCTTTTACTATTGCCTGCATTATCGCTGTAGCCTCTACAGTAAAAATTGAAGAGTAGTGGGGCAGAAGTCCTTTGGATATTGTTTTTCCAGTTTCATCTACCACAGCGTATGCCGCACCGAATTCCGATTTTGAGCCATCAGTGAAAATTATGTCCCATTTCGACGATAATTGATCGTCTATCATCTTCTTCTTTGAAAGTTGAAGCTTTCTTTAGTGTATGGAGGGCTGTGTTTACAGATTCTTCTGTTAATGTCCACGGTGGGTATGATGTAGGCTTTGTTTGATGGGGTGGTACTGGTATATCTAAACTTTTGCCAAGGCAGATGGCGCTGTATATTGCGGGTGGGTGTTTAGGCAGTTTTTTTGCTGACATAATTTTTTTGGCATCTTGAGATATTTGAGAGTTTTTTGATGAGCTCAATTTTGATATGGTCATTGATGTGAGGAAATCGGCTCTGTTTTTGATGGATGGAAGTCCAGATTCAGTGAGGATATTCCACTTAGGTATTTTATAATATTTGCCCTGATACTTAGATTTTTCTTAAGTCTAAAACAATGTTCCTTAAAAGTAAATTTACAATCGAAAGTAACTCCAAGGGTGCTTAATTTGTTCACATTTTTAACATTGAAATTGTTAGAAATAAGAGAAATGTTTTTAGAACAACTAACTTTTTTTACATATGTGCAATATACTACATTTTTCGTGAGAGATTTTAGCGCCTGAGGTCTTACACCAGGTGTTAAGGTCCTCTAGAGTGTTATTAAATATGACGGAGACTTCTGTAAGGTCTTTACATTTTGTGAATATAATTAAATCATCTGCATACAAACAGTGGTCTAACGAGTTATATTTAAAAAGAATTTTGCTTAGATCATTAAATGCTATTAGAAACAGTGTTACGGATAAGGGGGATCCTTGCGGTATTTTTGAGGTTGTAGATAGGGGAATAAGTTCCATTTAATTTGACACGGAATTTTCTGTTTGATAGAAAAAGTTAAACATTCTAGGCCCGACTTTTCACTCTGTTAATTTATTTAATATAACATGGATTCCAATTCTATCAAATCCTTTTTCAAAGTCTATTAATAGAATTGAAACATGGTTTTTGTTCGATAGGGCAGAAGAAACAAAATAGTCTATGTGTAAAAGTGAATCCATAGTGCAGCGCCCCTGTCTAAATGCTGCTTGGTTTATGTGTATAAGGTTTCGTTTTACCAAGAACCAAGTACCTTTCCCGTACATGGAAGGAGGGATATGGGGCGGTATGAATCGGCTTGGGTTGGGTCCTTCATTGGTTTTGGTACCGGTATGGTACTTGTTGTTTTCCACATTTGTGGAATGATACCTTGGCTAAAAATGTGATTAAACAGGGAGAGAAGACGTTTTTTTCAGAATTGGTGGGGCATTCTTCAACATAACAAAAGAAATACGGTCGAAGCCTGGGGTTTTTCCTTTGGCTGAGCTGAGAGAACTTTCCATTTCGATATAATTAATGGGAACTTCTATAAGGCTAGCTGAGAAGTCGGTGTTATGGGGGGATGTTATATTATCGGTTGTGGTGGATTTCATTCGGAGAAAATCAGAATGAAAGTTTTTGTCGTCTGTATAGGCGGACCAAATATTTCCAAAGTGTTTAGCTATTTCAATTGGCGAGTCTAGCGTACCTGTCTCTGATTTGATGATATGGAGTATAATTGATGAGGAGTATAATTGCCCGTGAGGGATTTTACACTAGCCCAGAGTTTTTTTTGAGGAGGCACTTGGGTTAATGTTGGATGTAAACTGTTTTACGAAATAAGGCATTGGCTTTACGATAGGAGATGAGGTTTGAATCATTTGGGTACTTTTTGAATCTTTTCCAAGCACTTTGCTTTTCTTGCCTAAGTTCGTTGAGCTCTTTGTTCCACCAAGGGACCATCGATTTTTTTGATTTGTGCTGTGATTGGGGGATTGCCGTATTTGCTGCGTATCGGATAGACCTTTGAATTAAAGCTGCTTCTTTGTTTATATTCGTGGACGGTTCTTTATGGGATAAAAACTCTGTAACCTTGTCTTGGAATAATGGCCAGTTGGCTCTGTCAGTGTGATATTTTGGTGGGATTTTTATATTTTGATGGCCATATACGAAAGATATTGTAATATGCGAGCTACGGCTCGAGTAGATAAAACGATATTCTGTGAAATTTATTTCTTTATTTTCTAGTCTATAGAACAATTCAGTTCACACTATACTATTCTTCGCAAATTCTTTTCTTACAAGGTCTCTTTCCTCTCAAATCACTTTATCTCCTTTCAATTACTTAATTCACAAATCCAAACTAATTACTTCTTCTTGTTAACTCTCAACTTTCAATTTATCACAAAATTACAACTTCGGATATTATCACTTTTCCAATCTCTTCGCTACGGTTCTAAACCAACTGCCTCCTTTCGATCGCCATCTGTCCTTATATAGCAGAAGTTTCTGATAGCCAGAAACTTCTAGCAAATTCTTCGACCACTGGAACAGAAAATTCTGATTAATAATTCCAGGATGACAATCATTTCTTCCAGTTATAATTCTCTCTTTATCTGTGGCATTGTCAGCTATTGCAGACACGAACCTCGCATGGAAGTACAGTTTGGAATGAGCTGGAGGAGCGTAGTTATTATTCTACATTATTGTTGCATACTTTTAGATGATGTTACAATATCATAGTAACGACGGGGTAATGGTCACTGCCGTGTAAATCTGGTAGCAATGTCCACGTAGTATTGGGACAAAGCTGGGACGAAATGAAAGTTAGGTCAATGTGGGTAAAGGTTTTATGTGTTGTGAAGTGAGTGGGCTGGCCGTCATTTAGTATGGTCAGGTTCGAATTATTTATAAACTGCTCGAATATTTTACCCCGTCTGTTGCTGCAAGGGCAACCCCATAGGGGGGTCCATGAATTAAAGTCACCTGTGAGAAGTACAGGGGTTTGAATGCTGTTGATAATATTGTAATATGCGAGCTACGGCTCGAGTAGATAAAACAATATTCTGTGAAATTATTTCTTTATTTTCTAGTCTATAGAACAATTCAATTTCACACTATACTATTCTTCGCAAATTCTTTTCTTACAAGGTCTCTTTCCTCTCAAATCACTTTATCTCCTTTCAATTACTTAATTCACAAATCCAAACTAATTACTTTTTTTTTTTAACTCTCAACTTTCATTTTATCACAAAATCACAACTTCGCCCATTATCACTTTTCCAATCTCTTCGTGCGGTTCACAACCAACTGCTTGGTCTCGATCGCCATCTGTCCTTATATAGCAGAAGTTTCTGATAGCCAGAAACTTCTAGCAAATTCTTCGACCACTGGAACAAAAAAAATTCTGATGTAATAATTCCAAGATGACAATCATTTCTTCCAGTTATAATTCTCTCTTATCCGTGATGTTATCCGTCTCTTATCGTAGACATGAACTGTGGAGACTAACCGCAGACACGAACCCCGAATGAAAAGACACTTTGGAATGGGCTGTAGGAGCGTAGTTATTATTATGTTACAATATTATGAAGTTCCCTGCACAAAAATGTTTGATCGGGTTTAATATATACTGATATGATAGTCAATTTGGTTTTTAATTCAACTTCGACAGCTATTGCGGATATATTGGAGTTAATCTTGATAAATCTATGTGGGATAGATCTGTGAACGAGCAGACAGGTGCCCTGTTTTGATGCGATATATATATATATAATTTAAAATTTGCTGTGCAATTTATTTTTTGAATATATTAATTCCACTTTAATATTTAAATCTAGATTATTAAACATTTGGGTTCCTTTGTACAAAATATTGCCTTTTAGTCGCAAGTGAAAATGGCACAGTTGCTTTATGTCATTACATGGCCAGTGATACCAATTCTAGTCATTTATAGCTGCTTTAGCTATTTGGTGTGTCTTAACTCCTGAAAACTCATTCATACCATTACAACCTAGCTGAACTGCACTCAATTAAGTATTAATATCCACAAGTCATATTCGTGTCAATTTGATATGTACAGCGACATTTGTGTATGGTCGATTTTTGTCGATTATTTTTTTGAGCGCGTAGTGAGATGTAGCCTTAATCGACATTTTCAGTTGGCAACACTTGGCATGTCATCTGTTATTGGCGGCATATTGTAGAGAATCCGCTGGTTTTGTGTGTCGGTTTTTTGATCCTCGTTTCTCAATTATTTCATTATTTCATATATAAGGACTATAAATTACCATGGGAATTCTAGGCTTATCAAAACTAATCGCAGATGTTGCACCATTTGCTGTAAAGGAGGGTGAAATGAAGAATTTTTTTGGTAAGGCTTTATTACAACACTGGAAATTACAACGAAATAAGGAATTTTGTAAATCTAGGCCGCAAAATTGCTATTGATGCTTCTATGTGCTTGTACCAATTCCTTATCGCTGTTCGAAGTGAAGGTATGCCTTGGAAACGTAAACTTTCATAAATTTAAATCAAATTTTCTCTAGGTGTCCAATTGACTACGGTGGATGGTGAAACTACCTCCCATTTAATGGGAATGTTCTTTAGAACAATTCGACTGCTAGAGAATGGCATTAAACCAGTTGATGGCAAACCACCAGATCTAAAGCCAGGGGAGTTGGAAAACGTGCCGAACATCGTGAGGAAGCTCAGAAGGAGTTGCTGAAACTAATGGGTATTCCATATGTAGACGCACCATGTGAAGCAGAAGCACAATGTGCAGCACTAGTCAAAGCCGGAAAAGTGTACACCACAGCTACGGAAGACATGGATGCTCTTACCTTTGGCTCATCCATTATGCTAAGGCATTTAACGTTTAGTGAGGCCAGAAAGATGCCAGTCAAGGAGTATAGCTATGAGAAAATCTTGAAGGGGTTTGAACTCAACTCGAAGGAGGAAAACAAGCTAGCTTACCTTCATTATAGTGAGCCTATACGGTATCATTTTATAGATCTATGCACCCTCCTTGGATGTGATTACTGTGACAGCATCAAAGGTGTTGGCCCTAAGCGAGCCATTGAGATGATCAACACATACAGAGACATTGAATCCATTCTAGAAAACATTGATAGGAAAAAGTATCATATTCCGGAGAATTGGAACTATGAGATTGCCAGGCAATTGTTTGTTACCCCAGATGTTACTGACCCAGTGGAGATTGATGTGATGGAGAAGTACTTTTTTCTGTCTAAAGAGTTTGATATCTGCTCAGCTTTTCTGCTTGTGGTTCAGCAATCTAAAATTTCAGGAGTTTTTACCAAGATACCAGACCAGTAGCGGTTTTCTGGGGTCGATCATCATCTAATCTCCATAAGGGCGTTATTTCTGCAGTCAACACTTGCATATTTCTTTCATGAAGTTAGCTTAAAGTTGCTATAATAATTTTTAGACGCGCAAATTAGTCTAAGCAAATCGAATCTAAGGCATTTCTCAGTTCTCTTGCGCTACAATGTGTGCTGAAGTTCGGGCTTCCTTTATTATTAGGCTGTGTCTAAGTACAGGGTAACTGTGTCGCCTTGTGATAAATTCGATATGTTTGATGAAGTGCACAGTGAAGAAATGTTCTTCATTTACATTGCCTTTAGCAATAATTTAACAAATAAAAAATTAGTTCGAATTGATTGTGTTATATTTCTTATTTTTTCTTTTAAGTGATGTTTTCTTGTGAATGATTAACAATTTACTAAAATGACTAGCAACTCTTTGGCAGTAAACGTGAATTTCTATCAACTATTGGAGGCTTTTCAGTACACAAATTCCAAGTGAAGTCTTCAATCCACATAATTTTTTTTTTTTT
The DNA here is from genome assembly GCA_963082735.1 of Pocota personata. Taxonomy (NCBI): domain Eukaryota; kingdom Metazoa; phylum Arthropoda; class Insecta; order Diptera; family Syrphidae; genus Pocota; species Pocota personata. The sequence continues at coordinate 24,326,842 of OY720432.1, forward strand.
TAATCGCATTAATGCTAATTTGTGACTAAAGTTTATCAATTGGCATCTTTGAAATAACCTGTGAATATGAATTTCTATCAACTATTGTCGCATTTGAGCAGTAAAGTGAAACATTTCATTCCAGGGCATCCTCGGATGAGGATGATTAGTACTTAGTACTTATTTTTAAATATATTCGAGAATCGAAAAACTTTTTGTTGCAGGCAACAACTCAATTTTTTTTTTTTAAATTGGCACTTTGAAAGCCACTCGATTTTCGGACATTTCATTCGTTACGTGTTTATAGCTTTGCAGATTTATGCTTTTTTTAAAATCCATTTCTATGTGATAATTCATTAAACAGGTTATTTGGAAGATGTCAGTTTTAGTTTTTTTGGTTTTTAGTTTTTATTAGTTTAAGAAAAACTCTTTATTTATTTTTTATATTTATTATTTATGACAATATTAACTTATAATAAATTATATAATTAATATATATAATATATAGCTCTAGCTGTTGGGCTTTCGGCTATTCTTTAAACTAATTGAAAATTTTTATTTTCTACTTTCTAAGTTTAATGAAGAAAGCAATTTGTTGATGTTCTGAATATTGTGTTCTGAAGGGACAGACAGAAGTTCGACAAAAGATAGATTTAAGGATAAGTCTTTTATTCTGGATTTTATAGTGCTGCACTCCCAGATTAAGTGTTTGATGGTTAGTAATGTGCCAGAAATACAAAGATGATAAAGGGGAGGATCAGTTTTATTCATGACGTAACTGTGTGTTAGGTTTGTGTGTCCCATTCGAAGTCGTATATAGTTTTTTATCATCTTCGGAGAGCAGTACCTGGGTAGTAGACAGGTTGAGCTTCAGGGTTGATTGTGCTGTAATGATGCGTATAATCTTGCCATTTTGCTTTTCTCTTTTGTTCCCAGTAGTGGTTTAAATATTTTCTGATGTCTTTTTTGTTGTAGGTCCACTGGGTAGTAAGAGGTTCTCCTACAGGAGCTTTAGCAGCAGTATCTTCGACTTCATGGCCCTTGATTCCCACATGTCCTGGAACCTAAAGACGTTGTAGTCTGTTTTTATTTGTGTTTAATTTATCCGGGATTGATTCAATAATTGGTGTTTTGTTGTTGGTATTTTTAATTGCTTGTAGTGTTGAGAGGCTGTCGGTGCAGATTATAGTTTTGTTGTTCTTTGCTTTTACTATTGCCTGCATTATCGCTGTAGCCTCTACAGTAAAAATTGAAGAGTAGTGGGGCAGAAGTCCTTTGGATATTGTTTTTCCAGTTTCATCTACCACAGCGTATGCCGCACCGAATTCCGATTTTGAGCCATCAGTGAAAATTATGTCCCATTTCGACGATAATTGATCGTCTATCATCTTCTTCTTTGGAAGTTGAAGCTTTCTTTAGTGTATGGAGGGCTGTGTTTACAGATTCTTCTGTTAATGTCCACGGTGGGTATGATGTAGGCTTTGTTTGATGGGGTGGTACTGGTATATCTAAACTTTTGCCAAGGCAGATGGCGCTGTATATTGCGGGTGGGTGTTTAGGCAGTTTTTTTGCTGACATAATTTTTTTGGCATCTTGAGATATTTGAGAGTTTTTTGATGAGCTCAATTTTGATATGGTCATTGATGTGAGGAAATCGGCTCTGTTTTTGATGGATGGAAGTCCAGATTCAGTGAGGATATTCCACTTAGGTATTTTATAATATTTGCCCTGATACTTAGATTTTTCTTAAGTCTAAAACAATGTTCCTTAAAAGTAAATTTACAATCGAAAGTAACTCCAAGGGTGCTTAATTTGTTCACATTTTTAACATTGAAATTGTTAGAAATAAGAGAAATGTTTTTAGAACAACTAACTTTTTTACATATGTGCAATATACTACATTTTTCGTGAGAGATTTTAGCGCCTGAGGTCTTACACCAGGTGTTAAGGTCCTCTAGAGTGTTATTAAATATGACGGAGACTTCTGTAAGGTCTTTACATTTTGTGAATATAATTAAATCATCTGCATACAAACAGTGGTCTAACGAGTTATATTTAAAAAGAATTTTGCTTAGATCATTAAATGCTATTAGAAACAGTGTTACGGATAAGGGGGATCCTTGCGGTATTTTTGAGGTTGTAGATAGGGGAATAAGTTCCATTTAATTTGACACGGAATTTTCTGTTTGATAGAAAAAGTTAAACATTCTAGGCCCGACTTTTCACTCTGTTAATTTATTTAATATAACATGGATTCCAATTCTATCAAATCCTTTTTCAAAGTCTATTAATAGAATTGAAACATGGTTTTTGTTCGATAGGGCAGAAGAAACAAAATAGTCTATGTGTAAAAGTGAATCCATAGTGCAGCGCCCCTGTCTAAATGCTGCTTGGTTTATGTGTATAAGGTTTCGTTTTACCAAGAACCAAGATAATCGTTTTGAGATAATTTTCTCCAGTACCTTTCCCGTACATGGAAGGAGGGATATGGGGCGGTATGAATCGGCTTGGGTTGGGTCCTTCATTGGTTTTGGTACCGGTATGGTACTTGTTGTTTTCCACATTTGTGGAATGATACCTTGGCTAAAAATGTGATTAAACAGGGAGAGAAGACGTTTTTTTCAGAATTGGTGGGGCATTCTTCAACATAACAAAAGAAATACGGTCGAAGCCTGGGGTTTTTCCTTTGGCTGAGCTGAGAGAACTTTCCATTTCGATATAATTAATGGGAACTTCTATAAGGCTAGCTGAGAAGTCGGTGTTATGGGGGGATGTTATATTATCGGTTGTGGTGGATTTCATTCGGAGAAAATCAGAATGAAAGTTTTTGTCGTCTGTATAGGCGGACCGAGTATTTCCAAAGTGTTTAGCTATTTCAATTGGCGAGTCTAGCGTACCTGTCTCTGATTTGATGATATGGAGTATAATTGATGAGGAGTATAATTGCCCGTGAGGGATTTTACACTAGCCCAGAGTTTTTTTTGAGGAGGCACTTGGGTTAATGTTGGATGTAAACTGTTTTACGAAATAAGGCATTGGCTTTACGATAGGAGATGAGGTTTGAATCATTTGGGTACTTTTTGAATCTTTTCCAAGCACTTTGCTTTTCTTGCCTAAGTTCGTTGAGCTCTTTGTTCCACCAAGGGACCATCGATTTTTTTGATTTGTGCTGTGATTGGGGGATTGCCGTATTTGCTGGGTATCGGATAGACCTTTGAATTAAAGCTGCTTCTTTGTTTATATTCGTGGACGGTTCTTTATGGGATAAAAACTCTGTAACCTTGTCTTGGAATAATGGCCAGTTGGCTCTGTCAGTGTGATATTTTGGTGGGATTTTTATATTTTGATGGCCATATACGAAAGATATTGTAATATGCGAGCTACGGCTCGAGTAGATAAAACGATATTCTGTGAAATTTATTTCTTTATTTTCTAGTCTATAGAACAATTCAGTTCACACTATACTATTCTTCGCAAATTCTTTTCTTACAAGGTCTCTTTCCTCTCAAATCACTTTATCTCCTTTCAATTACTTAATTCACAAATCCAAACTAATTACTTCTTCTTGTTAACTCTCAACTTTCAATTTATCACAAAATTACAACTTCGGATATTATCACTTTTCCAATCTCTTCGCTACGGTTCTAAACCAACTGCCTCCTTTCGATCGCCATCTGTCCTTATATAGCAGAAGTTTCTGATAGCCAGAAACTTCTAGCAAATTCTTCGACCACTGGAACAGAAAATTCTGATGTAATAATTCCAGGATGACAATCATTTCTTCCAGTTATAATTCTCTCTTTATCTGTGGCATTGTCAGCTATTGCAGACACGAACCTCGCATGGAAGTACAGTTTGGAATGAGCTGGAGGAGCGTAGTTATTATTCTACATTATTGTTGCATACTTTTAGATGATGTTACAATATCATAGTAACGACGGGGTAATGGTCACTGCCGTGTAAATCTGGTAGCAATGTCCACGTAGTATTGGGACAAAGCTGGGACGAAATGAAAGTTAGGTCAATGTGGGTAAAGGTTTTATGTGTTGTGAAGTGAGTGGGCTGGCCGTCATTTAGTATGGTCAGGTTCGAATTATTTATAAACTGCTCGAATATTTTACCCCGTCTGTTGCTGCAAGGGCAACCCCATAGGGGGGTCCATGAATTAAAGTCACCTGTGAGAAGTACAGGGGTTTGAATGCTGTTGATAATATTGTAATATGCGAGCTACGGCTCGAGTAGATAAAACAATATTCTGTGAAATTATTTCTTTATTTTCTAGTCTATAGAACAATTCAATTTCACACTATACTATTCTTCGCAAATTCTTTTCTTACAAGGTCTCTTTCCTCTCAAATCACTTTATCTCCTTTCAATTACTTAATTCACAAATCCAAACTAATTACTTCTTTTTTTTAACTCTCAACTTTCATTTTATCACAAAATCACAACTTCGCCCATTATCACTTTTCCAATCTCTTCGTGCGGTTCACAACCAACTGCTTGGTCTCGATCGCCATCTGTATATTATAGCAGAAGTTTCTGATAGCCAGAAACTTCTAGCAAATTCTTCGACCACTGGAACAAAAAAAATTCTGATGTAATAATTCCAAGATGACAATCATTTCTTCCAGTTATAATTCTCTCTTATCCGTGATGTTATCCGTCTCTTATCGTAGACATGAACTGTGGAGACTAACCGCAGACACGAACCCCGAATGAAAAGACACTTTGGAATGGGCTGTAGGAGCGTAGTTATTATTATGTTACAATATTATGAAGTTCCCTGCACAAAAATGTTTGATCGGGTTTAATATATACTGATATGATAGTCAATTTGGTTTTTAATTCAACTTCGACAGCTATTGCGGATATATTGGAGTTAATCTTGATAAATCTATGTGGGATAGATCTGTGAACGAGCAGACAGGTGCCCTGTTTTGATGCGATATATATATATATAATTTAAAATTTGCTGTGCAATTTATTTTTTGAATATATTAATTCCACTTTAATATTTAAATCTAGATTATTAAATATTTGGGTTCCTTTGTACAAAATATTGCCTTTTAGTCGCAAGTGAAAATGGCACAGTTGCTTTATGTCATTACATGGCCAGTGATACCAATTCTAGTCATTTATAGCTGCTTTAGCTATTTGGTGTGTCTTAACTCCTGAAAACTCATTCATACCATTACAACCTAGCTGAACTGCACTCAATTAAGTATTAATATCCACAAGTCATATTCGTGTCAATTTGATATGTACAGCGACATTTGTGTATGGTCGATTTTTGTCGATTATTTTTTTGAGCGCGTAGTGAGATGTAGCCTTAATCGACATTTTCAGTTGGCAACACTTGGCATGTCATCTGTTATTGGCGGCATATTGTAGAGAATCCGCTGGTTTTGTGTGTCGGTTTTTTGATCCTCGTTTCTCAATTATTTCATTATTTCATATATAAGGACTATAAATTACCATGGGAATTCTAGGCTTATCAAAACTAATCGCAGATGTTGCACCATTTGCTGTAAAGGAGGGTGAAATGAAGAATTTTTTTGGTAAGGCTTTATTACAACACTGGAAATTACAACGAAATAAGGAATTTTGTAAATCTAGGCCGCAAAATTGCTATTGATGCTTCTATGTGCTTGTACCAATTCCTTATCGCTGTTCGAAGTGAAGGTATGCCTTGGAAACGTAAACTTTCATAAATTTAAATCAAATTTTCTCTAGGTGTCCAATTGACTACGGTGGATGGTGAAACTACCTCCCATTTAATGGGAATGTTCTTTAGAACAATTCGACTGCTAGAGAATGGCATTAAACCAGTTGATGGCAAACCACCAGATCTAAAGCCAGGGGAGTTGGAAAACGTGCCGAACGTCGTGAGGAAGCTCAGAAGGAGTTGCTGAAACTAATGGGTATTCCATATGTAGACGCACCATGTGAAGCAGAAGCACAATGTGCAGCACTAGTCAAAGCCGGAAAAGTGTACACCACAGCTACGGAAGACATGGATGCTCTTACCTTTTGCTCATCCATTATGCTAAGGCATTTAACGTTTAGTGAGGCCAGAAAGATGCCAGTCAAGGAGTATAGCTATGAGAAAATCTTGAAGGGGTTTGAACTCAACTTGAAGGAGGAAAACAAGCTAGCTGACCTTCATTATAGTGAGCCTATACGGTATCATTTTATAGATCTATGCACCCTCCTTGGATGTGATTACTGTGACAGCATCAAAGGTGTTGGCCCTAAGCGAGCCATTGAGATGATCAACACATACAGAGACATTGAATCCATTCTAGAAAACATTGATAGGAAAAAGTATCATATTCCGGAGAATTGGAACTATGAGATTGCCAGGCAATTGTTTGTTACCCCAGATGTTACTGACCCAGTGGAGATTGATGTGATGGAGAAGTACTTTTTTCTGTCTAAAGAGTTTGATATCTGCTCAGCTTTTCTGCTTGTGGTTCAGCAATCTAAAATTTCAGGAGTTTTTACCAAGATACCAGACCAGTAGCGGTTTTCTGTGGTCGATCATCATCTAATCTCCATAAGGGCGTTATTTCTGCAGTCAACACTTGCATATTTCTTTCATGAAGTTAGCGCAAATTAGTCTAAGCAAATCGAATCTAAGGCATTTCTCAGTTCTCTTGCGCTACAATGTGTGCTGAAGTTCGGGCTTCCTTTATTATTAGGCTGTGTCTAAGTACAGGGTAACTGTGTCGCCTTGTGATAAATTCGATATGTTTGATGAAGTGCACAGTGAAGAAATGTTCTTCATTTACATTGCCTTTAGCAATAATTTAACAAATAAAAAATTAGTTCGAATTGATTGTGTTATATTTCTTATTTTTTCTTTTAAGTGATGTTTTATTGTGAATGATTAACAATTTACTAAAATGACTAGCAACTCTTTGGCAGTAAACGTGAATTTCTATCAACTATTGGAGGCTTTTCAGTACACAAATTCCAAGTGAAGTCTTCAATCCACATAATTTTTTTTTTTTTTTATCGCATTAATGCTAATTTGTGACTAAAGTTTATCAATTGGCATCTTTGAAATAACCTGTGAATATGAATTTCTATCAACTATTGTCGCATTTGAGCAGTAAAGTGAAACATTTCATTCCAGGGCATCCTCGGATGAGGATGATTAGTACTTAGCAATCCGAAAATCGGATTGCTATATTCGAGAATCGAAAAACTTTTTGTTGCAGGCAACAACTCAATTTTTTTTTTTAAATTGGCACTTTGAAAGCCACTCGATTTTCGGACATTTCATTCGTTACGTGTTTATAGCTTTGCAGATTTATGCTTTTTTTAAAATCCATTTCTATGTGATAATTCATTAAACAGGTTATTTGGAAGATGTCAGTTTTAGTTTTTTTGGTTTTTAGTTTTTATTAGTTTAAGAAAAACTCTTTATTTATTTTTTATATTTATTATTTATGACAATATTAACTTATAATAAATTATATAATTAATATATATAATATATAGCTCTAGCTGTTGGGCTTTCGGCTATTCTTTAAACTAATTGAACATTTTTATTTTCTACTTTCTAAGTTTAATGAAGAAAGCAATTTGTTGATGTTCTGAATATTGTGTTCTGAAGGGACAGACAGAAGTTCGACAAAAGATAGATTTAAGGATAAGTCTTTTATTCTGGATTTTATAGTGCTGCACTCCCAGATTAAGTGTTTGATGGTTAGTAATGTGCCAGAAATACAAAGATGATAAATGGGAGGATCAGTTTTATTCATGACGTAACTGTGTGTTAGGTTTGTGTGTCCCATTCGAAGTCGTATATAGTTTTTTATCATCTTCGGAGAGCAGTACCTGGGTAGTAGACAGGTTGAGCTTCAGGGTTGATTGTGCTGTAATGATGCGTATAATCTTGCCATTTTGCTTTTCTCTTTTGTTCCCAGTAGTGGTTTAAATATTTTCTGATGTCTTTTTTGTTGTAGGTCCACTGGGTAGTAAGAGGTTCTCCTACAGGAGCTTTAGCAGCAGTATCTTCGACTTCATGGCCCTTGATTCCCACATGTCCTGGAACCCAAAGACGTTGTAGTCTGTTTTTATTTGTGTTTAATTTATCCGGGATTGATTCAATAATTGGTGTTTTGTTGTTGGTATTTTTAATTGCTTGTAGTGTTGAGAGGCTGTCGGTGCAGATTATAGTTTTGTTGTTCTTTGCTTTTACTATTGCCTGCATTATCGCTGTAGCCTCTACAGTAAAAATTGAAGAGTAGTGGGGCAGAAGTCCTTTGGATATTGTTTTTCCAGTTTCATCTACCACAGCGTATGCCGCACCGAATTCCGATTTTGAGCCATCAGTGAAAATTATGTCCCATTTCGACGATAATTGATCGTCTATCATCTTCTTCTTTGGAAGTTGAAGCTTTCTTTAGTGTATGGAGGGCTGTGTTTACAGATTCTTCTGTTAATGTCCACGGTGGGTATGATGTAGGCTTTGTTTGATGGGGTGGTACTGGTATATCTAAACTTTTGCCAAGGCAGATGGCGCTGTATATTGCGGGTGGGTGTTTAGGCAGTTTTTTTGCTGACATAATTTTTTTGGCATCTTGAGATATTTGAGAGTTTTTTGATGAGCTCAATTTTGATATGGTCATTGATGTGAGGAAATCGGCTCTGTTTTTGATGGATGGAAGTCCAGATTCAGTGAGGATATTCCACTTAGGTATTTTATAATATTTGCCCTGATACTTAGATTTTTCTTAAGTCTAAAACAATGTTCCTTAAAAGTAAATTTACAATCGAAAGTAACTCCAAGGGTGCTTAATTTGTTCACATTTTTAACATTGAAATTGTTAGAAATAAGAGAAATGTTTTTAGAACAACTAACTTTTTTACATATGTGCAATATACTACATTTTTCGTGAGAGATTTTAGCGCCTGAGGTCTTACACCAGGTGTTAAGGTCCTCTAGAGTGTTATTAAATATGACGGAGACTTCTGTAAGGTCTTTACATTTTGTGAATATAATTAAATCATCTGCATACAAACAGTGGTCTAACGAGTTATATTTAAAAAGAATTTTGCTTAGATCATTAAATGCTATTAGAAACAGTGTTACGGATAAGGGGGATCCTTGCGGTATTTTTGAGGTTGTAGATAGGGGAATAAGTTCCATTTAATTTGACACGGAATTTTCTGTTTGATAGAAAAAGTTAAACATTCTAGGCCCGACTTTTCACTCTGTTAATTTATTTAATATAACATGGATTCCAATTCTATCAAATCCTTTTTCAAAGTCTATTAATAGAATTGAAACATGGTTTTTGTTCGATAGGGCAGAAGAAACAAAATAGTCTATGTGTAAAAGTGAATCCATAGTGCAGCGCCCCTGTCTAAATGCTGCTTGGTTTATGTGTATAAGGTTTCGTTTTACCAAGAACCAAGATAATCGTTTTGAGATAATTTTCTCCAGTACCTTTCCCGTACATGGAAGGAGGGATATGGGGCGGTATGAATCGGCTTGGGTTGGGTCCTTCATTGGTTTTGGTACCGGTATGGTACTTGTTGTTTTCCACATTTGTGGAATGATACCTTGGCTAAAAATGTGATTAAACAGGGAGAGAAGACGTTTTTTTCAGAATTGGTGGGGCATTCTTCAACATAACAAAAGAAATACGGTCGAAGCCTGGGGTTTTTCCTTTGGCTGAGCTGAGAGAACTTTCCATTTCGATATAATTAATGGGAACTTCTATAAGGCTAGCTGAGAAGTCGGTGTTATAGGGGGATGTTATATTATCGGTTGTGGTGGATTTCATTCGGAGAAAATCAGAATGAAAGTTTTTGTCGTCTGTATAGGCGGACCAAGTATTTCCAAAGTGTTTAGCTATTTCAATTGGCGAGTCTAGCGTACCTGTCTCTGATTTGATGATATGGAGTATAATTGATGAGGAGTATAATTGCCCGTGAGGGATTTTACACTAGCCCAGAGTTTTTTTTGAGGAGGCACTTGGGTTAATGTTGGATGTAAACTGTTTTACGAAATAAGGCATTGGCTTTACGATAGGAGATGAGGTTTGAATCATTTGGGTACTTTTTGAATCTTTTCCAAGCACTTTGCTTTTCTTGCCTAAGTTCGTTGAGCTCTTTGTTCCACCAAGGGACCATCGATTTTTTTGATTTGTGCTGTGATTGGGGGATTGCCGTATTTGCTGCGTATCGGATAGACCTTTGAATTAAAGCTGCTTCTTTGTTTATATTCGTGGACGGTTCTTTATGGGATAAAAACTCTGTAACCTTGTCTTGGAATAATGGCCAGTTGGCTCTGTCAGTGTGATATTTTGGTGGGATTTTTATATTTTGATGGCCATATACGAAAGATATTGTAATATGCGAGCTACGGCTCGAGTAGATAAAACGATATTCTGTGAAATTTATTTCTTTATTTTCTAGTCTATAGAACAATTCAGTTCACACTATACTATTCTTCGCAAATTCTTTTCTTACAAGGTCTCTTTCCTCTCAAATCACTTTATCTCCTTTCAATTACTTAATTCACAAATCCAAACTAATTACTTCTTCTTGTTAACTCTCAACTTTCAATTTATCACAAAATTACAACTTCGGATATTATCACTTTTCCAATCTCTTCGCCACGGTTCTAAACCAACTGCCTCCTTTCGATCGCCATCTGTCCTTATATAGCAGAAGTTTCTGATAGCCAGAAACTTCTAGCAAATTCTTCGACCACTGGAACAGAAAATTCTGATGTAATAATTCCAGGATGACAATCATTTCTTCCAGTTATAATTCTCTCTTTATCTGTGGCATTGTCAGCTATTGCAGACACGAACCTCGCATGGAAGTACAGTTTGGAATGAGCTGGAGGAGCGTAGTTATTATTCTACATTATTGTTGCATACTTTTAGATGATGTTACAATATCATAGTAACGACGGGGTAATGGTCACTGCCGTGTAAATCTGGTAGCAATGTCCACGTAGTATTGGGACAAAGCTGGGACGAAATGAAAGTTAGGTCAATGTGGGTAAAGGTTTTATGTGTTGTGAAGTGAGTGGGCTGGCCGTCATTTAGTATGGTCAGGTTCGAATTATTTATAAACTGCTCGAATATTTTACCCCGTCTGTTGCTGCAAGGGCAACCCCATAGGGGGGTCCATGAATTAAAGTCACCTGTGAGAAGTACAGGGGTTTGAATGCTGTTGATAATATTGTAATATGCGAGCTACGGCTCGAGTAGATAAAACAATATTCTGTGAAATTATTTCTTTATTTTCTAGTCTATAGAACAATTCAATTTCACACTATACTATTCTTCGCAAATTCTTTTCTTACAAGGTCTCTTTCCTCTCAAATCACTTTATCTCCTTTCAATTACTTAATTCACAAATCCAAACTAATTACTTCTTTTTTTTAACTCTCAACTTTCATTTTATCACAAAATCACAACTTCGCCCATTATCACTTTTCCAATCTCTTCGTGCGGTTCACAACCAACTGCTTGGTCTCGATCGCCATCTGTCCTTATATAGCAGAAGTTTCTCATAGCCAGAAACTTCTAGCAAATTCTTCGACCACTGGAACAAAAAAAATTCTGATGTAATAATTCCAAGATGACAATCATTTCTTCCAGTTATAATTCTCTCTTATCCGTGATGTTATCCGTCTCTTATCGTAGACATGAACTGTGGAGACTAACCGCAGACACGAACCCCGAATGAAAAGACACTTTGGAATGGGCTGTAGGAGCGTAGTTATTATTATGTTACAATATTATGAAGTTCCCTGCACAAAAATGTTTGATCGGGTTTAATATATACTGATATGATAGTCAATTTGGTTTTTAATTCAACTTCGACAGCTATTGCGGATATATTGGAGTTAATCTTGATAAATCTATGTGGGATAGATCTGTGAACGAGCAGACAGGTGCCCTGTTTTGATGCGATATATATATATATAATTTAAAATTTGCTGTGCAATTTATTTTTTGAATATATTAATTCCACTTTAATATTTAAATCTAGATTATTAAACATTTGGGTTCCTTTGTACAAAATATTGCCTTTTAGTCGCAAGTGAAAATGGCACAGTTGCTTTATGTCATTACATGGCCAGTGATACCAATTCTAGTCATTTATAGCTGCTTTAGCTATTTGGTGTGTCTTAACTCCTGAAAACTCATTCATACCATTACAACCTAGCTGAACTGCACTCAATTAAGTATTAATATCCACAAGTCATATTCGTGTCAATTTGATATGTACAGCGACATTTGTGTATGGTCGATTTTTGTCGATTATTTTTTTGAGCGCGTAGTGAGATGTAGCCTTAATCGACATTTTCAGTTGGCAACACTTGGCATGTCATCTGTTATTGGCGGCATATTGTAGAGAATCCGCTGGTTTTGTGTGTCGGTTTTTTGATCCTCGTTTCTCAATTATTTCATTATTTCATATATAAGGACTATAAATTACCATGGGAATTCTAGGCTTATCAAAACTAATCGCAGATGTTGCACCATTTGCTGTAAAGGAGGGTGAAATGAAGAATTTTTTTGGTAAGGCTTTATTACAACACTGGAAATTACAACGAAATAAGGAATTTTGTAAATCTAGGCCGCAAAATTGCTATTGATGCTTCTATGTGCTTGTACCAATTCCTTATCGCTGTTCGAAGTGAAGGTATGCCTTGGAAACGTAAACTTTCATAAATTTAAATCAAATTTTCTCTAGGTGTCCAATTGACTACGGTGGATGGTGAAACTACCTCCCATTTAATGGGAATGTTCTTTAGAACAATTCGACTGCTAGAGAATGGCATTAAACCAGTTGATGGCAAACCACCAGATCTAAAGCCAGGGGAGTTGGAAAACGTGCCGAACGTCGTGAGGAAGCTCAGAAGGAGTTGCTGAAACTAATGGGTATTCCATATGTAGACGCACCATGTGAAGCAGAAGCACAATGTGCAGCACTAGTCAAAGCCGGAAAAGTGTACACCACAGCTACGGAAGACATGGATGCTCTTACCTTTGGCTCATCCATTATGCTAAGGCATTTAACGTTTAGTGAGGCCAGAAAGATGCCAGTCAAGGAGTATAGCTATGAGAAAATCTTGAAGGGGTTTGAACTCAACTCGAAGGAGGAAAACAAGCTAGCTGACCTTCATTATAGTGAGCCTATACGGTATCATTTTATAGATCTATGCACCCTCCTTGGATGTGATTACTGTGACAGCATCAAAGGTGTTGGCCCTAAGCGAGCCATTGAGATGATCAACACATACAGAGACATTGAATCCATTCTAGAAAACATTGATAGGAAAAAGTATCATATTCCGGAGAATTGGAACTATGAGATTGCCAGGCAATTGTTTGTTACCCCAGATGTTACTGACCCAGTGGAGATTGATGTGATGGAGAAGTACTTTTTTCTGTCTAAAGAGTTTGATATCTGCTCAGCTTTTCTGCTTGTGGTTCAGCAATCTAAAATTTCAGGAGTTTTTACCAAGATACCAGACCAGTAGCGGTTTTCTGGGGTCGATCATCATCTAATCTCCATAAGGGCGTTATTTCTGCAGTCAACACTTGCATATTTCTTTCATGAAGTTAGCTTAAAGTTGCTATAATAATTTTTAGACGCGCAAATTAGTCTAAGCAAATCGAATCTAAGGCATTTCTCAGTTCTCTTGCGCTACAATGTGTGCTGAAGTTCGGGCTTCCTTTATTATTAGGCTGTGTCTAAGTACAGGGTAACTGTGTCGCCTTGTGATAAATTCGATATGTTTGATGAAGTGCACAGTGAAGAAATGTTCTTCATTTACATTGCCTTTAGCAATAATTTAACAAATAAAAAATTAGTTCGAATTGATTGTGTTATATTTCTTATTTTTTCTTTTAAGTGATGTTTTCTTGTGAATGATTAACAATTTACTAAAATGACTAGCAACTCTTTGGCAGTAAACGTGAATTTCTATCAACTATTGGAGGCTTTTCAGTACACATATTCCAAGTGAAGTCTTCAATCCACATAATTTTTTTTTTTTAATCGCATTAATGCTAATTTGTGACTAAAGTTTATCAATTGGCATCTTTGAAATAACCTGTGAATATGAATTTCTATCAACTATTGTCGCATTTGAGCAGTAAAGTGAAACATTTCATTCCAGGGCATCCTCGGATGAGGATGATTAGTACTTAGCAATCCGAAAATCGGATTGCTATATTCGAGAATCGAAAAACTTTTTGTTGCAGGCAACAACTCAATTTTTTTTTTTTTAAATTGGCACTTTGAAAGCCACTCGATTTTCGGACATTTCATTCGTTACGTGTTTATAGCTTTGCAGATTTATGCTTTTTTTAAAATCCATTTCTATGTGATAATTCATTAAACAGGTTATTTGGAAGATGTCAGTTTTAGTTTTTTTGGTTTTTAGTTTTTATTAGTTTAAGAAAAACTCTTTATTTATTTTTTATATTTATTATTTATGACAATATTAACTTATAATAAATTATATAATTAATATATATAATATATAGCTCTAGCTGTTGGGCTTTCGGCTATTCTTTAAACTAATTGAAAATTTTTATTTTCTACTAAGTTTAATGAAGAAAGCAATTTGTTGATGTTCTGAATATTGTGTTCTGAAGGGACAGACAGTAGTTCGACAAAAGATAGATTTAAGGATAAGTCTTTTATTCTGGATTTTATAGTGCTGCACTCCCAGATTAAGTGTTTGATGGTTAGTAATGTGCCAGAAATACAAAGATGATAAAGGGGAGGATCAGTTTTATTCATGACGTAACTGTGTGTTAGGTTTGTGTGTCCCATTCGAAGTCGTATATAGTTTTTTATCATCTTCGGAGAGCAGTACCTGGGTAGTAGACAGGTTGAGCTTCAGGGTTGATTGTGCTGTAATGATGCGTATAATCTTGCCATTTTGCTTTTCTCTTTTGTTCCCAGTAGTGGTTTAAATATTTTCTGATGTCTTTTTTGTTGTAGGTCCACTGGGTAGTAAGAGGTTCTCCTACAGGAGCTTTAGCAGCAGTATCTTCGACTTCATGGCCCTTGATTCCCACATGTCCTGGAACCCAAAGACGTTGTAGTCTGTTTTTATTTGTGTTTAATTTATCCGGGATTGATTCAATAATTGGTGTTTTGTTGTTGGTATTTTTAATTGCTTGTAGTGTTGAGAGGCTGTCGGTGCAGATTATAGTTTTGTTGTTCTTTGCTTTTACTATTGCCTGCATTATCGCTGTAGCCTCTACAGTAAAAATTGAAGAGTAGTGGGGCAGAAGTCCTTTGGATATTGTTTTTCCAGTTTCATCTACCACAGCGTATGCCGCACCGAATTCCGATTTTGAGCCATCAGTGAAAATTATGTCCCATTTCGACGATAATTGATCGTCTATCATCTTCTTCTTTGGAAGTTGAAGCTTTCTTTAGTGTATGGAGGGCTGTGTTTACAGATTCTTCTGTTAATGTCCACGGTGGGTATGATGTAGGCTTTGTTTGATGGGGTGGTACTGGTATATCTAAACTTTTGCCAAGGCGAATTGTTCTACAGATGGCGCTGTATATTGCGGGTGGGTGTTTAGGCAGTTTTTTTGCTGACATAATTTTTTTGGCATCTTGAGATATTTGAGAGTTTTTTGATGAGCTCAATTTTGATATGGTCATTGATGTGAGGAAATCGGCTCTGTTTTTGATGGATGGAAGTCCAGATTCAGTGAGGATATTCCACTTAGGTATTTTATAATATTTGCCCTGATACTTAGATTTTTCTTAAGTCTAAAACAATGTTCCTTAAAAGTAAATTTACAATCGAAAGTAACTCCAAGGGTGCTTAATTTGTTCACATTTTTAACATTGAAATTGTTAGAAATAAGAGAAATGTTTTTAGAACAACTAACTTTTTTACATATGTGCAATATACTACATTTTTCGTGAGAGATTTTAGCGCCTGAGGTCTTACACCAGGTGTTAAGGTCCTCTAGAGTGTTATTAAATATGACGGAGACTTCTGTAAGGTCTTTACATTTTGTGAATATAATTAAATCATCTGCATACAAACAGTGGTCTAACGAGTTATATTTAAAAAGAATTTTGCTTAGATCATTAAATGCTATTAGAAACAGTGTTACGGATAAGGGGGATCCTTGCGGTATTTTTGAGGTTGTAGATAGGGGAATAAGTTCCATTTAATTTGACACGGAATTTTCTGTTTGATAGAAAAAGTTAAACATTCTAGGCCCGACTTTTCACTCTGTTAATTTATTTAATATAACATGGATTCCAATTCTATCAAATCCTTTTTCAAAGTCTATTAATAGAATTGAAACATGGTTTTTGTTCGATAGGGCGGAAGAAACAAAATAGTCTATGTGTAAAAGTGAATCCATAGTGCAGCGCCCCTGTCTAAATGCTGCTTGGTTTATGTGTATAAGGTTTCGTTTTACCAAGAACCAAGATAATCGTTTTGAGATAATTTTCTCCAGTACCTTTCCCGTACATGGAAGGAGGGATATGGGGCGGTATGAATCGGCTTGGGTTGGGTCCTTCAATGGTTTTGGTACCGGTATGGTACTTGTTGTTTTCCACATTTGTGGAATGATACCTTGGCTAAAAATGTGATTAAACAGGGAGAGAAGACGTTTTTTTCAGAATTGGTGGGGCATTCTTCAACATAACAAAAGAAATACGGTCGAAGCCTGGGGTTTTTCCTTTGGCTGAGCTGAGAGAACTTTCCATTTCGATATAATTAATGGGAACTTCTATAAGGCTAGCTGAGAAGTCGGTGTTATGGGGGGATGTTATATTATCGGTTGTGGTGGATTTCATTCGGAGAAAATCAGAATGAAAGTTTTTGTCGTCTGTATAGGCGGACCAAGTATTTCCAAAGTGTTTAGCTATTTCAATTGGCGAGTCTAGCGTACCTGTCTCTGATTTGATGATATGGAGTATAATTGATGAGGAGTATAATTGCCCGTGAGGGATTTTACACTAGCCCAGAGTTTTTTTTGAGGAGGCACTTGGGTTAATGTTGGATGTAAACTGTTTTACGAAATAAGGCATTGGCTTTACGATAGGAGATGAGGTTTGAATCATTTGGGTACTTTTTGAATCTTTTCCAAGCACTTTGCTTTTCTTGCCTAAGTTCGTTGAGCTCTTTGTTCCACCAAGGGACCATCGATTTTTTTGATTTGTGCTGTGATTGGGGGATTGCCGTATTTGCTGCGTATCGGATAGACCTTTGAATTAAAGCTGCTTCTTTGTTTATATTCGTGGACGGTTCTTTATGGGATAAAAACTCTGTAACCTTGTCTTGGAATAATGGCCAGTTGGCTCTGTCAGTGTGATATTTTGGTGGGATTTTTATATTTTGATGGCCATATACGAAAGATATTGTAATATGCGAGCTACGGCTCGAGTAGATAAAACGATATTCTGTGAAATTTATTTCTTTATTTTCTAGTCTATAGAACAATTCAGTTCACACTATACTATTCTTCGCAAATTCTTTTCTTACAAGGTCTCTTTCCTCTCAAATCACTTTATCTCCTTTCAATTACTTAATTCACAAATCCAAACTAATTACTTCTTCTTGTTAACTCTCAACTTTCAATTTATCACAAAATTACAACTTCGGATATTATCACTTTTCCAATCTCTTCGCCACGGTTCTAAACCAACTGCCTCCTTTCGATCGCCATCTGTCCTTATATAGCAGAAGTTTCTGATAGCCAGAAACTTCTAGCAAATTCTTCGACCACTGGAACAGAAAATTCTGATGTAATAATTCCAGGATGACAATCATTTCTTCCAGTTATAATTCTCTCTTTATCTGTGGCATTGTCAGCTATTGCAGACACGAACCTCGCATGGAAGTACAGTTTGGAATGAGCTGGAGGAGCGTAGTTATTATTCTACATTATTGTTGCATACTCTTAGATGATGTTACAATATCATAGTAACGACGGGGTAATGGTCACTGCCGTGTAAATCTGGTAGCAATGTCCACGTAGTATTGGGACAAAGCTGGGACGAAATGAAAGTTAGGTCAATGTGGGTAAAGGTTTTATGTGTTGTGAAGTGAGTGGGCTGGCCGTCATTTAGTATGGTCAGGTTCGAATTATTTATAAACTGCTCGAATATTTTACCCCGTCTGTTGCTGCAAGGGCAACCCCATAGGGGGGTCCATGAATTAAAGTCACCTGTGAGAAGTACAGGGGTTTGAATGCTGTTGATAATATTGTAATATGCGAGCTACGGCTCGAGTAGATAAAACAATATTCTGTGAAATTATTTCTTTATTTTCTAGTCTATAGAACAATTCAATTTCACACTATACTATTCTTCGCAAATTCTTTTCTTACAAGGTCTCTTTCCTCTCAAATCACTTTATCTCCTTTCAATTACTTAATTCACAAATCCAAACTAATTACTTCTTTTTTTTAACTCTCAACTTTCATTTTATCACAAAATCACAACTTCGCCCATTATCACTTTTCCAATCTCTTCGTGCGGTTCACAACCAACTGCTTGGTCTCGATCGCCATCTGTCCTTATATAGCAGAAGTTTCTGATAGCCAGAAACTTCTAGCAAATTCTTCGACCACTGGAACAAAAAAAATTCTGATGTAATAATTCCAAGATGACAATCATTTCTTCCAGTTATAATTCTCTCTTATCCGTGATGTTATCCGTCTCTTATCGTAGACATGAACTGTGGAGACTAACCGCAGACACGAACCCCGAATGAAAAGACACTTTGGAATGGGCTGTAGGAGCGTAGTTATTATTATGTTACAATATTATGAAGTTCCCTGCACAAAAATGTTTGATCGGGTTTAATATATACTGATATGATAGTCAATTTGGTTTTTAATTCAACTTCGACAGCTATTGCGGATATATTGGAGTTAATCTTGATAAATCTATGTGGGATAGATCTGTGAACGAGCAGACAGGTGCCCTGTTTTGATGCGATATATATATATATAATTTAAAATTTGCTGTGCAATTTATTTTTTGAATATATTAATTCCACTTTAATATTTAAATCTAGATTATTAAACATTTGGGTTCCTTTGTACAAAATATTGCCTTTTAGTCGCAAGTGAAAATGGCACAGTTGCTTTATGTCATTACATGGCCAGTGATACCAATTCTAGTCATTTATAGCTGCTTTAGCTATTTGGTGTGTCTTAACTCCTGAAAACTCATTCATACCATTACAACCTAGCTGAACTGCACTCAATTAAGTATTAATATCCACAAGTCATATTCGTGTCAATTTGATATGTACAGCGACATTTGTGTATGGTCGATTTTTGTCGATTATTTTTTTGAGCGCGTAGTGAGATGTAGCCTTAATCGACATTTCAGTTGGCAACACTGGGCATGTCATCTGTTATTGGCGGCATATTGTAGAGAATCCGCTGGTTTTGTGTGTCGGTTTTTTGATCCTCGTTTCTCAATTATTTCATTATTTCATTATTTCATATATAAGGACTATAAATTACCATGGGAATTCTAGGCTTATCAAAACTAATCGCAGATGTTGCACCATTTGCTGTAAAGGAGGGTGAAATGAAGAATTTTTTTGGTAAGGCTTTATTACAACACTGGAAATTACAACGAAATAAGGAATTTTGTAAATCTAGGCCGCAAAATTGCTATTGATGCTTCTATGTGCTTGTACCAATTCCTTATCGCTGTTCGAAGTGAAGGTATGCCTTGGAAACGTAAACTTTCATAAATTTAAATCAAATTTTCTCTAGGTGTCCAATTGACTACGGTGGATGGTGAAACCACCTCCCATTTAATGGGAATGTTCTTTAGAACAATTCGACTGCTAGAGAATGGCATTAAACCAGTTGATGGCAAACCACTAGATCTAAAGCCAGGGGAGTTGGAAAACGTGCCGAACGTCGTGAGGAAGCTCAGAAGGAGTTGCTGAAACTAATGGGTATTCCATATGTAGACGCACCATGTGAAGCAGAAGCACAATGTGCAGCACTAGTCAAAGCCGGAAAAGTGTACACCACAGCTACGGAAGACATGGATGCTCTTACCTTTGGCTCATCCATTATGCTAAGGCATTTAACGTTTAGTGAGGCCAGAAAGATGCCAGTCAAGGAGTATAGCTATGAGAAAATCTTGAAGGGGTTTGAACTCAACTCGAAGGAGGAAAACAAGCTAGCTGACCTTCATTATAGTGAGCCTATACGGTATCATTTTATAGATCTATGCACCCTCCTTGGATGTGATTACTGTGACAGCATCAAAGGTGTTGGCCCTAAGCGAGCCATTGAGATGATCAACACATACAGAGACATTGAATCCATTCTAGAAAACATTGATAGGAAAAAGTATCATATTCCGGAGAATTGGAACTATGAGATTGCCAGGCAATTGTTTGTTACCCCAGATGTTACTGACCCAGTGGAGATTGATGTGATGGAGAAGTACTTTTTTCTGTCTAAAGAGTTTGATATCTGCTCAGCTTTTCTGCTTGTGGTTCAGCAATCTAAAATTTCAGGAGTTTTTACCAAGATACCAGACCAGTAGCGGTTTTCTGGGGTCGATCATCATCTAATCTCCATAAGGGCGTTATTTCTGCAGTCAACACTTGCATATTTCTTTCATGAAGTTAGCTTAAAGTTGCTATAATAATTTTTAGACGCGCAAATTAGTCTAAGCAAATCGAATCTAAGGCATTTCTCAGTTCTCTTGCGCTACAATGTGTGCTGAAGTTCGGGCTTCCTTTATTATTAGGCTGTGTCTAAGTACAGGGTAACTGTGTCGCCTTGTGATAAATTCGATATGTTTGATGAAGTGCACAGTGAAGAAATGTTCTTCATTTACATTGCCTTTAGCAATAATTTAACAAATAAAAAATTAGTTCGAATTGATTGTGTTATATTTCTTATTTTTTCTTTTAAGTGATGTTTTCTTGTGAATGATTAACAATTTACTAAAATGACTAGCAACTCTTTGGCAGTAAACGTGAATTTCTATCAACTATTGGAGGCTTTTCAGTACACAAATTCCAAGTGAAGTCTTCAATCCACATAATTTTTTTTTTTTTTAATCGCATTAATGCTAATTTGTGACTAAAGTTTATCAATTGGCATCTTTGAAATAACCTGTGAATATGAATTTCTATCAACTATTGTCGCATTTGAGCAGTAAAGTGAAACATTTCATTCCAGGGCATCCTCGGATGAGGATGATTAGTACTTAGCAATCCGAAAATCGGATTGCTATATTCGAGAATCGAAAAACTTTTTGTTGCAGGCAACAACTCAATTTTTTTTTTTTAAATTGGCACTTTGAAAGCCACTCGATTTTCGGACATTTCATTCGTTACGTGTTTATAGCTTTGCAGATTTATGCTTTTTTTAAAATCCATTTCTATGTGATAATTCATTAAACAGGTTATTTGGAAGATGTCAGTTTTAGTTTTTTTGGTTTTTAGTTTTTATTAGTTTAAGAAAAACTCTTTATTTATTTTTTATATTTATTATTTATGACAATATTAACTTATAATAAATTATATAATTAATATATATAATATATAGCTCTAGCTGTTGGGCTTTCGGCTATTCTTTAAACTAATTGAAAATTTTTATTTTCTACTTTCTAAGTTTAATGAAGAAAGCAATTTGTTCTGAATATTGTGTTCTGAAGGGACAGACAGAAGTTCGACAAAAGATAGATTTAAGGATAAGTCTTTTATTCTGGATTTTATAGTGCTGCACTCCCAGATTAAGTGTTTGATGGTTAGTAATGTGCCAGAAATACAAAGATGATAAAGGGGAGGATCAGTTTTATTCATGACGTAACTGTGTGTTAGGTTTGTGTGTCCCATTCGAAGTCGTATATAGTTTTTTATCATCTTCGGAGAGCAGTACCTGGGTAGTAGACAGGTTGAGCTTCAGGGTTGATTGTGCTGTAATGATGCGTATAATCTTGCCATTTTGCTTTTCTCTTTTGTTCCCAGTAGTGGTTTAAATATTTTCTGATGTCTTTTTTGTTGTAGGTCCACTGGGTAGTAAGAGGTTCTCCTACAGGAGCTTTAGCAGCAGTATCTTCGACTTCATGGCCCTTGATTCCCACATGTCCTGGAACCCAAAGACGTTCTAGTCTGTTTTTATTTGTGTTTAATTTATCCGGGATTGATTCAATAATTGGTGTTTTGTTGTTGGTATTTTTAATTGCTTGTAGTGTTGAGAGGCTGTCGGTGCAGATTATAGTTTTGTTGTTCTTTGCTTTTACTATTGCCTGCATTATCGCTGTAGCCTCTACAGTAAAAATTGAAGAGTAGTGGGGCAGAAGTCCTTTGGATATTGTTTTTCCAGTTTCATCTACCACAGCGTATGCCGCACCGAATTCCGATTTTGAGCCATCAGTGAAAATTATGTCCCATTTCGACGATAATTGATCGTCTATCATCTTCTTCTTTGGAAGTTGAAGCTTTCTTTAGTGTATGGAGGGCTGTGTTTATAGATTCTTCTGTTAATGTCCACGGTGGGTATGATGTAGGCTTTGTTTGATGGGGTGGTACTGGTATATCTAAACTTTTGCCAAGGCAGATGGCGCTGTATATTGCGGGTGGGTGTTTAGGCAGTTTTTTTGCTGACATAATTTTTTTGGCATCTTGAGATATTTGAGAGTTTTTTGATGAGCTCAATTTTGATATGGTCATTGATGTGAGGAAATCGGCTCTGTTTTTGATGGATGGAAGTCCAGATTCAGTGAGGATATTCCACTTAGGTATTTTATAATATTTGCCCTGATACTTAGATTTTTCTTAAGTCTAAAACAATGTTCCTTAAAAGTAAATTTACAATCGAAAGTAACTCCAAGGGTGCTTAATTTGTTCACATTTTTAACATTGAAATTGTTAGAAATAAGAGAAATGTTTTTAGAACAACTAACTTTTTTACATATGTGCAATATACTACATTTTTCGTGAGAGATTTTAGCGCCTGAGGTCTTACACCAGGTGTTAAGGTCCTCTAGAGTGTTATTAAATATGACGGAGACTTCTGTAAGGTCTTTACATTTTGTGAATATAATTAAATCATCTGCATACAAACAGTGGTCTAACGAGTTATATTTAAAAAGAATTTTGCTTAGATCATTAAATGCTATTAGAAACAGTGTTACGGATAAGGGGGATCCTTGCGGTATTTTTGAGGTTGTAGATAGGGGAATAAGTTCCATTTAATTTGACACGGAATTTTCTGTTTGATAGAAAAAGTTAAACATTCTAGGCCCGACTTTTCACTCTGTTAATTTATTTAATATAACATGGATTCCAATTCTATCAAATCCTTTTTCAAAGTCTATTAATAGAATTGAAACATGGTTTTTGTTCGATAGGGCAGAAGAAACAAAATAGTCTATGTGTAAAAGTGAATCCATAGTGCAGCGCCCCTGTCTAAATGCTGCTTGGTTTATGTGTATAAGGTTTCGTTTTACCAAAAACCAAGATAATCGTTTTGAGATAATTTTCTCCAGTACCTTTCCCGTACATGGAAGGAGGGATATGGGGCGGTATGAATCGGCTTGGGTTGGGTCCTTCATTGGTTTTGGTACCGGTATGGTACTTGTTGTTTTCCACATTTGTGGAATGATACCTTGGCTAAAAATGTGATTAAACAGGGAGAGAAGACGTTTTTTTCAGAATTGGTGGGGCATTCTTCAACATAACAAAAGAAATACGGTCGAAGCCTGGGGTTTTTCCTTTGGCTGAGCTGAGAGAACTTCCCATTTCGATATAATTAATGGGAACTTCTATAAGGCTAGCTGAGAAGTCGGTGTTATGGGGGGATGTTATATTATCGGTTGTGGTGGATTTCATTCGGAGAAAATCAGAATGAAAGTTTTTGTCGTCTGTATAGGCGGACCAAGTATTTCCAAAGTGTTTAGCTATTTCAATTGGCGAGTCTAGCGTACCTGTCTCTGATTTGATGATATGGAGTATAATTGATGAGGAGTATAATTGCCCGTGAGGGATTTTACACTAGCCCAGAGTTTTTTTTGAGGAGGCACTTGGGTTAATGTTGGATGTAAACTGTTTTACGAAATAAGGCATTGGCTTTACGATAGGAGATGAGGTTTGAATCATTTGGGTACTTTTTGAATCTTTTCCAAGCACTTTGCTTTTCTTGCCTAAGTTCGTTGAGCTCTTTGTTCCACCAAGGGACCATCGATTTTTTTGATTTGTGCTGTGATTGGGGGATTGCCGTATTTGCTGCGTATCGGATAGACCTTTGAATTAAAGCTGCTTCTTTGTTTATATTCGTGGACGGTTCTTTATGGGATAAAAACTCTGTAACCTTGTCTTGGAATAATGGCCAGTTGGCTCTGTCAGTGTGATATTTTGGTGGGATTTTTATATTTTGATGGCCATATACGAAAGATATTGTAATATGCGAGCTACGGCTCGAGTAGATAAAACAATATTCTGTGAAATTTATTTCTTTATTTTCTAGTCTATAGAACAATTCAGTTCACACTATACTATTCTTCGCAAATTCTTTTCTTACAAGGTCTCTTTCCTCTCAAATCACTTTATCTCCTTTCAATTACTTAATTCACAAATCCAAACTAATTACTTCTTCTTGTTAACTCTCAACTTTCAATTTATCACAAAATTACAACTTCGGATATTATCACTTTTCCAATCTCTTCGCCACGGTTCTAAACCAACTGCCTCCTTTCGATCGCCATCTGTCCTTATATAGCAGAAGTTTCTGATAGCCAGAAACTTCTAGCAAATTCTTCGACCACTGGAACAGAAAATTCTGATGTAATAATTCCAGGATGACAATCATTTCTTCCAGTTATAATTCTCTCTTTATCTGTGGCATTGTCAGCTATTGCAGACACGAACCTCGCATGGAAGTACAGTTTGGAATGAGCTGGAGGAGCGTAGTTATTATTCTACATTATTGTTGCATACTTTTAGATGATGTTACAATATCATAGTAACGACGGGGTAATGGTCACTGCCGTGTAAATCTGGTAGCAATGTCCACGTAGTATTGGGGCAAAGCTGGGACGAAATGAAAGTTAGGTCAATGTGGGTAAAGGTTTTATGTGTTGTGAAGTGAGTGGGCTGGCCGTCATTTAGTATGGTCAGGTTCGAATTATTTATAAACTGCTCGAATATTTTACCCCGTCTGTTGCTGCAAGGGCAACCCCATAGGGGGGTCCATGAATTAAAGTCACCTGTGAGAAGTACATGGGTTTGAATGCTGTTGATAATATTGTAATATGCGAGCTACGGCTCGAGTAGATAAAACAATATTCTGTGAAATTATTTCTTTATTTTCTAGTCTATAGAACAATTCAATTTCACACTATACTATTCTTCGCAAATTCTTTTCTTACAAGGTCTCTTTCCTCTCAAATCACTTTATCTCCTTTCAATTACTTAATTCACAAATCCAAACTAATTACTTCTTTTTTTTAACTCTCAACTTTCATTTTATCACAAAATCACAACTTCGCCCATTATCACTTTTCCAATCTCTTCGTGCGGTTCACAACCAACTGCTTGGTCTCGATCGCCATCTGTCCTTATATAGCAGAAGTTTCTGATAGCCAGAAACTTCTAGCAAATTCTTCGACCACTGGAACAAAAAAAATTCTGATGTAATAATTCCAAGATGACAATCATTTCTTCCAGTTATAATTCTCTCTTATCCGTGATGTTATCCGTCTCTTATCGTAGACATGAACTGTGGAGACTAACCGCAGACACGAACCCCGAATGAAAAGACACTTTGGAATGGGCTGTAGGAGCGTAGTTATTATTATGTTACAATATTATGAAGTTCCCTGCACAAAAATGTTTGATCGGGTTTAATATATACTGATATGATAGTCAATTTGGTTTTTAATTCAACTTCGACAGCTATTGCGGATATATTGGAGTTAATCTTGATAAATCTATGTGGGATAGATCTGTGAACGAGCAGACAGGTGCCCTGTTTTGATGCGATATATATATATATAATTTAAAATTTGCTGTGCAATTTATTTTTTGAATATATTAATTCCACTTTAATATTTAAATCTAGATTATTAAACATTTGGGTTCCTTTGTACAAAATATTGCCTTTTAGTCGCAAGTGAAAATGGCACAGTTGCTTTATGTCATTACATGGCCAGTGATACCAACTCTAGTCATTTATAGCTGCTTTAGCTATTTGGTGTGTCTTAACTCCTGAAAACTCATTCATACCATTACAACCTAGCTGAACTGCACTCAATTAAGTATTAATATCCACAAGTCATATTCGTGTCAATTTGATATGTACAGCGACATTTGTGTATGGTCGATTTTTGTTGATTATTTTTTTGAGCGCGTAGTGAGATGTAGCCTTAATCGACATTTTCAGTTGGCAACACTTGGCATGTCATCTGTTATTGGCGGCATATTGTAGAGAATCCGCTGGTTTTGTGTGTCGGTTTTTTGATCCTCGTTTCTCAATTATTTCATTATTTCATTATTTCATATATAAGGACTATAAATTACCATGGGAATTCTAGGCTTATCAAAACTAATCGCAGATGTTGCACCATTTGCTGTAAAGGAGGGTGAAATGAAGAATTTTTTTGGTAAGGCTTTATTACAACACTGGAAATTACAACGAAATAAGGAATTTTGTAAATCTAGGCCGCAAAATTGCTATTGATGCTTCTATGTGCTTGTACCAATTCCTTATCGCTGTTCGAAGTGAAGGTATGCCTTGGAAACGTAAACTTTCATAAATTTAAATCAAATTTTCTCTAGGTGTCCAATTGACTACGGTGGATGGTGAAACTACCTCCCATTTAATGGGAATGTTCTTTAGAACAATTCGACTGCTAGAGAATGGCATTAAACCAGTTGATGGCAAACCACCAGATCTAAAGCCAGGGGAGTTGGAAAACGTGCCGAACGTCGTGAGGAAGCTCAGAAGGAGTTGCTGAAACTAATGGGTATTCCATATGTAGACGCACCATGTGAAGCAGAAGCACAATGTGCAGCACTAGTCAAAGCCGGAAAAGTGTACACCACAGCTACGGAAGACATGGATGCTCTTACCTTTGGCTCATCCATTATGCTAAGGCATTTAACGTTTAGTGAGGCCAGAAAGATGCCAGTCAAGGAGTATAGCTATGAGAAAATCTTGAAGGGGTTTGAACTCAACTCGAAGGAGGAAAACAAGCTAGCTGACCTTCATTATAGTGAGCCTATACGGTATCATTTTATAGATCTATGCACCCTCCTTGGATGTGATTACTGTGACAGCATCAAAGGTGTTGGCCCTAAGCGAGCCATTGAGATGATCAACACATACAGAGACATTGAATCCATTCTAGAAAACATTGATAGGAAAAAGTATCATATTCCGGAGAATTGGAACTATGAGATTGCCAGGCAATTGTTTGTTACCCCAGATGTTACTGACCCAGTGGAGATTGATGTGATGGAGAAGTACTTTTTTCTGTCTAAAGAGTTTGATATCTGCTCAGCTTTTCTGCTTGTGGTTCAGCAATCTAAAATTTCAGGAGTTTTTACCAAGATACCAGACCAGTAGCGGTTTTCTGGGGTCGATCATCATCTAATCTCCATAAGGGCGTTATTTCTGCAGTCAACACTTGCATATTTCTTTCATGAAGTTAGCTTAAAGTTGCTATAATAATTTTTAGACGCGCAAATTAGTCTAAGCAAATCGAATCTAAGGCATTTCTCAGTTCTCTTGCGCTACAATGTGTGCTGAAGTTCGGGCTTCCTTTATTATTAGGCTGTGTCTAAGTACAGGGTAACTGTGTCGCCTTGTGATAAATTCGATATGTTTGATGAAGTGCACAGTGAAGAAATGTTCTTCATTTACATTGCCTTTAGCAATAATTTAGCAAATAAAAAATTAGTTCGAATTGATTGTGTTATATTTCTTATTTTTTCTTTTAAGTGATGTTTTCTTGTGAATGATTAACAATTTACTAAAATGACTAGCAACTCTTTGGCAGTAAACGTGAATTTCTATCAACTATTGGAGGCTTTTCAGTACACAAATTCCAAGTGAAGTCTTCAATCCACATAATTTTTTTTTTTTTTTAATCGCATTAATGCTAATTTGTGACTAAAGTTTATCAATTGGCATCTTTGAAATAACCTGTGAATATGAATTTCTATCAACTATTGTCGCATTTGAGCAGTAAAGTGAAACATTTCATTCCAGGGCATCCTCGGATGAGGATGATTAGTACTTAGCAATCCGAAAATCGGATTGCTATATTCGAGAATCGAAAAACTTTTTGTTGCAGGCAACAACTCAATTTTTTTTTTTAAATTGGCACTTTGAAAGCCACTCGATTTTCGGACATTTCATTCGTTACGTGTTTATAGCTTTGCAGATTTATGCTTTTTTTAAAATCCATTTCTATGTGATAATTCATTAAACAGGTTATTTGGAAGATGTCAGTTTTAGTTTTTTTGGTTTTTAGTTTTTATTAGTTTAAGAAAAACTCTTTATTTATTTTTTATATTTATTATTTATGACAATATTAACTTATAATAAATTATATAATTAATATATATAATATATAGCTCTAGCTGTTGGGCTTTCGGCTATTCTTTAAACTAATTGAAAATTTTTATTTTCTACTTTCTAAGTTTAATGAAGAAAGCAATTTGTTGATGTTCTGAATATTGTGTTCTGAAGGGACAGACAGAAGTTCGACAAAAGATAGATTTAAGGATAAGTCTTTTATTCTGGATTTTATAGTGCTGCACTCCCAGATTAAGTGTTTGATGGTTAGTAATGTGCCAGAAATACAAAGATGATAAAGGGGAGGATCAGTTTTATTCATGACGTAACTGTGTGTTAGGTTTGTGTGTCCCATTCGAAGTCGTATATAGTTTTTTATCATCTTCGGAGAGCAGTACCTGGGTAGTAGACAGGTTGAGCTTCAGGGTTGATTGTGCTGTAATGATGCGTATAATCTTGCCATTTTGCTTTTCTCTTTTGTTCCCAGTAGTGGTTTAAATATTTTCTGATGTCTTTTTTGTTGTAGGTCCACTGGGTAGTAAGAGGTTCTCCTACAGGAGCTTTAGCAGCAGTATCTTCGACTTCATGGCCCTTGATTCCCACATGTCCTGGAACCCAAAGACGTTCTAGTCTGTTTTTATTTGTGTTTAATTTATCCGGGATTGATTCAATAATTGGTGTTTTGTTGTTGGTATTTTTAATTGCTTGTAGTGTTGAGAGGCTGTCGGTGCAGATTATAGTTTTGTTGTTCTTTGCTTTTACTATTGCCTGCATTATCGCTGTAGCCTCTACAGTAAAAATTGAAGAGTAGTGGGGCAGAAGTCCTTTGGATATTGTTTTTCCAGTTTCATCTACCACAGCGTATGCCGCACCGAATTCCGATTTTGAGCCATCAGTGAAAATTATGTCCCATTTCGACGATAATTGATCGTCTATCATCTTCTTCTTTGGAAGTTGAAGCTTTCTTTAGTGTATGGAGGGCTGTGTTTATAGATTCTTCTGTTAATGTCCACGGTGGATATGATGTAGGCTTTGTTTGATGGGGTGGTACTGGTATATCTAAACTTTTGCCAAGGCAGATGGCGCTGTATATTGCGGGTGGGTGTTTAGGCAGTTTTTTTGCTGACATAATTTTTTTGGCATCTTGAGATATTTGAGAGTTTTTTGATGAGCTCAATTTTGATATGGTCATTGATGTGAGGAAATCGGCTCTGTTTTTGATGGATGGAAGTCCAGATTCAGTGAGGATATTCCACTTAGGTATTTTATAATATTTGCCCTGATACTTAGATTTTTCTTAAGTCTAAAACAATGTTCCTTAAAAGTAAATTTACAATCGAAAGTAACTCCAAGGGTGCTTAATTTGTTCACATTTTTAACATTGAAATTGTTAGAAATAAGAGAAATGTTTTTAGAACAACTAACTTTTTTACATATGTGCAATATACTACATTTTTCGTGAGAGATTTTAGCGCCTGAGGTCTTACACCAGGTGTTAAGGTCCTCTAGAGTGTTATTAAATATGACGGAGACTTCTGTAAGGTCTTTACATTTTGTGAATATAATTAAATCATCTGCATACAAACAGTGGTCTAACGAGTTATATTTAAAAAGAATTTTGCTTAGATCATTAAATGCTATTAGAAACAGTGTTACGGATAAGGGGGATCCTTGCGGTATTTTTGAGGTTGTAGATAGGGGAATAAGTTCCATTTAATTTGACACGGAATTTTCTGTTTGATAGAAAAAGTTAAACATTCTAGGCCCGACTTTTCACTCTGTTAATTTATTTAATATAACATGGATTCCAATTCTATCAAATCCTTTTTCAAAGTCTATTAATAGAATTGAAACATGGTTTTTGTTCGATAGGGCAGAAGAAACAAAATAGTCTATGTGTAAAAGTGAATCCATAGTGCAGCGCCCCTGTCTAAATGCTGCTTGGTTTATGTGTATAAGGTTTCGTTTTACCAAGAACCAAGATAATCGTTTTGAGATAATTTTCTCCAGTACCTTTCCCGTACATGGAAGGAGGGATATGGGGCGGTATGAATCGGCTTGGGTTGGGTCCTTCATTGGTTTTGGTACCGGTATGGTACTTGTTGTTTTCCACATTTGTGGAATGATACCTTGGCTAAAAATGTGATTAAACAGGGAGAGAAGACGTTTTTTTCAGAATTGGTGGGGCATTCTTCAACATAACAAAAGAAATACGGTCGAAGCCTGGGGTTTTTCCTTTGGCTGAGCTGAGAGAACTTCCCATTTCGATATAATTAATGGGAACTTCTATAAGGCTAGCTGAGAAGTCGGTGTTATGGGGGGATGTTATATTATCGGTTGTGGTGGATTTCATTCGGAGAAAATCAGAATGAAAGTTTTTGTCGTCTGTATAGGCGGACCAAGTATTTCCAAAGTGTTTAGCTATTTCAATTGGCGAGTCTAGCGTACCTGTCTCTGATTTGATGATATGGAGTATAATTGATGAGGAGTATAATTGCCCGTGAGGGATTTTACACTAGCCCAGAGTTTTTTTTGAGGAGGCACTTGGGTTAATGTTGGATGTAAACTGTTTTACGAAATAAGGCATTGGCTTTACGATAGGAGATGAGGTTTGAATCATTTGGGTACTTTTTGAATCTTTTCCAAGCACTTTGCTTTTCTTGCCTAAGTTCGTTGAGCTCTTTGTTCCACCAAGGGACCATCGATTTTTTTGATTTGTGCTGTGATTGGGGGATTGCCGTATTTGCTGCGTATCGGATAGACCTTTGAATTAAAGCTGCTTCTTTGTTTATATTCGTGGACGGTTCTTTATGGGATAAAAACTCTGTAACCTTGTCTTGGAATAATGGCCAGTTGGCTCTGTCAGTGTGATATTTTGGTGGGATTTTTATATTTTGATGGCCATATACGAAAGATATTGTAATATGCGAGCTACGGCTCGAGTAGATAAAACGATATTCTGTGAAATTTATTTCTTTATTTTCTAGTCTATAGAACAATTCAGTTCACACTATACTATTCTTCGCAAATTCTTTTCTTACAAGGTCTCTTTCCTCTCAAATCACTTTATCTCCTTTCAATTACTTAATTCACAAATCCAAACTAATTACTTCTTCTTGTTAACTCTCAACTTTCAATTTATCACAAAATTACAACTTCGGATATTATCACTTTTCCAATCTCTTCGCCACGGTTCTAAACCAACTGCCTCCTTTCGATCGCCATCTGTCCTTATATAGCAGAAGTTTCTGATAGCCAGAAACTTCTAGCAAATTCTTCGACCACTGGAACAGAAAATTCTGATGTAATAATTCCAGGATGACAATCATTTCTTCCAGTTATAATTCTCTCTTTATCTGTGGCATTGTCAGCTATTGCAGACACGAACCTCGCATGGAAGTACAGTTTGGAATGAGCTGGAGGAGCGTAGTTATTATTCTACATTATTGTTGCATACTTTTAGATGATGTTACAATATCATAGTAACGACGGGGTAATGGTCACTGCCGTGTAAATCTGGTAGCAATGTCCACGTAGTATTGGGACAAAGCTGGGACGAAATGAAAGTTAGGTCAATGTGGGTAAAGGTTTTATGTGTTGTGAAGTGAGTGGGCTGGCCGTCATTTAGTATGGTCAGGTTCGAATTATTTATAAACCGCTCGAATATTTTACCCCGTCTGTTGCTGCAAGGGCAACCCCATAGGGGGGTCCATGAATTAAAGTCACCTGTGAGAAGTACATGGGTTTGAATGCTGTTGATAATATTGTAATATGCGAGCTACGGCTCGAGTAGATAAAACAATATTCTGTGAAATTATTTCTTTATTTTCTAGTCTATAGAACAATTCAATTTCACACTATACTATTCTTCGCAAATTCTTTTCTTACAAGGTCTCTTTCCTCTCAAATCACTTTATCTCCTTTCAATTACTTAATTCACAAATCCAAACTAATTACTTCTTTTTTTTAACTCTCAACTTTCATTTTATCACAAAATCACAACTTCGCCCATTATCACTTTTCCAATCTCTTCGTGCGGTTCACAACCAACTGCTTGGTCTCGATCGCCATCTGTCCTTATATAGCAGAAGTTTCTGATAGCCAGAAACTTCTAGCAAATTCTTCGACCACTGGAACAAAAAAAATTCTGATGTAATAATTCCAAGATGACAATCATTTCTTCCAGTTATAATTCTCTCTTATCCGTGATGTTATCCGTCTCTTATCGTAGACATGAACTGTGGAGACTAACCGCAGACACGAACCCCGAATGAAAAGACACTTTGGAATGGGCTGTAGGAGCGTAGTTATTATTATGTTACAATATTATGAAGTTCCCTGCACAAAAATGTTTGATCGGGTTTAATATATACTGATATGATAGTCAATTTGGTTTTTAATTCAACTTCGACAGCTATTGCGGATATATTGGAGTTAATCTTGATAAATCTATGTGGGATAGATCTGTGAACGAGCAGACAGGTGCCCTGTTTTGATGCGATATATATATATATAATTTAAAATTTGCTGTGCAATTTATTTTTTGAATATATTAATTCCACTTTAATATTTAAATCTAGATTATTAAACATTTGGGTTCCTTTGTACAAAATATTGCCTTTTAGTCGCAAGTGAAAATGGCACAGTTGCTTTATGTCATTACATGGCCAGTGATACCAATTCTAGTCATTTATAGCTGCTTTAGCTATTTGGTGTGTCTTAACTCCTGAAAACTCATTCATACCATTACAACCTAGCTGAACTGCACTCAATTAAGTATTAATATCCACAAGTCATATTCGTGTCAATTTGATATGTACAGCGACATTTGTGTATGGTCGATTTTTGTCGATTATTTTTTTGAGCGCGTAGTGAGATGTAGCCTTAATCGACATTTTCAGTTGGCAACACTGGGCATGTCATCTGTTATTGGCGGCATATTGTAGAGAATCCGCTGGTTTTGTGTGTCGGTTTTTTGATCCTCGTTTCTCAATTATTTCATTATTTCATATATAAGGACTATAAATTACCATGGGAATTCTAGGCTTATCAAAACTAATCGCAGATGTTGCACCATTTGCTGTAAAGGAGGGTGAAATGAAGAATTTTTTTGGTAAGGCTTTATTACAACACTGGAAATTACAACGAAATAAGGAATTTTGTAAATCTAGGCCGCAAAATTGCTATTGATGCTTCTATGTGCTTGTACCAATTCCTTATCGCTGTTCGAAGTGAAGGTATGCCTTGGAAACGTAAACTTTCATAAATTTAAATCAAATTTTCTCTAGGTGTCCAATTGACTACGGTGGATGGTGAAACTACCTCCCATTTAATGGGAATGTTCTTTAGAACAATTCGACTGCTAGAGAATGGCATTAAACCAGTTGATGGCAAACCACCAGATCTAA
Source organism: Pocota personata (assembly GCA_963082735.1). NCBI lineage: Eukaryota > Metazoa > Arthropoda > Insecta > Diptera > Syrphidae > Pocota > Pocota personata. The sequence goes on from OY720432.1 coordinate 24,360,791, forward strand.
AGCCAGGGGAGTTGGAAAACGTGCCGAACGTCGTGAGGAAGCTCAGAAGGAGTTGCTGAAACTAATGGGTATTCCATATGTAGACGCACCATGTGAAGCAGAAGCACAATGTGCAGCACTAGTCAAAGCCGGAAAAGTGTACACCACAGCTACGGAAGACATGGATGCTCTTACCTTTGGCTCATCCATTATGCTAAGGCATTTAACGTTTAGTGAGGCCAGAAAGATGCCAGTCAAGGAGTATAGCTATGAGAAAATCTTGAAGGGGTTTGAACTCAACTCGAAGGAGGAAAACAAGCTAGCTGACCTTCATTATAGTGAGCCTATACGGTATCATTTTATAGATCTATGCACCCTCCTTGGATGTGATTACTGTGACAGCATCAAAGGTGTTGGCCCTAAGCGAGCCATTGAGATGATCAACACATACAGAGACATTGAATCCATTCTAGAAAACATTGATAGGAAAAAGTATCATATTCCGGAGAATTGGAACTATGAGATTGCCAGGCAATTGTTTGTTACCCCAGATGTTACTGACCCAGTGGAGATTGATGTGATGGAGAAGTACTTTTTTCTGTCTAAAGAGTTTGATATCTGCTCAGCTTTTCTGCTTGTGGTTCAGCAATCTAAAATTTCAGGAGTTTTTACCAAGATACCAGACCAGTAGCGGTTTTCTGGGGTCGATCATCATCTAATCTCCATAAGGGCGTTATTTCTGCAGTCAACACTTGCATATTTCTTTCATGAAGTTAGCTTAAAGTTGCTATAATAATTTTTAGACGCGCAAATTAGTCTAAGCAAATCGAATCTAAGGCATTTCTCAGTTCTCTTGCGCTACAATGTGTGCTGAAGTTCGGGCTTCCTTTATTATTAGGCTGTGTCTAAGTACAGGGTAACTGTGTCGCCTTGTGATAAATTCGATATGTTTGATGAAGTGCACAGTGAAGAAATGTTCTTCATTTACATTGCCTTTAGCAATAATTTAACAAATAAAAAATTAGTTCGAATTGATTGTGTTATATTTCTTATTTTTTCTTTTAAGTGATGTTTTCTTGTGAATGATTAACAATTTACTAAAATGACTAGCAACTCTTTGGCAGTAAACGTGAATTTCTATCAACTATTGGAGGCTTTTCAGTACACAAATTCCAAGTGAAGTCTTCAATCCACATAATTTTTTTTTTTTTTAATCGCATTAATGCTAATTTGTGACTAAAGTTTATCAATTGGCATCTTTGAAATAACCTGTGAATATGAATTTCTATCAACTATTGTCGTATTTGAGCAGTAAAGTGAAACATTTCATTCCAGGGCATCCTCGGATGAGGATGATTAGTACTTAGCAATCCGAAAATCGGATTGCTATATTCGAGAATCGAAAAACTTTTTGTTGCAGGCAACAACTCAATTTTTTTTTTTTAAATTGGCACTTTGAAAGCCACTCGATTTTCGGACATTTCATTCGTTACGTGTTTATAGCTTTGCAGATTTATGCTTTTTTTAAAATCCATTTCTATGTGATAATTCATTAAACAGGTTATTTGGAAGATGTCAGTTTTAGTTTTTTTGGTTTTTAGTTTTTATTAGTTTAAGAAAAACTCTTTATTTATTTTTTATATTTATTATTTATGACAATATTAACTTATAATAAATTATATAATTAATATATATAATATATAGCTCTAGCTGTTGGGCTTTCGGCTATTCTTTAAACTAATTGAAAATTTTTATTTTCTACTTTCTAAGTTTAATGAAGAAAGCAATTTGTTGATGTTCTGAATATTGTGTTCTGAAGGGACAGACAGAAGTTCGACAAAAGATAGATTTAAGGATAAGTCTTTTATTCTGGATTTTATAGTGCTGCACTCCCAGATTAAGTGTTTGATGGTTAGTAATGTGCCAGAAATACAAAGATGATAAAGGGGAGGATCAGTTTTATTCATGACGTAACTGTGTGTTAGGTTTGTGTGTCCCATTCGAAGTCGTATATAGTTTTTTATCATCTTCGGAGAGCAGTACCTGGGTAGTAGACAGGTTGAGCTTCAGGGTTGATTGTGCTGTAATGATGCGTATAATCTTGCCATTTTGCTTTTCTCTTTTGTTCCCAGTAGTGGTTTAAATATTTTCTGATGTCTTTTTTGTTGTAGGTCCACTGGGTAGTAAGAGGTTCTCCTACAGGAGCTTTAGCAGCAGTATCTTCGACTTCATGGCCCTTGATTCCCACATGTCCTGGAACCCAAAGACGTTGTAGTCTGTTTTTATTTGTGTTTAATTTATCCGGGATTGATTCAATAATTGGTGTTTTGTTGTTGGTATTTTTAATTGCTTGTAGTGTTGAGAGGCTGTCGGTGCAGATTATAGTTTTGCTGTTCTTTGCTTTTACTATTGCCTGCATTATCGCTGTAGCCTCTACAGTAAAAATTGAAGAGTAGTGGGGCAGAAGTCCTTTGGATATTGTTTTTCCAGTTTCATCTACCACAGCGTATGCCGCACCGAATTCCGATTTTGAGCCATCAGTGAAAATTATGTCCCATTTCGACGATAATTGATCGTCTATCATCTTCTTCTTTGGAAGTTGAAGCTTTCTTTAGTGTATGGAGGGCTGTGTTTACAGATTCTTCTGTTAATGTCCACGGTGGGTATGATGTAGGCTTTGTTTGATGGGGTGGTACTGGTATATCTAAACTTTTGCCAAGGCAGATGGCGCTGTATATTGCGGGTGGGTGTTTAGGCAGTTTTTTTGCTGACATAATTTTTTTGGCATCTTGAGATATTTGAGAGTTTTTTGATGAGCTCAATTTTGATATGGTCATTGATGTGAGGAAATCGGCTCTGTTTTTGATGGATGGAAGTCCAGATTCAGTGAGGATATTCCACTTAGGTATTTTATAATATTTGCCCTGATACTTAGATTTTTCTTAAGTCTAAAACAATGTTCCTTAAAAGTAAATTTACAATCGAAAGTAACTCCAAGGGTGCTTAATTTGTTCACATTTTTAACATTGAAATTATTAGAAATAAGAGAAATGTTTTTAGAACAACTAACTTTTTTACATATGTGCAATATACTACATTTTTCGTGAGAGATTTTAGCGCCTGAGGTCTTACACCAGGTGTTAAGGTCCTCTAGAGTGTTATTAAATATGACGGAGACTTCTGTAAGGTCTTTACATTTTGTGAATATAATTAAATCATCTGCATACAAACAGTGGTCTAACGAGTTATATTTAAAAAGAATTTTGCTTAGATCATTAAATGCTATTAGAAACAGTGTTACGGATAAGGGGGATCCTTGCGGTATTTTTGAGGTTGTAGATAGGGGAATAAGTTCCATTTAATTTGACACGGAATTTTCTGTTTGATAGAAAAAGTTAAACATTCTAGGCCCGACTTTTCACTCTGTTAATTTATTTAATATAACATGGATTCCAATTCTATCAAATCCTTTTTCAAAGTCTATTAATAGAATTGAAACATGGTTTTTGTTCGATAGGGCAGAAGAAACAAAATAGTCTATGTGTAAAAGTGAATCCATAGTGCAGCGCCCCTGTCTAAATGCTGCTTGGTTTATGTGTATAAGGTTTCGTTTTACCAAGAACCAAGATAATCGTTTTGAGATAATTTTCTCCAGTACCTTTCCCGTACATGGAAGGAGGGATATGGGGCGGTATGAATCGGCTTGGGTTGGGTCCTTCATTGGTTTTGGTACCGGTATGGTACTTGTTGTTTTCCACATTTGTGGAATGATACCTTGGCTAAAAATGTGATTAAACAGGGAGAGAAGACGTTTTTTTCAAAATTTGTGGGGCATTCTTCAACATAACAAAAGAAATACGGTCGAAGCCTGGGGTTTTTCCTTTGGCTGAGCTGAGAGAACTTTCCATTTCGATATAATTAATGGGAACTTCTATAAGGCTAGCTGAGAAGTCGGTGTTATGGGGGGATGTTATATTATCGGTTGTGGTGGATTTCATTCGGAGAAAATCAGAATGAAAGTTTTTGTCGTCTGTATAGGCGGACCAAGTATTTCCAAAGTGTTTAGCTATTTCAATTGGCGAGTCTAGCGTACCTGTCTCTGATTTGATGATATGGAGTATAATTGATGAGGAGTATAATTGCCCGTGAGGGATTTTACACTAGCCCAGAGTTTTTTTTGAGGAGGCACTTGGGTTAATGTTGTATGTAAACTGTTTTACGAAATAAGGCATTGGCTTTACGATATGAGATGAGGTTTGAATCATTTGGGTACTTTTTGAATCTTTTCCAAGCACTTTGCTTTTCTTGCCTAAGTTCGTTGAGCTCTTTGTTCCACCAAGGGACCATCGATTTTTTTGATTTGTGCTGTGATTGGGGGATTGCCGTATTTGCTGCGTATCGGATAGACCTTTGAATTAAAGCTGCTTCTTTGTTTATATTCGTGGACGGTTCTTTATGGGATAAAAACTCTGTAACCTTGTCTTGGAATAATGGCCAGTTGGCTCTGTCAGTGTGATATTTTGGTGGGATTTTTATATTTTGATGGCCATATACGAAAGATATTGTAATATGCGAGCTACGGCTCGAGTAGATAAAACGATATTCTGTGAAATTTATTTCTTTATTTTCTAGTCTATAGAACAATTCAGTTCACACTATACTATTCTTCGCAAATTCTTTTCTTACAAGGTCTCTTTCCTCTCAAATCACTTTATCTCCTTTCAATTACTTAATTCACAAATCCAAACTAATTACTTCTTCTTGTTAACTCTCAACTTTCAATTTATCACAAAATTACAACTTCGGATATTATCACTTTTCCAATCTCTTCGCCACGGTTCTAAACCAACTGCCTCCTTTCGATCGCCATCTGTCCTTATATAGCAGAAGTTTCTGATAGCCAGAACCTTCTAGCAAATTCTTCGACCACTGGAACAGAAAATTCTGATGTAATAATTCCAGGATGACAATCATTTCTTCCAGTTATAATTCTCTCTTTATCTGTGGCATTGTCAGCTATTGCAGACACGAACCTCGCATGGAAGTACAGTTTGGAATGAGCTGGAGGAGCGTAGTTATTATTCTACATTATTGTTGCATACTTTTAGATGATGTTACAATATCATAGTAACGACGGGGTAATGGTCACTGCCGTGTAAATCTGGTAGCAATGTCCACGTAGTATTGGGACAAAGCTGGGACGAAATGAAAGTTAGGTCAATGTGGGTAAAGGTTTTATGTGTTGTGAAGTGAGTGGGCTGGCCGTCATTTAGTATGGTCAGGTTCGAATTATTTATAAACTGCTCGAATATTTTACCCCGTCTGTTGCTGCAAGGGCAACCCCATAGGGGGGTCCATGAATTAAAGTCACCTGTGAGAAGTACATGGGTTTGAATGCTGTTGATAATATTGTAATATGCGAGCTACGGCTCGAGTAGATAAAACAATATTCTGTGAAATTATTTCTTTATTTTCTAGTCTATAGAACAATTCAATTTCACACTATACTATTCTTCGCAAATTCTTTTCTTACAAGGTCTCTTTCCTCTCAAATCACTTTATCTCCTTTCAATTACTTAATTCACAAATCCAAACTAATTACTTCTTTTTTTTAACTCTCAACTTTCATTTTATCACAAAATCACAACTTCGCCCATTATCACTTTTCCAATCTCTTCGTGCGGTTCACAACCAACTGCTTGGTCTCGATCGCCATCTGTCCTTATATAGCAGAAGTTTCTGATAGCCAGAAACTTCTAGCAAATTCTTCGACCACTGGAACAAAAAAAATTCTGATGTAATAATTCCAAGATGACAATCATTTCTTCCAGTTATAATTCTCTCTTATCCGTGATGTTATCCGTCTCTTATCGTAGACATGAATTGTGGAGACTAACCGCAGACACGAACCCCGAATGAAAAGACACTTTGGAATGGGCTGTAGGAGCGTAGTTATTATTGTGTTACAATATTATGAAGTTCCCTGCACAAAAATGTTTGATCGAGTTTAATATATACTGATATGATAGTCAATTTGGTTTTTAATTCAACTTCGACAGCTATTGCGGATATATTGGAGTTAATCTTGATAAATCTATGTGGGATAGATCTGTGAACGAGCAGACAGGTGCCCTGTTTTGATGCGATATATATATATATAATTTAAAATTTGCTGTGCAATTTATTTTTTGAATATATTAATTCCACTTTAATATTTAAATCTAGATTATTAAACATTTGGGTTCCTTTGTACAAAATATTGCCTTTTAGTCGCAAGTGAAAATGGCACAGTTGCTTTATGTCATTACATGGCCAGTGATACCAATTCTAGTCATTTATAGCTGCTTTAGCTATTTGGTGTGTCTTAACTCCTGAAAACTCATTCATACCATTACAATCTAGCTGAACTGCACTCAATTAAGTATTAATATCCACAAGTCATATTCGTGTCAATTTGATATGTACAGCGACATTTGTGTATGGTCGATTTTTGTCGATTATTTTTTTGAGCGCGTAGTGAGATGTAGCCTTAATCGACATTTTCAGTTGGCAACACTGGGCATGTCATCTGTTATTGGCGGCATATTGTAGAGAATCCGCTGGTTTTGTGTGTCGGTTTTTTGATCCTCGTTTCTCAATTATTTCATTATTTCATATATAAGGACTATAAATTACCATGGGAATTCTAGGCTTATCAAAACTAATCGCAGATGTTGCACCATTTGCTGTAAAGGAGGGTGAAATGAAGAATTTTTTTGGTAAGGCTTTATTACAACACTGGAAATTACAACGAAATAAGGAATTTTGTAAATCTAGGCCGCAAATTTGCTATTGATGCTTCTATGTGCTTGTACCAATTCCTTATCGCTGTTCGAAGTGAAGGTATGCCTTGGAAACGTAAACTTTCATAAATTTAAATCAAATTTTCTCTAGGTGTCCAATTGACTACGGTGGATGGTGAAACTACCTCCCATTTAATGGGAATGTTCTTTAGAACAATTCGACTGCTAGAGAATGGCATTAAACCAGTTGATGGCAAACCACCAGATCTAAAGCCAGGGGAGTTGGAAAACGTGCCGAACGTCGTGAGGAAGCTCAGAAGGAGTTGCTGAAACTAATGGGTATTCCATATGTAGACGCACCATGTGAAGCAGAAGCACAATGTGCAGCACTAGTCAAAACCGGAAAAGTGTACACCACAGCTACGGAAGACATGGATGCTGTTACCTTTGGCTCATCCATTATGCTAAGGCATTTAACGTTTAGTGAGGCCAGAAAGATGCCAGTCAAGGAGTATAGCTATGAGAAAATCTTGAAGGGGTTTGAACTCAACTCGAAGGAGGAAAACAAGCTAGCTGACCTTCATTATAGTGAGCCTATACGGTATCATTTTATAGATCTATGCACCCTCCTTGGATGTGATTACTGTGACAGCATCAAAGGTGTTGGCCCTAAGCGAGCCATTGAGATGATCAACACATACAGAGACATTGAATCCATTCTAGAAAACATTGATAGGAAAAAGTATCATATTCCGGAGAATTGGAACTATGAGATTGCCAGGCAATTGTTTGTTACCCCAGATGTTACTGACCCAGTGGAGATTGATGTGATGGAGAAGTACTTTTTTCTGTCTAAAGAGTTTGATATCTGCTCAGCTTTTCTGCTTGTGGTTCAGCAATCTAAAATTTCAGGAGTTTTTACCAAGATACCAGACCAGTAGCGGTTTTCTGGGGTCGATCATCATCTAATCTCCATAAGGGCGTTATTTCTGCAGTCAACACTTGCATATTTCTTTCATGAAGTTAGCTTAAAGTTGCTATAATAATTTTTAGACGCGCAAATTAGTCTAAGCAAATCGAATCTAAGGCATTTCTCAGTTCTCTTGCGCTACAATGTGTGCTGAAGTTCGGGCTTCCTTTATTATTAGGCTGTGTCTAAGTACAGGGTAACTGTGTCGCCTTGTGATAAATTCGATATGTTTGATGAAGTGCACAGTGAAGAAATGTTCTTCATTTACATTGCCTTTAGCAATAATTTAACAAATAAAAAATTAGTTCGAATTGATTGTGTTATATTTCTTATTTTTTCTTTTAAGTGATGTTTTCTTGTGAATGATTAACAATTTACTAAAATGACTAGCAACTCTTTGGCAGTAAACGTGAATTTCTATCAACTATTGGAGGCTTTTCAGTACACAAATTCCAAGTGAAGTCTTCAATCCACATAATTTTTTTTTTTTTTTAATCGCATTAATGCTAATTTGTGACTAAAGTTTATCAATTGGCATCTTTGAAATAACCTGTGAATATGAATTTCTATCAACTATTGTCGCATTTGAGCAGTAAAGTGAAACATTTCATTCCAGGGCATCCTCGGATGAGGATGATTAGTACTTAGCAATCCGAAAATCGGATTGCTATATTCGAGAATCGAAAAACTTTTTGTTGCAGGCAACAACTCAATTTTTTTTTTTAAATTGGCACTTTGAAAGCCACTCGATTTTCGGACATTTCATTCGTTACGTGTTTATAGCTTTGCAGATTTATGCTTTTTTTAAAATCCATTTCTATGTGATAATTCATTAAACAGGTTATTTGGAAGATGTCAGTTTTAGTTTTTATTAGTTTAAGAAAAACTCTTTATTTATTTTTTATATTTATTATTTATGACAATATTAACTTATAATAAATTATATAATTAATATATATAATATATAGCTCTAGCTGTTGGGCTTTCGGCTATTCTTTAAACTAATTGAAAATTTTTATTTTCTACTTTCTAAGTTTAATGAAGAAAGCAATTTGTTGATGTTCTGAATATTGTGTTCTGAAGGGACAGACAGAAGTTCGACAAAAGATAGATTTAAGGATAAGTCTTTTATTCTGGATTTTATAGTGCTGCACTCCCAGATTAAGTGTTTGATGGTTAGTAATGTGCCAGAAATACAAAGATGATAAAGGGGAGGATCAGTTTTATTCATGACGTAACTGTGTGTTAGGTTTGTGTGTCCCATTCGAAGTCGTATATAGTTTTTTATCATCTTCGGAGAGCAGTACCTGGGTAGTAGACAGGTTGAGCTTCAGGGTTGATTGTGCTGTAATGATGCATATAATCTTGCCATTTTGCTTTTCTCTTTTGTTCCCAGTAGTGGTTTAAATATTTTCTGATGTCTTTTTTGTTGTAGGTCCACTGGGTAGTAAGAGGTTCTCCTACAGGAGCTTTAGCAGCAGTATCTTCGACTTCATGGCCCTTGATTCCCACATGTCCTGGAACCCAAAGACGTTGTAGTCTGTTTTTATTTGTGTTTAATTTATCCGGGATTGATTCAATAATTGGTGTTTTAGTGTTGAGAGGCTGTCGGTGCAGATTATAGTTTTGTTGTTCTTTGCTTTTACTATTGCCTGCATTATCGCTGTAGCCTCTACAGTAAAAATTGAAGAGTAGTGGGGCAGAAGTCCTTTGGATATTGTTTTTCCAGTTTCATCTACCACAGCGTATGCCGCACCGAATTCCGATTTTGAGCCATCAGTGAAAATTATGTCCCATTTCGACGATAATTGATCGTCTATCATCTTCTTCTTTGGAAGTTGAAGCTTTCTTTAGTGTATGGAGGGCTGTGTTTACAGATTCTTCTGTTAATGTCCACGGTGGGTATGATGTAGGCTTTGTTTGATGGGGTGGTACTGGTATATCTAAACTTTTGCCAAGGCAGATGGCGCTGTATATTGCGGGTGGGTGTTTAGGCAGTTTTTTTGCTGACATAATTTTTTTGGCATCTTGAGATATTTGAGAGTTTTTTGATGAGCTCAATTTTGATATGGTCATTGATGTGAGGAAATCGGCTCTGTTTTTGATGGATGGAAGTCCAGATTCAGTGAGGATATTCCACTTAGGTATTTTATAATATTTGCCCTGATACTTAGATTTTTCTTAAGTCTAAAACAATGTTCCTTAAAAGTAAATTTACAATCGAAAGTAACTCCAAGGGTGCTTAATTTGTTCACATTTTTAACATTGAAATTGTTAGAAATAAGAGAAATGTTTTTAGAACAACTAACTTTTTTACATATGTGCAATATACTACATTTTTCGTGAGAGATTTTAGCGCCTGAGGTCTTACACCAGGTGTTAAGGTCCTCTAGAGTGTTATTAAATATGACGGAGACTTCTGTAAGGTCTTTACATTTTGTGAATATAATTAAATCATCTGCATACAAACAGTGGTCTAACGAGTTATATTTAAAAAGAATTTTGCTTAGATCATTAAATGCTATTAGAAACAGTGTTACGGATAAGGGGGATCCTTGCGGTATTTTTGAGGTTGTAGATAGGGGAATAAGTTCCATTTAATTTGACACGGAATTTTCTGTTTGATAGAAAAAGTTAAACATTCTAGGCCCGACTTTTCACTCTGTTAATTTATTTAATATAACATGGATTCCAATTCTATCAAATCCTTTTTCAAAGTCTATTAATAGAATTGAAACATGGTTTTTGTTCGATAGGGCAGAAGAAACAAAATAGTCTATGTGTAAAAGTGAATCCATAGTGCAGCGCCCCTGTCTAAATGCTGCTTGGTTTATGTGTATAAGGTTTCGTTTTACCAAGAACCAAGATAATCGTTTTGAGATAATTTTCTCCAGTACCTTTCCCGTACATGGAAGGAGGGATATGGGTCGGTATGAATCGGCTTGGGTTGGGTCCTTCATTGGTTTTGGTACCGGTATGGTACTTGTTGTTTTCCACATTTGTGGAATGATACCTTGGCTAAAAATGTGAGAGAAGACGTTTTTTTCAGAATTGGTGGGGCATTCTTCAACATAACAAAAGAAATACGGTCGAAGCCTGGGGTTTTTCCTTTGGCTGAGCTGAGAGAACTTTCCATTTCGATATAATGAATGGGAACTTCTATAAGGCTAGCTGAGAAGTCGGTGTTATGGGGGGATGTTATATTATCGGTTGTGGTGGATTTCATTCGGAGAAAATCAGAATGAAAGTTTTTGTCGTCTGTATAGGCGGACCAAGTATTTCCAAAGTGTTTAGCTATTTCAATTGGCGAGTCTAGCGTACCTGTCTCTGATTTGATGATATGGAGTATAATTGATGAGGAGTATAATTGCCCGTGAGGGATTTTACACTAGCCCAGAGTTTTTTTTGAGGAGGCACTTGGGTTAATGTTGGATGTAAACTGTTTTACGAAATAAGGCATTGGCTTTACGATAGGAGATGAGGTTTGAATCATTTGGGTACTTTTTGAATCTTTTCCAAGCACTTTGCTTTTCTTGCCTAAGTTCGTTGAGCTCTTTGTTCCACCAAGGGACCATCGATTTTTTTGATTTGTGCTGTGATTGGGGGATTGCCGTATTTGCTGCGTATCGGATAGACCTTTGAATTAAAGCTGCTTCTTTGTTTATATTCGTGGACGGTTCTTTATGGGATAAAAACTCTGTAACCTTGTCTTGGAATAATGGCCAGTTGGCTCTGTCAGTGTGATATTTTGGTGGGATTTTTATATTTTGATGGCCATATACGAAAGATATTGTAATATGCGAGCTACGGCTCGAGTAGATAAAACGATATTCTGTGAAATTTATTTCTTTATTTTCTAGTCTATAGAACAATTCAGTTCACACTATACTATTCTTCGCAAATTCTTTTCTTACAAGGTCTCTTTCCTCTCAAATCACTTTATCTCCTTTCAATTACTTAATTCACAAATCCAAACTAATTACTTCTTCTTGTTAACTCTCAACTTTCAATTTATCACAAAATTACAACTTCGGATATTATCACTTTTCCAATCTCTTCGCCACGGTTCTAAACCAACTGCCTCCTTTCGATCGCCATCTGTCCTTATATAGCAGAAGTTTCTGATAGCCAGAAACTTCTAGCAAATTCTTCGACCACTGGAACAGAAAATTCTGATGTAATAATTCCAGGATGACAATCATTTCTTCCAGTTATAATTCTCTCTTTATCTGTGGCATTGTCAGCTATTGCAGACACGAACCTCGCATGGAAGTACAGTTTGGAATGAGCTGGAGGAGCGTAGTTATTATTCTACATTATTGTTGCATACTTTTAGATGATGTTACAATATCATAGTAACGACGGGGTAATGGTCACTGCCGTGTAAATCTGGTAGCAATGTCCACGTAGTATTGGGACAAAGCTGGGACGAAATGAAAGTTAGGTCAATGTGGGTAAAGGTTTTATGTGTTGTGAAGTGAGTGGGCTGGCCGTCATTTAGTATGGTCAGGTTCGAATTATTTATAAACTGCTCGAATATTTTACCCCGTCTGTTGCTGCAAGGGCAACCCCATAGGGGGGTCCATGAATTAAAGTCACCTGTGAGAAGTACATGGGGTTTGAATGCTGTTGATAATATTGTAATATGCGAGCTACGGCTCGAGTAGATAAAACAATATTCTGTGAAATTATTTCTTTATTTTCTAGTCTATAGAACAATTCAATTTCACACTATACTATTCTTCGCAAATTCTTTTCTTACAAGGTCTCTTTCCTCTCAAATCACTTTATCTCCTTTCAATTACTTAATTCACAAATCCAAACTAATTACTTCTTTTTTTTAACTCTCAACTTTCATTTTATCACAAAATCACAACTTCGCCCATTATCACTTTTCCAATCTCTTCGTGCGGTTCACAACCAACTGCTTGGTCTCGATCGCCATCTGTCCTTATATAGCAGAAGTTTCTGATAGCCAGAAACTTCTAGCAAATTCTTCGACCACTGGAACAAAAAAAATTCTGATGTAATAATTCCAAGATGACAATCATTTCTTCCAGTTATAATTCTCTCTTATCCGTGATGTTATCCGTCTCTTATCGTAGACATGAACTGTGGAGACTAACCGCAGACACGAACCCCGAATGAAAAGACACTTTGGAATGGGCTGTAGGAGCGTAGTTATTATTGTGTTACAATATTATGAAGTTCCCTGCACAAAAATGTTTGATCGAGTTTAATATATACTGATATGATAGTCAATTTGGTTTTTAATTCAACTTCGACAGCTATTGCGGATATATTGGAGTTAATCTTGATAAATCTATGTGGGATAGATCTGTGAACGAGCAGACAGGTGCCCTGTTTTGATGCGATATATATATATATAATTTAAAATTTGCTGTGCAATTTATTTTTTGAATATATTAATTCCACTTTAATATTTAAATCTAGATTATTAAACATTTGGGTTCCTTTGTACAAAATATTGCCTTTTAGTCGCAAGTGAAAATGGCACAGTTGCTTTATGTCATTACATGGCCAGTGATACCAATTCTAGTCATTTATAGCTGCTTTAGCTATTTGGTGTGTCTTAACTCCTGAAAACTCATTCATACCATTACAATCTAGCTGAACTGCACTCAATTAAGTATTAATATCCACAAGTCATATTCGTGTCAATTTGATATGTACAGCGACATTTGTGTATGGTCGATTTTTGTCGATTATTTTTTTGAGCGCGTAGTGAGATGTAGCCTTAATCGACATTTTCAGTTGGCAACACTGGGCATGTCATCTGTTATTGGCGGCATATTGTAGAGAATCCGCTGGTTTTGTGTGTCGGTTTTTTGATCCTCGTTTCTCAATTATTTCATTATTTCATATATAAGGACTATAAATTACCATGGGAATTCTAGGCTTATCAAAACTAATCGCAGATGTTGCACCATTTGCTGTAAAGGAGGGTGAAATGAAGAATTTTTTTGGTAAGGCTTTATTACAACACTGGAAATTACAACGAAATAAGGAATTTTGTAAATCTAGGCCGCAAATTTGCTATTGATGCTTCTATGTGCTTGTACCAATTCCTTATCGCTGTTCGAAGTGAAGGTATGCCTTGGAAACGTAAACTTTCATAAATTTAAATCAAATTTTCTCTAGGTGTCCAATTGACTACGGTGGATGGTGAAACTACCTCCCATTTAATGGGAATGTTCTTTAGAACAATTCGACTGCTAGAGAATGGCATTAAACCAGTTGATGGCAAACCACCAGATCTAAAGCCAGGGGAGTTGGAAAACGTGCCGAACGTAGTGAGGAAGCTCAGAAGGAGTTGCTGAAACTAATGGGTATTCCATATGTAGACGCACCATGTGAAGCAGAAGCACAATGTGCAGCACTAGTCAAAACCGGAAAAGTGTACACCACAGCTACGGAAGACATGGATGCTCTTACCTTTGGCTCATCCATTATGCTAAGGCATTTAACGTTTAGTGAGGCCAGAAAGATGCCAGTCAAGGTGTATAGCTATGAGAAAATCTTGAAGGGGTTTGAACTCAACTCGAAGGAGGAAAACAAGCTAGCTGACCTTCATTATAGTGAGCCTATACGGTATCATTTTATAGATCTATGCACCCTCCTTGGATGTGATTACTGTGACAGCATCAAAGGTGTTGGCCCTAAGCGAGCCATTGAGATGATCAACACATACAGAGACATTGAATCCATTCTAGAAAACATTGATAGGAAAAAGTATCATATTCCGGAGAATTGGAACTATGAGATTGCCAGGCAATTGTTTGTTACCCCAGATGTTACTGACCCAGTGGAGATTGATGTGATGGAGAAGTACTTTTTTCTGTCTAAAGAGTTTGATATCTGCTCAGCTTTTCTGCTTGTGGTTCAGCAATCTAAAATTTCAGGAGTTTTTACCAAGATACCAGACCAGTAGCGGTTTTCTGGGGTCGATCATCATCTAATCTCCATAAGGGCGTTATTTCTGCAGTCAACACTTGCATATTTCTTTCATGAAGTTAGCTTAAAGTTGCTATAATAATTTTTAGACGCGCAAATTAGTCTAAGCAAATCGAATCTAAGGCATTTCTCAGTTCTCTTGCGCTACAATGTGTGCTGAAGTTCGGGCTTCCTTTATTATTAGGCTGTGTCTAAGTACAGGGTAACTGTGTCGCCTTGTGATAAATTCGATATGTTTGATGAAGTGCACAGTGAAGAAATGTTCTTCATTTACATTGCCTTTAGCAATAATTTAACAAATAAAAAATTAGTTCGAATTGATTGTGTTATATTTCTTATTTTTTCTTTTAAGTGATGTTTTCTTGTGAATGATTAACAATTTACTAAAATGACTAGCAACTCTTTGGCAGTAAACGTGAATTTCTATCAACTATTGGAGGCTTTTCAGTACACAAATTCCAAGTGAAGTCTTCAATCCACATAATTTTTTTTTTTTTTTAATCGCATTAATGCTAATTTGTGACTAAAGTTTATCAATTGGCATCTTTGAAATAACCTGTGAATATGAATTTCTATCAACTATTGTCGCATTTGAGCAGTAAAGTGAAACATTTCATTCCAGGGCATCCTCGGATGAGGATGATTAGTACTTAGCAATCCGAAAATCGGATTGCTATATTCGAGAATCGAAAAACTTTTTGTTGCAGGCAACAACTCAATTTTTTTTTTTAAATTGGCACTTTGAAAGCCACTCGATTTTCGGACATTTCATTCGTTACGTGTTTATAGCTTTGCAGATTTATGCTTTTTTTAAAATCCATTTCTATGTGATAATTCATTAAACAGGTTATTTGGAAGATGTCAGTTTTAGTTTTTATTAGTTTAAGAAAAACTCTTTATTTATTTTTTATATTTATTATTTATGACAATATTAACTTATAATAAATTATATAATTAATATATATAATATATAGCTCTAGCTGTTGGGCTTTCGGCTATTCTTTAAACTAATTGAAAATTTTTATTTTCTACTTTCTAAGTTTAATGAAGAAAGCAATTTGTTGATGTTCTGAATATTGTGTTCTGAAGGGACAGACAGAAGTTCGACAAAAGATAGATTTAAGGATAAGTCTTTTATTCTGGATTTTATAGTGCTGCACTCCCAGATTAAGTGTTTGATGGTTAGTAATGTGCCAGAAATACAAAGATGATAAAGGGGAGGATCAGTTTTATTCATGACGTAACTGTGTGTTAGGTTTGTGTGTCCCATTCGAAGTCGTATATAGTTTTTTATCATCTTCGGAGAGCGGTACCTGGGTAGTAGACAGGTTGAGCTTCAGGGTTGATTGTGCTGTAATGATGCATATAATCTTGCCATTTTGCTTTTCTCTTTTGTTCCCAGTAGTGGTTTAAATATTTTCTGATGTCTTTTTTGTTGTAGGTCCACTGGGTAGTAAGAGGTTCTCCTACAGGAGCTTTAGCAGCAGTATCTTCGACTTCATGGCCCTTGATTCCCACATGTCCTGGAACCCAAAGACGTTGTAGTCTGTTTTTATTTGTGTTTAATTTATCCGGGATTGATTCAATAATTGGTGTTTTAGTGTTGAGAGGCTGTCGGTGCAGATTATAGTTTTGTTGTTCTTTGCTTTTACTATTGCCTGCATTATCGCTGTAGCCTCTACAGTAAAAATTGAAGAGTAGTGGGGCAGAAGTCCTTTGGATATTGTTTTTCCAGTTTCATCTACCACAGCGTATGCCGCACCGAATTCCGATTTTGAGCCATCAGTGAAAATTATGTCCCATTTCGACGATAATTGATCGTCTATCATCTTCTTCTTTGGAAGTTGAAGCTTTCTTTAGTGTATGGAGGGCTGTGTTTACAGATTCTTCTGTTAATGTCCACGGTGGGTATGATGTAGGCTTTGTTTGATGGGGTGGTACTGGTATATCTAAACTTTTGCCAAGGCAGATGGCGCTGTATATTGCGGGTGGGTGTTTAGGCAGTTTTTTTGCTGACATAATTTTTTTGGCATCTTGAGATATTTGAGAGTTTTTTGATGAGCTCAATTTTGATATGGTCATTGATGTGAGGAAATCGGCTCTGTTTTTGATGGATGGAAGTCCAGATTCAGTGAGGATATTCCACTTAGGTATTTTATAATATTTGCCCTGATACTTAGATTTTTCTTAAGTCTAAAACAATGTTCCTTAAAAGTAAATTTACAATCGAAAGTAACTCCAAGGGTGCTTAATTTGTTCACATTTTTAACATTGAAATTGTTAGAAATAAGAGAAATGTTTTTAGAACAACTAACTTTTTTACATATGTGCAATATACTACATTTTTCGTGAGAGATTTTAGCGCCTGAGGTCTTACACCAGGTGTTAAGGTCCTCTAGAGTGTTATTAAATATGACGGAGACTTCTGTAAGGTCTTTACATTTTGTGAATATAATTAAATCATCTGCATACAAACAGTGGTCTAACGAGTTATATTTAAAAAGAATTTTGCTTAGATCATTAAATGCTATTAGAAACAGTGTTACGGATAAGGGGGATCCTTGCGGTATTTTTGAGGTTGTAGATAGGGGAATAAGTTCCATTTAATTTGACACGGAATTTTCTGTTTGATAGAAAAAGTTAAACATTCTAGGCCCGACTTTTCACTCTGTTAATTTATTTAATATAACATGGATTCCAATTCTATCAAATCCTTTTTCAAAGTCTATTAATAGAATTGAAACATGGTTTTTGTTCGATAGGGCAGAAGAAACAAAATAGTCTATGTGTAAAAGTGAATCCATAGTGCAGCGCCCCTGTCTAAATGCTGCTTGGTTTATGTGTATAAGGTTTCGTTTTACCAAGAACCAAGATAATCGTTTTGAGATAATTTTCTCCAGTACCTTTCCCGTACATGGAAGGAGGGATATGGGGCGGTATGAATCGGCTTGGGTTGGGTCCTTCATTGGTTTTGGTACCGGTATGGTACTTGTTGTTTTCCACATTTGTGGAATGATACCTTGGCTAAAAATGTGAGAGAAGACGTTTTTTTCAGAATTGGTGGGGCATTCTTCAACATAACAAAAGAAATACGGTCGAAGCCTGGGGTTTTTCCTTTGGCTGAGCTGAGAGAACTTTCCATTTCGATATAATGAATGGGAACTTCTATAAGGCTAGCTGAGAAGTCGGTGTTATGGGGGGATGTTATATTATCGGTTGTGGTGGATTTCATTCGGAGAAAATCAGAATGAAAGTTTTTGTCGTCTGTATAGGCGGACCAAGTATTTCCAAAGTGTTTAGCTATTTCAATTGGCGAGTCTAGCGTACCTGTCTCTGATTTGATGATATGGAGTATAATTGATGAGGAGTATAATTGCCCGTGAGGGATTTTACACTAGCCCAGAGTTTTTTTTGAGGAGGCACTTGGGTTAATGTTGGATGTAAACTGTTTTACGAAATAAGGCATTGGCTTTACGATAGGAGATGAGGTTTGAATCATTTGGGTACTTTTTGAATCTTTTCCAAGCACTTTGCTTTTCTTGCCTAAGTTCGTTGAGCTCTTTGTTCCACCAAGGGACCATCGATTTTTTTGATTTGTGCTGTGATTGGGGGATTGCCGTATTTGCTGCGTATCGGATAGACCTTTGAATTAAAGCTGCTTCTTTGTTTATATTCGTGGACGGTTCTTTATGGGATAAAAACTCTGTAACCTTGTCTTGGAATAATGGCCAGTTGGCTCTGTCAGTGTGATATTTTGGTGGGATTTTTATATTTTGATGGCCATATACGAAAGATATTGTAATATGCGAGCTACGGCTCGAGTAGATAAAACGATATTCTGTGAAATTTATTTCTTTATTTTCTAGTCTATAGAACAATTCAGTTCACACTATACTATTCTTCGCAAATTCTTTTCTTACAAGGTCTCTTTCCTCTCAAATCACTTTATCTCCTTTCAATTACTTAATTCACAAATCCAAACTAATTACTTCTTCTTGTTAACTCTCAACTTTCAATTTATCACAAAATTACAACTTCGGATATTATCACTTTTCCAATCTCTTCGCCACGGTTCTAAACCAACTGCCTCCTTTCGATCGCCATCTGTCCTTATATAGCAGAAGTTTCTGATAGCCAGAAACTTCTAGCAAATTCTTCGACCACTGGAACAGAAAATTCTGATGTAATAATTCCAGGATGACAATCATTTCTTCCAGTTATAATTCTCTCTTTATCTGTGGCATTGTCAGCTATTGCAGACACGAACCTCGCATGGAAGTACAGTTTGGAATGAGCTGGAGGAGCGTAGTTATTATTCTACATTATTGTTGCATACTTTTAGATGATGTTACAATATCATAGTAACGACGGGGTAATGGTCACTGCCGTGTAAATCTGGTAGCAATGTCCACGTAGTATTGGGACAAAGCTGGGACGAAATGAAAGTTAGGTCAATGTGGGTAAAGGTTTTATGTGTTGTGAAGTGAGTGGGCTGGCCGTCATTTAGTATGGTCAGGTTCGAATTATTTATAAACTGCTCGAATATTTTACCCCGTCTGTTGCTGCAAGGGCAACCCCATAGGGGGGTCCATGAATTAAAGTCACCTGTGAGAAGTACATGGGGTTTGAATGCTGTTGATAATATTGTAATATGCGAGCTACGGCTCGAGTAGATAAAACAATATTCTGTGAAATTATTTCTTTATTTTCTAGTCTATAGAACAATTCAATTTCACACTATACTATTCTTCGCAAATTCTTTTCTTACAAGGTCTCTTTCCTCTCAAATCACTTTATCTCCTTTCAATTACTTAATTCACAAATCCAAACTAATTACTTCTTTTTTTTAACTCTCAACTTTCATTTTATCACAAAATCACAACTTCGCCCATTATCACTTTTCCAATCTCTTCGTGCGGTTCACAACCAACTGCTTGGTCTCGATCGCCATCTGTCCTTATATAGCAGAAGTTTCTGATAGCCAGAAACTTCTAGCAAATTCTTCGACCACTGGAACAAAAAAAATTCTGATGTAATAATTCCAAGATGACAATCATTTCTTCCAGTTATAATTCTCTCTTATCCGTGATGTTATCCGTCTCTTATCGTAGACATGAACTGTGGAGACTAACCGCAGACACGAACCCCGAATGAAAAGACACTTTGGAATGGGCTGTAGGAGCGTAGTTATTATTGTGTTACAATATTATGAAGTTCCCTGCACAAAAATGTTTGATCGAGTTTAATATATACTGATATGATAGTCAATTTGGTTTTTAATTCAACTTCGACAGCTATTGCGGATATATTGGAGTTAATCTTGATAAATCTATGTGGGATAGATCTGTGAACGAGCAGACAGGTGCCCTGTTTTGATGCGATATATATATATATAATTTAAAATTTGCTGTGCAATTTATTTTTTGAATATATTAATTCCACTTTAATATTTAAATCTAGATTATTAAACATTTGGGTTCCTTTGTACAAAATATTGCCTTTTAGTCGCAAGTGAAAATGGCACAGTTGCTTTATGTCATTACATGGCCAGTGATACCAATTCTAGTCATTTATAGCTGCTTTAGCTATTTGGTGTGTCTTAACTCCTGAAAACTCATTCATACCATTACAACCTAGCTGAACTGCACTCAATTAAGTATTAATATCCACAAGTCATATTCGTGTCAATTTGATATGTACAGCGACATTTGTGTATGGTCGATTTTTGTCGATTATTTTTTTGAGCGCGTAGTGAGATGTAGCCTTAATCGACATTTTCAGTTGGCAACACTGGGCATGTCATCTGTTATTGGCGGCATATTGTAGAGAATCCGCTGGTTTTGTGTGTCGGTTTTTTGATCCTCGTTTCTCAATTATTTCATTATTTCATATATAAGGACTATAAATTACCATGGGAATTCTAGGCTTATCAAAACTAATCGCAGATGTTGCACCATTTGCTGTAAAGGAGGGTGAAATGAAGAATTTTTTTGGTAAGGCTTTATTACAACACTGGAAATTACAACGAAATAAGGAATTTTGTAAATCTAGGCCGCAAATTTGCTATTGATGCTTCTATGTGCTTGTACCAATTCCTTATCGCTGTTCGAAGTGAAGGTATGCCTTGGAAACGTAAACTTTCATAAATTTAAATCAAATTTTCTCTAGGTGTCCAATTGACTACGGTGGATGGTGAAACTACCTCCCATTTAATGGGAATGTTCTTTAGAACAATTCGACTGCTAGAGAATGGCATTAAACCAGTTGATGGCAAACCACCAGATCTAAAGCCAGGGGAGTTGGAAAACGTGCCGAACGTCGTGAGGAAGCTCAGAAGGAGTTGCTGAAACTAATGGGTATTCCATATGTAGACGCACCATGTGAAGCAGAAGCACAATGTGCAGCACTAGTCAAAACCGGAAAAGTGTACACCACAGCTACGGAAGACATGGATGCTCTTACCTTTGGCTCATCCATTATGCTAAGGCATTTAACGTTTAGTGAGGCCAGAAAGATGCCAGTCAAGGTGTATAGCTATGAGAAAATCTTGAAGGGGTTTGAACTCAACTCGAAGGAGGAAAACAAGCTAGCTGACCTTCATTATAGTGAGCCTATACGGTATCATTTTATAGATCTATGCACCCTCCTTGGATGTGATTACTGTGACAGCATCAAAGGTGTTGGCCCTAAGCGAGCCATTGAGATGATCAACACATACAGAGACATTGAATCCATTCTAGAAAACATTGATAGGAAAAAGTATCATATTCCGGAGAATTGGAACTATGAGATTGCCAGGCAATTGTTTGTTACCCCAGATGTTACTGACCCAGTGGAGATTGATGTGATGGAGAAGTACTTTTTTCTGTCTAAAGAGTTTGATATCTGCTCAGCTTTTCTGCTTGTGGTTCAGCAATCTAAAATTTCAGGAGTTTTTACCAAGATACCAGACCAGTAGCGGTTTTCTGGGGTCGATCATCATCTAATCTCCATAAGGGCGTTATTTCTGCAGTCAACACTTGCATATTTCTTTCATGAAGTTAGCTTAAAGTTGCTATAATAATTTTTAGACGCGCAAATTAGTCTAAGCAAATCGAATCTAAGGCATTTCTCAGTTCTCTTGCGCTACAATGTGTGCTGAAGTTCGGGCTTCCTTTATTATTAGGCTGTGTCTAAGTACAGGGTAACTGTGTCGCCTTGTGATAAATTCGATATGTTTGATGAAGTGCACAGTGAAGAAATGTTCTTCATTTACATTGCCTTTAGCAATAATTTAACAAATAAAAAATTAGTTCGAATTGATTGTGTTATATTTCTTATTTTTTCTTTTAAGTGATGTTTTCTTGTGAATGATTAACAATTTACTAAAATGACTAGCAACTCTTTGGCAGTAAACGTGAATTTCTATCAACTATTGGAGGCTTTTCAGTACACAAATTCCAAGTGAAGTCTTCAATCCACATAATTTTTTTTTTTTTTTAATCGCATTAATGCTAATTTGTGACTAAAGTTTATCAATTGGCATCTTTGAAATAACCTGTGAATATGAATTTCTATCAACTATTGTCGCATTTGAGCAGTAAAGTGAAACATTTCATTCCAGGGCATCCTCGGATGAGGATGATTAGTACTTAGCAATCCGAAAATCGGATTGCTATATTCGAGAATCGAAAAACTTTTTGTTGCAGGCAACAACTCAATTTTTTTTTTTAAATTGGCACTTTGAAAGCCACTCGATTTTCGGACATTTCATTCGTTACGTGTTTATAGCTTTGCAGATTTATGCTTTTTTTAAAATCCATTTCTATGTGATAATTCATTAAACAGGTTATTTGGAAGATGTCAGTTTTAGTTTTTATTAGTTTAAGAAAAACTCTTTATTTATTTTTTATATTTATTATTTATGACAATATTAACTTATAATAAATTATATAATTAATATATATAATATATAGCTCTAGCTGTTGGGCTTTCGGCTATTCTTTAAACTAATTGAAAATTTTTATTTTCTACTTTCTAAGTTTAATGAAGAAAGCAATTTGTTGATGTTCTGAATATTGTGTTCTGAAGGGACAGACAGAAGTTCGACAAAAGATAGATTTAAGGATAAGTCTTTTATTCTGGATTTTATAGTGCTGCACTCCCAGATTAAGTGTTTGATGGTTAGTAATGTGCCAGAAATACAAAGATGATAAAGGGGAGGATCAGTTTTATTCATGACGTAACTGTGTGTTAGGTTTGTGTGTCCCATTCGAAGTCGTATATAGTTTTTTATCATCTTCGGAGAGCGGTACCTGGGTAGTAGACAGGTTGAGCTTCAGGGTTGATTGTGCTGTAATGATGCATATAATCTTGCCATTTTGCTTTTCTCTTTTGTTCCCAGTAGTGGTTTAAATATTTTCTGATGTCTTTTTTGTTGTAGGTCCACTGGGTAGTAAGAGGTTCTCCTACAGGAGCTTTAGCAGCAGTATCTTCGACTTCATGGCCCTTGATTCCCACATGTCCTGGAACCCAAAGACGTTGTAGTCTGTTTTTATTTGTGTTTAATTTATCCGGGATTGATTCAATAATTGGTGTTTTAGTGTTGAGAGGCTGTCGGTGCAGATTATAGTTTTGTTGTTCTTTGCTTTTACTATTGCCTGCATTATCGCTGTAGCCTCTACAGTAAAAATTGAAGAGTAGTGGGGCAGAAGTCCTTTGGATATTGTTTTTCCAGTTTCATCTACCACAGCGTATGCCGCACCGAATTCCGATTTTGAGCCATCAGTGAAAATTATGTCCCATTTCGACGATAATTGATCGTCTATCATCTTCTTCTTTGGAAGTTGAAGCTTTCTTTAGTGTATGGAGGGCTGTGTTTACAGATTCTTCTGTTAATGTCCACGGTGGGTATGATGTAGGCTTTGTTTGATGGGGTGGTACTGGTATATCTAAACTTTTGCCAAGGCAGATGGCGCTGTATATTGCGGGTGGGTGTTTAGGCAGTTTTTTTGCTGACATAATTTTTTTGGCATCTTGAGATATTTGAGAGTTTTTTGATGAGCTCAATTTTGATATGGTCATTGATGTGAGGAAATCGGCTCTGTTTTTGATGGATGGAAGTCCAGATTCAGTGAGGATATTCCACTTAGGTATTTTATAATATTTGCCCTGATACTTAGATTTTTCTTAAGTCTAAAACAATGTTCCTTAAAAGTAAATTTACAATCGAAAGTAACTCCAAGGGTGCTTAATTTGTTCACATTTTTAACATTGAAATTGTTAGAAATAAAAGAAATGTTTTTAGAACAACTAACTTTTTTACATATGTGCAATATACTACATTTTTCGTGAGAGATTTTAGCGCCTGAGGTCTTACACCAGGTGTTAAGGTCCTCTAGAGTGTTATTAAATATGACGGAGACTTCTGTAAGGTCTTTACATTTTGTGAATATAATTAAATCATCTGCATACAAACAGTGGTCTAACGAGTTATATTTAAAAAGAAT
The DNA here is from genome assembly GCA_963082735.1 of Pocota personata. Taxonomy (NCBI): domain Eukaryota; kingdom Metazoa; phylum Arthropoda; class Insecta; order Diptera; family Syrphidae; genus Pocota; species Pocota personata. The sequence continues at coordinate 24,384,985 of OY720432.1, forward strand.
TTTGCTTAGATCATTAAATGCTATTAGAAACAGTGTTACGGATAAGGGGGATCCTTGCGGTATTTTTGAGGTTGTAGATAGGGGAATAAGTTCCATTTAATTTGACACGGAATTTTCTGTTTGATAGAAAAAGTTAAACATTCTAGGCCCGACTTTTCACTCTGTTAATTTATTTAATATAACATGGATTCCAATTCTATCAAATCCTTTTTCAAAGTCTATTAATAGAATTGAAACATGGTTTTTGTTCGATAGGGCAGAAGAAACAAAATAGTCTATGTGTAAAAGTGAATCCATAGTGCAGCGCCCCTGTCTAAATGCTGCTTGGTTTATGTGTATAAGGTTTCGTTTTACCAAGAACCAAGATAATCGTTTTGAGATAATTTTCTCCAGTACCTTTCCCGTACATGGAAGGAGGGATATGGGGCGGTATGAATCGGCTTGGGTTGGGTCCTTCATTGGTTTTGGTACCGGTATGGTACTTGTTGTTTTCCACATTTGTGGAATGATACCTTGGCTAAAAATGTGATTAAACAGGGAGAGAAGACGTTTTTTTCAGAATTGGTGGGGCATTCTTCAACATAACAAAAGAAATACGGTCGAAGCCTGGGGTTTTTCCTTTGGCTGAGCTGAGAGAACTTTCCATTTCGATATAATTAATGGGAACTTCTATAAGGCTAGCTGAGAAGTCGGTGTTATGGGGGGATGTTATATTATCGGTTGTGGTGGATTTCATTCGGAGAAAATCAGAATGAAAGTTTTTGTCGTCTGTATAGGCGGACCAAGTATTTCCAAAGTGTTTAGCTATTTCAATTGGCGAGTCTAGCGTACCTGTCTCTGATTTGATGATATGGAGTATAATTGATGAGGAGTATAATTGCCCGTGAGGGATTTTACACTAGCCCAGAGTTTTTTTTGAGGAGGCACTTGGGTTAATGTTGGATGTAAACTGTTTTACGAAATAAGGCATTGGCTTTACGATAGGAGATGAGGTTTGAATCATTTGGGTACTTTTTGAATCTTTTCCAAGCACTTTGCTTTTCTTGCCTAAGTTCGTTGAGCTCTTTGTTCCACCAAGGGACCATCGATTTTTTTGATTTGTGCTGTGATTGGGGGGTTGCCGTATTTGCTGCGTATCGGATAGACCTTTGAATTAAAGCTGCTTCTTTGTTTATATTCGTGGACGGTTCTTTATGGGATAAAAACTCTGTAACCTTGTCTTGGAATAATGGCCAGTTGGCTCTGTCAGTGTGATATTTTGGTGGGATTTTTATATTTTGATGGCCATATACGAAAGATATTGTAATATGCGAGCTACGGCTCGAGTAGATAAAACGATATTCTGTGAAATTTATTTCTTTATTTTCTAGTCTATAGAACAATTCAGTTCACACTATACTATTCTTCGCAAATTCTTTTCTTACAAGGTCTCTTTCCTCTCAAATCACTTTATCTCCTTTCAATTACTTAATTCACAAATCCAAACTAATTACTTCTTCTTGTTAACTCTCAACTTTCAATTTATCACAAAATTACAACTTCGGATATTATCACTTTTCCAATCTCTTCGCCACGGTTCTAAACCAACTGCCTCCTTTCGATCGCCATCTGTCCTTATATAGCAGAAGTTTCTGATAGCCAGAAACTTCTAGCAAATTCTTCGACCACTGGAACAGAAAATTCTGATGTAATAATTCCAGGATGACAATCATTTCTTCCAGTTATAATTCTCTCTTTATCTGTGGCATTGTCAGCTATTGCAGACACGAACCTCGCATGGAAGTACAGTTTGGAATGAGCTGGAGGAGCGTAGTTATTATTCTACATTATTGTTACATACTTTTAGATGATGTTACAATATCATAGTAACGACGGGGTAATGGTCACTGCCGTGTAAATCTGGTAGCAATGTCCACGTAGTATTGGGACAAAGCTGGGACGAAATGAAAGTTAGGTCAATGTGGGTAAAGGTTTTATGTGTTGTGAAGTGAGTGGGCTGGCCGTCATTTAGTATGGTCAGGTTCGAATTATTTATAAACTGCTCGAATATTTTACCCCGTCTGTTGCTGCAAGGGCAACCCCATAGGGGGGTCCATGAATTAAAGTCACCTGTGAGAAGTACAGGGGTTTGAATGCTGTTGATAATATTGTAATATGCGAGCTACGGCTCGAGTAGATAAAACAATATTCTGTGAAATTATTTCTTTACTTTCTAGTCTATAGAACAATTCAATTTCACACTATACTATTCTTCGCAAATTCTTTTCTTACAAGGTCTCTTTCCTCTCAAATCACTTTATCTCCTTTCAATTACTTAATTCACAAATCCAAACTAATTACTTCTTTTTTTTAACTCTCAACTTTCATTTTATCACAAAATCACAACTTCGCCCATTATCACTTTTCCAATCTCTTCGTGCGGTTCACAACCAACTGCCTCCTTTCGATCGCCATCTGTCCTTATATAGCAGAAGTTTCTGATAGCCAGAAACTTCTAGCAAATTCTTCGACCACTGGAACAAAAAAAATTCTGATGTAATAATTCCAAGATGACAATCATTTCTTCCAGTTATAATTCTCTCTTATCCGTGATGTTATCCGTCTCTTATCGTAGACATGAACTGTGGAGACTAACCGCAGACACGAACCCCGAATGAAAAGACACTTTGGAATGGGCTGTAGGAGCGTAGTTATTATTATGTTACAATATTATGAAGTTCCCTGCACAAAAATGTTTGATCGGGTTTAATATATACTGATATGATAGTCAATTTGGTTTTTAATTCAACTTCGACAGCTATTGCGGATATATTGGAGTTAATCTTGATAAATCTATGTGGGATAGATCTGTGAACGAGCAGACAGGTGCCCTGTTTTGATGCGATATATATATATATAATTTAAAATTTGCTGTGCAATTTATTTTTTGAATATATTAATTCCACTTTAATATTTAAATCTAGATTATTAAACATTTGGGTTCCTTTGTACAAAATATTGCCTTTTAGTCGCAAGTGAAAATGGCACAGTTGCTTTATGTCATTACATGGCCAGTGATACCAATTCTAGTCATTTATAGCTGCTTTAGCTATTTGGTGTGTCTTAACTCCTGAAAACTCATTCATACCATTACAACCTAGCTGAACTGCACTCAATTAAGTATTAATATCCACAAGTCATATTCGTGTCAATTTGATATGTACAGCGACATTTGTGTATGGTCGATTTTTGTCGATTATTTTTTTGAGCGCGTAGTGAGATGTAGCCTTAATCGACATTTTCAGTTGGCAACACTGGGCATGTCATCTGTTATTGGCGGCATATTGTAGAGAATCCGCTGGTTTTGTGTGTCGGTTTTTTGATCCTCGTTTCTCAATTATTTCATTATTTCATATATAAGGACTATAAATTACCATGGGAATTCTAGGCTTATCAAAACTAATCGCAGATGTTGCACCATTTGCTGTAAAGGAGGGTGAAATGAAGAATTTTTTTGGTAAGGCTTTATTACAACACTGGAAATTACAACGAAATAAGGAATTTTGTAAATCTAGGCCGCAAAATTGCTATTGATGCTTCTATGTGCTTGTACCAATTCCTTATCGCTGTTCGAAGTGAAGGTATGCCTTGGAAACGTAAACTTTCATAAATTTAAATCAAATTTTCTCTAGGTGTCCAATTGACTACGGTGGATGGTGAAACTACCTCCCATTTAATGGGAATGTTCTTTAGAACAATTCGACTGCTAGAGAATGGCATTAAACCAGTTGATGGCAAACCACCAGATCTAAAGCCAGGGGAGTTGGAAAACGTGCCGAACGTCGTGAGGAAGCTCAGAAGGAGTTGCTGAAACTAATGGGTATTCCATATGTAGACGCACCATGTGAAGCAGAAGCACAATGTGCAGCACTAGTCAAAGCCGGAAAAGTGTACACCACAGCTACGGAAGACATGGATGCTCTTACCTTTGGCTCATCCATTATGCTAAGGCATTTAACGTTTAGTGAGGCCAGAAAGATGCCAGTCAAGGAGTATAGCTATGAGAAAATCTTGAAGGGGTTTGAACTCAACTCGAAGGAGGAAAACAAGCTAGCTGACCTTCATTATAGTGAGCCTATACGGTATCATTTTATAGATCTATGCACCCTCCTTGGATGTGATTACTGTGACAGCATCAAAGGTGTTGGCCCTAAGCGAGCCATTGAGATGATCAACACATACAGAGACATTGAATCCATTCTAGAAAACATTGATAGGAAAAAGTATCATATTCCGGAGAATTGGAACTATGAGATTGCCAGGCAATTGTTTGTTACCCCAGATGTTACTGACCCAGTGGAGATTGATGTGATGGAGAAGTACTTTTTTCTGTCTAAAGAGTTTGATATCTGCTCAGCTTTTCTGCTTGTGGTTCAGCAATCTAAAATTTCAGGAGTTTTTACCAAGATACCAGACCAGTAGCGGTTTTCTGGGGTCGATCATCATCTAATCTCCATAAGGGCGTTATTTCTGCAGTCAACACTTGCATATTTCTTTCATGAAGTTAGCTTAAAGTTGCTATAATAATTTTTAGACGCGCAAATTAGTCTAAGCAAATCGAATCTAAGGCATTTCTCAGTTCTCTTGCGCTACAATGTGTGCTGAAGTTCGGGCTTCCTTTATTATTAGGCTGTGTCTAAGTACAGGGTAACTGTGTCGCCTTGTGATAAATTCGATATGTTTGATGAAGTGCACAGTGAAGAAATGTTCTTCATTTACATTGCCTTTAGCAATAATTTAACAAATAAAAAATTAGTTCGAATTGATTGTGTTATATTTCTTATTTTTTCTTTTAAGTGATGTTTTCTTGTGAATGATTAACAATTTACTAAAATGACTAGCAACTCTTTGGCAGTAAACGTGAATTTCTATCAACTATTGGAGGCTTTTCAGTACACAAATTCCAAGTGAAGTCTTCAATCCACATAATTTTTTTTTTTTTTAATCGCATTAATGCTAATTTGTGACTAAAGTTTATCAATTGGCATCTTTGAAATAACCTGTGAATATGAATTTCTATCAACTATTGTCGCATTTGAGCAGTAAAGTGAAACATTTCATTCCAGGGCATCCTCGGATGAGGATGATTAGTACTTAGCAATCCGAAAATCGGATTGCTATATTCGAGAATCGAAAAACTTTTTGTTGCAGGCAACAACTCAATTTTTTTTTTTTAAATTGGCACTTTGAAAGCCACTCGATTTTCGGACATTTCATTCGTTACGTGTTTATAACTTTGCAGATTTATGCTTTTTTTAAAATCCATTTCTATGTGATAATTCATTAAACAGGTTATTTGGAAGATGTCAGTTTTAGTTTTTTTGGTTTTTAGTTTTTATTAGTTTAAGAAAAACTCTTTATTTATTTTTTATATTTATTATTTATGACAATATTAACTTATAATAAATTATATAATTAATATATATAATATATAGCTCTAGCTGTTGGGCTTTCGGCTATTCTTTAAACTAATTGAAAATTTTTATTTTCTACTTTCTAAGTTTAATGAAGAAAGCAATTTGTTGATGTTCTGAAGGGACAGACAGAAGTTCGACAAAAGATAGATTTAAGGATAAGTCTTTTATTCTGGATTTTATAGTGCTGCACTCCCAGATTAAGTGTTTGATGGTTAGTAATGTGCCAGAAATACAAAGATGATAAAGGGGAGGATCAGTTTTATTCATGACGTAACTGTGTGTTAGGTTTGTGTGTCCCATTCGAAGTCGTATATAGTTTTTTATCATCTTCGGAGAGCGGTACCTGGGTAGTAGACAGGTTGAGCTTCAGGGTTGATTGTGCTGTAATGATGCATATAATCTTGCCATTTTGCTTTTCTCTTTTGTTCCCAGTAGTGGTTTAAATATTTTCTGATGTCTTTTTTGTTGTAGGTCCACTGGGTAGTAAGAGGTTCTCCTACAGGAGCTTTAGCAGCAGTATCTTCGACTTCATGGCCCTTGATTCCCACATGTCCTGGAACCCAAAGACGTTGTAGTCTGTTTTTATTTGTGTTTAATTTATCCGGGATTGATTCAATAATTGGTGTTTTAGTGTTGAGAGGCTGTCGGTGCAGATTATAGTTTTGTTGTTCTTTGCTTTTACTATTGCCTGCATTATCGCTGTAGCCTCTACAGTAAAAATTGAAGAGTAGTGGGGCAGAAGTCCTTTGGATATTGTTTTTCCAGTTTCATCTACCACAGCGTATGCCGCACCGAATTCCGATTTTGAGCCATCAGTGAAAATTATGTCCCATTTCGACGATAATTGATCGTCTATCATCTTCTTCTTTGGAAGTTGAAGCTTTCTTTAGTGTATGGAGGGCTGTGTTTACAGATTCTTCTGTTAATGTCCACGGTGGGTATGATGTAGGCTTTGTTTGATGGGGTGGTACTGGTATATCTAAACTTTTGCCAAGGCAGATGGCGCTGTATATTGCGGGTGGGTGTTTAGGCAGTTTTTTTGCTGACATAATTTTTTTGGCATCTTGAGATATTTGAGAGTTTTTTGATGAGCTCAATTTTGATATGGTCATTGATGTGAGGAAATCGGCTCTGTTTTTGATGGATGGAAGTCCAGATTCAGCGAGGATATTCCACTTAGGTATTTTATAATATTTGCCCTGATACTTAGATTTTTCTTAAGTCTAAAACAATGTTCCTTAAAAGTAAATTTACAATCGAAAGTAACTCCAAGGGTGCTTAATTTGTTCACATTTTTAACATTGAAATTGTTAGAAATAAGAGAAATGTTTTTCGAACAACTAACTTTTTTACATATGTGCAATATACTACATTTTTCGTGAGAGATTTTAGCGCCTGAGGTCTTACACCAGGTGTTAAGGTCCTCTAGAGTGTTATTAAATATGACGGAGACTTCTGTAAGGTCTTTACATTTTGTGAATATAATTAAATCATCTGCATACAAACAGTGGTCTAACGAGTTATATTTAAAAAGAATTTTGCTTAGATCATTAAATGCTATTAGAAACAGTGTTACGGATAAGGGGGATCCTTGCGGTATTTTTGAGGTTGTAGATAGGGGAATAAGTTCCATTTAATTTGACACGGAATTTTCTGTTTGATAGAAAAAGTTAAACATTCTAGGCCCGACTTTTCACTCTGTTAATTTATTTAATATAACATGGATTCCAATTCTATCAAATCCTTTTTCAAAGTCTATTAATAGAATTGAAACATGGTTTTTGTTCGATAGGGCAGAAGAAACAAAATAGTCTATGTGTAAAAGTGAATCCATAGTGCAGCGCCCCTGTCTAAATGCTGCTTGGTTTATGTGTATAAGGTTTCGTTTTACCAAGAACCAAGATAATCGTTTTGAGATAATTTTCTCCAGTACCTTTCCCGTACATGGAAGGAGGGATATGGGGCGGTATGAATCGGCTTGGGTTGGGTCCTTCATTGGTTTTGGTACCGGTATGGTACTTGTTGTTTTCCACATTTGTGGAATGATACCTTGGCTAAAAATGTGATTAAACAGGGAGAGAAGACGTTTTTTTCAGAATTGGTGGGGCATTCTTCAACATAACAAAAGAAATACGGTCGAAGCCTGGGGTTTTTCCTTTGGCTGAGCTGAGAGAACTTTCCATTTCGATATAATTAATGGGAACTTCTATAAGGCTAGCTGAGAAGTCGGTGTTATGGGGGGATGTTATATTATCGGTTGTGGTGGATTTCATTCGGAGAAAATCAGAATGAAAGTTTTTGTCGTCTGTATAGGCGGACCAAGTATTTCCAAAGTGTTTAGCTATTTCAATTGGCGAGTCTAGCGTACCTGTCTCTGATTTGATGATATGGAGTATAATTGATGAGGAGTATAATTGCCCGTGAGGGATTTTACACTAGCCCAGAGTTTTTTTTGAGGAGGCACTTGGGTTAATGTTGGATGTAAACTGTTTTACGAAATAAGGCATTGGCTTTACGATAGGAGATGAGGTTTGAATCATTTGGGTACTTTTTGAATCTTTTCCAAGCACTTTGCTTTTCTTGCCTAAGTTCGTTGAGCTCTTTGTTCCACCAAGGGACCATCGATTTTTTTGATTTGTGCTGTGATTGGGGGATTGCCGTATTTGCTGCGTATCGGATAGACCTTTGAATTAAAGCTGCTTCTTTGTTTATATTCGTGGACGGTTCTTTATGGGATAAAAACTCTGTAACCTTGTCTTGGAATAATGGCCAGTTGGCTCTGTCAGTGTGATATTTTGGTGGGATTTTTATATTTTGATGGCCATATACGAAAGATATTGTAATATGCGAGCTACGGCTCGAGTAGATAAAACGATATTCTGTGAAATTTATTTCTTTATTTTCTAGTCTATAGAACAATTCAGTTCACACTATACTATTCTTCGCAAATTCTTTTCTTACAAGGTCTCTTTCCTCTCAAATCACTTTATCTCCTTTCAATTACTTAATTCACAAATCCAAACTAATTACTTCTTCTTGTTAACTCTCAACTTTCAATTTATCACAAAATTACAACTTCGGATATTATCACTTTTCCAATCTCTTCGCCACGGTTCTAAACCAACTGCCTCCTTTCGATCGCCATCTGTCCTTATATAGCAGAAGTTTCTGATAGCCAGAAACTTCTAGCAAATTCTTCGACCACTGGAACAGAAAATTCTGATGTAATAATTCCAGGATGACAATCATTTCTTCCAGTTATAATTCTCTCTTTATCTGTGGCATTGTCAGCTATTGCAGACACGAACCTCGCATGGAAGTACAGTTTGGAATGAGCTGGAGGAGCGTAGTTATTATTCTACATTATTGTTGCATACTTTTAGATGATGTTACAATATCATAGTAACGACGGGGTAATGGTCACTGCCGTGTAAATCTGGTAGCAATGTCCACGTAGTATTGGGACAAAGCTGGGACGAAATGAAAGTTAGGTCAATGTGGGTAAAGGTTTTATGTGTTGTGAAGTGAGTGGGCTGGCCGTCATTTAGTATGGTCAGGTTCGAATTATTTATAAACTGCTCGAATATTTTACCCCGTCTGTTGCTGCAAGGGCAACCCCATAGGGGGGTCCATGAATTAAAGTCACCTGTGAGAAGTACAGGGGTTTGAATGCTGTTGATAATATTGTAATATGCGAGCTACGGCTCGAGTAGATAAAACAATATTCTGTGAAATTATTTCTTTATTTTCTAGTCTATAGAACAATTCAATTTCACACTATACTATTCTTCGCAAATTCTTTTCTTACAAGGTCTCTTTCCTCTCAAATCACTTTATCTCCTTTCAATTACTTAATTCACAAATCCAAACTAATTACTTCTTTTTTTTAACTCTCAACTTTCATTTTATCACAAAATCACAACTTCGCCCATTATCACTTTTCCAATCTCTTCGTGCGGTTCACAACCAACTGCTTGGTCTCGATCGCCATCTGTCCTTATATAGCAGAAGTTTCTGATAGCCAGAAACTTCTAGCAAATTCTTCGACCACTGGAACAAAAAAAATTCTGATGTAATAATTCCAAGATGACAATCATTTCTTCCAGTTATAATTCTCTCTTATCCGTGATGTTATCCGTCTCTTATCGTAGACATGAACTGTGGAGACTAACCGCAGACACGAACCCCGAATGAAAAGACACTTTGGAATGGGCTGTAGGAGCGTAGTTATTATTATGTTACAATATTATGAAGTTCCCTGCACAAAAATGTTTGATCGGGTTTAATATATACTGATATGATAGTCAATTTGGTTTTTAATTCAACTTCGACAGCTATTGCGGATATATTGGAGTTAATCTTGATAAATCTATGTGGGATAGATCTGTGAACGAGCAGACAGGTGCCCTGTTTTGATGCGATATATATATATATAATTTAAAATTTGCTGTGCAATTTATTTTTTGAATATATTAATTCCACTTTAATATTTAAATCTGGATTATTAAACATTTGGGTTCCTTTGTACAAAATATTGCCTTTTAGTCGCAAGTGAAAATGGCACAGTTGCTTTATGTCATTACATGGCCAGTGATACCAATTCTAGTCATTTATAACTGCTTTAGCTATTTGGTGTGTCTTAACTCCTGAAAACTCATTCATACCATTACAACCTAGCTGAACTGCACTCAATTAAGTATTAATATCCACAAGTCATATTCGTGTCAATTTGATATGTACAGCGACATTTGTGTATGGTCGATTTTTGTCGATTATTTTTTTGAGCGCGTAGTGAGATGTAGCCTTAATCGACATTTTCAGTTGGCAACACTGGGCATGTCATCTGTTATTGGCGGCATATTGTAGAGAATCCGCTGGTTTTGTGTGTCGGTTTTTTGATCCTCGTTTCTCAATTATTTCATTATTTCATATATAAGGACTATAAATTACCATGGGAATTCTAGGCTTATCAAAACTAATCGCAGATGTTGCACCATTTGCTGTAAAGGAGGGTGAAATGAAGAATTTTTTTGGTAAGGCTTTATTACAACACTGGAAATTACAACGAAATAAGGAATTTTGTAAATCTAGGCCGCAAAATTGCTATTGATGCTTCTATGTGCTTGTACCAATTCCTTATCGCTGTTCGAAGTGAAGGTATGCCTTGGAAACGTAAACTTTCATAAATTTAAATCAAATTTTCTCTAGGTGTCCAATTGACTACGGTGGATGGTGAAACTACCTCCCATTTAATGGGAATGTTCTTTAGAACAATTCGACTGCTAGAGAATGACATTAAACCAGTTGATGGCAAACCACCAGATCTAAAGCCAGGGGAGTTGGAAAACGTGCCGAACGTCGTGAGGAAGCTCAGAAGGAGTTGCTGAAACTAATGGGTATTCCATATGTAGACGCACCATGTGAAGCAGAAGCACAATGTGCAGCACTAGTCAAAGCCGGAAAAGTGTACACCACAGCTACGGAAGACATGGATGCTCTTACCTTTGGCTCATCCATTATGCTAAGGCATTTAACGTTTAGTGAGGCCAGAAAGATGCCAGTCAAGGAGTATAGCTATGAGAAAATCTTGAAGGGGTTTGAACTCAACTCGAAGGAGGAAAACAAGCTAGCTGACCTTCATTATAGTGAGCCTATACGGTATCATTTTATAGATCTATGCACCCTCCTTGGATGTGATTACTGTGACAGCATCAAAGGTGTTGGCCCTAAGCGAGCCATTGAGATGATCAACACATACAGAGACATTGAATCCATTCTAGAAAACATTGATAGGAAAAAGTATCATATTCCGGAGAATTGGAACTATGAGATTGCCAGGCAATTGTTTGTTACCCCAGATGTTACTGACCCAGTAGAGATTGATGTGATGGAGAAGTACTTTTTTCTGTCTAAAGAGTTTGATATCTGCTCAGCTTTTCTGCTTGTGGTTCAGCAATCTAAAATTTCAGGAGTTTTTACCAAGATACCAGACCAGTAGCGGTTTTCTGGGGTCGATCATCATCTAATCTCCATAAGGGCGTTATTTCTGCAGTCAACACTTGCATATTTCTTTCATGAAGTTAGCTTAAAGTTGCTATAATAATTTTTAGACGCGCAAATTAGTCTAAGCAAATCGAATCTAAGGCATTTCTCAGTTCTCTTGCGCTACAATGTGTGCTGAAGTTCGGGCTTCCTTTATTATTAGGCTGTGTCTAAGTACAGGGTAACTGTGTCGCCTTGTGATAAATTCGATATGTTTGATGAAGTGCACAGTGAAGAAATGTTCTTCATTTACATTGCCTTTAGCAATAATTTAACAAATAAAAAATTAGTTCGAATTGATTGTGTTATATTTCTTATTTTTTCTTTTAAGTGATGTTTTCTTGTGAATGATTAACAATTTACTAAAATGACTAGCAACTCTTTGGCAGTAAACGTGAATTTCTATCAACTATTGGAGGCTTTTCAGTACACAAATTCCAAGTGAAGTCTTCAATCCACATAATTTTTTTTTTTTTTAATCGCATTAATGCTAATTTGTGACTAAAGTTTATCAATTGGCATCTTTGAAATAACCTGTGAATATGAATTTCTATCAACTATTGTCGCATTTGAGCAGTAAAGTGAAACATTTCATTCCAGGGCATCCTCGGATGAGGATGATTAGTACTTAGCAATCCGAAAATCGGATTGCTATATTCGAGAATCGAAAAACTTTTTGTTGCAGGCAACAACTCATTTTTTTTTTTTTAAATTGGCACTTTGAAAGCCACTCGATTTTCGGACATTTCATTCGTTACGTGTTTATAGCTTTGCAGATTTATGCTTTTTTTAAAATCCATTTCTATGTGATAATTCATTAAACAGGTTATTTGGAAGATGTCAGTTTTAGTTTTTTTGGTTTTTAGTTTTTATTAGTTTAAGAAAAACTCTTTATTTATTTTTTATATTTATTATTTATGACAATATTAACTTATAATAAATTATATAATTAATATATATAATATATAGCTCTAGCTGTTGGGCTTTCGGCTATTCTTTAAACTAATTGAAAATTTTTATTTTCTACTTTCTAAGTTTAATGAAGAAAGCAATTTGTTGATGTTCTGAATATTGTGTTCTGAAGGGACAGACAGAAGTTCGACAAAAGATAGATTTAAGGATAAGTCTTTTATTCTGGATTTTATAGTGCTGCACTCCCAGATTAAGTGTTTGATGGTTAGTAATGTGCCAGAAATACAAAGATGATAAAGGGGAGGATCAGTTTTATTCATGACGTAACTGTGTGTTAGGTTTGTGTGTCCCATTCGAAGTCGTATATAGTTTTTTATCATCTTCGGAGAGCAGTACCTGGGTAGTAGACAGGTTGAGCTTCAGGGTTGATTGTGCTGTAATGATGCGTATAATCTTGCCATTTTGCTTTTCTCTTTTGTTCCCAGTAGTGGTTTAAATATTTTCTGATGTCTTTTTTGTTGTAGGTCCACTGGGTAGTAAGAGGTTCTCCTACAGGAGCTTTAGCAGCAGTATCTTCGACTTCATGGCCCTTGATTCCCACATGTCCTGGAACCCAAAGACGTTGTAGTCTGTTTTTATTTGTGTTTAATTTATCCGGGATTGATTCAATAATTGGTGTTTTAGTGTTGAGAGGCTGTCGGTGCAGATTATAGTTTTGTTGTTCTTTGCTTTTACTATTGCCTGCATTATCGCTGTAGCCTCTACAGTAAAAATTGAAGAGTAGTGGGGCAGAAGTCCTTTGGATATTGTTTTTCCAGTTTCATCTACCACAGCGTATGCCGCACCGAATTCCGATTTTGAGCCATCAGTGAAAATTATGTCCCATTTCGACGATAATTGATCGTCTATCATCTTCTTCTTTGGAAGTTGAAGCTTTCTTTAGTGTATGGAGGGCTGTGTTTACAGATTCTTCTGTTAATGTCCACGGTGGGTATGATGTAGGCTTTGTTTGATGGGGTGGTACTGGTATATCTAAACTTTTGCCAAGGCAGATGGCGCTGTATATTGCGGGTGGGTGTTTAGGCAGTTTTTTTGCTGACATAATTTTTTTGGCATCTTGAGATATTTGAGAGTTTTTTGATGAGCTCAATTTTGATATGGTCATTGATGTGAGGAAATCGGCTCTGTTTTTGATGGATGGAAGTCCAGATTCAGTGAGGATATTCCACTTAGGTATTTTATAATATTTGCCCTGATACTTAGATTTTTCTTAAGTCTAAAACAATGTTCCTTAAAAGTAAATTTACAATCGAAAGTAACTCCAAGGGTGCTTAATTTGTTCACATTTTTAACATTGAAATTGTTAGAAATAAGAGAAATGTTTTTAGAACAACTAACTTTTTTACATATGTGCAATATACTACATTTTTCGTGAGAGATTTTAGCGCCTGAGGTCTTACACCAGGTGTTAAGGTCCTCTAGAGTGTTATTAAATATGACGGAGACTTCTGTAAGGTCTTTACATTTTGTGAATATAATTAAATCATCTGCATACAAACAGTGGTCTAACGAGTTATATTTAAAAAGAATTTTGCTTAGATCATTAAATGCTATTAGAAACAGTGTTACGGATAAGGGGGATCCTTGCGGTATTTTTGAGGTTGTAGATAGGGGAATAAGTTCCATTTAATTTGACACGGAATTTTCTGTTTGATAGAAAAAGTTAAACATTCTAGGCCCGACTTTTCACTCTGTTAATTTATTTAATATAACATGGATTCCAATTCTATCAAATCCTTTTTCAAAGTCTATTAATAGAATTGAAACATGGTTTTTGTTCGATAGGGCAGAAGAAACAAAATAGTCTATGTGTAAAAGTGAATCCATAGTGCAGCGCCCCTGTCTAAATGCTGCTTGGTTTATGTGTATAAGGTTTCGTTTTACCAAGAACCAAGATAATCGTTTTGAGATAATTTTCTCCAGTACCTTTCCCGTACATGGAAGGAGGGATATGGGGCGGTATGAATCGGCTTGGGTTGGGTCCTTCATTGGTTTTGGTACCGGTATGGTACTTGTTGTTTTCCACATTTGTGGAATGATACCTTGGCTAAAAATGTGATTAAACAGGGAGAGAAGACGTTTTTTTCAGAATTGGTGGGGCATTCTTCAACATAACAAAAGAAATACGGTCGAAGCCTGGGGTTTTTCCTTTGGCTGAGCTGAGAGAACTTTCCATTTCGATATAATTAATGGGAACTTCTATAAGGCTAGCTGAGAAGTCGGTGTTATAGGGGGATGTTATATTATCGGTTGTGGTGGATTTCATTCGGAGAAAATCAGAATGAAAGTTTTTGTCGTCTGTATAGGCGGACCAAGTATTTCCAAAGTGTTTAGCTATTTCAATTGGCGAGTCTAGCGTACCTGTCTCTGATTTGATGATATGGAGTATAATTGATGAGGAGTATAATTGCCCGTGAGGGATTTTACACTAGCCCAGAGTTTTTTTTGAGGAGGCACTTGGGTTAATGTTGGATGTAAACTGTTTTACGAAATAAGGCATTGGCTTTACGATAGGAGATGAAGTTTGAATCATTTGGGTACTTTTTGAATCTTTTCCAAGCACTTTGCTTTTCTTGCCTAAGTTCGTTGAGCTCTTTGTTCCACCAAGGGACCATCGATTTTTTTGATTTGTGCTGTGATTGGGGGATTGCCGTATTTGCTGCGTATCGGATAGACCTTTGAATTAAAGCTGCTTCTTTGTTTATATTCGTGGACGGTTCTTTATGGGATAAAAACTCTGTAACCTTGTCTTGGAATAATGGCCAGTTGGCTCTGTCAGTGTGATATTTTGGTGGGATTTTTATATTTTGATGGCCATATACGAAAGATATTGTAATATGCGAGCTACGGCTCGAGTAGATAAAACGATATTCTGTGAAATTTATTTCTTTATTTTCTAGTCTATAGAACAATTCAGTTCACACTATACTATTCTTCGCAAATTCTTTTCTTACAAGGTCTCTTTCCTCTCAAATCACTTTATCTCCTTTCAATTACTTAATTCACAAATCCAAACTAATTACTTCTTCTTGTTAACTCTCAACTTTCAATTTATCACAAAATTACAACTTCGGATATTATCACTTTTCCAATCTCTTCGCCACGGTTCTAAACCAACTGCCTCCTTTTGATCGCCATCTGTCCTTATATAGCAGAAGTTTCTGATAGCCAGAAACTTCTAGCAAATTCTTCGACCACTGGAACAGAAAATTCTGATGTAATAATTCCAGGATGACAATCATTTCTTCCAGTTATAATTCTCTCTTTATCTGTGGCATTGTCAGCTATTGCAGACACGAACCTCGCATGGAAGTACAGTTTGGAATGAGCTGGAGGAGCGTAGTTATTATTCTACATTATTGTTGCATACTTTTAGATGATGTTACAATATCATAGTAACGACGGGGTAATGGTCACTGCCGTGTAAATCTGGTAGCAATGTCCACGTAGTATTGGGACAAAGCTGGGACGAAATGAAAGTTAGGTCAATGTGGGTAAAGGTTTTATGTGTTGTGAAGTGAGTGGGCTGGCCGTCATTTAGTATGGTCAGGTTCGAATTATTTATAAACTGCTCGAATATTTTACCCCGTCTGTTGCTGCAAGGGCAACCCCATAGGGGGGTCCATGAATTAAAGTCACCTGTGAGAAGTACAGGGGTTTGAATGCTGTTGATAATATTGTAATATGCGAGCTACGGCTCGAGTAGATAAAACAATATTCTGTGAAATTATTTCTTTATTTTCTAGTCTATAGAACAATTCAATTTCACACTATACTATTCTTCGCAAATTCTTTTCTTACAAGGTCTCTTTCCTCTCAAATCACTTTATCTCCTTTCAATTACTTAATTCACAAATCCAAACTAATTACTTCTTTTTTTTAACTCTCAACTTTCATTTTATCACAAAATCACAACTTCGCCCATTATCACTTTTCCAATCTCTTCGTGCGGTTCACAACCAACTGCTTGGTCTCGATCGCCATCTGTCCTTATATAGCAGAAGTTTCTGATAGCCAGAAACTTCTAGCAAATTCTTCGACCACTGGAACAAAAAAAATTCTGATGTAATAATTCCAAGATGACAATCATTTCTTCCAGTTATAATTCTCTCTTATCCGTGATGTTATCCGTCTCTTATCGTAGACATGAACTGTGGAGACTAACCGCAGACACGAACCCCGAATGAAAAGACACTTTGGAATGGGCTGTAGGAGCGTAGTTATTATTATGTTACAATATTATGAAGTTCCCTGCACAAAAATGTTTGATCGGGTTTAATATATACTGATATGATAGTCAATTTGGTTTTTAATTCAACTTCGACAGCTATTGCGGATATATTGGAGTTAATCTTGATAAATCTATGTGGGATAGATCTGTGAACGAGCAGACAGGTGCCCTGTTTTGATGCGATATATATATATATAATTTAAAATTTGCTGTGCAATTTATTTTTTGAATATATTAATTCCACTTTAATATTTAAATCTAGATTATTAAACATTTGGGTTCCTTTGTACAAAATATTGCCTTTTAGTCGCAAGTGAAAATGGCACAGTTGCTTTATGTCATTACATGGCCAGTGATACCAATTCTAGTCATTTATAACTGCTTTAGCTATTTGGTGTGTCTTAACTCCTGAAAACTCATTCATACCATTACAACCTAGCTGAACTGCACTCAATTAAGTATTAATATCCACAAGTCATATTCGTGTCAATTTGATATGTACAGCGACATTTGTGTATGGTCGATTTTTGTCGATTATTTTTTTGAGCGCGTAGTGAGATGTAGCCTTAATCGACATTTTCAGTTGGCAACACTGGGCTGTCATCTGTTATTGGCGGCATATTGTAGAGAATCCGCTGGTTTTGTGTGTCGGTTTTTTGATCCTCGTTTCTCAATTATTTCATTATTTCATATATAAGGACTATAAATTACCATGGGAATTCTAGGCTTATCAAAACTAATCGCAGATGTTGCACCATTTGCTGTAAAGGAGGGTGAAATGAAGAATTTTTTTGGTAAGGCTTTATTACAACACTGGAAATTACAACGAAATAAGGAATTTTGTAAATCTAGGCCGCAAAATTGCTATTGATGCTTCTATGTGCTTGTACCAATTCCTTATCGCTGTTCGAAGTGAAGGTATGCCTTGGAAACGTAAACTTTCATAAATTTAAATCAAATTTTCTCTAGGTGTCCAATTGACTACGGTGGATGGTGAAACTACCTCCCATTTAATGGGAATGTTCTTTAGAACAATTCGACTGCTAGAGAATGACATTAAACCAGTTGATGGCAAACCACCAGATCTAAAGCCAGGGGAGTTGGAAAACGTGCCGAACGTCGTGAGGAAGCTCAGAAGGAGTTGCTGAAACTAATGGGTATTCCATATGTAGACGCACCATGTGAAGCAGAAGCACAATGTGCAGCACTAGTCAAAGCCGGAAAAGTGTACACCACAGCTACGGAAGACATGGATGCTCTTACCTTTGGCTCATCCATTATGCTAAGGCATTTAACGTTTAGTGAGGCCAGAAAGATGCCAGTCAAGGAGTATAGCTATGAGAAAATCTTGAAGGGGTTTGAACTCAACTCGAAGGAGGAAAACAAGCTAGCTGACCTTCATTATAGTGAGCCTATACGGTATCATTTTATAGATCTATGCACCCTCCTTGGATGTGATTACTGTGACAGCATCAAAGGTGTTGGCCCTAAGCGAGCCATTGAGATGATCAACACATACAGAGACATTGAATCCATTCTAGAAAACATTGATAGGAAAAAGTATCATATTCCGGAGAATTGGAACTATGAGATTGCCAGGCAATTGTTTGTTACCCCAGATGTTACTGACCCAGTGGAGATTGATGTGATGGAGAAGTACTTTTTTCTGTCTAAAGAGTTTGATATCTGCTCAGCTTTTCTGCTTGTGGTTCAGCAATCTAAAATTTCAGGAGTTTTTACCAAGATACCAGACCAGTAGCGGTTTTCTGGGGTCGATCATCATCTAATCTCCATAAGGGCGTTATTTCTGCAGTCAACACTTGCATATTTCTTTCATGAAGTTAGCTTAAAGTTGCTATAATAATTTTTAGACGCGCAAATTAGTCTAAGCAAATCGAATCTAAGGCATTTCTCAGTTCTCTTGCGCTACAATGTGTGCTGAAGTTCGGGCTTCCTTTATTATTAGGCTGTGTCTAAGTACAGGGTAACTGTGTCGCCTTGTGATAAATTCGATATGTTTGATGAAGTGCACAGTGAAGAAATGTTCTTCATTTACATTGCCTTTAGCAATAATTTAACAAATAAAAAATTAGTTCGAATTGATTGTGTTATATTTCTTATTTTTTCTTTTAAGTGATGTTTTCTTGTGAATGATTAACAATTTACTAAAATGACTAGCAACTCTTTGGCAGTAAACGTGAATTTCTATCAACTATTGGAGGCTTTTCAGTACACAAATTCCAAGTGAAGTCTTCAATCCACATAATTTTTTTTTTTTTAATCGCATTAATGCTAATTTGTGACTAAAGTTTATCAATTGGCATCTTTGAAATAACCTGTGAATATGAATTTCTATCAACTATTGTCGCATTTGAGCAGTAAAGTGAAACATTTCATTCCAGGGCATCCTCGGATGAGGATGATTAGTACTTAGCAATCCGAAAATCGGATTGCTATATTCGAGAATCGAAAAACTTTTTGTTGCAGGCAACAACTCAATTTTTTTTTTTAAATTGGCACTTTGAAAGCCACTCGATTTTCGGACATTTCATTCGTTACGTGTTTATAGCTTTGCAGATTTATGCTTTTTTTAGAATCCATTTCTATGTGATAATTCATTAAACAGGTTATTTGGAAGATGTCAGTTTTAGTTTTTTTGGTTTTTAGTTTTTATTAGTTTAAGAAAAACTCTTTATTTATTTTTTATATTTATTATTTATGACAATATTAACTTATAATAAATTATATAATTAATATATATAATATATAGCTCTAGCTGTTGGGCTTTCGGCTATTCTTTAAACTCTTTTGTTCCCAGTAGTGGTTTAAATATTTTCTGATGTCTTTTTTGTTGTAGGTCCACTGGGTAGTAAGAGGTTCTCCTACAGGAGCTTTAGCAGCAGTATCTTCGACTTCATGGCCCTTGATTCCCACATGTCCTGGAACCCAAAGACGTTGTAGTCTGTTTTTATTTGTGTTTAATTTATCCGGGATTGATTCAATAATTGGTGTTTTGTTGTTGGTATTTTTAATTGCTTGTAGTGTTGAGAGGCTGTCGGTGCAGATTATAGTTTTGTTGTTCTTTGCTTTTACTATTGCCTGCATTATCGCTGTAGCCTCTACAGTAAAAATTGAAGAGTAGTGGGGCAGAAGTCCTTTGGATATTGTTTTTCCAGTTTCATCTACCACAGCGTATGCCGCACCGAATTCCGATTTTGAGCCATCAGTGAAAATTATGTCCCATTTCGACGATAATTGATCGTCTATCATCTTCTTCTTTGGAAGTTGAAGCTTTCTTTAGTGTATGGAGGTCTGTGTTTACAGATTCTTCTGTTAATGTCCACGGTGGGTATGATGTAGGCTTTGTTTGATGGGGTGGTACTGGTATATCTAAACTTTTGCCAAGGCAGATGGCGCTGTATATTGCGGGTGGGTGTTTAGGCAGTTTTTTTGCTGACATAATTTTTTTGGCATCTTGAGATATTTGAGAGTTTTTTGATGAGCTCAATTTTGATATGGTCATTGATGTGAGGAAATCGGCTCTGTTTTTGATGGATGGAAGTCCAGATTCAGTGAGGATATTCCACTTAGGTATTTTATAATATTTGCCCTGATACTTAGATTTTTCTTAAGTCTAAAACAATGTTCCTTAAAAGTAAATTTACAATCGAAAGTAACTCCAAGGGTGCTTAATTTGTTCACATTTTTAACATTGAAATTGTTAGAAATAAGAGAAATGTTTTTAGAACAACAAACTTTTTTACATATGTGCAATATACTACATTTTTCGTGAGAGATTTTAGCGCCTGAGGTCTTACACCAGGTGTTAAGGTCCTCTAGAGTGTTATTAAATATGACGGAGACTTCTGTAAGGTCTTTACATTTTGTGAATATAATTAAATCATCTGCATACAAACAGTGGTCTAACGAGTTATATTTAAAAAGAATTTTGCTTAGATCATTAAATGCTATTAGAAACAGTGTTACGGATAAGGGGGATCCTTGCGGTATTTTTGAGGTTGTAGATAGGGGAATAAGTTCCATTTAATTTGACACGGAATTTTCTGTTTGATAGAAAAAGTTAAACATTCTAGGCCCGACTTTTCACTCTGTTAATTTATTTAATATAACATGGATTCCAATTCTATCAAATCCTTTTTCAAAGTCTATTAATAGAATTGAAACATGGTTTTTGTTCGATAGGGCAGAAGAAACAAAATAGTCTATGTGTAAAAGTGAATCCATAGTGCAGCGCCCCTGTCTAAATGCTGCTTGGTTTATGTGTATAAGGTTTCGTTTTACCAAGAACCAAGATAATCGTTTTGAGATAATTTTCTCCAGTACCTTTCCCGTACATGGAAGGAGGGATATGGGGCGGTATGAATCGGCTTGGGTTGGGTCCTTCATTGGTTTTGGTACCGGTATGGTACTTGTTGTTTTCCACGTTTGTGGAATGATACCTTGGCTAAAAATGTGATTAAACAGGGAGAGAAGACGTTTTTTTCAGAATTGGTGGGGCATTCTTCAACATAACAAAAGAAATACGGTCGAAGCCTGGGGTTTTTCCTTTGGCTGAGCTGAGAGAACTTTCCATTTCGATATAATTAATGGGAACTTCTATAAGGCTAGCTGAAAAGTCGGTGTTATGGGGGGATGTTATATTATCGGTTGTGGTGGATTTCATTCGGAGAAAATCAGAATGAAAGTTTTTGTCGTCTGTATAGGCGGACCGAGTATTTCCAAAGTGTTTAGCTATTTCAATTGGCGAGTCTAGCGTACCTGTCTCTGATTTGATGATATGGAGTATAATTGATGAGGAGTATAATTGCCCGTGAGGGATTTTACACTAGCCCAGAGTTTTTTTTGAGGAGGCACTTGGGTTAATGTTGGATGTAAACTGTTTTACGAAATAAGGCATTGGCTTTACGATAGGAGATGAGGTTTGAATCATTTGGGTACTTTTTGAATCTTTTCCAAGCACTTTGCTTTTCTTGCCTAAGTTCGTTGAGCTCTTTGTTCCACCAAGGGACCATCGATTTTTTTGATTTGTGCTGTGATTGGGGGATTGCCGTATTTGCTGCGTATCGGATAGACCTTTGAATTAAAGCTGCTTCTTTGTTTATATTCGTGGACGGTTCTTTATGGGATAAAAACTCTGTAACCTTGTCTTGGAATAATGGCCAGTTGGCTCTGTCAGTGTGATATTTTGGTGGGATTTTTATATTTTGATGGCCATATACGAAAGATATTGTAATATGCGAGCTACGGCTCGAGTAGATAAAACGATATTCTGTGAAATTTATTTCTTTATTTTCTAGTCTATAGAACAATTCAGTTCACACTATACTATTCTTCGCAAATTCTTTTCTTACAAGGTCTCTTTCCTCTCAAATCACTTTATCTCCTTTCAATTACTTAATTCACAAATCCAAACTAATTACTTCTTCTTGTTAACTCTCAACTTTCAATTTATCACAAAATTACAACTTCGGATATTATCACTTTTCCAATCTCTTCGCCACGGTTCTAAACCAACTGCCTCCTTTTGATCGCCATCTGTCCTTATATAGCAGAAGTTTCTGATAGCCAGAAACTTCTAGCAAATTCTTCGACCACTGGAACAGAAAATTCTGATGTAATAATTCCAGGATGACAATCATTTCTTCCAGTTATAATTCTCTCTTTATCTGTGCCATTGTCAGCTATTGCAGACACGAACCTCGCATGGAAGTACAGTTTGGAATGAGCTGGAGGAGCGTAGTTATTATTCTACATTATTGTTGCATACTTTTAGATGATGTTACAATATCATAGTAACGACGGGGTAATGGTCACTGCCGTGTAAATCTGGTAGCAATGTCCACGTAGTATTGGGACAAAGCTGGGACGAAATGAAAGTTAGGTCAATGTGGGTAAAGGTTTTATGTGTTGTGAAGTGAGTGGGCTGGCCGTCATTTAGTATGGTCAGGTTCGAATTATTTATAAACTGCTCGAATATTTTACCCCGTCTGTTGCTGCAAGGGCAACCCCATAGGGGGGTCCATGAATTAAAGTCACCTGTGAGAAGTACAGGGGTTTGAATGCTGTTGATAATATTGTAATATGCGAGCTACGGCTCGAGTAGATAAAACAATATTCTGTGAAATTATTTCTTTATTTTCTAGTCTATAAAACAATTCAATTTCACACTATACTATTCTTCGCAAATTCTTTTCTTACAAGGTCTCTTTCCTCTCAAATCACTTTATCTCCTTTCAATTACTTAATTCACAAATCCAAACTAATTACTTCTTTTTTTTAACTCTCAACTTTCATTTTATCACAAAATCACAACTTCGCCCATTATCACTTTTCCAATCTCTTCGTGCGGTTCACAACCAACTGCTTGGTCTCGATCGCCATCTGTCCTTATATAGCAGAAGTTTCTGATAGCCAGAAACTTCTAGCAAATTCTTCGACCACTGGAACAAAAAAAATTCTGATGTAATAATTCCAAGATGACAATCATTTCTTCCAGTTATAATTCTCTCTTATCCGTGATGTTATCCGTCTCTTATCGTAGACATGAACTGTGGAGACTAACCGCAGACACGAACCCCGAATGAAAAGACACTTTGGAATGGGCTGTAGGAGCGTAGTTATTATTATGTTACAATATTATGAAGTTCCCTGCACAAAAATGTTTGATCGGGTTTAATATATACTGATATGATAGTCAATTTGGTTTTTAATTCAACTTCGACAGCTATTGCGGATATATTGGAGTTAATCTTGATAAATCTATGTGGGATAGATCTGTGAACGAGCAGACAGGTGCCCTGTTTTGATGCGATATATATATATATAATTTAAAATTTGCTGTGCAATTTATTTTTTGAATATATTAATTCCACTTTAATATTTAAATCTAGATTATTAAACATTTGGGTTCCTTTGTACAAAATATTGCCTTTTAGTCGCAAGTGAAAATGGCACAGTTGCTTTATGTCATTACATGGCCAGTGATACCAATTCTAGTCATTTATAGCTGCTTTAGCTATTTGGTGTGTCTTAACTCCTGAAAACTCATTCATACCATTACAACCTAGCTGAACTGCACTCAATTAAGTATTAATATCCACAAGTCATATTCGTGTCAATTTGATATGTACAGCGACATTTGTGTATGGTCGATTTTTGTTGATTATTTTTTTGAGCGCGTAGTGGGATGTAGCCTTAATCGACATTTTCAGTTGGCAACACTGGGCATGTCATCTGTTATTGGCGGCATATTGTAGAGAATCCGCTGGTTTTGTGTGTCGGTTTTTTGATCCTCGTTTCTCAATTATTTCATTATTTCATATATAAGGACTATAAATTACCATGGGAATTCTAGGCTTATCAAAACTAATCGCAGATGTTGCACCATTTGCTGTAAAGGAGGGTGAAATGAAGAATTTTTTTGGTAAGGCTTTATTACAACACTGGAAATTACAACGAAATAAGGAATTTTGTAAATCTAGGCCGCAAAATTGCTATTGATGCTTCTATGTGCTTGTACCAATTCCTTATCGCTGTTCGAAGTGAAGGTATGCCTTGGAAACGTAAACTTTCATAAATTTAAATCAAATTTTCTCTAGGTGTCCAATTGACTACGGTGGATGGTGAAACTACCTCCCATTTAATGGGAATGTTCTTTAGAACAATTCGACTGCTAGAGAATGGCATTAAACCAGTTGATGGCAAACCACCAGATCTAAAGCCAGGGGAGTTGGAAAACGTGCCGAACGTCGTGAGGAAGCTCAGAAGGAGTTGCTGAAACTAATGGGTATTCCATATGTAGACGCACCATGTGAAGCAGAAGCACAATGTGCAGCACTAGTCAAAGCCGGAAAAGTGTACACCACAGCTACGGAAGACATGGATGCTCTTACCTTTGGCTCATCCATTATGCTAAGGCATTTAACGTTTAGTGAGGCCAGAAAGATGCCAGTCAAGGAGTATAGCTATGAGAAAATCTTGAAGGGGTTTGAACTCAACTCGAAGGAGGAAAACAAGCTAGCTGACCTTCATTATAGTGAGCCTATACGGTATCATTTTATAGATCTATGCACCCTCCTTGGATGTGATTACTGTGACAGCATCAAAGGTGTTGGCCCTAAGCGAGCCATTGAGATGATCAACACATACAGAGACATTGAATCCATTCTAGAAAACATTGATAGGAAAAAGTATCATATTCCGGAGAATTGGAACTATGAGATTGCCAGGCAATTGTTTGTTACCCCAGATGTTACTGACCCAGTGGAGATTGATGTGATGGAGAAGTACTTTTTTCTGTCTAAAGAGTTTGATATCTGCTCAGCTTTTCTGCTTGTGGTTCAGCAATCTAAAATTTCAGGAGTTTTTACCAAGATACCAGACCAGTAGCGGTTTTCTGGGGTCGATCATCATCTAATCTCCATAAGGGCGTTATTTCTGCAGTCAACACTTGCATATTTCTTTCATGAAGTTAGCTTAAAGTTGCTATAATAATTTTTAGACGCGCAAATTAGTCTAAGCAAATCGAATCTAAGGCATTTCTCAGTTCTCTTGCGCTACAATGTGTGCTGAAGTTCGGGCTTCCTTTATTATTAGGCTGTGTCTAAGTACAGGGTAACTGTGTCGCCTTGTGATAAATTCGATATGTTTGATGAAGTGCACAGTGAAGAAATGTTCTTCATTTACATTGCCTTTAGCATTAATTTAACAAATAAAAAATTAGTTCGAATTGATTGTGTTATATTTCTTATTTTTTCTTTTAAGTGATGTTTTCTTGTGAATGATTAACAATTTACTAAAATGACTAGCAACTCTTTGGCAGTAAACGTGAATTTCTATCAACTACTGGAGGCTTTTCGGTACACAAATTCCAAGTGAAGTCTTCAATCCACATAATTTTTTTTTTTTTTAATCGCATTAATGCTAATTTGTGACTAAAGTTTATCAATTGGCATCTTTGAAATAACCTGTGAATATGAATTTCTATCAACTATTGTCGCATTTGAGCAGTAAAGTGAAACATTTCATTCCAGGGCATCTTCGGATGAGGATGATTAGTACTTAGCAATCCGAAAATCGGATTGCTATATTCGAGAATCGAAAAACTTTTTGTTGCAGGCAACAACTCAATTTTTTTTTTTAAATTGCCACTTTGAAAGCCACTCGATTTTCGGACATTTCATTCGTTACGTGTTTATAGCTTTGCAGATTTATGCTTTTTTTAAAATCCATTTCTATGTGATAATTCATTAAACAGGTTATTTGGAAGATGTCAGTTTTAGTTTTTTTGGTTTTTAGTTTTTATTAGTTTAAGAAAAACTCTTTATTTATTTTTTATATTTATTATTTATGACAATATTAACTTATAATAAATTATATAATTAATATATATAATATATAGCTCTAGCTGTTGGGCTTTCGGCTATTCTTTAAACTAATTGAAAATTTTTATTTTCTACTTTCTAAGTTTAATGAAGAAAGCAATTTGTTGATGTTCTGAATATTGTGTTCTGAAGGGACAGGCAGAAGTTCGACAAAAGATAGATTTAAGGATAAGTCTTTTATTCTGGATTTTATAGTGCTGCACTCCCAGATTAAGTGTTTGATGGTTAGTAATGTGCCAGAAATACAAAGATGATAAAGGGGAGGATCAGTTTTATTCATGACGTAACTGTGTGTTAGGTTTGTATGTCCCATTCGAAGTCGTATATAGT
The DNA here is from genome assembly GCA_963082735.1 of Pocota personata. Lineage (NCBI taxonomy): Eukaryota > Metazoa > Arthropoda > Insecta > Diptera > Syrphidae > Pocota > Pocota personata. The sequence continues at coordinate 24,411,420 of OY720432.1, forward strand.
TTTTTATCATCTTCGGAGAGCAGTACCTGGGTAGTAGACAGGTTGAGCTTCAGGGTTGATTGTGCTGTAATGATGCGTATAATCTTGCCATTTTGCTTTTCTCTTTTGTTCCCAGTAGTGGTTTAAATATTTTCTGATGTCTTTTTTGTTGTAGGTCCACTGGGTAGTAAGAGGTTCTCCTACAGGAGCTTTAGCAGCAGTATCTTCGACTTCATGGCCCTTGATTCCCACATGTCCTGGAACCCAAAGACGTTGTAGTCTGTTTTTATTTGTGTTTAATTTATCCGGGATTGATTCAATAATTGGTGTTTTGTTGTTGGTATTTTTAATTGCTTGTAGTGTTGAGAGGCTGTCGGTGCAGATTATAGTTTTGTTGTTCTTTGCTTTTACTATTGCCTGCATTATCGCTGTAGCCTCTACAGTAAAAATTGAAGAGTAGTGGGGCAGAAGTCCTTTGGATATTGTTTTTCCAGTTTCATCTACCACAGCGTATGCCGCACCGAATTCCGATTTTGAGCCATCAGTGAAAATTATGTCCCATTTCGACGATAATTGATCGTCTATCATCTTCTTCTTTGGAAGTTGAAGCTTTCTTTAGTGTATGGAGGGCTGTGTTTACAGATTCTGCTGTTAATGTCCACGGTGGGTATGATGTAGGCTTTGTTTGATGGGGTGGTACTGGTATATCTAAACTTTTGCCAAGGCAGATGGCGCTGTATATTGCGGGTGGGTGTTTAGGCAGTTTTTTTGCTGACATAATTTTTTTGGCATCTTGAGATATTTGAGAGTTTTTTGATGAGCTCAATTTTGATATGGTCATTGATGTGAGGAAATCGGCTCTGTTTTTGATGGATGGAAGTCCAGATTCAGTGAGGATATTCCACTTAGGTATTTTATAATATTTGCCCTGATACTTAGATTTTTCTTAAGTCTAAAACAATGTTCCTTAAAAGTAAATTTACAATCGAAAGTAACTCCAAGGGTGCTTAATTTGTTCACATTTTTAACATTGAAATTGTTAGAAATAAGAGAAATGTTTTTAGAACAACTAACTTTTTTACATATGTGCAATATACTACATTTTTCGTGAGAGATTTTAGCGCCTGAGGTCTTACAGCAGGTGTTAAGGTCCTCTAGAGTGTTATTAAATATGACGGAGACTTCTGTAAGGTCTTTACATTTTGTGAATATAATTAAATCATCTGCATACAAACAGTGGTCTAACGAGTTATATTTAAAAAGAATTTTGCTTAGATCATTAAATGCTATTAGAAACAGTGTTACGGATAAGGGGGATCCTTGCGGTATTTTTGAGGTTGTAGATAGGGGAATAAGTTCCATTTAATTTGACACGGAATTTTCTGTTTGATAGAAAAAGTTAAACATTCTAGGCCCGACTTTTCACTCTGTTAATTTATTTAATATAACATGGATTCCAATTCTATCAAATCCTTTTTCAAAGTCTATTAATAGAATTGAAACATGGTTTTTGTTCGATAGGGCAGAAGAAACAAAATAGTCTATGTGTAAAAGTGAATCCATAGTGCAGCGCCCCTGTCTAAATGCTGCTTGGTTTATGTGTATAAGGTTTCGTTTTACCAAGAACCAAGATAATCGTTTTGAGATAATTTTCTCCAGTACCTTTCCCGTACATGGAAGGAGGGATATGGGGCGGTATGAATCGGCTTGGGTTGGGTCCTTCATTGGTTTTGGTACCGGTATGGTACTTGTTGTTTTCCACATTTGTGGAATGATACCTTGGCTAAAAATGTGATTAAACAGGGAGAGAAGACGTTTTTTTCAGAATTGGTGGGGCATTCTTCAACATAACAAAAGAAATACGGTCGAAGCCTGGGGTTTTTCCTTTGGCTGAGCTGAGAGAACTTTCCATTTCGATATAATTAATGGGAACTTCTATAAGGCTAGCTGAGAAGTCGGTGTTATGGGGATTTCATTCGGAGAAAATCAGAATGAAAGTTTTTGTCGTCTGTATAGGCGGACCAAGTATTTCCAAAGTGTTTAGCTATTTCAATTGGCGAGTCTAGCGTACCTGTCTCTGATTTGATGATATGGAGTATAATTGATGAGGAGTATAATTGCCCGTGAGGGATTTTACACTAGCCCAGAGTTTTTTTTGAGGAGGCACTTGGGTTAATGTTGGATGTAAACTGTTTTACGAAATAAGGCATTGGCTTTACGATAGGAGATGAGGTTTGAATCATTTGGGTACTTTTTGAATCTTTTCCAAGCACTTTGCTTTTCTTGCCTAAGTTCGTTGAGCTCTTTGTTCCACCAAGGGACCATCGATTTTTTTGATTTGTGCTGTGATTGGGGGATTGCCGTATTTGCTGCGTATCGGATAGACCTTTGAATTAAAGCTGCTTCTTTGTTTATATTCGTGGACGGTTCTTTATGGGATAAAAACTCTGTAACCTTGTCTTGGAATAATGGCCAGTTGGCTCTGTCAGTGTGATATTTTGGTGGGATTTTTATATTTTGATGGCCATATACGAAAGATATTGTAATATGCGAGCTACGGCTCGAGTAGATAAAACGATATTCTGTGAAATTTATTTCTTTATTTTCTAGTCTATAGAACAATTCAGTTCACACTATACTATTCTTCGCAAATTCTTTTCTTACAAGGTCTCTTTCCTCTCAAATCACTTTATCTCCTTTCAATTACTTAATTCACAAATCCAAACTAATTACTTCTTTTTTTTAACTCTCAACTTTCATTTTATCACAAAATCACAACTTCGCCCATTATCACTTTTCCAATCTCTTCGTGCGGTTCACAACCAACTGCTTGGTCTCGATCGCCATCTGTCCTTATATAGCAGAAGTTTCTGATAGCCAGAAACTTCTAGCAAATTCTTCGACCACTGGAACAAAAAAAATTCTGATGTAATAATTCCAAGATGACAATCATTTCTTCCAGTTCTAATTCTCTCTTATCCGTGATGTTATCCGTCTCTTATCGTAGACATGAACTGTGGAGACTAACCGCAGACACGAACCCCGAATGAAAAGACACTTTGGAATGGGCTGTAGGAGCGTAGTTATTATTATGTTACAATATTATGAAGTTCCCTGCACAAAAATGTTTGATCGGGTTTAATATATACTGATATGATAGTCAATTTGGTTTTTAATTCAACTTCGACAGCTATTGCGGATATATTGGAGTTAATCTTGATAAATCTATGTGGGATAGATCTGTGAACGAGCAGACAGGTGCCCTGTTTTGATGCGATATATATATATATAATTTAAAATTTGCTGTGCAATTTATTTTTTGAATATATTAATTCCACTTTAATATTTAAATCTAGGTTATTAAACATTTGGGTTCCTTTGTACAAAATATTGCCTTTTAGTCGCAAGTGAAAATGGCACAGTTGCTTTATGTCATTACATGGCCAGTGATACCAATTCTAGTCATTTATAGCTGCTTTAGCTATTTGGTGTGTCTTAACTCCTGAAAACTCATTCATACCATTACAACCTAGCTGAACTGCACTCAATTAAGTATTAATATCCACAAGTCATATTCGTGTCAATTTGATATGTACAGCGACATTTGTGTATGGTCGATTTTTGTCGATTATTTTTTTGAGCGCGTAGTGAGATGTAGCCTTAATCGACATTTCAGTTGGCAACACTGGGCATGTCATCTGTTATTGGCGGCATATTGTAGAGAATCCGCTGGTTTTGTGTGTCGGTTTTTTGATCCTCGTTTCTCAATTATTTCATTATTTCATATATAAGGACTATAAATTACCATGGGAATTCTAGGCTTATCAAAACTAATCGCAGATGTTGCACCATTTGCTGTAAAGGAGGGTGAAATGAAGAATTTTTTTGGTAAGGCTTTATTACAACACTGGAAATTACAACGAAATAAGGAATTTTGTAAATCTAGGCCGCAAAATTGCTATTGATGCTTCTATGTGTTTGTACCAATTCCTTATCGCTGTTCGAAGTGAAGGTATGCCTTGGAAACGTAAACTTTCATAAATTTAAATCAAATTTTCTCTAGGTGTCCAATTGACTACGGTGGATGGTGAAACTACCTCCCATTTAATGGGAATGTTCTTTAGAACAATTCGACTGCTAGAGAATGGCATTAAACCAGTTGATGGCAAACCACCAGATCTAAAGCCAGGGGAGTTGGAAAACGTGCCGAACGTCGTGAGGAAGCTCAGAAGGAGTTGCTGAAACTAATGGGTATTCCATATGTAGACGCACCATGTGAAGCAGAAGCACAATGTGCAGCACTAGTCAAAGCCGGAAAAGTGTACACCACAGCTACGGAAGACATGGATGCTCTTACCTTTGGCTCATCCATTATGTTAAGGCATTTAACGTTTAGTGAGGCCAGAAAGATGCCAGTCAAGGAGTATAGCTATGAGAAAATCTTGAAGGGGTTTGAACTCAACTCGAAGGAGGAAAACAAGCTAGCTGACCTTCATTATAGTGAGCCTATACGGTATCATTTTATAGATCTATGCACCCTCCTTGGATGTGATTACTGTGACAGCATCAAAGGTGTTGGCCCTAAGCGAGCCATTGAGATGATCAACACATACAGAGACATTGAATCCATTCTAGAAAACATTGATAGGAAAAAGTATCATATTCCGGAGAATTGGAACTATGAGATTGCCAGGCAATTGTTTGTTACCCCAGATGTTACTGACCCAGTGGAGATTGATGTGATGGAGAAGTACTTTTTTCTGTCTAAAGAGTTTGATATCTGCTCAGCTTTTCTGCTTGTGGTTCAGCAATCTAAAATTTCAGGAGTTTTTACCAAGATACCAGACCAGTAGCGGTTTTCTGGGGTCGATCATCATCTAATCTCCATAAGGGCGTTATTTCTGCAGTCAACACTTGCATATTTCTTTCATGAAGTTAGCTTAAAGTTGCTATAATAATTTTTAGACGCGCAAATTAGTCTAAGCAAATCGAATCTAAGGCAGTTCTCAGTTCTCTTGCGCTACAATGTGTGCTGAAGTTCGGGCTTCCTTTATTATTAGGCTGTGTCTAAGTACAGGGTAACTGTGTCGCCTTGTGATAAATTCGATATGTTTGATGAAGTGCACAGTGAAGAAATGTTCTTCATTTACATTGCCTTTAGCAATAATTTAACAAATAAAAAATTAGTTCGAATTGATTGTGTTATATTTCTTATTTTTTCTTTTAAGTGATGTTTTCTTGTGAATGATTAACAATTTACTAAAATGACTAGCAACTCTTTGGCAGTAAACGTGAATTTCTATCAACTATTGGAGGCTTTTCAGTACACAAATTCCAAGTGAAGTCTTCAATCCACATAATTTTTTTTTTTTTTAATCGCATTAATGCTAATTTGTGACTAAAGTTTATCAATTGGCATCTTTGAAATAACCTGTGAATATGAATTTCTATCAACTATTGTCGCATTTGAGCAGTAAAGTGAAACATTTCATTCCAGGGCATCCTCGGATGAGGATGATTAGTACTTAGCAATCCGAAAATCGGATTGCTATATTCGAGAATCGAAAAACTTTTTGTTGCAGGCAACAACTCAATTTTTTTTTTTTAAATTGGCACTTTGAAAGCCACTCGATTTTCGGACATTTCATTCGTTACGTGTTTATAGCTTTGCAGATTTATGCTTTTTTTAAAATCCATTTCTATGTGATAATTCATTAAACAGGTTATTTGGAAGATGTCAGTTTTAGTTTTTTTGGTTTTTAGTTTTTATTAGTTTAAGAAAAATTCTTTATTTATTTTTTATATTTATTATTTATGACAATATTAACTTATAATAAATTATATAATTAATATATATAATATATAGCTCTAGCTGTTGGGCTTTCGGCTATTCTTTAAACTAATTGAAAATTTTTATTTTCTACTTTCTAAGTTTAATGAAGAAAGCAATTTGTTGATGTTCTGAATATTGTGTTCTGAAGGGACAGACAGAAGTTCGACAAAAGATAGATTTAAGGATAAGTCTTTTATTCTGGATTTTATAGTGCTGCACTCCCAGATTAAGTGTTTGATGGTTAGTAATGTGCCAGAAATACAAAGATGATAAAGGGGAGGATCAGTTTTATTCATGACGTAACTGTGTGTTAGGTTTGTGTGTCCCATTCGAAGTCGTATATAGTTTTTTATCATCTTCGGAGAGCAGTACCTGGGTAGTAGACAGGTTGAGCTTCAGGGTTGATTGTGCTGTAATGATGCGTATAATCTTGCCATTTTGCTTTTCTCTTTTGTTCCCAGTAGCGGTTTAAATATTTTCTGATGTCTTTTTTGTTGTAGGTCCACTGGGTAGTAAGAGGTTCTCCTACAGGAGCTTTAGCAGCAGTATCTTCGACTTCATGGCCCTTGATTCCCACATGTCCTGGAACCCAAAGACGTTGTAGTCTGTTTGTATTTGTGTTTAATTTATCCGGGATTGATTCAATAATTGGTGTTTTGTTGTTGGTATTTTTAATTGCTTGTAGTGTTGAGAGGCTGTCGGTGCAGATTATAGTTTTGTTGTTCTTTGCTTTTACTATTGCCTGCATTATCGCTGTAGCCTCTACAGTAAAAATTGAAGAGTAGTGGGGCAGAAGTCCTTTGGATATTGTTTTTCCAGTTTCATCTACCACAGCGTATGCCGCACCGAATTCCGATTTTGAGCCATCAGTGAAAATTATGTCCCATTTCGACGATAATTGATCGTCTATCATCTTCTTCTTTGGAAGTTGAAGATTTCTTTAGTGTATGGAGGGCTGTGTTTACAGATTCTTCTGTTAAGGTCCACGGTGGGTATGATGTTGGCTTTGTTTGATGGGGTGGTACTGGTATATCTAAACTTTTGCCAAGGCAGATGGCGCTGTATATTGCGGGTGGGTGTTTAGGCATTTTTTTTGCTGACATAATTTTTTTGGCATCTTGAGATATTTGAGAGTTTTTTGATGAGCTCAATTTTGATATGGTCATTGATGTGAGGAAATCGGCTCTGTTTTTGATGGATGGAAGTCCAGATTCAGTGAGGATATTCCACTTAGGTATTTTATAATATTTGCCCTGATACTTAGATTTTTCTTAAGTCTAAAACAATGTTCCTTAAAAGTAAATTTACAATCGAAAGTAACTCCAAGGGTGCTTAATTTGTTCACATTTTTAACATTGAAATTGTTAGAAATAAGAGAAATGTTTTTAGAACAACTAACTTTTTTACATATGTGCAATATACTACATTTTTCGTGAGAGATTTTAGCGCCTGAGGTCTTACAGCAGGTGTTAAGGTCCTCTAGAGTGTTATTAAATATGACGGAGACTTCTGTAAGGTCTTTACATTTTGTGAATATAATTAAATCATCTGCATACAAACAGTGGTCTAACGAGTTATATTTAAAAAGAATTTTGCTTAGATCATTAAATGCTATTAGAAACAGTGTTACGGATAAGGGGGATCCTTGCGGTATTTTTGAGGTTGTAGATAGGGGAATAAGTTCCATTTAATTTGACACGGAATTTTCTGTTTGATAGAAAAAGTTAAACATTCTAGGCCCGACTTTTCACTCTGTTAATTTATTTAATATAACATGGATTCCAATTCTATCAAATCCTTTTTCAAAGTCTATTAATAGAATTGAAACATGGTTTTTGTTCGATAGGGCAGAAGAAACAAAATAGTCTATGTGTAAAAGTGAATCCATAGTGCAGCGCCCCTGTCTAAATGCTGCTTGGTTTATGTGTATAAGGTTTCGTTTTACCAAGAACCAAGATAATCGTTTTGAGATAATTTTCTCCAGTACCTTTCCCGTACATGGAAGGAGGGATATGGGGCGGTATGAATCGGCTTGGGTTGGGTCCTTCATTGGTTTTGGTACCGGTATGGTACTTGTTGTTTTCCACATTTGTGGAATGATACCTTGGCTAAAAATGTGATTAAACAGGGAGAGAAGACGTTTTTTTCAGAATTGGTGGGGCATTCTTCAACATAACAAAAGAAATACGGTCGAAGCCTGGGGTTTTTCCTTTGGCTGAGCTGAGAGAACTTTCCATTTCGATATAATTAATGGGAACTTCTATAAGGCTAGCTGAGAAGTCAGTGTTATGGGGGGATGTTATATTATCGGTTGTGGTGGATTTCATTCGGAGAAAATCAGAATGAAAGTTTTTGTCGTCTGTATAGGCGGACCAAGTATTTCCAAAGTGTTTAGCTATTTCAATTGGCGAGTCTAGCGTACCTGTCTCTGATTTGATGATATGGAGTATAATTGATGAGGAGTATAATTGCCCGTGAGGGATTTTACACTAGCCCAGAGTTGTTTTTGAGGAGGCACTTGGGTTAATGTTGGATGTAAACTGTTTTACGAAATAAGGCATTGGCTTTACGATAGGAGATGAGGTTTGAATCATTTGGGTACTTTTTGAATCTTTTCCAAGCACTTTGCTTTTCTTGCCTAAGTTCGTTGAGCTCTTTGTTCCACCAAGGGACCATCGATTTTTTTGATTTGTGCTGTGATTGGGGGATTGCCGTATTTGCTGCGTATCGGATAGACCTTTGAATTAAAGCTGCTTCTTTGTTTATATTCGTGGACGGTTCTTTATGGGATAAAAACTCTGTAACCTTGTCTTGGAATAATGGCCAGTTGGCTCTGTCAGTGTGATATTTTGGTGGGATTTTTATATTTTGATGGCCATATACGAAAGATATTGTAATATGCGAGCTACGGCTCGAGTAGATAAAACGATATTCTGTGAAATTTATTTCTTTATTTTCTAGTCTATAGAACAATTCAGTTCACACTATACTATTCTTCGCAAATTCTTTTCTTACAAGGTCTCTTTCCTCTCAAATCACTTTATCTCCTTTCAATTACTTAATTCACAAATCCAAACTAATTACTTCTTCTTGTTAACTCTCAACTTTCAATTTATCACAAAATTACAACTTCGGATATTATCACTTTTCCAATCTCTTCGCCACGGTTCTAAACCAACTGCCTCCTTTCGATCGCCATCTGTCCTTATATAGCAGAAGTTTCTGATAGCCAGAAACTTCTAGCAAATTCTTCGACCACTGGAACAGAAAATTCTGATGTAATAATTCCAGGATGACAATCATTTCTTCCAGTTATAATTCTCTCTTTATCTGTGGCATTGTCAGCTATTGCAGACACGAACCTCGCATGGAAGTACAGTTTGGAATGAGCTGGAGGAGCGTAGTTATTATTCTACATTATTGTTGCATACTTTTAGATGATGTTACAATATCATAGTAACGACGGGGTAATGGTCACTGCCGTGTAAATCTGGTAGCAATGTCCACGTAGTATTGGGACAAAGCTGGGACGAAATGAAAGTTAGGTCAATGTGGGTAAAGGTTTTATGTGTTGTGAAGTGAGTGGGCTGGCCGTCATTTAGTATGGTCAGGTTCGAATTATTTATAAACTGCTCGAATATTTTACCCCGTCTGTTGCTGCAAGGGCAACCCCATAGGGGGGTCCATGAATTAAAGTCACCTGTGAGAAGTACAGGGGTTTGAATGCTGTTGATAATATTGTAATATGCGAGCTACGGCTCGAGTAGATAAAACAATATTCTGTGAAATTATTTCTTTATTTTCTAGTCTATAGAACAATTCAATTTCACACTATACTATTCTTCGCAAATTCTTTTCTTACAAGGTCTCTTTCCTCTCAAATCACTTTATCTCCTTTCAATTACTTAATTCACAAATCCAAACTAATTACTTCTTTTTTTTAACTCTCAACTTTCATTTTATCACAAAATCACAACTTCGCCCATTATCACTTTTCCAATCTCTTCGTGCGGTTCACAACCAACTGCTTGGTCTCGATCGCCATCTGTCCTTATATAGCAGAAGTTTCTGATAGCCAGAAACTTCTAGCAAATTCTTCGACCACTGGAACAAAAAAAATTCTGATGTAATAATTCCAAGATGACAATCATTTCTTCCAGTTATAATTCTCTCTTATCCGTGATGTTATCCGTCTCTTATCGTAGACATGAACTGTGGAGACTAACCGCAGACACGAACCCCGAATGAAAAGACACTTTGGAATGGGCTGTAGGAGCGTAGTTATTATTATGTTACAATATTATGAAGTTCCCTGCACAAAAATGTTTGATCGGGTTTAATATATACTGATATGATAGTCAATTTGGTTTTTAATTCAACTTCGACAGCTATTGCGGATATATTGGAGTTAATCTTGATAAATCTATGTGGGATAGATCTGTGAATGAGCAGACAGGTGCCCTGTTTTGATGCGATATATATATATATAATTTAAAATTTGCTGTGCAATTTATTTTTTGAATATATTAATTCCACTTTAATATTTAAATCTAGATTATTAAACATTTGGGTTCCTTTGTACAAAATATTGCCTTTTAGTCGCAAGTGAAAATGGCACAGTTGCTTTATGTCATTACATGGCCAGTGATACCAATTCTAGTCATTTATAGCTGCTTTAGCTATTTGGTGTGTCTTAACTCCTGAAAACTCATTCATACCATTACAACCTAGCTGAACTGCACTCAATTAAGTATTAATATCCACAAGTCATATTCGTGTCAATTTGATATGTACAGCGACATTTGTGTATGGTCGATTTTTGTCGATTATTTTTTTGAGCGCGTAGTGAGATGTAGCCTTAATCGACATTTTCAGTTGGCAACACTGGGCATGTCATCTGTTATTGGCGGCATATTGTAGAGAATCCGCTGGTTTTGTGTGTCGGTTTTTTGATCCTCGTTTCTCAATTATTTCATTATTTCATATATAAGGACTATAAATTACCATGGGAATTCTAGGCTTATCAAAACTAATCGCAGATGTTGCACCATTTGCTGTAAAGGAGGGTGAAATGAAGAATTTTTTTGGTAAGGCTTTATTACAACACTGGAAATTACAACGAAATAAGGAATTTTGTAAATCTAGGCCGCAAAATTGCTATTGATGCTTCTATGTGTTTGTACCAATTCCTTATCGCTGTTCGAAGTGAAGGTATGCCTTGGAAACGTAAACTTTCATAAATTTAAATCAAATTTTCTCTAGGTGTCCAATTGACTACGGTGGATGGTGAAACTACCTCCCATTTAATGGGAATGTTCTTTAGAACAATTCGACTGCTAGAGAATGGCATTAAACCAGTTAATGGCAAACCACCAGATCTAAAGCCAGGGGAGTTGGAAAACGTGCCGAACGTCGTGAGGAAGCTCAGAAGGAGTTGCTGAAACTAATGGGTATTCCATATGTAGACGCACCATGTGAAGCAGAAGCACAATGTGCAGCACTAGTCAAAGCCGGAAAAGTGTACACCACAGCTACGGAAGACATGGATGCTCTTACCTTTGGCTCATCCATTATGCTAAGGCATTTAACGTTTAGTGAGGCCAGAAAGATGCCAGTCAAGGAGTATAGCTATGAGAAAATCTTGAAGGGGTTTGAACTCAACTCGAAGGAGGAAAACAAGCTAGCTGACCTTCATTATAGTGAGCCTATACGGTATCATTTTATAGATCTATGCACCCTCCTTGGATGTGATTACTGTGACAGCATCAAAGGTGTTGGCCCTAAGCGAGCCATTGAGATGATCAACACATACAGAGACATTGAATCCATTCTAGAAAACATTGATAGGAAAAAGTATCATATTCCGGAGAATTGGAACTATGAGATTGCCAGGCAATTGTTTGTTACCCCAGATGTTACTGACCCAGTGGAGATTGATGTGATGGAGAAGTACTTTTTTCTGTCTAAAGAGTTTGATATCTGCTCAGCTTTTCTGCTTGTGGTTCAGCAATCTAAAATTTCAGGAGTTTTTACCAAGATACCAGACCAGTAGCGGTTTTCTGGGGTCGATCATCATCTAATCTCCATAAGGGCGTTATTTCTGCAGTCAACACTTGCATATTTCTTTCATGAAGTTAGCTTAAAGTTGCTATAATAATTTTTAGACGCGCAAATTAGTCTAAGCAAATCGAATCTAAGGCATTTCTCAGTTCTCTTGCGCTACAATGTGTGCTGAAGTTCGGGCTTCCTTTATTATTAGGCTGTGTCTAAGTACAGGGTAACTGTGTCGCCTTGTGATAAATTCGATATGTTTGATGAAGTGCACAGTGAAGAAATGTTCTTCATTTACATTGCCTTTAGCAATAATTTAACAAATAAAAAATTAGTTCGAATTGATTGTGTTATATTTCTTATTTTTTCTTTTAAGTGATGTTTTCTTGTGAATGATTAACAATTTACTAAAATGACTAGCAACTCTTTGGCAGTAAACGTGAATTTCTATCAACTATTGGAGGCTTTTCAGTACACAAATTCCAAGTGAAGTCTTCAATCCACATAATTTTTTTTTTTTTTTAATCGCATTAATGCTAATTTGTGACTAAAGTTTATCAATTGGCATCTTTGAAATAACCTGTGAATATGAATTTCTATCAACTATTGTCGCATTTGAGCAGTAAAGTGAAACATTTCATTCCAGGGCATCCTCGGGTGAGGATGATTAGTACTTAGCAATCCGAAAATCGGATTGCTATATTCGAGAATCGAAAAACTTTTTGTTGCAGGCAACAACTCAATTTTTTTTTTTTAAATTGGCACTTTGAAAGCCACTCGATTTTCGGACATTTCATTCGTTACGTGTTTATAGCTTTGCAGATTTATGCTTTTTTTAAAATCCATTTCTATGTGATAATTCATTAAACAGGTTATTTGGAAGATGTCAGTTTTAGTTTTTTTGGTTTTTAGTTTTTATTAGTTTAAGAAAAACTCTTTATTTATTTTTTATATTTATTATTTATGACAATATTAACTTATAATAAATTATATAATTAATATATATAATATATAGCTCTAGCTGTTGGGCTTTCGGCTATTCTTTAAACTAATTGAAAATTTTTATTTTCTACTTTCTAAGTTTAATGAAGAAAGCAATTTGTTGATGTTCTGAATATTGTGTTCTGAAGGGACAGACAGAAGTTCGACAAAAGATAGATTTAAGGATAAGTCTTTTATTCTGGATTTTATAGTGCTGCACTCCCAGATTAAGTGTTTGATGGTTAGTAATGTGCCAGAAATACAAAGATGATAAAGGGGAGGATCAGTTTTATTCATGACGTAACTGTGTGTTAGGTTTGTGTGTCCCATTCGAAGTCGTATATAGTTTTTTATCATCTTCGGAGAGCAGTACCTGGGTAGTAGACAGGTTGAGCTTCAGGGTTGATTGTGCTGTAATGATGCGTATAATCTTGCCATTTTGCTTTTCTCTTTTGTTCCCAGTAGTGGTTTAAATATTTTCTGATGTCTTTTTTGTTGTAGGTCCACTGGGTAGTAAGAGGTTCTCCTACAGGAGCTTTAGCAGCAGTATCTTCGACTTCATGGCCCTTGATTCCCACATGTCCTGGAACCCAAAGACGTTGTAGTCTGTTTTTATTTGTGTTTAATTTATCCGGGATTGATTCAATAATTGGTGTTTTGTTGTTGGTATTTTTAATTGCTTGTAGTGTTGAGAGGCTGTCGGTGCAGATTATAGTTTTGTTGTTCTTTGCTTTTACTATTGCCTGCATTATCGCTGTAGCCTCTACAGTAAAAATTGAAGAGTAGTGGGGCAGAAGTCCTTTGGATATTGTTTTTCCAGTTTCATCTACCACAGCGTATGCCGCACCGAATTCCGATTTTGAGCCATCAGTGAAAATTATGTCCCATTTCGACGATAATTGATCGTCTATCATCTTCTTCTTTGGAAGTTGAAGCTTTCTTTAGTGTATGGAGGGCTGTGTTTACAGATTCTTCTGTTAATGTCCACGGTGGGTATGATGTAGGCTTTGTTTGATGGGGTGGTACTGGTATATCTAAACTTTTGCCAAGGCAGATGGCGCTGTATATTGCGGGTGGGTGTTTAGGCAGTTTTTTTGCTGACATAATTTTTTTGGCATCTTGAGATATTTGAGAGTTTTTTGATGAGCTCAATTTTGATATGGTCATTGATGTGAGGAAATCGGCTCTGTTTTTGATGGATGGAAGTCCAGATTCAGTGAGGATATTCCACTTAGGTATTTTATAATATTTGCCCTGATACTTAGATTTTTCTTAAGTCTAAAACAATGTTCCTTAAAAGTAAATTTACAATCGAAAGTAACTCCAAGGGTGCTTAATTTGTTCACATTTTTAACATTGAAATTGTTAGAAATAAGAGAAATGTTTTTAGAACAACTAACTTTTTTACATATGTGCAATATACTACATTTTTCGTGAGAGATTTTAGCGCCTGAGGTCTTACACCAGGTGTTAAGGTCCTCTAGAGTGTTATTAAATATGACGGAGACTTCTGTAAGGTCTTTACATTTTGTGAATATAATTAAATCATCTGCATACAAACAGTGGTCTAACGAGTTATATTTAAAAAGAATTTTGCTTAGATCATTAAATGCTATTAGAAACAGTGTTACGGATAAGGGGGATCCTTGCGGTATTTTTGAGGTTGTAGATAGGGGAATAAGTTCCATTTAATTTGACACGGAATTTTCTGTTTGATAGAAAAAGTTAAACATTCTAGGCCCGACTTTTCACTCTGTTAATTTATTTAATATAACATGGATTCCAATTCTATCAAATCCTTTTTCAAAGTCTATTAATAGAATTGAAACATGGTTTTTGTTCGATAGGGCAGAAGAAACAAAATAGTCTATGTGTAAAAGTGAATCCATAGTGCAGCGCCCCTGTCTAAATGCTGCTTGGTTTATGTGTATAAGGTTTCGTTTTACCAAGAACCAAGATAATCGTTTTGAGATAATTTTCTCCAGTACCTTTCCCGTACATGGAAGGAGGGATATGGGGCGGTATGAATCGGCTTGGGTTGGGTCCTTCATTGGTTTTGGTACCGGTATGGTACTTGTTGTTTTCCACATTTGTGGAATGATACCTTGGCTAAAAATGTGATTAAACAGGGAGAGAAGACGTTTTTTTCAGAATTGGTGGGGCATTCTTCAACATAACAAAAGAAATACGGTCGAAGCCTGGGGTTTTTCCTTTGGCTGAGCTGAGAGAACTTTCCATTTCGATATAATTAATGGGAACTTCTATAAGGCTAGCTGAGAAGTCAGTGTTATGGGGGGATGTTATATTATCGGTTGTGGTGGATTTCATTCGGAGAAAATCAGAATGAAAGTTTTTGTCGTCTGTATAGGCGGACCAAGTATTTCCAAAGTGTTTAGCTATTTCAATTGGCGAGTCTAGCGTACCTGTCTCTGATTTGATGATATGGAGTATAATTGATGAGGAGTATAATTGCCCGTGAGGGATTTTACACTAGCCCAGAGTTTTTTTTGAGGAGGCACTTGGGTTAATGTTGGATGTAAACTGTTTTACGAAATAAGGCATTGGCTTTACGATAGGAGATGAGGTTTGAATCATTTGGGTACTTTTTGAATCTTTTCCAAGCACTTTGCTTTTCTTGCCTAAGTTCGTTGAGCTCTTTGTTCCACCAAGGGACCATCGATTTTTTTGATTTGTGCTGTGATTGGGGGATTGCCGTATTTGCTGCGTATCGGATAGACCTTTGAATTAAAGCTGCTTCTTTGTTTATATTCGTGGACGGTTCTTTATGGGATAAAAACTCTGTAACCTTGTCTTGGAATAATGGCCAGTTGGCTCTGTCAGTGTGATATTTTGGTGGGATTTTTATATTTTGATGGCCATATACGAAAGATATTGTAATATGCGAGCTACGGCTCGAGTAGATAAAACGATATTCTGTGAAATTTATTTCTTTATTTTCTAGTCTATAGAACAATTCAGTTCACACTATACTATTCTTCGCAAATTCTTTTCTTACAAGGTCTCTTTCCTCTCAAATCACTTTATCTCCTTTCAATTACTTAATTCACAAATCCAAACTAATTACTTCTTCTTGTTAACTCTCAACTTTCAATTTATCACAAAATTACAACTTCGGATATTATCACTTTTCCAATCTCTTCGCCACGGTTCTAAACCAACTGCCTCCTTTCGATCGCCATCTGTCCTTATATAGCAGAAGTTTCTGATAGCCAGAAACTTCTAGCAAATTCTTCGACCACTGGAACAGAAAATTCTGATGTAATAATTCCAGGATGACAATCATTTCTTCCAGTTATAATTCTCTCTTTATCTGTGGCATTGTCAGCTATTGCAGACACGAACCTCGCATGGAAGTACAGTTTGGAATGAGCTGGAGGAGCGTAGTTATTATTCTACATTATTGTTGCATACTTTTAGATGATGTTACAATATCATAGTAACGACGGGGTAATGGTCACTGCCGTGTAAATCTGGTAGCAATGTCCACGTAGTATTGGGACAAAGCTGGGACGAAATGAAAGTTAGGTCAATGTGGGTAAAGGTTTTATGTGTTGTGAAGTGAGTGGGCTGGCCGTCATTTAGTATGGTCAGGTTCGAATTATTTATAAACTGCTCGAATATTTTACCCCGTCTGTTGCTGCAAGGGCAACCCCATAGGGGGGTCCATGAATTAAAGTCACTTGTGAGAAGTACAGGGGTTTGAATGCTGTTGATAATATTGTAATATGCGAGCTACGGCTCGAGTAGATAAAACAATATTCTGTGAAATTATTTCTTTATTTTCTAGTCTATAGAACAATTCAATTTCACACTATACTATTCTTCGCAAATTCTTTTCTTACAAGGTCTCTTTCCTCTCAAATCACTTTATCTCCTTTCAATTACTTAATTCACAAATCCAAACTAATTACTTCTTTTTTTTAACTCTCAACTTTCATTTTATCACAAAATCACAACTTCGCCCATTATCACTTTTCCAATCTCTTCGTGCGGTTCACAACCAACTGCTTGGTCTCGATCGCCATCTGTCCTTATATAGCAGAAGTTTCTGATAGCCAGAAACTTCTAGCAAATTCTTCGACCACTGGAACAAAAAAAATTCTGATGTAATAATTCCAAGATGACAATCATTTCTTCCAGTTATAATTCTCTCTTATCCGTGATGTTATCCGTCTCTTATCGTAGACATGAACTGTGGAGACTAACCGCAGACACGAACCCCGAATGAAAAGACACTTTGGAATGGGCTGTAGGAGCGTAGTTATTATTATGTTACAATATTATGAAGTTCCCTGCACAAAAATGTTTGATCGGGTTTAATATATACTGATATGATAGTCAATTTGGTTTTTAATTCAACTTCGACAGCTATTGCGGATATATTGGAGTTAATCTTGATAAATCTATGTGGGATAGATCTGTGAACGAGCAGACAGGTGCCCTGTTTTGATGCGATATATATATATATAATTTAAAATTTGCTGTGCAATTTATTTTTTGAATATATTAATTCCACTTTAATATTTAAATCTAGATTATTAAACATTTGGGTTCCTTTGTACAAAATATTGCCTTTTAGTCGCAAGTGAAAATGGCACAGTTGCTTTATGTCATTACATGGCCAGTGATACCAATTCTAGTCATTTATAGCTGCTTTAGCTATTTGGTGTGTCTTAACTCCTGAAAACTCATTCATACCATTACAACCTAGCTGAACTGCACTCAATTAAGTATTAATATCCACAAGTCATATTCGTGTCAATTTGATATGTACAGCGACATTTGTGTATGGTCGATTTTTGTCGATTATTTTTTTGAGCGCGTAGTGAGATGTAGCCTTAATCGACATTTTCAGTTGGCAACACTGGGCATGTCATCTGTTATTGGCGGCATATTGTAGAGAATCCGCTGGTTTTGTGTGTCGGTTTTTTGATCCTCGTTTCTCAATTATTTCATTATTTCATATATAAGGACTATAAATTACCATGGGAATTCTAGGCTTATCAAAACTAATCGCAGATGTTGCACCATTTGCTGTAAAGGAGGGTGAAATGAAGAATTTTTTTGGTAAGGCTTTATTACAACACTGGAAATTACAACGAAATAAGGAATTTTGTAAATCTAGGCCGCAAAATTGCTATTGATGCTTCTATGTGCTTGTACCAATTCCTTATCGCTGTTCGAAGTGAAGGTATGCCTTGGAAACGTAAACTTTCATAAATTTAAATCAAATTTTCTCTAGGTGTCCAATTGACTACGGTGGATGGTGAAACTACCTCCCATTTAATGGGAATGTTCTTTAGAACAATTCGACTGCTAGAGAATGGCATTAAACCAGTTAATGGCAAACCACCAGATCTAAAGCCAGGGGAGTTGGAAAACGTGCCGAACGTCGTGAGGAAGCTCAGAAGGAGTTGCTGAAACTAATGGGTATTCCATATGTAGACGCACCATGTGAAGCAGAAGCACAATGTGCAGCACTAGTCAAAGCCGGAAAAGTGTACACCACAGCTACGGAAGACATGGATGCTCTTACCTTTGGCTCATCCATTATGCTAAGGCATTTAACGTTTAGTGAGGCCAGAAAGATGCCAGTCAAGGAGTATAGCTATGAGAAAATCTTGAAGGGGTTTGAACTCAACTCGAAGGAGGAAAACAAGCTAGCTGACCTTCATTATAGTGAGCCTATACGGTATCATTTTATAGATCTATGCACCCTCCTTGGATGTGATTACTGTGACAGCATCAAAGGTGTTGGCCCTAAGCGAGCCATTGAGATGATCAACACATACAGAGACATTGAATCCATTCTAGAAAACATTGATAGGAAAAAGTATCATATTCCGGAGAATTGGAACTATGAGATTGCCAGGCAATTGTTTGTTACCCCAGATGTTACTGACCCAGTGGAGATTGATGTGATGGAGAAGTACTTTTTTCTGTCTAAAGAGTTTGATATCTGCTCAGCTTTTCTGCTTGTGGTTCAGCAATCTAAAATTTCAGGAGTTTTTACCAAGATACCAGACCAGTAGCGGTTTTCTGGGGTCGATCATCATCTAATCTCCATAAGGGCGTTATTTCTGCAGTCAACACTTGCATATTTCTTTCATGAAGTTAGCTTAAAGTTGCTATAATAATTTTTAGACGCGCAAATTAGTCTAAGCAAATCGAATCTAAGGCATTTCTCAGTTCTCTTGCGCTACAATGTGTGCTGAAGTTCGGGCTTCCTTTATTATTAGGCTGTGTCTAAGTACAGGGTAACTGTGTCGCCTTGTGATAAATTCGATATGTTTGATGAAGTGCACAGTGAAGAAATGTTCTTCATTTACATTGCCTTTAGCAATAATTTAACAAATAAAAAATTAGTTCGAATTGATTGTGTTATATTTCTTATTTTTTCTTTTAAGTGATGTTTTCTTGTGAATGATTAACAATTTACTAAAATGACTAGCAACTCTTTGGCAGTAAACGTGAATTTCTATCAACTATTGGAGGCTTTTCAGTACACAAATTCCAAGTGAAGTCTTCAATCCACATAATTTTTTTTTTTTTTAATCGCATTAATGCTAATTTGTGACTAAAGTTTATCAATTGGCATCTTTGAAATAACCTGTGAATATGAATTTCTATCAACTATTGTCGCATTTGAGCAGTAAAGTGAAACATTTCATTCCAGGGCATCCTCGGGTGAGGATGATTAGTACTTAGCAATCCGAAAATCGGATTGCTATATTCGAGAATCGAAAAACTTTTTGTTGCAGGCAACAACTCAATTTTTTTTTTTTAAATTGGCACTTTGAAAGCCACTCGATTTTCGGACATTTCATTCGTTACGTGTTTATAGCTTTGCAGATTTATGCTTTTTTTAAAATCCATTTCTATGTGATAATTCATTAAACAGGTTATTTGGAAGATGTCAGTTTTAGTTTTTTTGGTTTTTAGTTTTTATTAGTTTAAGAAAAACTCTTTATTTATTTTTTATATTTATTATTTATGACAATATTAACTTATAATAAATTATATAATTAATATATATAATATATAGCTCTAGCTGTTGGGCTTTCGGCTATTCTTTAAACTAATTGAAAATTTTTATTTTCTACTTTCTAAGTTTAATGAAGAAAGCAATTTGTTGATGTTCTGAATATTGTGTTCTGAAGGGACAGACAGAAGTTCGACAAAAGATAGATTTAAGGATAAGTCTTTTATTCTGGATTTTATAGTGCTGCACTCCCAGATTAAGTGTTTGATGGTTAGTAATGTGCCAGAAATACAAAGATGATAAAGGGGAGGATCAGTTTTATTCATGACGTAACTGTGTGTTAGGTTTGTGTGTCCCATTCGAAGTCGTATATAGTTTTTTATCATCTTCGGAGAGCAGTACCTGGGTAGTAGACAGGTTGAGCTTCAGGGTTGATTGTGCTGTAATGATGCGTATAATCTTGCCATTTTGCTTTTCTCTTTTGTTCCCAGTAGTGGTTTAAATATTTTCTGATGTCTTTTTTGTTGTAGGTCCACTGGGTAGTAAGAGGTTCTCCTACAGGAGCTTTAGCAGCAGTATCTTCGACTTCATGGCCCTTGATTCCCACATGTCCTGGAACCCAAAGACGTTGTAGTCTGTTTTTATTTGTGTTTAATTTATCCGGGATTGATTCAATAATTGGTGTTTTGTTGTTGGTATTTTTAATTGCTTGTAGTGTTGAGAGGCTGTCGGTGCAGATTATAGTTTTGTTGTTCTTTGCTTTTACTATTGCCTGCATTATCGCTGTAGCCTCTACAGTAAAAATTGAAGAGTAGTGGGGCAGAAGTCCTTTGGATATTGTTTTTCCAGTTTCATCTACCACAGCGTATGCCGCACCGAATTCCGATTTTGAGCCATCAGTGAAAATTATGTCCCATTTCGACGATAATTGATCGTCTATCATCTTCTTCTTTGGAAGTTGAAGCTTTCTTTAGTGTATGGAGGGCTGTGTTTACAGATTCTTCTGTTAATGTCCACGGTGGGTATGATGTAGGCTTTGTTTGATGGGGTGGTACTGGTATATCTAAACTTTTGCCAAGGCAGATGGCGCTGTATATTGCGGGTGGGTGTTTAGGCAGTTTTTTTGCTGACATAATTTGTTTGGCATCTTGAGATATTTGAGAGTTTTTTGATGAGCTCAATTTTGATATGGTCATTGATGTGAGGAAATCGGCTCTGTTTTTGGTGGATGGAAGTCCAGATTCAGTGAGGATATTCCACTTAGGTATTTTATAATATTTGCCCTGATACTTAGATTTTTCTTAAGTCTAAAACAATGTTCCTTAAAAGTAAATTTACAATCGAAAGTAACTCCAAGGGTGCTTAATTTGTTCACATTTTTAACATTGAAATTGTTAGAAATAAGAGAAATGTTTTTAGAACAACTAACTTTTTTACATATGTGCAATATACTACATTTTTCGTGAGAGATTTTAGCGCCTGAGGTCTTACACCAGGTGTTAAGGTCCTCTAGAGTGTTATTAAATATGACGGAGACTTCTGTAAGGTCTTTACATTTTGTGAATATAATTAAATCATCTGCATACAAACAGTGGTCTAACGAGTTATATTTAAAAAGAATTTTGCTTAGATCATTAAATGCTATTAGAAACAGTGTTACGGATAAGGGGGATCCTTGCGGTATTTTTGAGGTTGTAGATAGGGGAATAAGTTCCATTTAATTTGACACGGAATTTTCTGTTTGATAGAAAAAGTTAAACATTCTAGGCCCGACTTTTCACTCTGTTAATTTATTTAATATAACATGGATTCCAATTCTATCAAATCCTTTTTCAAAGTCTATTAATAGAATTGAAACATGGTTTTTGTTCGATAGGGCAGAAGAAACAAAATAGTCTATGTGTAAAAGTGAATCCATAGTGCAGCGCCCCTGTCTAAATGCTGCTTGGTTTATGTGTATAAGGTTTCGTTTTACCAAGAACCAAGATAATCGTTTTGAGATAATTTTCTCCAGTACCTTTCCCGTACATGGAAGGAGGGATATGGGGCGGTATGAATCGGCTTGGGTTGGGTCCTTCATTGGTTTTGGTACCGGTATGGTACTTGTTGTTTTCCACATTTGTGGAATGATACCTTGGCTAAAAATGTGATTAAACAGGGAGAGAAGACGTTTTTTTCAGAATTGGTGGGGCATTCTTCAACATAACAAAAGAAATACGGTCGAAGCCTGGGGTTTTTCCTTTGGCTGAGCTGAGAGAACTTTCCATTTCGATATAATTAATGGGAACTTCTATAAGGCTAGCTGAGAAGTCGGTGTTATGGGGGGATGTTATATTATCGGTTGTGGTGGATTTCATTCGGAGAAAATCAGAATGAAAGTTTTTGTCGTCTGTATAGGCGGACCAAGTATTTCCAAAGTGTTTAGCTATTTCAATTGGCGAGTCTAGCGTACCTGTCTCTGATTTGATGATATGGAGTATAATTGATGAGGAGTATAATTGCCCGTGAGGGATTTTACACTAGCCCAGAGTTTTTTTTGAGGAGGCACTTGGGTTAATGTTGGATGTAAACTGTTTTACGAAATAAGGCATTGGCTTTACGATAGGAGATGAGGTTTGAATCATTTGGGTACTTTTTGAATCTTTTCCAAGCACTTTGCTTTTCTTGCCTAAGTTCGTTGAGCTCTTTGTTCCACCAAGGGACCATCGATTTTTTTGATTTGTGCTGTGATTGGGGGATTGCCGTATTTGCTGCGTATCGGATAGACCTTTGAATTAAAGCTGCTTCTTTGTTTATATTCGTGGACGGTTCTTTATGGGATAAAAACTCTGTAACCTTGTCTTGGAATAATGGCCAGTTGGCTCTGTCAGTGTGATATTTTGGTGGGATTTTTATATTTTGATGGCCATATACGAAAGATATTGTAATATGCGAGCTACGGCTCGAGTAGATAAAACGATATTCTGTGAAATTTATTTCTTTATTTTCTAGTCTATAGAACAATTCAGTTCACACTATACTATTCTTCGCAAATTCTTTTCTTACAAGGTCTCTTTCCTCTCAAATCACTTTATCTCCTTTCAATTACTTAATTCACAAATCCAAACTAATTACTTCTTCTTGTTAACTCTCAACTTTCAATTTATCACAAAATTACAACTTCGGATATTATCACTTTTCCAATCTCTTCGCCACGGTTCTAAACCAACTGCCTCCTTTCGATCGCCATCTGTCCTTATATAGCAGAAGTTTCTGATAGCCAGAAACTTCTAGCAAATTCTTCGACCACTGGAACAGAAAATTCTGATGTAATAATTCCAGGATGACAATCATTTCTTCCAGTTATAATTCTCTCTTTATCTGTGGCATTGTCAGCTATTGCAGACACGAACCTCGCATGGAAGTACAGTTTGGAATGAGCTGGAGGAGCGTAGTTATTATTCTACATTATTGTTGCATACTTTTAGATGATGTTACAATATCATAGTAACGACGGGGTAATGGTCACTGCCGTGTAAATCTGGTAGCAATGTCCACGTAGTATTGGGACAAAGCTGGGACGAAATGAAAGTTAGGTCAATGTGGGTAAAGGTTTTATGTGTTGTGAAGTGAGTGGGCTGGCCGTCATTTAGTATGGTCAGGTTCGAATTATTTATAAACTGCTCGAATATTTTACCCCGTCTGTTGCTGCAAGGGCAACCCCATAGGGGGGTCCATGAATTAAAGTCACCTGTGAGAAGTACAGGGGTTTGAATGCTGTTGATAATATTGTAATATGCGAGCTACGGCTCGAGTAGATAAAACAATATTCTGTGAAATTATTTCTTTATTTTCTAGTCTATAGAACAATTCAATTTCACACTATACTATTCTTCGCAAATTCTTTTCTTACAAGGTCTCTTTCCTCTCAAATCACTTTACCTCCTTTCAATTACTTAATTCACAAATCCAAACTAATTACTTCTTTTTTTTAACTCTCAACTTTCATTTTATCACAAAATCACAACTTCGCCCATTATCACTTTTCCAATCTCTTCGTGCGGTTCACAACCAACTGCTTGGTCTCGATCGCCATCTGTCCTTATATAGCAGAAGTTTCTGATAGCCAGAAACTTCTAGCAAATTCTTCGACCACTGGAACAAAAAAAATTCTGATGTAATAATTCCAAGATGACAATCATTTCTTCCAGTTATAATTCTCTCTTATCCGTGATGTTATCCGTCTCTTATCGTAGACATGAACTGTGGAGACTAACCGCAGACACGAACCCCGAATGAAAAGACACTTTGGAATGGGCTGTAGGAGCGTAGTTATTATTATGTTACAATATTATGAAGTTCCCTGCACAAAAATGTTTGATCGGGTTTAATATATACTGATATGATAGTCAATTTGGTTTTTAATTCAACTTCGACAGCTATTGCGGATATATTGGAGTTAATCTTGATAAATCTATG
This sequence comes from Pocota personata, assembly GCA_963082735.1. Classification (NCBI taxonomy): domain Eukaryota; kingdom Metazoa; phylum Arthropoda; class Insecta; order Diptera; family Syrphidae; genus Pocota; species Pocota personata. The sequence goes on from OY720432.1 coordinate 24,435,725, forward strand.
TGGGATAGATCTATGAACGAGCAGACAGGTGCCCTGTTTTGATGCGATATATATATATATAATTTAAAATTTGCTGTGCAATTTATTTTTTGAATATATTAATTCCACTTTAATATTTAAATCTAGATTATTAAACATTTGGGTTCCTTTGTACAAAATATTGCCTTTTAGTCGCAAGTGAAAATGGCACAGTTGCTTTATGTCATTACATGGCCAGTGATACCAATTCTAGTCATTTATAGCTGCTTTAGCTATTTGGTGTGTCTTAACTCCTGAAAACTCATTCATACCATTACAACCTAGCTGAACTGCACTCAATTAAGTATTAATATCCACAAGTCATATTCGTGTCAATTTGATATGTACAGCGACATTTGTGTATGGTCGATTTTTGTCGATTATTTTTTTGAGCGCGTAGTGAGATGTAGCCTTAATCGACATTTTCAGTTGGCAACACTGGGCATGTCATCTGTTATTGGCGGCATATTGTAGAGAATCCGCTGGTTTTGTGTGTCGGTTTTTTGATCCTCGTTTCTCAATTATTTCATTATTTCATATATAAGGACTATAAATTACCATGGGAATTCTAGGCTTATCAAAACTAATCGCAGATGTTGCACCATTTGCTGTAAAGGAGGGTGAAATGAAGAATTTTTTTGGTAAGGCTTTATTACAACACTGGAAATTACAACGAAATAAGGAATTTTGTAAATCTAGGCCGCAAAATTGCTATTGATGCTTCTATGTGCTTGTACCAATTCCTTATCGCTGTTCGAAGTGAAGGTATGCCTTGGAAACGTAAACTTTCATAAATTTAAATCAAATTTTCTCTATGTGTCCAATTGACTACGGTGGATGGTGAAACTACCTCCCATTTAATGGGAATGTTCTTTAGAACAATTCGACTGCTAGAGAATGGCATTAAACCAGTTGATGGCAAACCACCAGATCTAAAGCCAGGGGAGTTGGAAAACGTGCCGAACGTCGTGAGGAAGCTCAGAAGGAGTTGCTGAAACTAATGGGTATTCCATATGTAGACGCACCATGTGAAGCAGAAGCACAATGTGCAGCACTAGTCAAAGCCGGAAAAGTGTACACCACAGCTACGGAAGACATGGATGCTCTTACCTTTGGCTCATCCATTATGCTAAGGCATTTAACGTTTAGTGAGGCCAGAAAGATGCCAGTCAAGGAGTATAGCTATGAGAAAATCTTGAAGGGGTTTGAACTCAACTCGAAGGAGGAAAACAAGCTAGCTGACCTTCATTATAGTGAGCCTATACGGTATCATTTTATAGATCTATGCACCCTCCTTGGATGTGATTACTGTGACAGCATCAAAGGTGTTGGCCCTAAGCGAGCCATTGAGATGATCAACACATACAGAGACATTGAATCCATTCTAGAAAACATTGATAGGAAAAAGTATCATATTCCGGAGAATTGGAACTATGAGATTGCCAGGCAATTGTTTGTTACCCCAGATGTTACTGACCCAGTGGAGATTGATGTGATGGAGAAGTACTTTTTTCTGTCTAAAGAGTTTGATATCTGCTCAGCTTTTCTGCTTGTGGTTCAGCAATCTAAAATTTCAGGAGTTTTTACCAAGATACCAGACCAGTAGCGGTTTTCTGGGGTCGATCATCATCTAATCTCCATAAGGGCGTTATTTCTGCAGTCAACACTTGCATATTTCTTTCATGAAGTTAGCTTAAAGTTGCTATAATAATTTTTAGACGCGCAAATTAGTCTAAGCAAATCGAATCTAAGGCATTTCTCAGTTCTCTTGCGCTACAATGTGTGCTGAAGTTCGGGCTTCCTTTATTATTAGGCTGTGTCTAAGTACAGGGTAACTGTGTCGCCTTGTGATAAATTCGATATGTTTGATGAAGTGCACAGTGAAGAAATGTTCTTCATTTACATTGCCTTTAGCAATAATTTAACAAATAAAAAATTAGTTCGAATTGATTGTGTTATATTTCTTATTTTTTCTTTTAAGTGATGTTTTCTTGTGAATGATTAACAATTTACTAAAATGACTAGCAACTCTTTGGCAGTAAACGTGAATTTCTATCAACTATTGGAGGCTTTTCAAATTCCAAGTGAAGTCTTCAATCCACATAATTTTTTTTTTTTTAATCGCATTAATGCTAATTTGTGACTAAAGTTTATCAATTGGCATCTTTGAAATAACCTGTGAATATGAATTTCTATCAACTATTGTCGCATTTGAGCAGTAAAGTGAAACATTTCATTCCAGGGCATCCTCGGATGAGGATGATTAGTACTTAGCAATCCGAAAATCGGATTGCTATATTCGAGAATCGAAAAACTTTTTGTTGCAGGCAACAACTCAATTTTTTTTTTTTAAATTGGCACTTTGAAAGCCACTCGATTTTCGGACATTTCATTCGTTACGTGTTTATAGCTTTGCAGATTTATGCTTTTTTTAAAATCCATTTCTATGTGATAATTCATTAAACAGGTTATTTGGAAGATGTCAGTTTTAGTTTTTTTGGTTTTTAGTTTTTATTAGTTTAAGAAAAACTCTTTATTTATTTTTTATATTTATTATTTATGACAATATTAACTTATAATAAATTATATAATTAATATATATAATATATAGCTCTAGCTGTTGGGCTTTCGGCTATTCTTTAAACTAATTGAAAATTTTTATTTTCTACTTTCTAAGTTTAATGAAGAAAGCAATTTGTTGATGTTCTGAATATTGTGTTCTGAAGGGACAGACAGAAGTTCGACAAAAGATAGATTTAAGGATAAGTCTTTTATTCTGGATTTTATAGTGCTGCACTCTCAGATTAAGTGTTTGATGGTTAGTAATGTGCCAGAAATACAAAGATGATAAAGGGGAGGATCAGTTTTATTCATGACGTAACTGTGTGTTAGGTTTGTGTGTCCCATTCGAAGTCGTATATAGTTTTTTATCATCTTCGGAGAGCAGTACCTGGGTAGTAGACAGGTTGAGCTTCAGGGTTGATTGTGCTGTAATGATGCGTATAATCTTGCCATTTTGCTTTTCTCTTTTGTTCCCAGTAGTGGTTTAAATATTTTCTGATGTCTTTTTTGTTGTAGGTCCACTGGGTAGTAAGAGGTTCTCCTACAGGAGCTTTAGCAGCAGTATCTTCGACTTCATGGCCCTTGATTCCCACATGTCCTGGAACCCAAAGACGTTGTAGTCTGTTTTTATTTGTGTTTAATTTATCCGGGATTGATTCAATAATTGGTGTTTTGTTGTTGGTATTTTTAATTGCTTGTAGTGTTGAGAGGCTGTCGGTGCAGATTATAGTTTTGTTGTTCTTTGCTTTTACTATTGCCTGCATTATCGCTGTAGCCTCTACAGTAAAAATTGAAGAGTAGTGGGGCAGAAGTCCTTTGGATATTGTTTTTCCAGTTTCATCTACCACAGCGTATGCCGCACCGAATTCCGATTTTGAGCCATCAGTGAAAATTATGTCCCATTTCGACGATAATTGATCGTCTATCATCTTCTTCTTTGGAAGTTGAAGCTTTCTTTAGTGTATGGAGGGCTGTGTTTACAGATTCTTCTGTTAATGTCCACGGTGGGTATGATGTAGGCTTTGTTTGATGGGGTGGTACTGGTATATCTAAACTTTTGCCAAGGCAGATGGCGCTGTATATTGCGGGTGGGTGTTTAGGCAGTTTTTTTGCTGACATAATTTGTTTGGCATCTTGAGATATTTGAGAGTTTTTTGATGAGCTCAATTTTGATATGGTCATTGATGTGAGGAAATCGGCTCTGTTTTTGATGGATGGAAGTCCAGATTCAGTGAGGATATTCCACTTAGGTATTTTATAATATTTGCCCTGATACTTAGATTTTTCTTAAGTCTAAAACAATGTTCCTTAAAAGTAAATTTACAATCGAAAGTAACTCCAAGGGTGCTTAATTTGTTCACATTTTTAACATTGAAATTGTTAGAAATAAGAGAAATGTTTTTAGAACAACTAACTTTTTTACATATGTGCAATATACTACATTTTTCGTGAGAGATTTTAGCGCCTGAGGTCTTACACCAGGTGTTAAGGTCCTCTAGAGTGTTATTAAATATGACGGAGACTTCTGTAAGGTCTTTACATTTTGTGAATATAATTAAATCATCTGCATACAAACAGTGGTCTAACGAGTTATATTTAAAAAGAATTTTGCTTAGATCATTAAATGCTATTAGAAACAGTGTTACGGATAAGGGGGATCCTTGCGGTATTTTTGAGGTTGTAGATAGGGGAATAAGTTCCATTTAATTTGACACGGAATTTTCTGTTTGATAGAAAAAGTTAAACATTCTAGGCCCGACTTTTCACTCTGTTAATTTATTTAATATAACATGGATTCCAATTCTATCAAATCCTTTTTCAAAGTCTATTAATAGAATTGAAACATGGTTTTTGTTCGATAGGGCAGAAGAAACAAAATAGTCTATGTGTAAAAGTGAATCCATAGTGCAGCGCCCCTGTCTAAATGCTGCTTGGTTTATGTGTATAAGGTTTCGTTTTACCAAGAACCAAGATAATCGTTTTGAGATAATTTTCTCCAGTACCTTTCCCGTACATGGAAGGAGGGATATGGGGCGGTATGAATCGGCTTGGGTTGGGTCCTTCATTGGTTTTGGTACCGGTATGGTACTTGTTGTTTTCCACATTTGTGGAATGATACCTTGGCTAAAAATGTGATTAAACAGGGAGAGAAGACGTTTTTTTCAGAATTGGTGGGGCATTCTTCAACATAACAAAAGAAATACGGTCGAAGCCTGGGGTTTTTCCTTTGGCTGAGCTGAGAGAACTTTCCATTTCGATATAATTAATGGGAACTTCTATAAGGCTAGCTGAGAAGTCGGTGTTATGGGGGGATGTTATATTATCGGTTGTGGTGGATTTCATTCGGAGAAAATCAGAATGAAAGTTTTTGTCGTCTGTATAGGCGGACCAAGTATTTCCAAAGTGTTTAGCTATTTCAATTGGCGAGTCTAGCGTACCTGTCTCTGATTTGATGATATGGAGTATAATTGATGAGGAGTATAATTGCCCGTGAGGGATTTTACACTAGCCCAGAGTTTTTTTTGAGGAGGCACTTGGGTTAATGTTGGATGTAAACTGTTTTACGAAATAAGGCATTGGCTTTACGATAGGAGATGAGGTTTGAATCATTTGGGTACTTTTTGAATCTTTTCCAAGCACTTTGCTTTTCTTGCCTAAGTTCGTTGAGCTCTTTGTTCCACCAAGGGACCATCGATTTTTTTGATTTGTGCTGTGATTGGGGGATTGCCGTATTTGCTGCGTATCGGATAGACCTTTGAATTAAAGCTGCTTCTTTGTTTATATTCGTGGACGGTTCTTTATGGGATAAAAACTCTGTAACCTTGTCTTGGAATAATGGCCAGTTGGCTCTGTCAGTGTGATATTTTGGTGGGATTTTTATATTTTGATGGCCATATACGAAAGATATTGTAATATGCGAGCTACGGCTCGAGTAGATAAAACGATATTCTGTGAAATTTATTTCTTTATTTTCTAGTCTATAGAACAATTCAGTTCACACTATACTATTCTTCGCAAATTCTTTTCTTACAAGGTCTCTTTCCTCTCAAATCACTTTATCTCCTTTCAATTACTTAATTCACAAATCCAAACTAATTACTTCTTCTTGTTAACTCTCAACTTTCAATTTATCACAAAATTACAACTTCGGATATTATCACTTTTCCAATCTCTTCGCCACGGTTCTAAACCAACTGCCTCCTTTCGATCGCCATCTGTCCTTATATAGCAGAAGTTTCTGATAGCCAGAAACTTCTAGCAAATTCTTCGACCACTGGAACAGAAAATTCTGATGTAATAATTCCAGGATGACAATCATTTCTTCCAGTTATAATTCTCTCTTTATCTGTGGCATTGTCAGCTATTGCAGACACGAACCTCGCATGGAAGTACAGTTTGGAATGAGCTGGAGGAGCGTAGTTATTATTCTACATTATTGTTGCATACTTTTAGATGATGTTACAATATCATAGTAACGACGGGGTAATGGTCACTGCCGTGTAAATCTGGTAGCAATGTCCACGTAGTATTGGGACAAAGCTGGGACGAAATGAAAGTTAGGTCAATGTGGGTAAAGGTTTTATGTGTTGTGAAGTGAGTGGGCTGGCCGTCATTTAGTATGGTCAGGTTCGAATTATTTATAAACTGCTCGAATATTTTACCCCGTCTGTTGCTGCAAGGGCAACCCCATAGGGGGGTCCATGAATTAAAGTCACCTGTGAGAAGTACAGGGGTTTGAATGCTGTTGATAATATTGTAATATGCGAGCTACGGCTCGAGTAGATAAAACAATATTCTGTGAAATTATTTCTTTATTTTCTAGTCTATAGAACAATTCAATTTCACACTATACTATTCTTCGCAAATTCTTTTCTTACAAGGTCTCTTTCCTCTCAAATCACTTTACCTCCTTTCAATTACTTAATTCACAAATCCAAACTAATTACTTCTTTTTTTTAACTCTCAACTTTCATTTTATCACAAAATCACAACTTCGCCCATTATCACTTTTCCAATCTCTTCGTGCGGTTCACAACCAACTGCTTGGTCTCGATCGCCATCTGTCCTTATATAGCAGAAGTTTCTGATAGCCAGAAACTTCTAGCAAATTCTTCGACCACTGGAACAAAAAAAATTCTGATGTAATAATTCCAAGATGACAATCATTTCTTCCAGTTATAATTCTCTCTTATCCGTGATGTTATCCGTCTCTTATCGTAGACATGAACTGTGGAGACTAACCGCAGACACGAACCCCGAATGAAAAGACACTTTGGAATGGGCTGTAGGAGCGTAGTTATTATTATGTTACAATATTATGAAGTTCCCTGCACAAAAATGTTTGATCGGGTTTAATATATACTGATATGATAGTCAATTTGGTTTTTAATTCAACTTCGACAGCTATTGCGGATATATTGGAGTTAATCTTGATAAATCTATGTGGGATAGATCTATGAACGAGCAGACAGGTGCCCTGTTTTGATGCGATATATATATATATAATTTAAAATTTGCTGTGCAATTTATTTTTTGAATATATTAATTCCACTTTAATATTTAAATCTAGATTATTAAACATTTGGGTTCCTTTGTACAAAATATTGCCTTTTAGTCGCAAGTGAAAATGGCACAGTTGCTTTATGTCATTACATGGCCAGTGATACCAATTCTAGTCATTTATAGCTGCTTTAGCTATTTGGTGTGTCTTAACTCCTGAAAACTCATTCATACCATTACAACCTAGCTGAACTGCACTCAATTAAGTATTAATATCCACAAGTCATATTCGTGTCAATTTGATATGTACAGCGACATTTGTGTATGGTCGATTTTTGTCGATTATTTTTTTGAGCGCGTAGTGAGATGTAGCCTTAATCGACATTTTCAGTTGGCAACACTGGGCATGTCATCTGTTATTGGCGGCATATTGTAGAGAATCCGCTGGTTTTGTGTGTCGGTTTTTTGATCCTCGTTTCTCAATTATTTCATTATTTCATATATAAGGACTATAAATTACCATGGGAATTCTAGGCTTATCAAAACTAATCGCAGATGTTGCACCATTTGCTGTAAAGGAGGGTGAAATGAAGAATTTTTTTGGTAAGGCTTTATTACAACACTGGAAATTACAACGAAATAAGGAATTTTGTAAATCTAGGCCGCAAAATTGCTATTGATGCTTCTATGTGCTTGTACCAATTCCTTATCGCTGTTCGAAGTGAAGGTATGCCTTGGAAACGTAAACTTTCATAAATTTAAATCAAATTTTCTCTATGTGTCCAATTGACTACGGTGGATGGTGAAACTACCTCCCATTTAATGGGAATGTTCTTTAGAACAATTCGACTGCTAGAGAATGGCATTAAACCAGTTGATGGCAAACCACCAGATCTAAAGCCAGGGGAGTTGGAAAACGTGCCGAACGTCGTGAGGAAGCTCAGAAGGAGTTGCTGAAACTAATGGGTATTCCATATGTAGACGCACCATGTGAAGCAGAAGCACAATGTGCAGCACTAGTCAAAGCCGGAAAAGTGTACACCACAGCTACGGAAGACATGGATGCTCTTACCTTTGGCTCATCCATTATGCTAAGGCATTTAACGTTTAGTGAGGCCAGAAAGATGCCAGTCAAGGAGTATAGCTATGAGAAAATCTTGAAGGGGTTTGAACTCAACTCGAAGGAGGAAAACAAGCTAGCTGACCTTCATTATAGTGAGCCTATACGGTATCATTTTATAGATCTATGCACCCTCCTTGGATGTGATTACTGTGACAGCATCAAAGGTGTTGGCCCTAAGCGAGCCATTGAGATGATCAACACATACAGAGACATTGAATCCATTCTAGAAAACATTGATAGGAAAAAGTATCATATTCCGGAGAATTGGAACTATGAGATTGCCAGGCAATTGTTTGTTACCCCAGATGTTACTGACCCAGTGGAGATTGATGTGATGGAGAAGTACTTTTTTCTGTCTAAAGAGTTTGATATCTGCTCAGCTTTTCTGCTTGTGGTTCAGCAATCTAAAATTTCAGGAGTTTTTACCAAGATACCAGACCAGTAGCGGTTTTCTGGGGTCGATCATCATCTAATCTCCATAAGGGCGTTATTTCTGCAGTCAACACTTGCATATTTCTTTCATGAAGTTAGCTTAAAGTTGCTATAATAATTTTTAGACGCGCAAATTAGTCTAAGCAAATCGAATCTAAGGCATTTCTCAGTTCTCTTGCGCTACAATGTGTGCTGAAGTTCGGGCTTCCTTTATTATTAGGCTGTGTCTAAGTACAGGGTAACTGTGTCGCCTTGTGATAAATTCGATATGTTTGATGAAGTGCACAGTGAAGAAATGTTCTTCATTTACATTGCCTTTAGCAATAATTTAACAAATAAAAAATTAGTTCGAATTGATTGTGTTATATTTCTTATTTTTTCTTTTAAGTGATGTTTTCTTGTGAATGATTAACAATTTACTAAAATGACTAGCAACTCTTTGGCAGTAAACGTGAATTTCTATCAACTATTGGAGGCTTTTCAAATTCCAAGTGAAGTCTTCAATCCACATAATTTTTTTTTTTTTAATCGCATTAATGCTAATTTGTGACTAAAGTTTATCAATTGGCATCTTTGAAATAACCTGTGAATATGAATTTCTATCAACTATTGTCGCATTTGAGCAGTAAAGTGAAACATTTCATTCCAGGGCATCCTCGGATGAGGATGATTAGTACTTAGCAATCCGAAAATCGGATTGCTATATTCGAGAATCGAAAAACTTTTTGTTGCAGGCAACAACTCAATTTTTTTTTTTTAAATTGGCACTTTGAAAGCCACTCGATTTTCGGACATTTCATTCGTTACGTGTTTATAGCTTTGCAGATTTATGCTTTTTTTAAAATCCATTTCTATGTGATAATTCATTAAACAGGTTATTTGGAAGATGTCAGTTTTAGTTTTTTTGGTTTTTAGTTTTTATTAGTTTAAGAAAAACTCTTTATTTATTTTTTATATTTATTATTTATGACAATATTAACTTATAATAAATTATATAATTAATATATATAATATATAGCTCTAGCTGTTGGGCTTTCGGCTATTCTTTAAACTAATTGAAAATTTTTATTTTCTACTTTCTAAGTTTAATGAAGAAAGCAATTTGTTGATGTTCTGAATATTGTGTTCTGAAGGGACAGACAGAAGTTCGACAAAAGATAGATTTAAGGATAAGTCTTTTATTCTGGATTTTATAGTGCTGCACTCTCAGATTAAGTGTTTGATGGTTAGTAATGTGCCAGAAATACAAAGATGATAAAGGGGAGGATCAGTTTTATTCATGACGTAACTGTGTGTTAGGTTTGTGTGTCCCATTCGAAGTCGTATATAGTTTTTTATCATCTTCGGAGAGCAGTACCTGGGTAGTAGACAGGTTGAGCTTCAGGGTTGATTGTGCTGTAATGATGCGTATAATCTTGCCATTTTGCTTTTCTCTTTTGTTCCCAGTAGTGGTTTAAATATTTTCTGATGTCTTTTTTGTTGTAGGTCCACTGGGTAGTAAGAGGTTCTCCTACAGGAGCTTTAGCAGCAGTATCTTCGACTTCATGGCCCTTGATTCCCACATGTCCTGGAACCCAAAGACGTTGTAGTCTGTTTTTATTTGTGTTTAATTTATCCGGGATTGATTCAATAATTGGTGTTTTGTTGTTGGTATTTTTAATTGCTTGTAGTGTTGAGAGGCTGTCGGTGCAGATTATAGTTTTGTTGTTCTTTGCTTTTACTATTGCCTGCATTATCGCTGTAGCCTCTACAGTAAAAATTGAAGAGTAGTGGGGCAGAAGTCCTTTGGATATTGTTTTTCCAGTTTCATCTACCACAGCGTATGCCGCACCGAATTCCGATTTTGAGCCATCAGTGAAAATTATGTCCCATTTCGACGATAATTGATCGTCTATCATCTTCTTCTTTGGAAGTTGAAGCTTTCTTTAGTGTATGGAGGGCTGTGTTTACAGATTCTTCTGTTAATGTCCACGGTGGGTATGATGTAGGCTTTGTTTGATGGGGTGGTACTGGTATATCTAAACTTTTGCCAAGGCAGATGGCGCTGTATATTGCGGGTGGGTGTTTAGGCAGTTTTTTTGCTGACATAATTTTTTTGGCATCTTGAGATATTTGAGAGTTTTTTGATGAGCTCAATTTTGATATGGTCATTGATGTGAGGAAATCGGCTCTGTTTTTGATGGATGGAAGTCCAGATTCAGTGAGGATATTCCACTTAGGTATTTTATAATATTTGCCCTGATACTTAGATTTTTCTTAAGTCTAAAACAATGTTCCTTAAAAGTAAATTTACAATCGAAAGTAACTCCAAGGGTGCTTAATTTGTTCACATTTTTAACATTGAAATTGTTAGAAATAAGAGAAATGTTTTTAGAACAACTAACTTTTTTACATATGTGCAATATACTACATTTTTCGTGAGAGATTTTAGCGCCTGAGGTCTTACACCAGGTGTTAAGGTCCTCTAGAGTGTTATTAAATATGACGGAGACTTCTGTAAGGTCTTTACATTTTGTGAATATAATTAAATCATCTGCATACAAACAGTGGTCTAACGAGTTATATTTAAAAAGAATTTTGCTTAGATCATTAAATGCTATTAGAAACAGTGTTACGGATAAGGGGGATCCTTGCGGTATTTTTGAGGTTGTAGATAGGGGAATAAGTTCCATTTAATTTGACACGGAATTTTCTGTTTGATAGAAAAAGTTAAACATTCTAGGCCCGACTTTTCACTCTGTTAATTTATTTAATATAACATGGATTCCAATTCTATCAAATCCTTTTTCAAAGTCTATTAATAGAATTGAAACATGGTTTTTGTTCGATAGGGCAGAAGAAACAAAATAGTCTATGTGTAAAAGTGAATCCATAGTGCAGCGCCCCTGTCTAAATGCTGCTTGGTTTATGTGTATAAGGTTTCGTTTTACCAAGAACCAAGATAATCGTTTTGAGATAATTTTCTCCAGTACCTTTCCCGTACATGGAAGGAGGGATATGGGGCGGTATGAATCGGCTTGGGTTGGGTCCTTCATTGGTTTTGGTACCGGTATGGTACTTGTTGTTTTCCACATTTGTGGAATGATACCTTGGCTAAAAATGTGATTAAACAGGGAGAGAAGACGTTTTTTTCAGAATTGGTGGGGCATTCTTCAACATAACAAAAGAAATACGGTCGAAGCCTGAGGCTTTTCCTTTGGCTGAGCTGAGAGAACTTTCCATTTCGATATAATTAATGGGAACTTCTATAAGGCTAGCTGAGAAGTCGGTGTTATGGGGGGATGTTATATTATCGGTTGTGGTGGATTTCATTCGGAGAAAATCAGAATGAAAGTTTTTGTCGTCTGTATAGGCGGACCAAGTATTTCCAAAGTGTTTAGCTATTTCAATTGGCGAGTCTAGCGTACCTGTCTCTGATTTGATGATATGGAGTATAATTGATGAGGAGTATAATTGCCCGTGAGGGATTTTACACTAGCCCAGAGTTTTTTTTGAGGAGGCACTTGGGTTAATGTTGGATGTAAACTGTTTTACGAAATAAGGCATTGGCTTTACGATAGGAGATGAGGTTTGAATCATTTGGGTACTTTTTGAATCTTTTCCAAGCACTTTGCTTTTCTTGCCTAAGTTCGTTGAGCTCTTTGTTCCACCAAGGGACCATCGATTTTTTTGATTTGTGCTGTGATTGGGGGATTGCCGTATTTGCTGCGTATCGGATAGACCTTTGAATTAAAGCTGCTTCTTTGTTTATATTCGTGGACGGTTCTTTATGGGATAAAAACTCTGTAACCTTGTCTTGGAATAATGGCCAGTTGGCTCTGTCAGTGTGATATTTTGGTGGGATTTTTATATTTTGATGGCCATATACGAAAGATATTGTAATATGCGAGCTACGGCTCGAGTAGATAAAACGATATTCTGTGAAATTTATTTCTTTATTTTCTAGTCTATAGAACAATTCAGTTCACACTATACTATTCTTCGCAAATTCTTTTCTTACAAGGTCTCTTTCCTCTCAAATCACTTTATCTCCTTTCAATTACTTAATTCACAAATCCAAACTAATTACTTCTTCTTGTTAACTCTCAACTTTCAATTTATCACAAAATTACAACTTCGGATATTATCACTTTTCCAATCTCTTCGCCACGGTTCTAAACCAACTGCCTCCTTTCGATCGCCATCTGTCCTTATATAGCAGAAGTTTCTGATAGCCAGAAACTTCTAGCAAATTCTTCGACCACTGGAACAGAAAATTCTGATGTAATAATTCCAGGATGACAATCATTTCTTCCAGTTATAATTCTCTCTTTATCTGTGGCATTGTCAGCTATTGCAGACACGAACCTCGCATGGAAGTACAGTTTGGAATGAGCTGGAGGAGCGTAGTTATTATTCTACATTATTGTTGCATACTTTTAGATGATGTTACAATATCATAGTAACGACGGGGTAATGGTCACTGCCGTGTAAATCTGGTAGCAATGTCCACGTAGTATTGGGACAAAGCTGGGACGAAATGAAAGTTAGGTCAATGTGGGTAAAGGTTTTATGTGTTGTGAAGTGAGTGGGCTGGCCGTTATTTAGTATGGTCAGGTTCGAATTATTTATAAACTGCTCGAATATTTTACCCCGTCTGTTGCTGCAAGGGCAACCCCATAGGGGGGTCCATGAATTAAAGTCACCTGTGAGAAGTACAGGGGTTTGAATGCTGTTGATAATATTGTAATATGCGAGCTACGGCTCGAGTAGATAAAACAATATTCTGTGAAATTATTTCTTTATTTTCTAGTCTATAGAACAATTCAATTTCACACTATACTATTCTTCGCAAATTCTTTTCTTACAAGGTCTCTTTCCTCTCAAATCACTTTATCTCCTTTCAATTACTTAATTCACAAATCCAAACTAATTACTTCTTTTTTTTAACTCTCAACTTTCATTTTATCACAAAATCACAACTTCGCCCATTATCACTTTTCCAATCTCTTCGTGCGGTTCACAACCAACTGCTTGGTCTCGATCGCCATCTGTCCTTATATAGCAGAAGTTTCTGATAGCCAGAAACTTCTAGCAAATTCTTCGACCACTGGAACAAAAAAAATTCTGATGTAATAATTCCAAGATGACAATCATTTCTTCCAGTTATAATTCTCTCTTATCCGTGATGTTATCCGTCTCTTATCGTAGACATGAACTGTGGAGACTAACCGCAGACACGAACCCCGAATGAAAAGACACTTTGGAATGGGCTGTAGGAGCGTAGTTATTATTATGTTACAATATTATGAAGTTCCCTGCACAAAAATGTTTGATCGGGTTTAATATATACTGATATGATAGTCAATTTGGTTTTTAATTCAACTTCGACAGCTATTGCGGATATATTGGAGTTAATCTTGATAAATCTATGTGGGATAGATCTGTGAACGAGCAGACAGGTGCCCTGTTTTGATGCGATATATATATATATAATTTAAAATTTGCTGTGCAATTTATTTTTTGAATATATTAATTCCACTTTAATATTTAAATCTAGATTATTAAACATTTGGGTTCCTTTGTACAAAATATTGCCTTTTAGTCGCAAGTGAAAATGGCACAGTTGCTTTATGTCATTACATGGCCAGTGATACCAATTCTAGTCATTTATAGCTGCTTTAGCTATTTGGTGTGTCTTAACTCCTGAAAACTCATTCATACCATTACAACCTAGCTGAACTGCACTCAATTAAGTATTAATATCCACAAGTCATATTCGTGTCAATTTGATATGTACAGCGACATTTGTGTATGGTCGATTTTTGTCGATTATTTTTTTGAGCGCGTAGTGAGATGTAGCCTTAATCGACATTTTCAGTTGGCAACACTGGGCATGTCATCTGTTATTGGCGGCATATTGTAGAGAATCCGCTGGTTTTGTGTGTCGGTTTTTTGATCCTCGTTTCTCAATTATTTCATTATTTCATATATAAGGACTATAAATTACCATGGGAATTCTAGGCTTATCAAAACTAATCGCAGATGTTGCACCATTTGCTGTAAAGGAGGGTGAAATGAAGAATTTTTTTGGTAAGGCTTTATTACAACACTGGAAATTACAACGAAATAAGGAATTTTGTAAATCTAGGCCACAAAATTGCTATTGATGCTTCTATGTGCTTGTACCAATTCCTTATCGCTGTTCGAAGTGAAGGTATGCCTTGGAAACGTAAACTTTCATAAATTTAAATCAAATTTTCTCTAGGTGTCCAATTGACTACGGTGGATGGTGAAACTACCTCCCATTTAATGGGAATGTTCTTTAGAACAATTCGACTGCTAGAGAATGGCATTAAACCAGTTGATGGCAAACCACCAGATCTAAAGCCAGGGGAGTTGGAAAACGTGCCGAACGTCGTGAGGAAGCTCAGAAGGAGTTGCTGAAACTAATGGGTATTCCATATGTAGACGCACCATGTGAAGCAGAAGCACAATGTGCAGCACTAGTCAAAGCCGGAAAAGTGTACACCACAGCTACGGAAGACATGGATGCTCTTACCTTTGGCTCATCCATTATGCTAAGGCATTTAACGTTTAGTGAGGCCAGAAAGATGCCAGTCAAGGAGTATAGCTATGAGAAAATCTTGAAGGGGTTTGAACTCAACTCGAAGGAGGAAAACAAGCTAGCTGACCTTCATTATAGTGAGCCTATACGGTATCATTTTATAGATCTATGCACCCTCCTTGGATGTGATTACTGTGACAGCATCAAAGGTGTTGGCCCTAAGCTAGCCATTGAGATGATCAACACATACAGAGACATTGAATCCATTCTAGAAAACATTGATAGGAAAAAGTATCATATTCCGGAGAATTGGAACTATGAGATTGCCAGGCAATTGTTTGTTACCCCAGATGTTACTGACCCAGTGGAGATTGATGTGATGGAGAAGTACTTTTTTTTGTCTAAAGAGTTTGATATCTGCTCAGCTTTTCTGCTTGTGGTTCAGCAATCTAAAATTTCAGGAGTTTTTACCAAGATACCAGACCAGTAGCGGTTTTCTGGGGTCGATCATCATCTAATCTCCATAAGGGCGTTATTTCTGCAGTCAACACTTGCATATTTCTTTCATGAAGTTAGCTTAAAGTTGCTATAATAATTTTTAGACGCGCAAATTAGTCTAAGCAAATCGAATCTAAGGCATTTCTCAGTTCTCTTGCGCTACAATGTGTGCTGAAGTTCGGGCTTCCTTTATTATTAGGCTGTGTCTAAGTACAGGGTAACTGTGTCGCCTTGTGATAAATTCGATATGTTTGATGAAGTGCACAGTGAAGAAATGTTCTTCATTTACATTGCCTTTAGCAATAATTTAACAAATAAAAAATTAGTTCGAATTGATTGTGTTATATTTCTTATTTTTTCTTTTAAGTGATGTTTTCTTGTGAATGATTAACAATTTACTAAAATGACTAGCAACTCTTTGGCAGTAAACGTGAATTTCTATCAACTATTGGAGGCTTTTCAGTACACAAATTCCAAGTGAAGTCTTCAATCCACATAATTTTTTTTTTTTTAATCGCATTAATGCTAATTTGTGACTAAAGTTTATCAATTGGCATCTTTGAAATAACCTGTGAATATGAATTTCTATCAACTATTGTCGCATTTGAGCAGTAAAGTGAAACATTTCATTCCAGGGCATCCTCGGATGAGGATGATTAGTACTTAGCAATCCGAAAATCGGATTGCTATATTCGAGAATCGAAAAACTTTTTGTTGCAGGCAACAACTCAATTTTTTTTTTTTAAATTGCCACTTTGAAAGCCACTCGATTTTCGGACATTTCATTCGTTACGTGTTTATAGCTTTGCAGATTTATGCTTTTTTTAAAATCCATTTCTATGTGATAATTCATTAAACAGGTTATTTGGAAGATGTCAGTTTTAGTTTTTTTGGTTTTTAGTTTTTATTAGTTTAAGAAAAACTCTTTATTTATTTTTTATATTTATTATTTATGACAATATTAACTTATAATAAATTATATAATTAATATATATAATATATAGCTCTAGCTGTTGGGCTTTCGGCTATTCTTTAAACTAATTGAAAATTTTTATTTTCTACTTTCTAAGTTTAATGAAGAAAGCAATTTGTTGATGTTCTGAATATTGTGTTCTGAAGGGACAGACAGAAGTTCGACAAAAGATAGATTTAAGGATAAGTCTTTTATTCTGGATTTTATAGTGCTGCACTTCCAGATTAAGTGTTTGATGGTTAGTAATGTGCCAGAAATACAAAGATGATAAAGGGGAGGATCAGTTTTATTCATGACGTAACTGTGTGTTAGGTTTGTGTGTCCCATTCGAAGTCGTATATAGTTGTTTATCATCTTCGGAGAGCAGTACCTGGGTAGTAGACAGGTTGAGCTTCAGGGTTGATTGTGCTGTAATGATGCGTATAATCTTGCCATTTTGCTTTTCTCTTTTGTTCCCAGTAGTGGTTTAAATATTTTCTGATGTCTTTTTTGTTGTAGGTCCACTGGGTAGTAAGAGGTTCTCCTACAGGAGCTTTAGCAGCAGTATCTTCGACTTCATGGCCCTTGATTCCCACATGTCCTGGAACCCAAAGACGTTGTAGTCTGTTTTTATTTGTGTTTAATTTATCCGGGATTGATTCAATAATTGGTGTTTTGTTGTTGGTATTTTTAATTGCTTGTAGTGTTGAGAGGCTGTCGGTGCAGATTATAGTTTTGTTGTTCTTTGCTTTTACTATTGCCTGCATTATCGCTGTAGCCTCTACAGTAAAAATTGAAGAGTAGTGGGGCAGAAGTCCTTTGGATATTGTTTTTCCAGTTTCATCTACCACAGCGTATGCCGCACCGAATTCCGATTTTGAGCCATCAGTGAAAATTATGTCCCATTTCGACGATAATTGATCGTCTATCATCTTCTTCTTTGGAAGTTGAAGCTTTCTTTAGTGTATGGAGGGCTGTGTTTACAGATTCTTCTGTTAATGTCCACGGTGGGTATGATGTAGGCTTTGTTTGATGGGGTGGTACTGGTATATCTAAACTTTTGCCAAGGCAGATGGCGCTGTATATTGCGGGTGGGTGTTTAGGCAGTTTTTTTGCTGACATAATTTTTTTGGCATCTTGAGATATTTGAGAGTTTTTTGATGAGCTCAATTTTGATATGGTCATTGATGTGAGGAAATCGGCTCTGTTTTTGATGGATGGAAGTCCAGATTCAGTGAGGATATTCTACTTAAATTGTTAGAAATAAGAGAAATGTTTTTAGAACAACTAACTTTTTTACATATGTGCAATATACTACATTTTTCGTGAGAGATTTTAGCGCCTGAGGTCTTACACCAGGTGTTAAGGTCCTCTAGAGTGTTATTAAATATGACGGAGACTTCTGTAAGGTCTTTACATTTTGTGAATATAATTAAATCATCTGCATACAAACAGTGGTCTAACGAGTTATATTTAAAAAGAATTTTGCTTAGATCATTAAATGCTATTAGAAACAGTGTTACGGATAAGGGGGATCCTTGCGGTATTTTTGAGGTTGTAGATAGGGGAATAAGTTCCATTTAATTTGACACGGAATTTTCTGTTTGATAGAAAAAGTTAAACATTCTAGGCCCGACTTTTCACTCTGTTAATTTATTTAATATAACATGGATTCCAATTCTATCAAATCCTTTTTCAAAGTCTATTAATAGAATTGAAACATGGTTTTTGTTCGATAGGGCAGAAGAAACAAAATAGTCTATGTGTAAAAGTGAATCCATAGTGCAGCGCCCCTGTCTAAATGCTGCTTGGTTTATGTGTATAAGGTTTCGTTTTACCAAGAACCAAGATAATCGTTTTGAGATAATTTTCTCCAGTACCTTTCCCGTACATGGAAGGAGGGATATGGGGCGGTATGAATCGGCTTGGGTTGGGTCCTTCATTGGTTTTGGTACCGGTATGGTACTTGTTGTTTTCCACATTTGTGGAATGATACCTTGGCTAAAAATGTGATTAAACAGGGAGAGAAGACGTTTTTTTCAGAATTGGTGGGGCATTCTTCAACATAACAAAAGAAATACGGTCGAAGCCTGGGGTTTTTCCTTTGGCTGAGCTGAGAGAACTTTCCATTTCGATATAATTAATGGGAACTTCTATAAGGCTATATTATCGGTTGTGGTGGATTTCATTCGGAGAAAATCAGAATGAAAGTTTTTGTCGTCTGTATAGGCGGACCAAGTATTTCCAAAGTGTTTAGCTATTTCAATTGGCGAGTCTAGCGTACCTGTCTCTGATTTGATGATATGGAGTATAATTGATGAGGAGTATAATTGCCCGTGAGGGATTTTACACTAGCCCAGAGTTTTTTTTGAGGAGGCACTTGGGTTAATGTTGGATGTAAACTGTTTTACGAAATAAGGCATTGGCTTTACGATAGGAGATGAGGTTTGAATCATTTGGGTACTTTTTGAATCTTTTCCAAGCACTTTGCTTTTCTTGCCTAAGTTCGTTGAGCTCTTTGTTCCACCAAGGGACCATCGATTTTTTTGATTTGTGCTGTGATTGGGGGATTGCCGTATTTGCTGCGTATCGGATAGACCTTTGAATTAAAGCTGCTTCTTTGTTTATATTCGTGGACGGTTCTTTATGGGATAAAAACTCTGTAACCTTGTCTTGGAATAATGGCCAGTTGGCTCTGTCAGTGTGATATTTTGGTGGGATTTTTATATTTTGATGGCCATATACGAAAGATATTGTAATATGCGAGCTACGGCTCGAGTAGATAAAACGATATTCTGTGAAATCTATTTCTTTATTTTCTAGTCTATAGAACAATTCAGTTCACACTATACTATTCTTCGCAAATTCTTTTCTTACAAGGTCTCTTTCCTCTCAAATCACTTTATCTCCTTTCAATTACTTAATTCACAAATCCAAACTAATTACTTCTTCTTGTTAACTCTCAACTTTCAATTTATCACAAAATTACAACTTCGGATATTATCACTTTTCCAATCTCTTCGCCACGGTTCTAAACCAACTGCCTCCTTTCGATCGCCATCTGTCCTTATATAGCAGAAGTTTCTGATAGCCAGAAACTTCTAGCAAATTCTTCGACCACTGGAACAGAAAATTCTGATGTAATAATTCCAGGATGACAATCATTTCTTCCAGTTATAATTCTCTCTTTATCTGTGGCATTGTCAGCTATTGCAGACACGAACCTCGCATGGAAGTACAGTTTGGAATGAGCTATTGTTGCATACTTTTAGATGATGTTACAATATCATAGTAACGACGGGGTAATGGTCACTGCCGTGTAAATCTGGTAGCAATGTCCACGTAGTATTGGGACAAAGCTGGGACAAAATGAAAGTTAGGTCAATGTGGGTAAAGGTTTTATGTGTTGTGAAGTGAGTGGGCTGGCCGTCATTTAGTATGGTCAGGTTCGAATTATTTATAAACTGCTCGAATATTTTACCCCGTCTGTTGCTGCAAGGGCAACCCCATAGGGGGGTCCATGAATTAAAGTCACCTGTAAGAAGTACAGGGGTTTGAATGCTGTTGATAATATTGTAATATGCGAGCTACGGCTCGAGTAGATAAAACAATATTCTGTGAAATTATTTCTTTATTTTCTAGTCTATAGAACAATTCAATTTCACACTATACTATTCTTCGCAAATTCTTTTCTTACAAGGTCTCTTTCCTCACAAATCACTTTATCTCCTTTCAATTACTTAATTCACAAATCCAAACTAATTACTTCTTTTTTTTTACTCTCAACTTTCATTTTATCACAAAATCACAACTTCGCCCATTATCACTTTTCCAATCTCTTCGTGCGGTTCACAACCAACTGCTTGGTCTCGATCGCCATCTGTCCTTATATAGCAGAAGTTTCTGATAGCCAGAAACTTCTAGCAAATTCTTCGACCACTGGAACAAAAAAAATTCTGATGTAATAATTCCAAGATGACAATCATTTCTTCCAGTTATAATTCTCTCTTATCCGTGATGTTATCCGTCTCTTATCGTAGACATGAACTGTGGAGACTAACCGCAGACACGAACCCCGAATGAAAAGACACTTTGGAATGGGCTGTAGGAGCGTAGTTATTATTATGTTACAATATTATGAAGTTCCCTGCACAAAAATGTTTGATCGGGTTTAATATATACTGATATGATAGTCAATTTGGTTTTTAATTCAACTTCGACAGCTATTGCGGATATATGGAGTTAATCTTGATAAATCTATGTGGGATAGATCTGTGAACGAGCAGACAGGTGCCCTGTTTTGATGCGATATATATATATATAATTTAAAATTTGCTGTGCAATTTATTTTTTGAATATATTAATTCCACTTTAATATTTAAATCTAGATTATTAAACATTTGGGTTCCTTTGTACAAAATATTGCCTTTTAGTCGCAAGTGAAAATGGCACAGTTGCTTTATGTCATTACATGGCCAGTGATACCAATTCTAGTCATTTATAGCTGCTTTAGCTATTTGGTGTGTCTTAACTCCTGAAAACTCATTCATACCATTACAACCTAGCTGAACTGCACTCAATTAAGTATTAATATCCACAAGTCATATTCGTGTCAATTTGATATGTACAGCGACATTTGTGTATGGTCGATTTTTGTCGATTATTTTTTTGAGCGCGTAGTGAGATGTAGCCTTAATCGACATTTTCAGTTGGCAACACTGGGCATGTCATCTGTTATTGGCGGCATATTGTAGAGAATCCGCTGGTTTTGTGTGTCGGTTTTTTGATCCTCGTTTCTCAATTATTTCATTATTTCATATATAAGGACTATAAATTACCATGGGAATTCTAGGCTTATCAAAACTAATCGCAGATGTTGCACCATTTGCTGTAAAGGAGGGTGAAATGAAGAATTTTTTTGGTAAGGCTTTATTACAACACTGGAAATTACAACGAAATAAGGAATTTTGTAAATCTAGGCCGCAAAATTGCTATTGATGCTTCTATGTGCTTGTACCAATTCCTTATCGCTGTTCGAAGTGAAGGTATGCCTTGGAAACGTAAACTTTCATAAATTTAAATCAAATTTTCTCTAGGTGTCCAATTGACTACGGTGGATGGTGAAACTACCTCCCATTTAATGGGAATGTTCTTTAGAACAATTCGACTGCTAGAGAATGGCATTAAACCAGTTGATGGCAAACCACCAGATCTAAAGCCAGGGGAGTTGGAAAACGTGCCGAACGTCGTGAGGAAGCTCAGAAGGAGTTGCTGAAACTAATGGGTATTCCATATGTAGACGCACCATGTGAAGCAGAAGCACAATGTGCAGCACTAGTCAAAGCCGGAAAAGTGTACACCACAGCTACGGAAGACATGGATGCTCTTACCTTTGGCTCATCCATTATGCTAAGGCATTTAACGTTTAGTGAGGCCAGAAAGATGCCAGTCAAGGAGTATAGCTATTAGAAAATCTTGAAGGGGTTTGAACTCAACTCGAAGGAGGAAAACAAGCTAGCTGACCTTCATTATAGTGAGCCTATACGGTATCATTTTATAGATCTATGCACCCTCCTTGGATGTGATTACTGTGACAGCATCAAAGGTGTTGGCCCTAAGCGAGCCATTGAGATGATCAACACATACAGAGACATTGAATCCATTCTAGAAAACATTGATAGGAAAAAGTATCATATTCCGGAGAATTGGAACTATGAGATTGCCAGGCAATTGTTTGTTACCCCAGATGTTACTGACCCAGTGGAGATTGATGTGATGGAGAAGTACTTTTTTCTGTCTAAAGAGTTTGATATCTGCTCAGCTTTTCTGCTTGTGGTTCAGCAATCTAAAATTTCAGGAGTTTTTACCAAGATACCAGACCAGTAGCGGTTTTCTGGGGTCGATCATCATCTAATCTCCATAAGGGCGTTATTTCTGCAGTCAACACTTGCATATTTCTTTCATGAAGTTAGCTTAAAGTTGCTATAATAATTTTTAGACGCGCAAATTAGTCTAAGCAAATCGAATCTAAGGCATTTCTCAGTTCTCTTGCGCTACAATGTGTGCTGAAGTTCGGGCTTCCTTTATTATTAGGCTGTGTCTAAGTACAGGGTAACTGTGTCGCCTTGTGATAAATTCGATATGTTTGATGAAGTGCACAGTGAAGAAATGTTCTTCATTTACATTGCCTTTAGCAATAATTTAACAAATAAAAAATTAGTTCGAATTGATTGTGTTATATTTCTTATTTTTTCTTTTAAGTGATGTTTTCTTGTGAATGATTAACAATTTACTAAAATGACTAGCAACTCTTTGGCAGTAAACGTGAATTTCTATCAACTATTGGAGGCTTTTCAGTACACAAATTCCAAGTGAAGTCTTCAATCCACATAATTTTTTTTTTTTAATCGCATTAATGCTAATTTGTGACTAAAGTTTATCAATTGGCATCTTTGAAATAACCTGTGAATATGAATTTCTATCAACTATTGTCGCATTTGAGCAGTAAAGTGAAACATTTCATTCCACTTTGAAAGCCACTCGATTTTCGGACATTTCATTCGTTACGTGTTTATAGCTTTGCAGATTTATGCTTTTTTTAAAATCCATTTCTATGTGATAATTCATTAAACAGGTTATTTGGAAGATGTCAGTTTTAGTTTTTTTGGTTTTTAGTTTTTATTAGTTTAAGAAAAACTCTTTATTTATTTTTTATATTTATTATTTATGACAATATTAACTTATAATAAATTATATAATTAATATATATAATATATAGCTCTAGCTGTTGGGCTTTCGGCTATTCTTTAAACTAATTGAAAATTTTTATTTTCTACTTTCTAAGTTTAATGAAGAAAGCAATTTGTTGATTTTCTGAATATTGTGTTCTGAAGGGACAGACAGAAGTTCGACAAAAGATAGATTTAAGGATAAGTCTTTTATTCTGGATTTTATAGTGCTGCACTCCCAGATTAAGTGTTTGATGGTTAGTAATGTGCCAGAAATACAAAGATGATAAAGGGGAGGATCAGTTTTATTCATGACGTAACTGTGTGTTAGGTTTGTGTGTCCCATTCGAAGTCGTATATAGTTTTTTATCATCTTCGGAGAGCAGTACCTGGGTAGTAGACAGGTTGAGCTTCAGGGTTGATTGTGCTGTAATGATGCGTATAATCTTGCCATTTTGCTTTTCTCTTTTGTTCCCAGTAGTGGTTTAAATATTTTCTGATGTCTTTTTTGTTGTAGGTCCACTGGGTAGTAAGAGGTTCTCCTACAGGAGCTTTAGCAGCAGTATCTTCGACTTCATGGCCCTTGATTCCCACATGTCCTGGAACCCAAAGACGTTGTAGTCTGTTTTTATTTGTGTTTAATTTATCCGGGATTGATTCAATAATTGGTGTTTTGTTGTTGGTATTTTTAATTGCTTGTAGTGTTGAGAGGCTGTCGGTGCAGATTATAGTTTTGTTGTTCTTTGCTTTTACTATTGCCTGCATTATCGCTGTAGCCTCTACAGTAAAAATTGAAGAGTAGTGGGGCAGAAGTCCTTTGGATATTGTTTTTCCAGTTTCATCTACCACAGCGTATGCCGCACCGAATTCCGATTTTGAGCCATCAGTGAAAATTATGTCCCATTTCGACGATAATTGATCGTCTATCATCTTCTTCTTTGGAAGTTGAAGCTTTCTTTAGTGTATGGAGGGCTGTGTTTACAGATTCTTCTGTTAATGTCCACGGTGGGTATGATGTAGGCTTTGTTTGATGGGGTGGTACTGGTATATCTAAACTTTTGCCAAGGCAGATGGCGCTGTATATTGCGGGTGGGTGTTTAGGCAGTTTTTTTGCTGACATAATTTTTTTGGCATCTTGAGATATTTGAGAGTTTTTTGATGAGCTCAATTTTGATATGGTCATTGATGTGAGGAAATCGGCTCTGTTTTTGATGGATGGAAGTCCAGATTCAGTGAGGATATTTCACTTAGGTATTTTATAATATTTGCCCTGATACTTAGATTTTTCTTAAGTCTAAAACAATGTTCCTTAAAAGTAAATTTACAATCGAAAGTAACTCCAAGGGTGCTTAATTTGTTCACATTTTTAACATTGAAATTGTTAGAAATAAGAGAAATGTTTTTAGAACAACTAACTTTTTTACATATGTGCAATATACTACATTTTTCGTGAGAGATTTTAGCGCCTGAGGTCTTACACCAGGTGTTAAGGTCCTCTAGAGTGTTATTAAATATGACGGAGACTTCTGTAAGGTCTTTACATTTTGTGAATATAATTAAATCATCTGCATACAAACAGTGGTCTAACGAGTTATATTTAAAAAGAATTTTGCTTAGATCATTAAATGCTATTAGAAACAGTGTTACGGATAAGGGGGATCCTTGCGGTATTTTTGAGGTTGTAGATAGGGGAATAAGTTCCATTTAATTTGACACGGAATTTTCTGTTTGATAGAAAAAGTTAAACATTCTAGGCCCGACTTTTCACTCTGTTAATTTATTTAATATAACATGGATTCCAATTCTATCAAATCCTTTTTCAAAGTCTATTAATAGAATTGAAACATGGTTTTTGTTCGATAGGGCAGAAGAAACAAAATAGTCTATGTGTAAAAGTGAATCCATAGTGCAGCGCCCCTGTCTAAATGCTGCTTGGTTTATGTGTATAAGGTTTCGTTTTACCAAGAACCAAGATAATCGTTTTGAGATAATTTTCTCCAGTACCTTTCCCGTACATGGAAGGAGGGATATGGGGCGGTATGAATCGGCTTGGGTTGGGTCCTTCATTGGTTTTGGTACCGGTATGGTACTTGTTGTTTTCCACATTTGTGGAATGATACCTTGGCTAAAAATGTGATTAAACAGGGAGAGAAGACGTTTTTTTCAGAATTGGTGGGGCATTCTTCAACATAACAAAAGAAATACGGTCGAAGCCTGGGGTTTTTCCTTTGGCTGAGCTGAGAGAACTTTCCATTTCGATATAATTAATGGGAACTTCTATAAGGCTATATTATCGGTTGTGGTGGATTTCATTCGGAGAAAATCAGAATGAAAGTTTTTGTCGTCTGTATAGGCGGACCAAGTATTTCCAAAGTGTTTAGCTATTTCAATTGGCGAGTCTAGCGTACCTGTCTCTGATTTGATGATATGGAGTATAATTGATGAGGAGTATAATTGCCCGTGAGGGATTTTACACTAGCCCAGAGTTTTTTTTGAGGAGGCACTTGGGTTAATGTTGGATGTAAACTGTTTTACGAAATAAGGCATTGGCTTTACGATAGGAGATGAGGTTTGAATCATTTGGGTACTTTTTGAATCTTTTCCAAGCACTTTGCTTTTCTTGCCTAAGTTCGTTGAGCTCTTTGTTCCACCAAGGGACCATCGATTTTTTTGATTTGTGCTGTGATTGGGGGATTGCCGTATTTGCTGCGTATCGGATAGACCTTTGAATTAAAGCTGCTTCTTTGTTTATATTCGTGGACGGTTCTTTATGGGATAAAAACTCTGTAACCTTGTCTTGGAATAATGGCCAGTTGGCTCTGTCAGTGTGATATTTTGGTGGGATTTTTATATTTTGATGG
This sequence comes from Pocota personata, assembly GCA_963082735.1. Taxonomy (NCBI): domain Eukaryota; kingdom Metazoa; phylum Arthropoda; class Insecta; order Diptera; family Syrphidae; genus Pocota; species Pocota personata. Next base: position 24,461,946 of record OY720432.1, read on the forward strand.
CCATATACGAAAGATATTGTAATATGCGAGCTACGGCTCGAGTAGATAAAACGATATTCTGTGAAATTGATTTCTTTATTTTCTAGTCTATAGAACAATTCAGTTCACACTATACTATTCTTCGCAAATTCTTTTCTTACAAGGTCTCTTTCCTCTCAAATCACTTTATCTCCTTTCAATTACTTAATTCACAAATCCAAACTAATTACTTCTTCTTGTTAACTCTCAACTTTCAATTTATCACAAAATTACAACTTCGGATATTATCACTTTTCCAATCTCTTCGCCACGGTTCTAAACCAACTGCCTCCTTTCGATCGCCATCTGTCCTTATATAGCAGAAGTTTCTGATAGCCAGAAACTTCTAGCAAATTCTTCGACCACTGGAACAGAAAATTCTGATGTAATAATTCCAGGATGACAATCATTTCTTCCAGTTATAATTCTCTCTTTATCTGTGGCATTGTCAGCTATTGCAGACACGAACCTCGCATGGAAGTACAGTTTGGAATGAGCTATTGTTGCATACTTTTAGATGATGTTACAATATCATAGTAACGACGGGGTAATGGTCACTGCCGTGTAAATCTGGTAGCAATGTCCACGTAGTATTGGGACAAAGCTGGGACGAAATGAAAGTTAGGTCAATGTGGGTAAAGGTTTTATGTGTTGTGAAGTGAGTGGGCTGGCCGTCATTTAGTATGGTCAGGTTCGAATTATTTATAAACTGCTCGAATATTTTACCCCGTCTGTTGCTGCAAGGGCAACCCCATAGGGGGGTCCATGAATTAAAGTCACCTGTGAGAAGTACAGGGGTTTGAATACTGTTGATAATATTGTAATATGCGAGCTACGGCTCGAGTAGATAAAACAATATTCTGTGAAATTATTTCTTTATTTTCTAGTCTATAGAACAATTCAATTTCACACTATACTATTCTTCGCAAATTCTTTTCTTACAAGGTCTCTTTCCTCTCAAATCACTTTATCTCCTTTCAATTACTTAATTCACAAATCCAAACTAATTACTTCTTTTTTTTAACTCTCAACTTTCATTTTATCACAAAATCACAACTTCGCCCATTATCACTTTTCCAATCTCTTCGTGCGGTTCACAACCAACTGCTTGGTCTCGATCGCCATCTGTCCTTATATAGCAGAAGTTTCTGATAGCCAGAAACTTCTAGCAAATTCTTCGACCACTGGAACAAAAAAAATTCTGATGTAATAATTCCAAGATGACAATCATTTCTTCCAGTTATAATTCTCTCTTATCCGTGATGTTATCCGTCTCTTATCGTAGACATGAACTGTGGAGACTAACCGCAGACACGAACCCCGAATGAAAAGACACTTTGGAATGGGCTGTAGGAGCGTAGTTATTATTATGTTACAATATTATGAAGTTCCCTGCACAAAAATGTTTGATCGGGTTTAATATATACTGATATGATAGTCAATTTGGTTTTTAATTCAACTTCGACAGCTATTGCGGATATATTGGAGTTAATCTTGATAAATCTATGTGGGATAGATCTGTGAACGAGCAGACAGGTGCCCTGTTTTGATGCGATATATATATATATAATTTAAAATTTGCTGTGCAATTTATTTTTTGAATATATTAATTCCACTTTAATATTTAAATCTAGATTATTAAACATTTGGGTTCCTTTGTACAAAATATTGCCTTTTAGTCGCAAGTGAAAATGGCACAGTTGCTTTATGTCATTACATGGCCAGTGATACCAATTCTAGTCATTTATAGCTGCTTTAGCTATTTGGTGTGTCTTAACTCCTGAAAACTCATTCATACCATTACAACCTAGCTGAACTGCACTCAATTAAGTATTAATATCCACAAGTCATATTCGTGTCAATTTGATATGTACAGCGACATTTGTGTATGGTCGATTTTTGTCGATTATTTTTTTGAGCGCGTAGTGAGATGTAGCCTTAATCGACATTTTCAGTTGGCAACACTGGGCATGTCATCTGTTATTGGCGGCATATTGTAGAGAATCCGCTGGTTTTGTGTGTCGGTTTTTTGATCCTCGTTTCTCAATTATTTCATTATTTCATATATAAGGACTATAAATTACCATGGGAATTCTAGGCTTATCAAAACTAATCGCAGATGTTGCACCATTTGCTGTAAAGGAGGGTGAAATGAAGAATTTTTTTGGTAAGGCTTTATTACAACACTGGAAATTACAACGAAATAAGGAATTTTGTAAATCTAGGCCGCAAAATTGCTATTGATGCTTCTATGTGCTTGTACCAATTCCTTATCGCTGTTCGAAGTGAAGGTATGCCTTGGAAACGTAAACTTTCATAAATTTAAATCAAATTTTCTCTAGGTGTCCAATTGACTACGGTGGATGGTGAAACTACCTCCCATTTAATGGGAATGTTCTTTAGAACAATTCGACTGCTAGAGAATGGCATTAAACCAGTTGATGGCAAACCACCAGATCTAAAGCCAGGGGAGTTGGAAAACGTGCCGAACGTCGTGAGGAAGCTCAGAAGGAGTTGCTGAAACTAATGGGTATTCCATATGTAGACGCACCATGTGAAGCAGAAGCACAATGTGCAGCACTAGTCAAAGCCGGAAAAGTGTACACCACAGCTACGGAAGACATGGATGCTCTTACCTTTGGCTCATCCATTATGCTAAGGCATTTAACGTTTAGTGAGGCCAGAAAGATGCCAGTCAAGGAGTATAGCTATGAGAAAATCTTGAAGGGGTTTGAACTCAACTCGAAGGAGGAAAACAAGCTAGCTGACCTTCATTATAGTGAGCCTATACGGTATCATTTTATAGATCTATGCACCCTCCTTGGATGTGATTACTGTGACAGCATCAAAGGTGTTGGCCCTAAGCGAGCCATTGAGATGATCAACACATACAGAGACATTGAATCCATTCTAGAAAACATTGATAGGAAAAAGTATCATATTCCGGAGAATTGGAACTATGAGATTGCCAGGCAATTGTTTGTTACCCCAGATGTTACTGACCCAGTGGAGATTGATGTGATGGAGAAGTACTTTTTTCTGTCTAAAGAGTTTGATATCTGCTCAGCTTTTCTGCTTGTGGTTCAGCAATCTAAAATTTCAGGAGTTTTTACCAAGATACCAGACAAGTAGCGGTTTTCTGGGGTCGATCATCATCTAATCTCCATAAGGGCGTTATTTCTGCAGTCAACACTTGCATATTTCTTTCATGAAGTTAGCTTAAAGTTGCTATAATAATTTTTAGACGCGCAAATTAGTCTAAGCAAATCGAATCTAAGGCATTTCTCAGTTCTCTTGCGCTACAATGTGTGCTGAAGTTCGGGCTTCCTTTATTATTAGGCTGTGTCTAAGTACAGGGTAACTGTGTCGCCTTGTGATAAATTCGATATGTTTGATGAAGTGCACAGTGAAGAAATGTTCTTCATTTACATTGCCTTTAGCAATAATTTAACAAATAAAAAATTAGTTCGAATTGATTGTGTTATATTTCTTATTTTTTCTTTTAAGTGATGTTTTCTTGTGAATGATTAACAATTTACTAAAATGACTAGCAACTCTTTGGCAGTAAACGTGAATTTCTATCAACTATTGGAGGCTTTTCAGTACACAAATTCCAAGTGAAGTCTTCAATCCACATAATTTTTTTTTTTTTTAATCGCATTAATGCTAATTTGTGACTAAAGTTTATCAATTGGCATCTTTGAAATAACCTGTGAATATGAATTTCTATCAACTATTGTCGCATTTGAGCAGTAAAGTGAAACATTTCATTCCAGGGCATCCTCGGATGAGGATGATTAGTACTTAGCAATCCGAAAATCGGATTGCTATATTCGAGAATCGAAAAACTTTTTGTTGCAGGCAACAACTCAATTTTTTTTTTTTAAATTGGCACTTTGAAAGCCACTCGATTTTCGGACATTTCATTCGTTACGTGTTTATAGCTTTGCAGATTTATGCTTTTTTTAAAATCCATTTCTATGTGATAATTCATTAAACAGGTTATTTGGAAGATGTCAGTTTTAGTTTTTTTGGTTTTTAGTTTTTATTAGTTTAAGAAAAACTCTTTATTTATTTTTTATATTTATTATTTATGACAATATTAACTTATAATAAATTATATAATTAATATATATAATATATAGCTCTAGCTGTTGGGCTTTCGGCTATTCTTTAAACTAATTGAAAATTTTTATTTTCTACTTTCTAAGTTTAATGAAGAAAGCAATTTGTTGATGTTCTGAATATTGTGTTCTGAAGGGACAGACAGAAGTTCGACAAAAGATAGATTTAAGGATAAGTCTTTTATTCTGGATTTTATAGTGCTGCACTCCCAGATTAAGTGTTTGATGGTTAGTAATGTGCCAGAAATACAAAGATGATAAAGGGGAGGATCAGTTTTATTCATGACGTAACTGTGTGTTAGGTTTGTGTGTCCCATTCGAAGTCGTATATAGTTTTTTATCATCTTCGGAGAGCAGTACCTGGGTAGTAGACAGGTTGAGCTTCAGGGTTGATTGTGCTGTAATGATGCATATAATCTTGCCATTTTGCTTTTCTCTTTTGTTCCCAGTAGTGGTTTAAATATTTTCTGATGTCTTTTTTGTTGTAGGTCCACTGGGTAGTAAGAGGTTCTCCTACAGGAGCTTTAGCAGCAGTATCTTCGACTTCATGGCCCTTGATTCCCACATGTCCTGGAACCCAAAGACGTTGTAGTCTGTTTTTATTTGTGTTTAATTTATCCGGGATTGATTCAATAATTGGTGTTTTGTTGTTGGTATTTTTAATTGCTTGTAGTGTTGAGAGGCTGTCGGTGCAGATTATAGTTTTGTTGTTCTTTGCTTTTACTATTGCCTGCATTATCGCTGTAGCCTCTACAGTAAAAATTGAAGAGTAGTGGGGCAGAAGTCCTTTGGATATTGTTTTTCCAGTTTCATCTACCACAGCGTATGCCGCACCGAATTCCGATTTTGAGCCATCAGTGAAAATTATGTCCCATTTCGACGGTAATTGATCGTCTATCATCGCCAAATATTTTTGCTTATATGCTTCTTTGGAAGTTGAAGCTTTCTTTAGAGTATGGAGGTCTGTGTTTACAGATTCTTCTGTTAATGTCCACGGTGGGTATGATGTAGGCTTTGTTTGATGGGGTGGTACTGGTATATCTAAACTTTTGCCAAGGCAGATGGCGCTGTATATTGCGGGTGGGTGTTTAGGCAGTTTTTTTGCTGACATAATTTTTTTGGCATCTTGAGATATTTGAGAGTTTTTTGATGAGCTCAATTTTGATATGGTCATTGATGTGAGGAAATCGGCTCTGTTTTTGATGGATGGAAGTCCAGATTCAGTGAGGATATTCCACTTAGGTATTTTATAATATTTGCCCTGATACTTAGATTTTTCTTAAGTCTAAAACAATGTTCCTTAAAAGTAAATTTACAATCGAAAGTAACTCCAAGGGTGCTTAATTTGTTCACATTTTTAACATTGAAATTGTTAGAAATAAGAGAAATGTTTTTAGAACAACTAACTTTTTTACATATGTGCAATATACTACATTTTTCGTGAGAGATTTTAGCGCCTGAGGTCTTACACCAGGTGTTAAGGTCCTCTAGAGTGTTATTAAATATGACGGAGACTTCTGTAAGGTCTTTACATTTTGTGAATATAATTAAATCATCTGCATACAAACAGTGGTCTAACGAGTTATATTTAAAAAGAATTTTGCTTAGATCATTAAATGCTATTAGAAACAGTGTTACGGATAAGGGGGATCCTTGCGGTATTTTTGAGGTTGTAGATAGGGGAATAAGTTCCATTTAATTTGACACGGAATTTTCTGTTTGATAGAAAAAGTTAAACATTCTAGGCCCGACTTTTCACTCTGTTAATTTATTTAATATAACATGGATTCCAATTCTATCAAATCCTTTTTCAAAGTCTATTAATAGAATTGAAACATGGTTTTTGTTCGATAGGGCAGAAGAAACAAAATAGTCTATGTGTAAAAGTGAATCCATAGTGCAGCGCCCCTGTCTAAATGCTGCTTGGTTTATGTGTATAAGGTTTCGTTTTACCAAGAACCAAGATAATCGTTTTGAGATAATTTTCTCCAGTACCTTTCCCGTACATGGAAGGAGGGATATGGGGCGGTATGAATCGGCTTGGGTTGGGTCCTTCATTGGTTTTGGTACCGGTATGGTACTTGTTGTTTTCCACATTTGTGGAATGATACCTTGGCTAAAAATGTGATTAAACAGGGAGAGAAGACGTTTTTTTTCAGAATTGGTGGGGCATTCTTCAACATAACAAAAGAAATACGGTCGAAGCCTGGGGTTTTTCCTTTGGCTGAGCTGAGAGAACTTTCCATTTCGATATAATTAATGGGAACTTCTATAAGGCTAGCTGAGAAGTCGGTGTTATGGGGGGATGTTATATTATCGGTTGTGGTGGATTTCATTCGGAGAAAATCAGAATGAAAGTTTTTGTCGTCTGTATAGGCGGACCAAGTATTTCCAAAGTGTTTAGCTATTTCAATTGGCGAGTCTAGCGTACCTGTCTCTGATTTGATGATATGGAGTATAATTGATGAGGAGTATAATTGCCCGTGAGGGATTTTACACTAGCCCAGAGTTTTTTTTGAGGAGGCACTTGGGTTAATGTTGGATGTAAACTGTTTTACGAAATAAGGCATTGGCTTTACGATAGGAGATGAGGTTTGAATCATTTGGGTACTTTTTGAATCTTTTCCAAGCACTTTGCTGTTCTTGCCTAAGATCGTTGAGCTCTTTGTTCCACCAAGGGACCATCGATTTTTTTGATTTGTGCTGTGATTGGGGGATTGCCGTATTTGCTGCGTATCGGATAGACCTTTGAATTAAAGCTGCTTCTTTGTTTATATTCGTGGACGGTTCTTTATGGGATAAAAACTCTGTAACCTTGTCTTGGAATAATGGCCAGTTGGCTCTGTCAGTGTGATATTTTGGTGGGATTTTTATATTTTGATGGCCATATACGAAAGATATTGTAATATGCGAGCTACGGCTCGAGTAGATAAAACGATATTCTGTGAAATTTATTTCTTTATTTTCTAGTCTATAGAACAATTCAGTTCACACTATACTATTCTTCGCAAATTCTTTTCTTACAAGGTCTCTTTCCTCTCAAATCACTTTATCTCCTTTCAATTACTTAATTCACAAATCCAAACTAATTACTTCTTCTTGTTAACTCTCAACTTTCAATTTATCACAAAATTACAACTTCGGATATTATCACTTTTCCAATCTCTTCGCCACGGTTCTAAACCAACTGCCTCCTTTCGATCGCCATCTGTCCTTATATAGCAGAAGTTTCTGATAGCCAGAAACTTCTAGCAAATTCTTCGACCACTGGAACAGAAAATTCTGATGTAATAATTCCAGGATGACAATCATTTCTTCCAGTTATAATTCTCTCTTTATCTGTGGCATTGTCAGCTATTGCAGACACGAACCTCGCATGGAAGTACAGTTTGGAATGAGCTGGAGGAGCGTAGTTATTATTCTACATTATTGTTGCATACTTTTAGATGATGTTACAATATCATAGTAACGACGGGGTAATGGTCACTGCCGTGTAAATCTGGTAGCAATGTCCACGTAGTATTGGGACAAAGCTGGGACGAAATGAAAGTTAGGTCAATGTGGGTAAAGGTTTTATGTGTTGTGAAGTGAGTGGGCTGGCCGTCATTTAGTATGGTCAGGTTCGAATTATTTATAAACTGCTCGAATATTTTACCCCGTCTGTTGCTGCAAGGGCAACCTCATAGGGGGGTCCATGAATTAAAGTCACCTGTGAGAAGTACAGGGGTTTGAATGCTGTTGATAATATTGTAATATGCGAGCTACGGCTCGAGTAGATAAAACAATATTCTGTGAAATTATTTCTTTATTTTCTAGTCCATAGAACAATTCAATTTCACACTATACTATTCTTCGCAAATTCTTTTCTTACAAGGTCTCTTTCCTCTCAAATCACTTTATCTCCTTTCAATTACTTAATTCACAAATCCAAACTAATTACTTCTTTTTTTTAACTCTCAACTTTCATTTTATCACAAAATCACAACTTCGCCCATTATCACTTTTCCAATCTCTTCGTGCGGTTCACAACCAACTGCTTGGTCTCGATCGCCATCTGTCCTTATATAGCAGAAGTTTCTGATAGCCAGAAACTTCTAGCAAATTCTTCGACCACTGGAACAAAAAAAATTCTGATGTAATAATTCCAAGATGACAATCATTTCTTCCAGTTATAATTCTCTCTTATCCGTGATGTTATCCGTCTCTTATCGTAGACATGAACTGTGGAGACTAACCGCAGACACGAACCCCGAATGAAAAGACACTTTGGAATGGGCTGTAGGAGCGTAGTTATTATTATGTTACAATATTATGAAGTTCCCTGCACAAAAATGTTTGATCGGGTTTAATATATACTGATATGATAGTCAATTTGGTTTTTAATTCAACTTCGACAGCTATTGCGGATATATTGGAGTTAATCTTGATAAATCTATGTGGGATAGATCTGTGAACGAGCAGACAGGTGCCCTGTTTTGATGCGATATATATATATATAATTTAAAATTTGCTGTGCAATTTATTTTTTGAATATATTAATTCCACTTTAATATTTAAATCTAGATTATTAAACATTTGGGTTCCTTTGTACAAAATATTGCCTTTTAGTCGCAAGTGAAAATGGCACAGTTGCTTTATGTCATTACATGGCCAGTGATACCAATTCTAGTCATTTATAGCTGCTTTAGCTATTTGGTGTGTCTTAACTCCTGAAAACTCATTCATACCATTACAACCTAGCTGAACTGCACTCAATTAAGTATTAATATCCACAAGTCATATTCGTGTCAATTTGATATGTACAGCGACATTTGTGTATGGTCGATTTTTGTCGATTATTTTTTTGAGCGCGTAGTGAGATGTAGCCTTAATCGACATTTTCAGTTGGCAACACTGGGCATGTCATCTGTTATTGGCGGCATATTGTAGAGAATCCGCTGGTTTTGTGTGTCGGTTTTTTGATCCTCGTTTCTCAATTATTTCATTATTTCATATATAAGGACTATAAATTACCATGGGAATTCTAGGCTTATCAAAACTAATCGCAGATGTTGCACCATTTGCTGTAAAGGAGGGTGAAATGAAGAATTTTTTTGGTAAGGCTTTATTACAACACTGGAAATTACAACGAAATAAGGAATTTTGTAAATCTAGGCCGCAAAATTGCTATTGATGCTTCTATGTGCTTGTACCAATTCCTTATCGCTGTTCGAAGTGAAGGTATGCCTTGGAAACGTAAACTTTCATAAATTAAAATCAAATTTTCTCTAGGTGTCCAATTGACTACGGTGGATGGTGAAACTACCTCCCATTTAATGGGAATGTTCTTTAGAACAATTCGACTGCTAGAGAATGGCATTAAACCAGTTGATGGCAAACCACCAGATCTAAAGCCAGGGGAGTTGGAAAACGTGCCGAACGTCGTGAGGAAGCTCAGAAGGAGTTGCTGAAACTAATGGGTATTCCATATGTAGACGCACCATGTGAAGCAGAAGCACAATGTGCAGCACTAGTCAAAGCCGGAAAAGTGTACACCACAGCTACGGAAGACATGGATGCTCTTACCTTTGGCTCATCCATTATGCTAAGGCATTTAACGTTTAGTGAGGCCAGAAAGATGCCAGTCAAGGAGTATAGCTATGAGAAAATCTTGAAGGGGTTTGAACTCAACTCGAAGGAGGAAAACAAGCTAGCTGACCTTCATTATAGTGAGCCTATACGGTATCATTTTATAGATCTATGCACCCTCCTTGGATGTGATTACTGTGACAGCATCAAAGGTGTTGGCCCTAAGCGAGCCATTGAGATGATCAACACATACAGAGACATTGAATCCATTCTAGAAAACATTGATAGGAAAAAGTATCATATTCCGGAGAATTGGAACTATGAGATTGCCAGGCAATTGTTTGTTACCCCAGATGTTACTGACCCAGTGGAGATTGATGTGATGGAGAAGTACTTTTTTCTGTCTAAAGAGTTTGATATCTGCTCAGCTTTTCTGCTTGTGGTTCAGCAATCTAAAATTTCAGGAGTTTTTACCAAGATACCAGACAAGTAGCGGTTTTCTGGGGTCGATCATCATCTAATCTCCATAAGGGCGTTATTTCTGCAGTCAACACTTGCATATTTCTTTCATGAAGTTAGCTTAAAGTTGCTATAATAATTTTTAGACGCGCAAATTAGTCTAAGCAAATCGAATCTAAGGCATTTCTCAGTTCTCTTGCGCTACAATGTGTGCTGAAGTTCGGGCTTCCTTTATTATTAGGCTGTGTCTAAGTACAGGGTAACTGTGTCGCCTTGTGATAAATTCGATATGTTTGATGAAGTGCACAGTGAAGAAATGTTCTTCATTTACATTGCCTTTAGCAATAATTTAACAAATAAAAAATTAGTTCGAATTGATTGTGTTATATTTCTTATTTTTTCTTTTAAGTGATGTTTTCTTGTGAATGATTAACAATTTACTAAAATGACTAGCAACTCTTTGGCAGTAAACGTGAATTTCTATCAACTATTGGAGGCTTTTCAGTACACAAATTCCAAGTGAAGTCTTCAATCCACATAATTTTTTTTTTTTTTAATCGCATTAATGCTAATTTGTGACTAAAGTTTATCAATTGGCATCTTTGAAATAACCTGTGAATATGAATTTCTATCAACTATTGTCGCATTTGAACAGTAAAGTGAAACATTTCATTCCAGGGCATCCTCGGATGAGGATGATTAGTACTTAGCAATCCGAAAATCGGATTGCTATATTCGAGAATCGAAAAACTTTTTGTTGCAGGCAACAACTCAATTTTTTTTTTTAAATTGGCACTTTGAAAGCCACTCGATTTTCGGACATTTCATTCGTTACGTGTTTATAGCTTTGCAGATTTATGCTTTTTTTAAAATCCATTTCTATGTGATAATTCATTAAACAGGTTATTTGGAAGATGTCAGTTTTAGTTTTTTTGGTTTTTAGTTTTTATTAGTTTAAGAAAAACTCTTTATTTATTTTTTATATTTATTATTTATGACAATATTAACTTATAATAAATTATATTATTAATATATATAATATATAGCTCTAGCTGTTGGGCTTTCGGCTATTCTTTAAACTAATTGAAAATTTTTATTTTCTACTTTCTAAGTTTAATGAAGAAAGCAATTTGTTGATGTTCTGAATATTGTGTTCTGAAGGGACAGACAGAAGTTCGACAAAAGATAGATTTAAGGATAAGTCTTTTATTCTGGATTTTATAGTGCTGCACTCCCAGATTAAGTGTTTGATGGTTAGTAATGTGCCAGAAATACAAAGATGATAAAGGGGAGGATCAGTTTTATTCATGACGTAACTGTGTGTTAGGTTTGTGTGTCCCATTCGAAGTCGTATATAGTTTTTTATCATCTTCGGAGAGCAGTACCTGGGTAGTAGACAGGTTGAGCTTCAGGGTTGATTGTGCTGTAATGATGCGTATAATCTTGCCATTTTGCTTTTCTCTTTTGTTCCCAGTAGTGGTTTAAATATTTTCTGATGTCTTTTTTGTTGTAGGTCCACTGGGTAGTAAGAGGTTCTCCTACAGGAGCTTTAGCAGCAGTATCTTCGACTTCATGGCCCTTGATTCCCACATGTCCTGGAACCCAAAGACGTTGTAGTCTGTTTTTATTTGTGTTTAATTTATCCGGGATTGATTCAATAATTGGTGTTTTGTTGTTGGTATTTTTAATTGCTTGTAGTGTTGAGAGGCTGTCGGTGCAGATTATAGTTTTGTTGTTCTTTGCTTTTACTATTGCCTGCATTATCGCTGTAGCCTCTACAGTAAAAATTGAAGAGTAGTGGGGCAGAAGTCCTTTGGATATTGTTTTTCCAGTTTCATCTACCACAGCGTATGCCGCACCGAATTCCGATTTTGAGCCATCAGTGAAAATTATGTCCCATTTCGACGGTAATTGATCGTCTATCATCGCCAAATATTTTTGCTTATATGCTTCTTTGGAAGTTGAAGCTTTCTTTAGTGTATGGAGGGCTGTGTTTACAGATTCTTCTGTTAATGTCCACGGTGGGTATGATGTAGGCTTTGTTTGATGGGGTGGTACTGGTATATCTAAACTTTTGCCAAGGCAGATGGCGCTGTATATTGCGGGTGGGTGTTTAGGCAGTTTTTTTGCTGACATAATTTTTTTGGCATCTTGAGATATTTGAGAGTTTTTTGATGAGCTCAATTTTGATATGGTCATTGATGTGAGGAAATCGGCTCTGTTTTTGATGGATGGAAGTCCAGATTCAGTGAGGATATTCCACTTAGGTATTTTATAATATTTGCCCTGATACTTAGATTTTTCTTAAGTCTAAAACAATGTTCCTTAAAAGTAAATTTACAATCGAAAGTAACTCCAAGGGTGCTTAATTTGTTCACATTTTTAACATTGAAATTGTTAGAAATAAGAGAAATGTTTTTAGAACAACTAACTTTTTTACATATGTGCAATATACTACATTTTTCGTGAGAGATTTTAGCGCCTGAGGTCTTACACCAGGTGTTAAGGTCCTCTAGAGTGTTATTAAATATGACGGAGACTTCTGTAAGGTCTTTACATTTTGTGAATATAATTAAATCATCTCCATACAAACAGTGGTCTAACGAGTTATATTTAAAAAGAATTTTGCTTAGATCATTAAATGCTATTAGAAACAGTGTTACGGATAAGGGGGATCCTTGCGGTATTTTTGAGGTTGTAGATAGGGGAATAAGTTCCATTTAATTTGACACGGAATTTTCTGTTTGATAGAAAAAGTTAAACATTCTAGGCCCGACTTTTCACTCTGTTAATTTATTTAATATAACATGGATTCCAATTCTATCAAATCCTTTTTCAAAGTCTATTAATAGAATTGAAACATGGTTTTTGTTCGATAGGGCAGAAGAAACAAAATAGTCTATGTGTAAAAGTGAATCCATAGTGCAGCGCCCCTGTCTAAATGCTGCTTGGTTTATGTGTATAAGGTTTCGTTTTACCAAGAACCAAGATAATCGTTTTGAGATAATTTTCTCCAGTACCTTTCCCGTACATGGAAGGAGGGATATGGGGCGGTATGAATCGGCTTGGGTTGGGTCCTTCATTGGTTTTGGTACCGGTATGGTACTTGTTGTTTTCCACATTTGTGGAATGATACCTTGGCTAAAAATGTGATTAAACAGGGAGAGAAGACGTTTTTTCAGAATTGGTGGGGCATTCTTCAACATAACAAAAGAAATACGGTCGAAGCCTGGGGTTTTTCCTTTGGCTGAGCTGAGAGAACTTTCCATTTCGATATAATTAATGGGAACTTCTATAAGGCTAGCTGAGAAGTCGGTGTTATGGGGGGATGTTATATTATCGGTTGTGGTGGATTTCATTCGGAGAAAATCAGAATGAAAGTTTTTGTCGTCTGTATAGGCGGACCAAGTATTTCCAAAGTGTTTAGCTATTTCAATTGGCGAGTCTAGCGTACCTGTCTCTGATTTGATGATATGGAGTATAATTGATGAGGAGTATAATTGCCCGTGAGGGATTTTACACTAGCCCAGAGTTTTTTTTGAGGAGGCACTTGGGTTAATGTTGGATGTAAACTGTTTTACGAAATAAGGCATTGGCTTTACGATAGGAGATGAGGTTTGAATCATTTGGGTACTTTTTGAATCTTTTCCAAGCACTTTGCTTTTCTTGCCTAAGTTCGTTGAGCTCTTTGTTCCACCAAGGGACCATCGATTTTTTTGATTTGTGCTGTGATTGGGGGATTGCCGTATTTGCTGCGTATCGGATAGACCTTTGAATTAAAGCTGCTTCTTTGTTTATATTCGTGGACGGTTCTTTATGGGATAAAAACTCTGTAACCTTGTCTTGGAATAATGGCCAGTTGGCTCTGTCAGTGTGATATTTTGGTGGGATTTTTATATTTTGATGGCCATATACGAAAGATATTGTAATATGCGAGCTACGGCTCGAGTAGATAAAACGATATTCTGTGAAATTTATTTCTTTATTTTCTAGTCTATAGAACAATTCAGTTCACACTATACTATTCTTCGCAAATTCTTTTCTTACAAGGTCTCTTTCCTCTCAAATCACTTTATCTCCTTTCAATTACTTAATTCACAAATCCAAACTAATTACTTCTTCTTGTTAACTCTCAACTTTCAATTTATCACAAAATTACAACTTCGGATATTATCACTTTTCCAATCTCTTCGCCACGGTTCTAAACCAACTGCCTCCTTTCGATCGCCATCTGTCCTTATATAGCAGAAGTTTCTGATAGCCAGAAACTTCTAGCAAATTCTTCGACCACTGGAACAGAAAATTCTGATGTAATAATTCCAGGATGACAATCATTTCTTCCAGTTATAATTCTCTCTTTATCTGTGGCATTGTCAGCTATTGCAGACACGAACCTCGCATGGAAGTACAGTTTGGAATGAGCTGGAGGAGCGTAGTTATTATTCTACATTATTGTTGCATACTTTTAGATGATGTTACAATATCATAGTAATGACGGGGTAATGGTCACTGCCGTGTAAATCTGGTAGCAATGTCCACGTAGTATTGGGACAAAGCTGGGACGAAATGAAAGTTAGGTCAATGTGGGTAAAGGTTTTATGTGTTGTGAAGTGAGTGGGCTGGCCGTCATTTAGTATGGTCAGGTTCGAATTATTTATAAACTGCTCGAATATTTTACCCCGTCTGTTGCTGCAAGGGCAACCCCATAGGGGGGTCCATGAATTAAAGTCACCTGTGAGAAGTACAGGGGATTGAATGCTGTTGATAATATTGTAATATGCGAGCTACGGCTAGAGTAGATAAAACAATATTCTGTTTCTGATAGCCAGAAACTTCTAGCAAATTCTTCGACCACTGGAACAAAAAAAATTCTGATGTAATAATTCCAAGATGACAATCATTTCTTCCAGTTATAATTCTCTCTTATCCGTGATGTTATCCGTCTCTTATCGTAGACATGAACTGTGGAGACTAACCGCAGACACGAACCCCGAATGAAAAGACACTTTGGAATGGGCTGTAGGAGCGTAGTTATTATTATGTTACAATATTATGAAGTTCCCTGCACAAAAATGTTTGGTCGGGTTTAATATATACTGATATGATAGTCAATTTGGTTTTTAATTCAACTTCGACAGCTATTGCGGATATATTGGAGTTAATCTTGATAAATCTATGTGGGATAGATCTGTGAATGAGCAGACAGGTGCCCTGTTTTGATGCGATATATATATATATAATTTAAAATTTGCTGTGCAATTTATTTTTTGAATATATTAATTCCACTTTAATATTTAAATCTAGATTATTAAACATTTGGGTTCCTTTGTACAAAATATTGCCTTTTAGTCGCAAGTGAAAATGGCACAGTTGCTTTATGTCATTACATGGCCAGTGATACCAATTCTAGTCATTTATAGCTGCTTTAGCTATTTGGTGTGTCTTAACTCCTGAAAACTCATTCATACCATTACAACCTAGCTGAACTGCACTCAATTAAGTATTAATATCCACAAGTCATATTCGTGTCAATTTGATATGTACAGCGACATTTGTGTATGGTCGATTTTTGTCGATTATTTTTTTGAGCGCGTAGTGAGATGTAGCCTTAATCGACATTTTCAGTTGGCAACACTGGGCATGTCATCTGTTATTGGCGGCATATTGTAGAGAATCCGCTGGTTTTGTGTGTCGGTTTTTTGATCCTCGTTTCTCAATTATTTCATTATTTCATATAAAAGGACTATAAATTACCATGGGAATTCTAGGCTTATCAAAACTAATCGCAGATGTTGCACCATTTGCTGTAAAGGAGGGTGAAATGAAGAATTTTTTTGGTAAGGCTTTATTACAACACTGGAAATTACAACGAAATAAGGAATTTTGTAAATCTAGGCCGCAAAATTGCTATTGATGCTTCTATGTGCTTGTACCAATTCCTTATCGCTGTTCGAAGTGAAGGTATGCCTTGGAAACGTAAACTTTCATAAATTTAAATCAAATTTTCTCTAGGTGTCCAATTGACTACGGTGGATGGTGAAACTACCTCCCATTTAATGGGAATGTTCTTTAGAACAATTCGACTGCTAGAGAATGGCATTAAACCAGTTGATGGCAAACCACCAGATCTAAAGCCAGGGGAGTTGGAAAACGTGCCGAACGTCGTGAGGAAGCTCAGAAGGAGTTGCTGAAACTAATGGGTATTCCATATGTAGACGCACCATGTGAAGCAGAAGCACAATGTGCAGCACTAGTCAAAGCCGGAAAAGTGTACACCACAGCTACGGAAGACATGGATGCTCTTACCTTTGGCTCATCCATTATGCTAAGGCATTTAACGTTTAGTGAGGCCAGAAAGATGCCAGTCAAGGAGTATAGCTATTAGAAAATCTTGAAGGGGTTTGAACTCAACTCGAAGGAGGAAAACAAGCTAGCTGACCTTCATTATAGTGAGCCTATACGGTATCATTTTATAGATCTATGCACCCTCCTTGGATGTGATTACTGTGACAGCATCAAAGGTGTTGGCCCTAAGCGAGCCATTGAGATGATCAACACATACAGAGACATTGAATCCATTCTAGAAAACATTGATAGGAAAAAGTATCATATTCCTGAGAATTGGAACTATGAGATTGCCAGGCAATTGTTTGTTACCCCAGATGTTACTGACCCAGTGGAGATTGATGTGATGGAGAAGTACTTTTTTCTGTCTAAAGAGTTTGATATCTGCTCAGCTTTTCTGCTTGTGGTTCAGCAATCTAAAATTTCAGGAGTTTTTACCAAGATACCAGACCAGTAGCGGTTTTCTGGGGTCGATCATCATCTAATCTCCATAAGGGCGTTATTTCTGCAGTCAACACTTGCATATTTCTTTCATGAAGTTAGCTTAAAGTTGCTATAATAATTTTTAGACGCGCAAATTAGTCTAAGCAAATCGAATCTAAGGCATTTCTCAGTTCTCTTGCGCTACAATGTGTGCTGAAGTTCGGGCTTCCTTTATTATTAGGCTGTGTCTAAGTACAGGGTAACTGTGTCGCCTTGTGATAAATTCGATATGTTTGATGAAGTGCACAGTGAAGAAATGTTCTTCATTTACATTGCCTTTAGCAATAATTTAACAAATAAAAAATTAGTTCGAATTGATTGTGTTATATTTCTTATTTTTTCTTTTAAGTGATGTTTTCTTGTGAATGATTAACAATTTACTAAAATGACTAGCAACTCTTTGGCAGTAAACGTGAATTTCTATCAACTATTGGAGGCTTTTCAGTACACAAATTCCAAGTGAAGTCTTCAATCCACATAATTTTTTTTTTTTTAATCGCATTAATGCTAATTTGTGACTAAAGTTTATCAATTGGCAACTTTGAAATAACCTGTGAATATGAATTTCTATCAACTATTGTCGCATTTGAGCAGTAAAGTGAAACATTTCATTCCACTTTGAAAGCCACTCGATTTTCGGACATTTCATTCGTTACGTGTTTATAGCTTTGCAGATTTATGCTTTTTTTAAAATCCATTTCTATGTGATAATTCATTAAACAGGTTATTTGGAAGATGTCAATTTTAATTTTTTTGGTTTTTAGTTTTTATTAGTTTAAGAAAAACTCTTTATTTATTTTTTATATTTATTATTTATGACAATATTAACTTATAATAAATTATATAATTAATATATATAATATATAGCTCTAGCTGTTGGGCTTTCGGCTATTCTTTAAACTAATTGAAAATTTTTATTTTCTACTTTCTAAGTTTAATGAAGAAAGCAATTTGTTGATGTTCTGAATATTGTGTTCTGAAGGGACAGACAGAAGTTCGACAAAAGATAGATTTAAGGATAAGTCTTTTATTCTGGATTTTATAGTGCTGCACTCCCAGATTAAGTGTTTGATGGTTAGTAATGTGCCAGAAATACAAAGATGATAAAGGGGAGGATCAGTTTTATTCATGACGTAACTGTGTGTTAGGTTTGTGTGTCCCATTCGAAGTCGTATATAGTTTTTTATCATCTTCGGAGAGCAGTACCTGGGTAGTAGACAGGTTGAGCTTCAGGGTTGATTGTGCTGTAATGATGCGTATAATCTTGCCATTTTGCTTTTCTCTTTTGTTCCCAGTAGTGGTTTAAATATTTTCTGATGTCTTTTTTGTTGTAGGTCCACTGGGTAGTAAGAGGTTCTCCTACAGGAGCTTTAGCAGCAGTATCTTCGACTTCATGGCCCTTGATTCCCACATGTCCTGGAACCCAAAGACGTTGTAGTCTGTTTTTATTTGTGTTTAATTTATCCGGGATTGATTCAATAATTGGTGTTTTGTTGTTGGTATTTTTAATTGCTTGTAGTGTTGAGAGGCTGTCGGTGCAGATTATAGTTTTGTTGTTCTTTGCTTTTACTATTGCCTGCATTATCGCTGTAGCCTCTACAGTAAAAATTGAAGAGTAGTGGGGCAGAAGTCCTTTGGATATTGTTTTTCCAGTTCCATCTACCACAGCGTATGCCGCACCGAATTCCGATTTTGAGCCATCAGTGAAAATTATGTCCCATTTCGACGATAATTGATCGTCTATCATCTTCTTCTTTGGAAGTTGAAGCTTTCTTTAGTGTATGGAGGGCTGTGTTTACAGATTCTTCTGTTAATGTCCACGGTGGGTATGATGTAGGCTTTGTTTGATGGGGTGGTACTGGTATATCTAAACTTTTGCCAAGGCAGATGGCGCTGTATATTGCGGGTGGGTGTTTAGGCAGTTTTTTTGCTGACATAATTTTTTTGGCATCTTGAGATATTTGAGAGTTTTTTGATGAGCTCAATTTTGATATGGTCATTGATGTGAGGAAATCGGCTCTGTTTTTGATGGATGGAAGTCCAGATTCAGTGAGGATATTCCACTTAGGTATTTTATAATATTTGCCCTGATACTTAGATTTTTCTTAAGTCTAAAACAATGTTCCTTAAAAGTAAATTTACAATCGAAAGTAACTCCAAGGGTGCTTAATTTGTTCACATTTTTAACATTGAAATTGTTAGAAATAAGAGAAATGTTTTTAGAACAACTAACTTTTTTACATATGTGCAATATACTACATTTTTCGTGAGAGATTTTAGCGCCTGAGGTCTTACACCAGGTGTTAAGGTCCTCTAGAGTGTTATTAAATATGACGGAGACTTCTGTAAGGTCTTTACATTTTGTGAATATAATTAAATCATCTGCATACAAACAGTGGTCTAACGAGTTATATTTAAAAAGAATTTTGCTTAGATCATTAAATGCTATTAGAAACAGTGTTACGGATAAGGGGGATCCTTGCGGTATTTTTGAGGTTGTAGATAGGGGAATAAGTTCCATTTAATTTGACACGGAATTTTCTGTTTGATAGAAAAAGTTAAACATTCTAGGCCCGACTTTTCACTCTGTTAATTTATTTAATATAACATGGATTCCAATTCTATCAAATCCTTTTTCAAAGTCTATTAATAGAATTGAAACATGGTTTTTGTTCGATAGGGCAGAAGAAACAAAATAGTCTATGTGTAAAAGTGAATCCATAGTGCAGCGCCCCTGTCTAAATGCTGCTTGGTTTATGTGTATAAGGTTTCGTTTTACCAAGAACCAAGATAATCGTTTTGAGATAATTTTCTCCAGTACCTTTCCCGTACATGGAAGGAGGGATATGGGGCGGTATGAATCGGCTTGGGTTGGGTCCTTCATTGGTTTTGGTACCGGTATGGTACTTGTTGTTTTCCACATTTGTGGAATGATACCTTGGCTAAAAATGTGATTAAACAGGGAGAGAAGACGTTTTTTTCAGAATTGGTGGGGCATTCTTCAACATAACAAAAGAAATACGGTCGAAGCCTGGGGTTTTTCCTTTGGCTGAGCTGAGAGAACTTTCCATTTCGATATAATTAATGGGAACTTCTATAAGGCTAGCTGAGAAGTCGGTGTTATGGGGGGATGTTATATTATCGGTTGTGGTGGATTTCATTCGGAGAAAATCAGAATGAAAGTTTTTGTCATCTGTATAGGCGGACCAAGTATTTCCAAAGTGTTTAGCTATTTCAATTGGCGAGTCTAGCGTACCTGTCTCTGATTTGATGATATGGAGTATAATTGATGAGGAGTATAATTGCCCGTGAGGGATTTTACACTAGCCCAGAGTTTTTTTTGAGGAGGCACTTGGGTTAATGTTGGATGTAAACTGTTTTACGAAATAAGGCATTGGCTTTACGATAGGAGATGAGGTTTGAATCATTTGGGTACTTTTTGAATCTTTTCCAAGCACTTTGCTTTTCTTGCCTAAGTTCGTTGAGCTCTTTGTTCCACCAAGGGACCATCGATTTTTTTGATTTGTGCTGTGATTGGGGGATTGCCGTATTTGCTGCGTATCGGATAGACCTTTGAATTAAAGCTGCTTCTTTGTTTATATTCGTGGACGGTTCTTTATGGGATAAAAACTCTGTAACCTTGTCTTGGAATAATGGCCAGTTGGCTCTGTCAGTGTGATATTTTGGTGGGATTTTTATATTTTGATGGCCATATACGAAAGATATTGTAATATGCGAGCTACGGCTCGAGTAGATAAAACGATATTCTGTGAAATTTATTTCTTTATTTTCTAGTCTATAGAACAATTCAGTTCACACTATACTATTCTTCGCAAATTCTTTTCTTACAAGGTCTCTTTCCTCTCAAATCACTTTATCTCCTTTCAATTACTTAATTCACAAATCCAAACTAATTACTTCTTCTTGTTAACTCTCAACTTTCAATTTATCACAAAATTACAACTTCGGATATTATCACTTTTCCAATCTCTTCGCCACGGTTCTGCCTCCTTTCGATCGCCATCTGTCCTTATATAGCAGAAGTTTCTGATAGCCAGAAACTTCTAGCAAATTCTTCGACCACTGGAACAGAAAATTCTGATGTAATAATTCCAGGATGACAATCATTTCTTCCAGTTATAATTCTCTCTTTATCTGTGGCATTGTCAGCTATTGCAGACACGAACCTCGCATGGAAGTACAGTTTGGAATGAGCTGGAGGAGCGTAGTTATTATTCTACATTATTGTTGCATACTTTTAGATGATGTTACAATATCATAGTAACGACGGGGTAATGGTCACTGCCGTGTAAATCTGGTAGCAATGTCCACGTAGTATTGGGACAAAGCTGGGACGAAATGAAAGTTGGGTCAATGTGGGTAAAGGTTTTATGTGTTGTGAAGTGAGTGGGCTGGCCGTCATTTAGTATGGTCAGGTTCGAATTATTTATAAACTGCTCGAATATTTTACCCCGTCTGTTGCTGCAAGGGCAACCCCATAGGGGGGTCCATGAATTAAAGTCACCTGTGAGAAGTACAGGGGTTTGAATGCTGTTGATAATATTGTAATATGCGAGCTACGGCTCGAGTAGATAAAACAATATTCTGTGAAATTATTTCTTTATTTTCTAGTCTATAGAACAATTCAATTTCACACTATACTATTCTTCGCAAATTCTTTTCTTACAAGGTCTCTTTCCTCTCAAATCACTTTATCTCCTTTCAATTACTTAATTCACAAATCCAAACTAATTACTTCTTTTTTTTAACTCTCAACTTTCATTTTATCACAAAATCACAACTTCGCCCATTATCACTTTTCCAATCTCTTCGTGCGGTTCACAACCAACTGCTTGGTCTCGATCGCCATCTGTCCTTATATAGCAGAAGTTTCTGATAGCCAGAAACTTCTAGCAAATTCTTCGACCACTGGAACAAAAAAAATTCTGATGTAATAATTCCAAGATGACAATCATTTCTTCCAGTTATAATTCTCTCTTATCCGTGATGTTATCCGTCTCTTATCGTAGACATGAACTGTGGAGACTAACCGCAGACACGAACCCCGAATGAAAAGACACTTTGGAATGGGCTGTAGGAGCGTAGTTATTATTATGTTACAATATTATGAAGTTCCCTGCACAAAAATGTTTGATCGGGTTTAATATATACTGATATGATAGTCAATTTGGTTTTTAATTCAACTTCGACAGCTATTGCGGATATATTTGAGTTAATCTTGATAAATCTATGTGGGATAGATCTGTGAACGAGCAGACAGGTGCCCTGTTTTGATGCGATATATATATATATAATTTAAAATTTGCTGTGCAATTTATTTTTTGAATATATTAATTCCACTTTAATATTTAAATCTAGATTATTAAACATTTGGGTTCCTTTGTACAAAATATTGCCTTTTAGTCGCAAGTGAAAATGGCACAGTTGCTTTATGTCATTACATGGCCAGTGATACCAATTCTAGTCATTTATAGCTGCTTTAGCTATTTGGTGTGTCTTAACTCCTGAAAACTCATTCATACCATTACAACCTAGCTGAACTGCACTCAATTAAGTATTAATATCCACAAGTCATATTCGTGTCAATTTGATATGTACAGCGACATTTGTGTATGGTCGATTTTTGTCGATTATTTTTTTGAGCGCGTAGTGAGATGTAGCCTTAATCGAGGCAACACTGGGCATGTCATCTGTTATTGGCGGCATATTATAGAGAATCCGCTGGTTTTGTGTGTCGGTTTTTTGATCCTCGTTTCTCAATTATTTCATTATTTCATATATAAGGACTATAAATTACCATGGGAATTCTAGGCTTATCAAAACTAATCGCAGATGTTGCACCATTTGCTGTAAAGGAGGGTGAAATGAAGAATTTTTTTGGTAAGGCTTTATTACAACACTGGAAATTACAACGAAATAAGGAATTTTGTAAATCTAGGCCGCAAAATTGCTATTGATGCTTCTATGTGCTTGTACCAATTCCTTATCGCTGTTCGAAGTGAAGGTATGCCTTGGAAACGTAAACTTTCATAAATTAAAATCAAATTTTCTCTAGGTGTCCAATTGACTACGGTGGATGGTGAAACTACCTCCCATTTAATGGGAATGTTCTTTAGAACAATTCGACTGCTAGAGAATGGCATTAAACCAGTTGATGGCAAACCACCAGATCTAAAGCCAGGGGAGTTGGAAAACGTGCCGAACGTCGTGAGGAAGCTCAGAAGGAGTTGCTGAAACTAATGGGTATTCCATATGTAGACGCACCATGTGAAGCAGAAGCACAATGTGCAGCACTAGTCAAAGCCGGAAAAGTGTACACCACAGCTACGGAAGACATGGATGCTCTTACCTTTGGCTCATCCATTATGCTAAGGCATTTAACGTTTAGTGAGGCCAGAAAGATGCCAGTCAAGGAGTATAGCTATGAGAAAATCTTGAAGGGGTTTGAACTCAACTCGAAGGAGGAAAACAAGCTAGCTGACCTTCATTATAGTGAGCCTATACGGTATCATTTTATAGATCTATGCACCCTCCTTGGATGTGATTACTGTGACAGCATCAAAGGTGTTGGCCCTAAGCGAGCCATTGAGATGATCAACACATACAGAGACATTGAATCCATTCTAGAAAACATTGATAGGAAAAAGTATCATATTCCGGAGAATTGGAACTATGAGATTGCCAGGCAATTGTTTGTTACCCCAGATGTTACTGACCCAGTGGAGATTGATGTGATGGAGAAGTACTTTTTTCTGTCTAAAGAGTTTGATATCTGCTCAGCTTTTCTGCTTGTGGTTCAGCAATCTAAAATTTCAGGAGTTTTTACCAAGATACCAGACCAGTAGCGGTTTTCTGGGGTCGATCATCATCTAATCTCCATAAGGGCGTTATTTCTGCAGTCAACACTTGCATATTTCTTTTATGAAGTTAGCTTAAAGTTGCTATAATAATTTTTAGACGCGCAAATTAGTCTAAGCAAATCGAATCTAAGACATTTCTCAGTTCTCTTGCGCTACAATGTGTGCTGAAGTTCGGGCTTCCTTTATTATTAGGCTGTGTCTAAGTACAGGGTAACTGTGTCGCCTTGTGATAAATTCGATATGTTTGATGAAGTGCACAGTGAAGAAATGTTCTTCATTTACATTGCCTTTAGCAATAATTTAACAAATAAAAATTAGTTCGAATTGATTGTGTTATATTTCTTATTTTTTCTTTTAAGTGATGTTTTCTTGTGAATGATTAACAATTTACTAAAATGACTAGCAACTCTTTGGCAGTAAACGTGAATTTCTATCAACTATTGGAGGCTTTTCAGTACACAAACTCCAAGTGAAGTCTTCAATCCACATAATTTTTTTTTTTTTTAATCGCATTAATGCTAATTTGTGACTAAAGTTTATCAATTGGCATCTTTGAAATAACCTGTGAATATGAATTTCTATCAACTATTGTCGCATTTGAGCAGTAAAGTGAAACATTTCATTCCAGGGCATCCTCGGATGAGGATGATTAGTACTTAGCAATCCGAAAATCGGATTGCTATATTCGAGAATCGAAAAACTTTTTGTTGCAGGCAACAACTCAATTTTTTTTTTTTAAATTGGCACTTTGAAAGCCACTCGATTTTCGGACATTTCATTCGTTACGTGTTTATAGCTTTGCAGATTTATGCTTTTTTTAAAATCCATTTCTATGTGATAATTCATTAAACAGGTTATTTGGAAGATGTCAGTTTTAGTTTTTTTGGTTTTTAGTTTTTATTAGTTTAAGAAAAACTCTTTATTTATTTTTTATATTTATTATTTATGACAATATTAACTTATAATAAATTATATAATTAATATATATAATATATAGCTCTAGCTGTTGGGCTTTCGGCTATTCTTTAAACTAATTGAAAATTTTTATTTTCTACTTTCTAAGTTTAATGAAGAAAGCAATTTGTTGATGTTCTGAATATTGTGTTCTGAAGGGACAGACAGAAGTTCGACAAAAGATAGATTTAAGGATAAGTCTTTTATTCTGGATTTTAAAGTGCTGCACTCCCAGATTAAGTGTTTGATGGTTAGTAATGTGCCAGAAATACAAAGATGATAAAGGGGAGGATCAGTTTTATTCATGACGTAACTGTGTGTTAGGTTTGTGTGTCCCATTCGAAGTCGTATATAGTTTTTTATCATCTTCGGAGAGCAGTACCTGGGTAGTAGACAGGTTGAGCTTCAGGGTTGATTGTGCTGTAATGATGCGTATAATCTTGCCATTTTGCTTTTCTCTTTTGTTCCCAGTAGTGGTTTAAATATTTTCTGATGTCTTTTTTGTTGTAGGTCCACTGGGTAGTAAGAGGTTCTCCTACAGGAGCTTTAGCAGCAGTATCTTCGACTTCATGGCCCTTGATTCCCACATGTCCTGGAACCCAAAGACGTTGTAGTCTGTTTTTATTTGTGTTTAATTTATCCGGGATTGATTCAATAATTGGTGTTTTGTTGTTGGTATTTTTAATTGCTTGTAGTGTTGAGAGGCTGTCGGTGCAGATTATAGTTTTGTTGTTCTTTGCTTTTACTATTGCCTGCATTATCGCTGTAGCCTCTACAGTAAAAATTGAAGAGTAGTGGGGCAGAAGTCCTTTGGATATTGTTTTTCCAGTTTCATCTACCACAGCGTATGCCGCACCGAATTCCGATTTTGAGCCATCAGTGAAAATTATGTCCCATTTCGACGGTAATTGATCGTCTATCATCGCCAAATATTTTTGCTTATATGCTCTTTGGAAGTTGAAGCTTTCTTTAGAGTATGGAGGTCTGTGTTTACAGATTCTTCTGTTAATGTCCACGGTGGGTATGATGTAGGCTTTGTTTGATGGGGTGGTACTGGTATATCTAAACTTTTGCCAAGGCAGATGGCGCTGTATATTGCGGGTGGGTGTTTAGGCAGTTTTTTTGCTGACATAATTTTTTTGGCATCTTGAGATATTTGAGAGTTTTTTGATGAGCTCAATTTTGATATGGTCATTGATGTGAGGAAATCGGCTCTGTTTTTGATGGATGGAAGTCCAGATTCAGTGAGGATATTCCACTTAGGTATTTTATAATATTTGCCCTGATACTTAGATTTTTCTTAAGTCTAAAACAATGTTCCTTAAAAGTAAATTTACAATCGAAAGTAACTCCAAGGGTGCTTAATTTGTTCACATTTTTAACATTGAAATTGTTAGAAATAAGAGAAATGTTTTTAGAACAACTAACTTTTTTACATATGTGCAATATACTACATTTTTCGTGAGAGATTTTAGCGCCTGAGGTCTTACACCAGGTGTTAAGGTCCTCTAGAGTGTTATTAAATATGACGGAGACTTCTGTAAGGTCTTTACATTTTGTGAATATAATTAAATCATCTGCATACAAACAGTGGTCTAACGAGTTATATTTAAAAAGAATTTTGCTTAGATCATTAAATGCTATTAGAAACAGTGTTACGGATAAGGGGGATCCTTGCGGTATTTTTGAGGTTGTAGATAGGGGAATAAGTTCCATTTAATTTGACACGGAATTTTCTGTTTGATAGAAAAAGTTAAACATTCTAGGCCCGACTTTTCACTCTGTTAATTTATTTAATATAACATGGATTCCAATTCTATCAAATCCTTTTTCAAAGTCTATTAATAGAATTGAAACATGGTTTTTGTTCGATAGGGCAGAAGAAACAAAATAGTCTATGTGTAAAAGTGAATCCATAGTGCAGCGCCCCTGTCTAAATGCTGCTTGGTTTATGTGTATAAGGTTTCGTTTTACCAAGAACCAAGATAATCGTTTTGAGATAATTTTCTCCAGTACCTTTCCCGTACATGGAAGGAGGGATATGGGGCGGTATGAATCGGCTTGGGTTGGGTCCTTCATTGGTTTTGGTACCGGTATGGTACTTGTTGTTTTCCACATTTGTGGAATGATACCTTGGCTAAAAATGTGATTAAACAGGGAGAGAAGACGTTTTTTTCAGAATTGGTGGGGCATTCTTCAACATAACAAAAGAAATACGGTCGAAGCCTGGGGTTTTTCCTTTGGCTGAGCTGAGAGAACTTTCCATTTCGATATAATTAATGGGAACTTCTATAAGGCTAGCTGAGAAGTCGGTGTTATGGGGGGATGTTATATTATCGGTTGTGGTGGATTTCATTCGGAGAAAATCAGAATGAAAGTTTTTGTCGTCTGTATAGGCGGACCAAGTATTTCCAAAGTGTTTAGCTATTTCAATTGGCGAGTCTAGCGTACCTGTCTCTGATTTGATGATATGGAGTATAATTGATGAGGAGTATAATTGCCCGTGAGGGATTTTACACTAGCCCAGAGTTTTTTTTGAGGAGGCACTTGGGTTAATGTTGGATGTAAACTGTTTTACGAAATAAGGCATTGGCTTTACGATAGGAGATGAGGTTTGAATCATTTGGGTACTTTTTGAATCTTTTCCAAGCACTTTGCTTTTCTTGCCTAAGTTCGTTGAGCTCTTTGTTCCACCAAGGGACCATCGATTTTTTTGATTTGTGCTGTGATTGGGGGATTGCCGTATTTGCTGCGTATCGGATAGACCTTTGAATTAAAGCTGCTTCTTTGTTTATATTCGTGGACGGTTCTTTATGGGATAAAAACTCTGTAACCTTGTCTTGGAATAATGGCCAGTTGGCTCTGTCAGTGTGATATTTTGGTGGGATTTTTATATTTTGATGGCCATATACGAAAGATATTGTAATATGCGAGCTACGGCTCGAGTAGATAAAACGATATTCTGTGAAATTTATTTCTTTATTTTCTAGTCTATAGAACAATTCAGTTCACACTATACTATTCTTCGCAAATTCTTTTCTTACAAGGTCTCTTTCCTCTCAAATCACTTTATCTCCTTTCAATTACTTAATTCACAAATCCAAACTAATTACTTCTTCTTGTTAACTCTCAACTTTCAATTTATCACAAAATTACAACTTCGGATATTATCACTTTTCCAATCTCTTCGCCACGGTTCTAAACCAACTGCCTCCTTTCGATCGCCATCTGTCCTTATATAGCAGAAGTTTCTGATAGCCAGAAACTTCTAGCAAATTCTTCGACCACTGGAACAGAAAATTCTGATGTAATAATTCCAGGATGACAATCATTTCTTCCAGTTATAATTCTCTCTTTATCTGTGGCATTGTCAGCTATTGCAGACACGAACCTCGCATGGAAGTACAGTTTGGAATGAGCTGGAGGAGCGTAGTTATTATTCTACATTATTGTTGCATACTTTTAGATGATGTTACAATATCATAGTAACGACGGGGTAATGGTCACTGCCGTGTAAATCTGGTAGCAATGTCCACGTAGTATTGGGACAAAGCTGGGACGAAATGAAAGTTAGGTCAATGTGGGTAAAGGTTTTATGTGTTGTGAAGTGAGTGGGCTGGCCGTCATTTAGTATGGTCAGGTTCGAATTATTTATAAACTGCTCGAATATTTTACCCCGTCTGTTGCTGCAAGGGCAACCCCATAGGGGGGTCCATGAATTAAAGTCACCTGTGAGAAGTACAGGGGTTTGAATGCTGTTGATGATATTGTAATATGCGAGCTACGGCTCGAGTAGATAAAACAATATTCTGTGAAATTATTTCTTTATTTTCTAGTCTATAGAACAATTCAATTTCACACTATACTATTCTTCGCAAATTCTTTTCTTACAAGGTCTCTTTCCTCTCAAATCACTTTATCTCCTTTCAATTACTTAATTCACAAATCCAAACTAATTACTTCTTTTTTTTAACTCTCAACTTTCATTTTATCACAAAATCACAACTTCGCCCATTATCACTTTTCCAATCTCTTCGTGCGGTTCACAACCAACTGCTTGGTCTCGATCGCCATCTGTCCTTATATAGCAGAAGTTTCTGATAGCCAGAAACTTCTAGCAAATTCTTCGACCACTGGAACAAAAAAAATTCTGATGTAATAATTCCAAGATGACAATCATTTCTTCCAGTTATAATTCTCTCTTATCCGTGATGTTATCCGTCTCTTATCGTAGACATGAACTGTGGAGACTAACCGCAGACACGAACCCCGAATGAAAAGACACTTTGGAATGGGCTGTAGGAGCGTAGTTATTATTATGTTACAATATTATGAAGTTCCCTGCACAAAAATGTTTGATCGGGTTTAATATATACTGATATGATAGTCAATTTGGTTTTTAATTCAACTTCGACAGCTATTGCGGATATATTGGAGTTAATCTTGATAAATCTATGTGGGATAGATCTGTGAACGAGCAGACAGGTACCCTGTTTTGATGCGATATATATATATATAATTTAAAATTTGCTGTGCAATTTATTTTTTGAATATATTAATTCCACTTTAATATTTAAATCTAGATTATTAAACATTTGGGTTCCTT
Source organism: Pocota personata (assembly GCA_963082735.1). Taxonomy (NCBI): domain Eukaryota; kingdom Metazoa; phylum Arthropoda; class Insecta; order Diptera; family Syrphidae; genus Pocota; species Pocota personata. The sequence continues at coordinate 24,491,384 of OY720432.1, forward strand.
TGTACAAAATATTGCCTTTTAGTCGCAAGTGAAAATGGCACAGTTGCTTTATGTCATTACATGGCCAGTGATACCAATTCTAGTCATTTATAGCTGCTTTAGCTATTTGGTGTGTCTTAACTCCTGAAAACTCATTCATACCATTACAACCTAGCTGAACTGCACTCAATTAAGTATTAATATCCACAAGTCATATTCGTGTCAATTTGATATGTACAGCGACATTTGTGTATGGTCGATTTTTGTCGATTATTTTTTTGAGCGCGTAGTGAGATGTAGCCTTAATCGACATTTTCAGTTGGCAACACTGGGCATGTCATCTGTTATTGGCGGCATATTGTAGAGAATCCGCTGGTTTTGTGTGTCGGTTTTTTGATCCTCGTTTCTCAATTATTTCATTATTTCATATATAAGGACTATAAATTACCATGGGAATTCTAGGCTTATCAAAACTAATCGCAGATGTTGCACCATTTGCTGTAAAGGAGGGTGAAATGAAGAATTTTTTTGGTAAGGCTTTATTACAACACTGGAAATTACAACGAAATAAGGAATTTTGTAAATCTAGGCCGCAAAATTGCTATTGATGCTTCTATGTGTTTGTACCAATTCCTTATCGCTGTTCGAAGTGAAGGTATGCCTTGGAAACGTAAACTTTCATAAATTAAAATCAAATTTTCTCTAGGTGTCCAATTGACTACGGTGGATGGTGAAACTACCTCCCATTTAATGGGAATGTTCTTTAGAACAATTCGACTGCTAGAGAATGGCATTAAACCAGTTGATGGCAAACCACCAGATCTAAAGCCAGGGGAGTTGGAAAACGTGCCGAACGTCGTGAAGAAGCTCAGAAGGAGTTGCTGAAACTAATGGGTATTCCATATGTAGACGCACCATGTGAAGCAGAAGCACAATGTGCAGCACTAGTCAAAGCCGGAAAAGTGTACACCACAGCTACGGAAGACATGGATGCTCTTACCTTTGGCTCATCCATTATGCTAAGGCATTTAACGTTTAGTGAGGCCAGAAAGATGCCAGTCAAGGAGTATAGCTATGAGAAAATCTTGAAGGGGTTTGAACTCAACTCGAAGGAGGAAAACAAGCTAGCTGACCTTCATTATAGTGAGCCTATACGGTATCATTTTATAGATCTATGCACCCTCCTTGGATGTGATTACTGTGACAGCATCAAAGGTGTTGGCCCTAAGCGAGCCATTGAGATGATCAACACATACAGAGACATTGAATCCATTCTAGAAAACATTGATAGGAAAAAGTATCATATTCCGGAGAATTGGAACTATGAGATTGCCAGGCAATTGTTTGTTACCCCAGATGTTACTGACCCAGTGGAGATTGATGTGATGGAGAAGTACTTTTTTCTGTCTAAAGAGTTTGATATCTGCTCAGCTTTTCTGCTTGTGGTTCAGCAATCTAAAATTTCAGGAGTTTTTACCAAGATACCAGACCAGTAGCGGTTTTCTGGGGTCGATCATCATCTAATCTCCATAAGGGCGTTATTTCTGCAGTCAACACTTGCATATTTCTTTCATGAAGTTAGCTTAAAGTTGCTATAATAATTTTTAGACGCGCAAATTAGTCTAAGCAAATCGAATCTAAGACATTTCTCAGTTCTCTTGCGCTACAATGTGTGCTGAAGTTCGGGCTTCCTTTATTATTAGGCTGTGTCTAAGTACAGGGTAACTGTGTCGCCTTGTGATAAATTCGATATGTTTGATGAAGTGCACAGTGAAGAAATGTTCTTCATTTACATTGCCTTTAGCAATAATTTAACAAATAAAAAATTAGTTCGAATTGATTGTGTTATATTTCTTATTTTTTCTTTTAAGTGATGTTTTCTTGTGAATGATTAACAATTTACTAAAATGACTAGCAACTCTTTGGCAGTAAACGTGAATTTCTATCAACTATTGGAGGCTTTTCAGTACACAAACTCCAAGTGAAGTCTTCAATCCACATAATTTTTTTTTTTTTTAATCGCATTAATGCTAATTTGTGACTAAAGTTTATCAATTGGCATCTTTGAAATAACCTGTGAATATGAATTTCTATCAACTATTGTCGCATTTGAGCAGTAAAGTGAAACATTTCATTCCAGGGCATCCTCGGGTGAGGATGATTAGTACTTAGCAATCCGAAAATCGGATTGCTATATTCGAGAATCGAGAAACTTTTTCTTGCAGGCAACAACTCAATTTTTTTTTTTTAAATTGGCACTTTGAAAGCCACTCGATTTTCGGACATTTCATTCGTTACGTGTTTATAGCTTTGCAGATTTATGCTTTTTTTAAAATCCATTTCTATGTGATAATTCATTAAACAGGTTATTTGGAAGATGTCAGTTTTAGTTTTTTTGGTTTTTAGTTTTTATTAGTTTAAGAAAAACTCTTTATTTATTTTTTATATTTATTATTTATGACAATATTAACTTATAATAAATTATATAATTAATATATATAATATATAGCTCTAGCTGTTGGGCTTTCGGCTATTCTTTAAACTAATTGAAAATTTTTATTTTCTACTTTCTAAGTTTAATGAAGAAAGCAATTTGTTGATGTTCTGAATATTGTGTTCTGAAGGGACAGACAGAAGTTCGACAAAAGATAGATTTAAGGATAAGTCTTTTATTCTGGATTTTATAGTGCTGCACTCCCAGATTAAGTGTTTGATGGTTAGTAATGTGCCAGAAATACAAAGATGATAAAGGGGAGGATCAGTTTTATTCATGACGTAACTGTGTGTTAGGTTTGTGTGTCCCATTCGAAGTCGTATATAGTTTTTTATCATCTTCGGAGAGCAGTACCTGGGTAGTAGACAGGTTGAGCTTCAGGGTTGATTGTGCTGTAATGATGCGTATAATCTTGCCATTTTGCTTTTCTCTTTTGTTCCCAGTAGTGGTTTAAATATTTTCTGATGTCTTTTTTGTTGTAGGTCCACTGGGTAGTAAGAGGTTCTCCTACAGGAGCTTTAGCAGCAGTATCTTCGACTTCATGGCCCTTGATTCCCACATGTCCTGGAACCCAAAGACGTTGTAGTCTGTTTTTATTTGTGTTTAATTTATCCGGGATTGATTCAATAATTGGTGTTTTAGTGTTGAGAGGCTGTCGGTGCAGATTATAGTTTTGTTGTTCTTTGCTTTTACTATTGCCTGCATTATCGCTGTAGCCTCTACAGTAAAAATTGAAGAGTAGTGGGGCAGAAGTCCTTTGGATATTGTTTTTCCAGTTTCATCTACCACAGCGTATGCCGCACCGAATTCCGATTTTGAGCCATCAGTGAAAATTATGTCCCATTTCGACGGCAATTGATCGTCTATCATCGCCAAATATTTTTGCTTATATGCTTCTTTGGAAGTTGAAGCTTTCTTTAGAGCATGGAGGGCTGTGTTTACAGATTCTTCTGTTAATGTCCACGGTGGGTATGATGTAGGCTTTGTTTGATGGGGTGGTACTGGTATATCTAAACTTTTGCCAAGGCAGATGGCGCTGTATATTGCGGGTGGGTGTTTAGGCAGTTTTTTTGCTGACATAATTTTTTTGGCATCTTGAGATATTTGAGAGTTTTTTGATGAGCTCAATTTTGATATGGTCATTGATGTGAGGAAATCGGCTCTGTTTTTGATGGATGGAAGTCCAGATTCAGTGAGGATATTCCACTTAGGTATTTTATAATATTTGCCCTGATACTTAGATTTTTCTTAAGTCTAAAACAATGTTCCTTAAAAGTAAATTTACAATCGAAAGTAACTCCAAGGGTGCTTAATTTGTTCACATTTTTAACATTGAAATTGTTAGAAATAAGAGAAATGTTTTTAGAACAACTAACTTTTTTACATATGTGCAATATACTACATTTTTCGTGAGAGATTTTAGCGCCTGAGGTCTTACACCAGGTGTTAAGGTCCTCTAGAGTGTTATTAAATATGACGGAGACTTCTGTAAGGTCTTTACATTTTGTGAATATAATTAAATCATCTGCATACAAACAGTGGTCTAACGAGTTATATTTAAAAAGAATTTTGCTTAGATCATTAAATGCTATTAGAAACAGTGTTACGGATAAGGGGGATCCTTGCGGTATTTTTGAGGTTGTAGATAGGGGAATAAGTTCCATTTAATTTGACACGGAATTTTCTGTTTGATAGAAAAAGTTAAACATTCTAGGCCCGACTTTTCACTCTGTTAATTTATTTAATATAACATGGATTCCAATTCTATCAAATCCTTTTTCAAAGTCTATTAATAGAATTGAAACATGGTTTTTGTTCGATAGGGCAGAAGAAACAAAATAGTCTATGTGTAAAAGTGAATCCATAGTGCAGCGCCCCTGTCTAAATGCTGCTTGGTTTATGTGTATAAGGTTTCGTTTTACCAAGAACCAAGATAATCGTTTTGAGATAATTTTCTCCAGTACCTTTCCCGTACATGGAAGGAGGGATATGGGGCGGTATGAATCGGCTTGGGTTGGGTCCTTCATTGGTTTTGGTACCGGTATGGTACTTGTTGTTTTCCACATTTGTGGAATGATACCTTGGCTAAAAATGTGATTAAACAGGGAGAGAAGACGTAACAAAAGAAATACGGTCGAAGCCTGGGGTTTTTCCTTTGGCTGAGCTGAGAGAACTTTCCATTTCGATATAATTAATGGGAACTTCTATAAGGCTAGCTGAGAAGTCGGTGTTATGGGGGGATGTTATATTATCGGTTGTGGTGGATTTCATTCGGAGAAAATCAGAATGAAAGTTTTTGTCGTCTGTATAGGCGGACCAAGTATTTCCAAAGTGTTTAGCTATTTCAATTGGCGAGTCTAGCGTACCTGTCTCTGATTTGATGATATGGAGTATAATTGATGAGGAGTATAATTGCCCGTGAGGGATTTTACACTAGCCCAGAGTTTTTTTTGAGGAGGCACTTGGGTTAATGTTGGATGTAAACTGTTTTACGAAATAAGGCATTGGCTTTACGATAGGAGATGAGGTTTGAATCATTTGGGTACTTTTTGAATCTTTTCCAAGCACTTTGCTTTTCTTGCCTAAGTTCGTTGAGCTCTTTGTTCCACCAAGGGACCATCGATTTTTTTGATTTGTGCTGTGATTGGGGGATTGCCGTATTTGCTGCGTATCGGATAGACCTTTGAATTAAAGCTGCTTCTTTGTTTATATTCGTGGACGGTTCTTTATGGGATAAAAACTCTGTAACCTTGTCTTGGAATAATGGCCAGTTGGCTCTGTCAGTGTGATATTTTGGTGGGATTTTTATATTTTGATGGCCATATACGAAAGATATTGTAATATGCGAGCTACGGCTCGAGTAGATAAAACGATATTCTGTGAAATTTATTTCTTTATTTTCTAGTCTATAGAACAATTCAGTTCACACTATACTATTCTTCGCAAATTCTTTTCTTACAAGGTCTCTTTCCTCTCAAATCACTTTATCTCCTTTCAATTACTTAATTCACAAATCCAAACTAATTACTTCTTCTTGTTAACTCTCAACTTTCAATTTATCACAAAATTACAACTTCGGATATTATCACTTTTCCAATCTCTTCGCCACGGTTCTAAACCAACTGCCTCCTTTCGATCGCCATCTGTCCTTATATAGCAGAAGTTTCTGATAGCCAGAAACTTCTAGCAAATTCTTCGACCACTGGAACAGAAAATTCTGATGTAATAATTCCAGGATGACAATCATTTCTTCCAGTTATAATTCTCTCTTTATCTGTGGCATTGTCAGCTATTGCAGACACGAACCTCGCATGGAAGTACAGTTTGGAATGAGCTGGAGGAGCGTAGTTATTATTCTACATTATTGTTGCATACTTTTAGATGATGTTACAATATCATAGTAACGACGGGGTAATGGTCACTGCCGTGTAAATCTGGTAGCAATGTCCACGTAGTATTGGGACAAAGCTGGGACGAAATGAAAGTTAGGTCAATGTGGGTAAAGGTTTTATGTGTTGTGAAGTGAGTGGGCTGGCCGTCATTTAGTATGGTCAGGTTCGAATTATTTATAAACTGCTCGAATATTTTACCCCGTCTGTTGCTGCAAGGGCAACCCCATAGGGGGGTCCATGAATTAAAGTCACCTGTGAGAAGTACAGGGGTTTGAATGCTGTTGATAATATCGTAATATGCGAGCTACGGCTAGAGTAGATAAAACAATATTCTGTGAAATTATTTCTTTATTTTCTAGTCTATAGAACAATTCAATTTCACACTATACTATTCTTCGCAAATTCTTTTCTTACAAGGTCTCTTTCCTCTCAAATCACTTTATCTCCTTTCAATTACTTAATTCACAAATCCAAACTAATTACTTCTTTTTTTTAACTCTCAACTTTCATTTTATCACAAAATCACAACTTCGCCCATTATCACTTTTCCAATCTCTTCGTGCGGTTCACAACCAACTGCTTGGTCTCGATCGCCATCTGTCCTTATATAGCAGAAGTTTCTGATAGCCAGAAACTTCTAGCAAATTCTTCGACCACTGGAACAAAAAAAATTCTGATGTAATAATTCCAAGATGACAATCATTTCTTCCAGTTATAATTCTCTCTTATCCGTGATGTTATCCGTCTCTTATCGTAGACATGAACTGTGGAGACTAACCGCAGACACGAACCCCGAATGAAAAGACACTTTGGAATGGGCTGTAGGAGCGTAGTTATTATTATGTTACAATATTATGAAGTTCCCTGCACAAAAATGTTTGATCGGGTTTAATATATACTGATATGATAGTCAATTTGGTTTTTAATTCAACTTCGACAGCTATTGCGGATATATTGGAGTTAATCTTGATAAATCTATGTGGGATAGATCTGTGAACGAGCAGACAGGTGCCCTGTTTTGATGCGATATATATATATATAATTTAAAATTTGCTGTGCAATTTATTTTTTGAATATATTAATTCCACTTTAATATTTAAATCTAGATTATTAAACATTTGGGTTCCTTTGTACAAAATATTGCCTTTTAGTCGCAAGTGAAAATGGCACAGTTGCTTTATGTCATTACATGGCCAGTGATACCAATTCTAGTCATTTATAGCTGCTTTAGCTATTTGGTGTGTCTTAACTCCTGAAAACTCATTCATACCATTACAACCTAGCTGAACTGCACTCAATTAAGTATTAATATCCACAAGTCATATTCGTGTCAATTTGATATGTACAGCGACATTTGTGTATGGTCGATTTTTGTCGATTATTTTTTTGAGCGCGTAGTGAGATGTAGCCTTAATCGACATTTTCAGTTGGCAACACTGGGCATGTCATCTGTTATTGGCGGCATATTGTAGAGAATCCGCTGGTTTTGTGTGTCGGTTTTTTGATCCTCGTTTCTCAATTATTTCATTATTTCATATATAAGGACTATAAATTACCATGGGAATTCTAGGCTTATCAAAACTAATCGCAGATGTTGCACCATTTGCTGTAAAGGAGGGTGAAATGAAGAATTTTTTTGGTAAGGCTTTATTACAACACTGGAAATTACAACGAAATAAGGAATTTTGTAAATCTAGGCCGCAAAATTGCTATTGATGCTTCTATGTGCTTGTACCAATTCCTTATCGCTGTTCGAAGTGAAGGTATGCCTTGGAAACGTAAACTTTCATAAATTAAAATCAAATTTTCTCTAGGTGTCCAATTGACTACGGTGGATGGTGAAACTACCTCCCATTTAATGGGAATGTTCTTTAGAACAATTCGACTGCTAGAGAATGGCATTAAACCAGTTGATGGCAAACCACCAGATCTAAAGCCAGGGGAGTTGGAAAACGTGCCGAACGTCGTGAAGAAGCTCAGAAGGAGTTGCTGAAACTAATGGGTATTCCATATGTAGACGCACCATGTGAAGCAGAAGCACAATGTGCAGCACTAGTCAAAGCCGGAAAAGTGTACACCACAGCTACGGAAGACATGGATGCTCTTACCTTTGGCTCATCCATTATGCTAAGGCATTTAACGTTTAGTGAGGCCAGAAAGATGCCAGTCAAGGAGTATAGCTATGAGAAAATCTTGAAGGGGTTTGAACTCAACTCGAAGGAGGAAAACAAGCTAGCTGACCTTCATTATAGTGAGCCTATACGGTATCATTTTATAGATCTATGCACCCTCCTTGGATGTGATTACTGTGACAGCATCAAAGGTGTTGGCCCTAAGCGAGCCATTGAGATGATCAACACATACAGAGACATTGAATCCATTCTAGAAAACATTGATAGGAAAAAGTATCATATTCCTGAGAATTGGAACTATGAGATTGCCAGGCAATTGTTTGTTACCCCAGATGTTACTGACCCAGTGGAGATTGATGTGATGGAGAAGTACTTTTTTCTGTCTAAAGAGTTTGATATCTGCTCAGCTTTTCTGCTTGTGGTTCAGCAATCTAAAATTTCAGGAGTTTTTACCAAGATACCAGACCAGTAGCGGTTTTCTGGGGTCGATCATCATCTAATCTCCATAAGGGCGTTATTTCTGCAGTCAACACTTGCATATTTCTTTCATGAAGTTAGCTTAAAGTTGCTATAATAATTTTTAGACCCAGTAGTGGTTTAAATATTTTCTGATGTCTTTTTTGTTGTAGGTCCACTGGGTAGTAAGAGGTTCTCCTACAGGAGCTTTAGCAGCAGTATCTTCGACTTCATGGCCCTTGATTCCCACATGTCCTGGAACCCAAAGACGTTGTAGTCTGTTTTTATTTGTGTTTAATTTATCCGGGATTGATTCAATAATTGGTGTTTTGTTGTTGGTATTTTTAATTGCTTGTAGTGTTGAGAGGCTGTCGGTGCAGATTATAGTTTTGTTGTTCTTTGCTTTTACTATTGCCTGCATTATCGCTGTAGCCTCTACAGTAAAAATTGAAGAGTAGTGGGGCAGAAGTCCTTTGGATATTGTTTTTCCAGTTTCATCTACCACAGCGTATGCCGCACCGAATTCCGATTTTGAGCCATCAGTGAAAATTATGTCCCATTTCGACGGTAATTGATCGTCTATCATCGCCAAATATTTTTGCTTATATGCTCTTTGGAAGTTGAAGCTTTCTTTAGAGTATGGAGGTCTGTGTTTACAGATTCTTCTGTTAATGTCCACGGTGGGTATGATGTAGGCTTTGTTTGATGGGGTGGTACTGGTATATCTAAACTTTTGCCAAGGCAGATGGCGCTGTATATTGCGGGTGGGTGTTTAGGCAGTTTTTTTGCTGACATAATTTTTTTGGCATCTTGAGATATTTGAGAGTTTTTTGATGAGCTCAATTTTGATATGGTCATTGATGTGAGGAAATCGGCTCTGTTTTTGATGGATGGAAGTCCAGATTCAGTGAGGATATTCCACTTAGGTATTTTATAATATTTGCCCTGATACTTAGATTTTTCTTAAGTCTAAAACAATGTTCCTTAAAAGTAAATTTACAATCGAAAGTAACTCCAAGGGTGCTTAATTTGTTCACATTTTTAACATTGAAATTGTTAGAAATAAGAGAAATGTTTTTAGAACAACTAACTTTTTTACATATGTGCAATATACTACATTTTTCGTGAGAGATTTTAGCGCCTGAGGTCTTACACCAGGTGTTAAGGTCCTCTAGAGTGTTATTAAATATGACGGAGACTTCTGTAAGGTCTTTACATTTTGTGAATATAATTAAATCATCTGCATACAAACAGTGGTCTAACGAGTTATATTTAAAAAGAATTTTGCTTAGATCATTAAATGCTATTAGAAACAGTGTTACGGATAAGGGGGATCCTTGCGGTATTTTTGAGGTTGTAGATAGGGGAATAAGTTCCATTTAATTTGACATGGAATTTTCTGTTTGATAGAAAAAGTTAAAAATTCTAGGCCCGACTTTTCACTTGTTAATTTATTTAATATAACATGGATTCCAATTCTATCAAATCCTTTTTCAAAGTCTATTAATAGAATTGAAACATGGTTTTTGTTCGATAGGGCAGAAGAAACAAAATAGTCTATGTGTAAAAGTGAATCCATAGTGCAGCGCCCCTGTCTAAATGCTGCTTGGTTTATGTGTATAAGGTTTCGTTTTACCAAGAACCAAGATAATCGTTTTGAGATAATTTTCTCCAGTACCTTTCCCGTACATGGAAGGAGGGATATGGGGCGGTATGAATCGGCTTGGGTTGGGTCCTTCATTGGTTTTGGTACCGGTATGGTACTTGTTGTTTTCCACATTTGTGGAATGATACCTTGGCTAAAAATGTGATTAAACAGGGAGAGAAGACGTTTTTTTTCAGAATTGGTGGGGCATTCTTCAACATAACAAAAGAAATACGGTCGAAGCCTGGGGTTTTTCCTTTGGCTGAGCTGAGAGAACTTTCCATTTCGATATAATTAATGGGAACTTCTATAAGGCTAGCTGAGAAGTCGGTGTTATGGGGGGATGTTATATTATCAGTTGTGGTGGATTTCATTCGGAGAAAATCAGAATGAAAGTTTTTGTCGTCTGTATAGGCGGACCAAGTATTTCCAAAGTGTTTAGCTATTTCAATTGGCGAGTCTAGCGTACCTGTTACAACTTCGGATATTATCACTTTTCCAATCTCTTCGCCACGGTTCTAAACCAACTGCCTCCTTTCGATCGCCATCTGTCCTTATATAGCAGAAGTTTCTGATAGCCAGAAACTTCTAGCAAATTCTTCGACCACTGGAACAGAAAATTCTGATGTAATAATTCCAGGATGACAATCATTTCTTCCAGTTATAATTCTCTCTTTATCTGTGGCATTGTCAGCTATTGCAGACACGAACCTCGCATGGAAGTACAGTTTGGAATGAGCTGGAGGAGCGTAGTTATTATTCTACATTATTGTTGCATACTTTTAGATGATGTTACAATATCATAGTAACGACGGGGTAATGGTCACTGCCGTGTAAATCTGGTAGCAATGTCCACGTAGTATTGGGACAAAGCTGGGACGAAATGAAAGTTAGGTCAATGTGGGTAAAGGTTTTATGTGTTGTGAAGTGAGTGGGCTGGCCGTCATTTAGTATGGTCAGGTTCGAATTATTTATAAACTGCTCGAATATTTTACCCCGTCTGTTGCTGCAAGGGCAACCCCATAGGGGGGTCCATGAATTAAAGTCACCTGTGAGAAGTACAGGGGTTTGAATGCTGTTGATAATATTGTAATATGCGAGCTACGGCTCGAGTAGATAAAACAATATTCTGTGAAATTATTTCTTTATTTTCTAGTCTATAGAACAATTCAATTTCACACTATACTATTCTTCGCAAATTCTTTTCTTACAAGGTCTCTTTCCTCTCAAATCACTTTATCTCCTTTCAATTACTTAATTCACAAATCCAAACTAATTACTTCTTTTTTTTAACTCTCAACTTTCATTTTATCACAAAATCACAACTTCGCCCATTATCACTTTTCCAATCTCTTCGTGCGGTTCACAACCAACTGCTTGGTCTCGATCGCCATCTGTCCTTATATAGCAGAAGTTTCTGATAGCCATAAACTTCTAGCAAATTTTTCGACCACTGGAACAAAAAAAATTCTGATGTAATAATTCCAAGATGACAATCATTTCTTCCAGTTATAATTCTCTCTTATCCGTGATGTTATCCGTCTCTTATCGTAGACATGAACTGTGGAGACTAACCGCAGACACGAACCCCGAATGAAAAGACACTTTGGAATGGGCTGTAGGAGCGTAGTTATTATTATGTTACAATATTATGAAGTTCCCTGCACAAAAATGTTTGATCGGGTTTAATATATACTGATATGATAGTCAATTTGGTTTTTAATTCAACTTCGACAGCTATTGCGGATATATTGGAGTTAATCTTGATAAATCTATGTGGGATAGATCTGTGAACGAGCAGACAGGTACCCTGTTTTGATGCTATATATATATATATAATTTAAAATTTGCTGTGCAATTTATTTTTTGAATATATTAATTCCACTTTAATATTTAAATCTAGATTATTAAACATTTGGGTTCCTTTGTACAAAATATTGCCTTTTAGTCGCAAGTGAAAATGGCACAGTTGCTTTATGTCATTACATGGCCAGTGATACCAATTCTAGTCATTTATAGCTGCTTTAGCTATTTGGTGTGTCTTAACTCCTGAAAACTCATTCATACCATTACAACCTAGCTGAACTGCACTCAATTAAGTATTAATATCCACAAGTCATATTCGTGTCAATTTGATATGTACAGCGACATTTGTGTATGGTCGATTTTTGTCGATTATTTTTTTGAGCGCGTAGTGAGATGTAGCCTTAATCGACATTTTCAGTTGGCAACACTGGGCATGTCATCTGTTATTGGCGGCATATTGTAGAGAATCCGCTGGTTTTGTGTGTCGGTTTTTTGATCCTCGTTTCTCAATTATTTCATTATTTCATATATAAGGACTATAAATTACCATGGGAATTCTAGGCTTATCAAAACTAATCGCAGATGTTGCACCATTTGCTGTAAAGGAGGGTGAAATGAAGAATTTTTTTGGTAAGGCTTTATTACAACACTGGAAATTACAACGAAATAAGGAATTTTGTAAATCTAGGCCGCAAAATTGCTATTGATGCTTCTATGTGCTTGTACCAATTCCTTATCGCTGTTCGAAGTGAAGGTATGCCTTGGAAACGTAAACTTTCATAAATTTAAATCAAATTTTCTCTATGTGTCCAATTGACTACGGTGGATGGTGAAACTACCTCCCATTTAATGGGAATGTTCTTTAGAACAATTCGACTGCTAGAGAATGGCATTAAACCAGTTGATGGCAAACCACCAGATCTAAAGCCAGGGGAGTTGGAAAACGTGCCGAACGTCGTGAGGAAGCTCAGAAGGAGTTGCTGAAACTAATGGGTATTCCATATGTAGACGCACCATGTGAAGCAGAAGCACAATGTGCAGCACTAGTCAAAGCCGGAAAAGTGTACACCACAGCTACGGAAGACATGGATGCTCTTACCTTTGGCTCATCCATTATGCTAAGGCATTTAACGTTTAGTGAGGCCAGAAAGATGCCAGTCAAGGAGTATAGCTATGAGAAAATCTTGAAGGGGTTTGAACTCAACTCGAAGGAGGAAAACAAGCTAGCTGACCTTCATTATAGTGAGCCTATACGGTATCATTTTATAGATCTATGCACCCTCCTTGGATGTGATTACTGTGACAGCATCAAAGGTGTTGGCCCTAAGCGAGCCATTGAGATGATCAACACATACAGAGACATTGAATCCATTCTAGAAAACATTGATAGGAAAAAGTATCATATTCCGGAGAATTGGAACTATGAGATTGCCAGGCAATTGTTTGTTACCCCAGATGTTACTGACCCAGTGGAGATTGATGTGATGGAGAAGTACTTTTTTCTGTCTAAAGAGTTTGATATCTGCTCAGCTTTTCTGCTTGTGGTTCAGCAATCTAAAATTTCAGGAGTTTTTACCAAGATACCAGACCAGTAGCGGTTTTCTGGGGTCGATCATCATCTAATCTCCATAAGGGCGTTATTTCTGCAGTCAACACTTGCATATTTCTTTCATGAAGTTAGCTTAAAGTTGCTATAATAATTTTTAGACGCGCAAATTAGTCTAAGCAAATCGAATCTAAGGCATTTCTCAGTTCTCTTGCGCTACAATGTGTGCTGAAGTTCGGGCTTCCTTTATTATTAGGCTGTGTCTAAGTACAGGGTAACTGTGTCGCCTTGTGATAAATTCGATATGTTTGATGAAGTGCACAGTGAAGAAATGTTCTTCATTTACATTGCCTTTAGCAATAATTTAACAAATAAAAAATTAGTTCGAATTGATTGTGTTATATTTCTTATTTTTTCTTTTAAGTGATGTTTTCTTGTGAATGATTAACAATTTACTAAAATGACTAGCAACTCTTTGGCAGTAAACGTGAATTTCTATCAACTATTGGAGGCTTTTCAGTACACAAACTCCAAGTGAAGTCTTCAATCCACATAATTTTTTTTTTTTTTAATCGCATTAATGCTAATTTGTGACTAAAGTTTATCAATTGGCATCTTTGAAATAACCTGTGAATATGAATTTCTATCAACTATTGTCGCATTTGAGCAGTAAAGTGAAACATTTCATTCCAGGGCATCCTCGGATGAGGATGATTAGTACTTAGCAATCCGTAAATCGGATTGCTATATTCGAGAATCGAAAAACTTTTTGTTGCAGGCAACAACTCAATTTTTTTTTTTTTAAATTGGCACTTTGAAAGCCACTCGATTTTCGGACATTTCATTCGTTACGTGTTTATAGCTTTGCAGATTTATGCTTTTTTTAAAATCCATTTCTATGTGATAATTCATTAAACAGGTTATTTGGAAGATGTCAGTTTTAATTTTTTTGGTTTTTAGTTTTTATTAGTTTAAGAAAAACTCTTTATTTATTTTTTATATTTATTATTTATGACAATATTAACTTATAATAAATTATATAATTAATATATATAATATATAGCTCTAGCTGTTGGGCTTTCGGCTATTCTTTAAACTAATTGAAAATTTTTATTTTCTACTTTCTAAGTTTAATGAAGAAAGCAATTTGTTGATGTTCTGAATATTGTGTTCTGAAGGGACAGACAGAAGTTCGACAAAAGATAGATTTAAGGATAAGTCTTTTATTCTGGATTTTATAGTGCTGCACTCCCAGATTAAGTGTTTGATGGTTAGTAATGTGCCAGAAATACAAAGATGATAAAGGGGAGGATCAGTTTTATTCATGACGTAACTGTGTGTTAGGTTTGTGTGTCCCATTCGAAGTCGTATATAGTTTTTTATCATCTTCGGAGAGCAGTACCTGGGTAGTAGACAGGTTGAGCTTCAGGGTTGATTGTGCTGTAATGATGCGTATAATCTTGCCATTTTGCTTTTCTCTTTTGTTCCCAGTAGTGGTTTAAATATTTTCTGATGTCTTTTTTGTTGTAGGTCCACTGGGTAGTAAGAGGTTCTCCTACAGGAGCTTTAGCAGCAGTATCTTCGACTTCATGGCCCTTGATTCCCACATGTCCTGGAACCCAAAGACGTTGTAGTCTGTTTTTATTTGTGTTTAATTTATCCGGGATTGATTCAATAATTGGTGTTTTGTTGTTGGTATTTTTAATTGCTTGTAGTGTTGAGAGGCTGTCGGTGCAGATTATAGTTTTGTTGTTCTTTGCTTTTACTATTGCCTGCATTATCGCTGTAGCCTCTACAGTAAAAATTGAAGAGTAGTGGGGCAGAAGTCCTTTGGATATTGTTTTTCCAGTTTCATCTACCACAGCGTATGCCGCACCGAATTCCGATTTTGAGCCATCAGTGAAAATTATGTCCCATTTCGACGATAATTGATCGTCTATCATCTTCTTCTTTGGAAGTTGAAGCTTTCTTTAGTGTATGGAGGGCTGTGTTTACAGATTCTTCTGTTAATGTCCACGGTGGGTATGATGTAGGCTTTGTTTGATGGGGTGGTACTGGTATATCTAAACTTTTGCCAAGGCAGATGGCGCTGTATATTGCGGGTGGGTGTTTAGGCAGTTTTTTTGCTGACATAATTTTTTTGGCATCTTGAGATATTTGAGAGTTTTTTGATGAGCTCAATTTTGATATGGTCATTGATGTGAGGAAATCGGCTCTGTTTTTGATGGATGGAAGTCCAGATTCAGTGAGGATATTCCACTTAGGTATTTTATAATATTTGCCCTGATACTTAGATTTTTCTTAAGTCTAAAACAATGTTCCTTAAAAGTAAATTTACAATCGAAAGTAACTCCAAGGGTGCTTAATTTGTTCACATTTTTAACATTGAAATTGTTAGAAATAAGAGAAATGTTTTTAGAACAACTAACTTTTTTACATATGTGCAATATACTACATTTTTCGTGAGAGATTTTAGCGCCTGAGGTCTTACACCAGGTGTTAAGGTCCTCTAGAGTGTTATTAAATATGACGGAGACTTCTGTAAGGTCTTTACATTTTGTGAATATAATTAAATCATCTGCATACAAACAGTGGTCTAACGAGTTATATTTAAAAAGAATTTTGCTTAGATCATTAAATGCTATTAGAAACAGTGTTACGGATAAGGGGGATCCTTGCGGTATTTTTGAGGTTGTAGATAGGGGAATAAGTTCCATTTAATTTGACATGGAATTTTCTGTTTGATAGAAAAAGTTAAAAATTCTAGGCCCGACTTTTCACTTGTTAATTTATTTAATATAACATGGATTCCAATTCTATCAAATCCTTTTTCAAAGTCTATTAATAGAATTGAAACATGGTTTTTGTTCGATAGGGCAGAAGAAACAAAATAGTCTATGTGTAAAAGTGAATCCATAGTGCAGCGCCCCTGTCTAAATGCTGCTTGGTTTATGTGTATAAGGTTTCGTTTTACCAAGAACCAAGATAATCGTTTTGAGATAATTTTCTCCAGTACCTTTCCCGTACATGGAAGGAGGGATATGGGGCGGTATGAATCGGCTTGGGTTGGGTCCTTCATTGGTTTTGGTACCGGTATGGTACTTGTTGTTTTCCACATTTGTGGAATGATACCTTGGCTAAAAATGTGATTAAACAGGGAGAGAAGACGTTTTTTTTCAGAATTGGTGGGGCATTCTTCAACATAACAAAAGAAATACGGTCGAAGCCTGGGGTTTTTCCTTTGGCTGAGCTGAGAGAACTTTCCATTTCGATATAATTAATGGGAACTTCTATAAGGCTAGCTGAGAAGTCGGTGTTATGGGGGGATGTTATATTATCGGTTGTGGTGGATTTCATTCGGAGAAAATCAGAATGAAAGTTTTTGTCGTCTGTATAGGCGGACCAAGTATTTCCAAAGTGTTTAGCTATTTCAATTGGCGAGTCTAGCGTACCTGTCTCTGATTTGATGATATGGAGTATAATTGATGAGGAGTATAATTGCCCGTGAGGGATTTTACACTAGCCCAGAGTTTTTTTTGAGGAGGCACTTGGGTTAATGTTGGATGTAAACTGTTTTACGAAATAAGGCATTGGCTTTACGATAGGAGATGAGGTTTGAATCATTTGGGTACTTTTTGAATCTTTTCCAAGCACTTTGCTTTTCTTGCCTAAGTTCGTTGAGCTCTTTGTTCCACCAAGGGACCATCGATTTTTTTGATTTGTGCTGTGATTGGGGGATTGCCGTATTTGCTGCGTATCGGATAGACCTTTGAATTAAAGCTGCTTCTTTGTTTATATTCGTGGACGGTTCTTTATGGGATAAAAACTCTGTAACCTTGTCTTGGAATAATGGCCAGTTGGCTCTGTCAGTGTGATATTTTGGTGGGATTTTTATATTTTGATGGCCATATACGAAAGATATTGTAATATGCGAGCTACGGCTCGAGTAGATAAAACGATATTCTGTGAAATTTATTTCTTTATTTTCTAGTCTATAGAACAATTCAGTTCACACTATACTATTCTTCGCAAATTCTTTTCTTACAAGGTCTCTTTCCTCTCAAATCACTTTATCTCCTTTCAATTACTTAATTCACAAATCCAAACTAATTACTTCTTCTTGTTAACTCTCAACTTTCAATTTATCACAAAATTACAACTTCGGATATTATCACTTTTCCAATCTCTTCGCCACGGTTCTAAACCAACTGCCTCCTTTCGATCGCCATCTGTCCTTATATAGCAGAAGTTTCTGATAGCCAGAAACTTCTAGCAAATTCTTCGACCACTGGAACAGAAAATTCTGATGTAATAATTCCAGGATGACAATCATTTCTTCCAGTTATAATTCTCTCTTTATCTGTGGCATTGTCAGCTATTGCAGACACGAACCTCGCATGGAAGTACAGTTTGGAATGAGCTGGAGGAGCGTAGTTATTATTCTACATTATTGTTGCATACTTTTAGATGATGTTACAATATCATAGTAACGACGGGGTAATGGTCACTGCCGTGTAAATCTGGTAGCAATGTCCACGTAGTATTGGGACAAAGCTGGGACGAAATGAAAGTTAGGTCAATGTGGGTAAAGGTTTTATGTGTTGTGAAGTGAGTGGGCTGGCCGTCATTTAGTATGGTCAGGTTCGAATTATTTATAAACTGCTCGAATATTTTACCCCGTCTGTTGCTGCAAGGGCAACCCCATAGGGGGGTCCATGAATTAAAGTCACCTGTGAGAAGTACAGGGGATTGAATGCTGTTGATAATATTGTAATATGCGAGCTACGGCTAGAGTAGATAAAACAATATTCTGTTTCTGATAGCCAGAAACTTCTAGCAAATTCTTCGACCACTGGAACAAAAAAAATTCTGATGTAATAATTCCAAGATGACAATCATTTCTTCCAGTTATAATTCTCTCTTATCCGTGATGTTATCCGTCTCTTATCGTAGATATGAACTGTGGAGACTAACCGCCGACACGAACCCCGAATGAAAAGACACTTTGGAATGGGCTGTAGGAGCGTAGTTATTATTATGTTACAATATTATGAAGTTCCCTGCACAAAAATGTTTGATCGGGTTTAATATATACTGATATGATAGTCAATTTGGTTTTTAATTCAACTTCGACAGCTATTGCGGATATATTGGAGTTAATCTTGATAAATCTATGTGGGATAGATCTGTGAACGAGCAGACAGGTGCCCTGTTTTGATGCGATATATATATATATAATTTAAAATTTGCTGTGCAATTTATTTTTCGAATATATTAATTCCACTTTAATATTTAAATCTAGATTATTAAACATTTGGGTTCCTTTGTACAAAATATTGCCTTTTAGTCGCAAGTGAAAATGGCACAGTTGCTTTATGTCATTACATGGCCAGTGATACCAATTCTAGTCATTTATAGCTGCTTTAGCTATTTGGTGTGTCTTAACTCCTGAAAACTCATTCATACCATTACAACCTAGCTGAACTGCACTCAATTAAGTATTAATATCCACAAGTCATATTCGTGTCAATTTGATATGTACAGCGACATTTGTGTATGGTCGATTTTTGTCGATTATTTTTTTGAGCGCGTAGTGAGATGTAGCCTTAATCGACATTTTCAGTTGGCAACACTGGGCATGTCATCTGTTATTGGCGGCATATTGTAGAGAATCCGCTGGTTTTGTGTGTCGGTTTTTTGATCCTCGTTTCTCAATTATTTCATTATTTCATATATAAGGACTATAAATTACCATGGGAATTCTAGGCTTATCAAAACTAATCGCAGATGTTGCACCATTTGCTGTAAAGGAGGGTGAAATGAAGAATTTTGTTGGTAAGGCTTTATTACAACACTGGAAATTACAACGAAATAAGGAATTTTGTAAATCTAGGCCGCAAAATTGCTATTGATGCTTCTATGTGCTTGTACCAATTCCTTATCGCTGTTCGAAGTGAAGGTATGCCTTGGAAACGTAAACTTTCATAAATTTAAATCAAATTTTCTCTAGGTGTCCAATTGACTACGGTGGATGGTGAAACTACCTCCCATTTAATGGGAATGTTCTTTAGAACAATTCGACTGCTAGAGAATGGCATTAAACCAGTTGATGGCAAACCACCAGATCTCAGAAGGAGTTGCTGAAACTAATGGGTATTCCATATGTAGACGCACAATGTGCAGCACTAGTCAAAGCCGGAAAAGTGTACACCACAGCTACGGAAGACATGGATGCTCTTACCTTTGGCTCATCCATTATGCTAAGGCATTTAACGTTTAGTGAGGCCAGAAAGATGCCAGTCAAGGAGTATAGCTATGAGAAAATCTTGAAGGGGTTTGAACTCAACTCGAAGGAGGAAAACAAGCTAGCTGACCTTCATTATAGTGAGCCTATACGGTATCATTTTATAGATCTATGCACCCTCCTTGGATGTGATTACTGTGACAGCATCAAAGGTGTTGGCCCTAAGCGAGCCATTGAGATGATCAACACATACAGAGACATTGAATCCATTCTAGAAAACATTGATAGGAAAAAGTATCATATTCCGGAGAATTGGAACTATGAGATTGCCAGGCAATTGTTTGTTACCCCAGATGTTACTGACCCAGTGGAGATTGATGTGATGGAGAAGTACTTTTTTCTGTCTAAAGAGTTTGATATCTGCTCAGCTTTTCTGCTTGTGGTTCAGCAATCTAAAATTTCAGGAGTTTTTACCAAGATACCAGACCAGTAGCGGTTTTCTGGGGTCGATCATCATCTAATCTCCATAAGGGCGTTATTTCTGCAGTCAACACTTGCATATTTCTTTCATGAAGTTAGCTTAAAGTTGCTATAATAATTTTTAGACGCGCAAATTAGTCTAAGCAAATCGAATCTAAGGCATTTCTCAGTTCTCTTGCGCTACAATGTGTGCTGAAGTTCGGGCTTCCTTTATTATTAGGCTGTGTCTAAGTACAGGGTAACTGTGTCGCCTTGTGATAAATTCGATATGTTTGATGAAGTGCACAGTGAAGAAATGTTCTTCATTTACATTGCCTTTAGCAATAATTTAACAAATAAAAAATTAGTTCGAATTGATTGTGTTATATTTCTTATTTTTTCTTTTAAGTGATGTTTTCTTGTGAATGATTAACAATTTACTAAAATGACTAGCAACTCTTTGGCAGTAAACGTGAATTTCTATCAACTATTGGAGGCTTTTCAGTACACAAACTCCAAGTGAAGTCTTCAATCCACATAATTTTTTTTTTTTTTAATCGCATTAATGCTAATTTGTGACTAAAGTTTATCAATTGGCATCTTTGAAATAACCTGTGAATATGAATTTCTATCAACTATTGTCGCATTTGAGCAGTAAAGTGAAACATTTCATTCCAGGGCATCCTCGGATGAGGATGATTAGTACTTAGCAATCCGTAAATCGGATTGCTATATTCGAGAATCGAAAAACTTTTTGTTGCAGGCAACAACTCAATTTTTTTTTTTTAAATTGGCACTTTGAAAGCCACTCGATTTTCGGACATTTCATTCGTTACGTGTTTATAGCTTTGCAGATTTATGCTTTTTTTAAAATCCATTTCTATGTGATAATTCATTAAACAGGTTATTTGGAAGATGTCAGTTTTAGTTTTTTTGGTTTTTAGTTTTTATTAGTTTAAGAAAAACTCTTTATTTATTTTTTATATTTATTATTTATGACAATATTAACTTATAATAAATTATATAATTAATATATATAATATATAGCTCTAGCTGTTGGGCTTTCGGCTATTCTTTAAACTAATTGAAAATTTTTATTTTCTACTTTCTAAGTTTAATGAAGAAAGCAATTTGTTGATGTTCTGAATATTGTGTTCTGAAGGGACAGACAGAAGTTCGACAAAAGATAGATTTAAGGATAAGTCTTTTATTCTGGATTTTATAGTGCTGCACTCCCAGATTAAGTGTTTGATGGTTAGTAATGTGCCAGAAATACAAAGATGATAAAGGGGAGGATCAGTTTTATTCATGACGTAACTGTGTGTTAGGTTTGTGTGTCCCATTCGAAGTCATATATAGTTTTTTATCATCTTCGGAGAGCAGTACCTGGGTAGTAGACAGGTTGAGCTTCAGGGTTGATTGTGCTGTAATGATGCGTATAATCTTGCCATTTTGCTTTTCTCTTTTGTTCCCAGTAGTGGTTTAAATATTTTCTGATGTCTTTTTTGTTGTAGGTCCACTGGGTAGTAAGAGGTTCTCCTACAGGAGCTTTAGCAGCAGTATCTTCGACTTCATGGCCCTTGATTCCCACATGTCCTGGAACCCAAAGACGTTGTAGTCTGTTTTTATTTGTGTTTAATTTATCCGGGATTGATTCAATAATTGGTGTTTTGTTGTTGGTATTTTTAATTGCTTGTAGTGTTGAGAGGCTGTCGGTGCAGATTATAGTTTTGTTGTTCTTTGCTTTTACTATTGGCTGCATTATCGCTGTAGCCTCTACAGTAAAAATTGAAGAGTAGTGGGGCAGAAGTCCTTTGGATATTGTTTTTCCAGTTTCATCTACCACAGCGTATGCCGCACCGAATTCCGATTTTGAGCCATCAGTGAAAATTATGTCCCATTTCGACGATAATTGATCGTCTATCATCTTCTTCTTTGGAAGTTGAAGCTTTCTTTAGTGTATGGAGGGCTGTGTTTACAGATTCTTCTGTTAATGTCCACGGTGGGTATGATGTAGGCTTTGTTTGATGGGGTGGTACTGGTATATCTAAACTTTTGCCAAGGCAGATGGCGCTGTATATTGCGGGTGGGTGTTTAGGCAGTTTTTTTGCTGACATAATTTTTTTGGCATCTTGAGATATTTGAGAGTTTTTTGATGAGCTCAATTTTGATATGGTCATTGATGTGAGGAAATCGGCTCTGTTTTTGATGGATGGAAGTCCAGATTCAGTGAGGATATTCCACTTAGGTATTTTATAATATTTGCCCTGATACTTAGATTTTTCTTAAGTCTAAAACAATGTTCCTTAAAAGTAAATTTACAATCGAAAGTAACTCCAAGGGTGCTTAATTTGTTCACATTTTTAACATTGAAATTGTTAGAAATAAGAGAAATGTTTTTAGAACAACTAACTTTTTTACATATGTGCAATATACTACATTTTTCGTGAGAGATTTTAGCGCCTGAGGTCTTACACCAGGTGTTAAGGTCCTCTAGAGTGTTATTAAATATGACGGAGACTTCTGTAAGGTCTTTACATTTTGTGAATATAATTAAATCATCTGCATACAAACAGTGGTCTAACGAGTTATATTTAAAAAGAATTTTGCTTAGATCATTAAATGCTATTAGAAACAGTGTTACGGATAAGGGGGATCCTTGCGGTATTTTTGAGGTTGTAGATAGGGGAATAAGTTCCATTTAATTTGACATGGAATTTTCTGTTTGATAGAAAAAGTTAAAAATTCTAGGCCCGACTTTTCACTTGTTAATTTATTTAATATAACATGGATTCCAATTCTATCAAATCCTTTTTCAAAGTCTATTAATAGAATTGAAACATGGTTTTTGTTCGATAGGGCAGAAGAAACAAAATAGTCTATGTGTAAAAGTGAATCCATAGTGCAGCGCCCCTGTCTAAATGCTGCTTGGTTTATGTGTATAAGGTTTCGTTTTACCAAGAACCAAGATAATCGTTTTGAGATAATTTTCTCCAGTACCTTTCCCGTACATGGAAGGAGGGATATGGGGCGGTATGAATCGGCTTGGGTTGGGTCCTTCATTGGTTTTGGTACCGGTATGGTACTTGTTGTTTTCCACATTTGTGGAATGATACCTTGGCTAAAAATGTGATTAAACAGGGAGAGAAGACGTTTTTTTTCAGAATTGGTGGGGCATTCTTCAACATAACAAAAGAAATACGGTCGAAGCCTGGGGTTTTTCCTTTGGCTGAGCTGAGAGAACTTTCCATTTCGATATAATTAATGGGAACTTCTATAAGGCTAGCTGAGAAGTCGGTGTTATGGGGGGATGTTATATTATCGGTTGTGGTGGATTTCATTCGGAGAAAATCAGAATGAAAGTTTTTGTCGTCTGTATAGGCGGACCAAGTATTTCCAAAGTGTTTAGCTATTTCAATTGGCGAGTCTAGCGTACCTGTCTCTGATTTGATGATATGGAGTATAATTGATGAGGAGTATAATTGCCCGTGAGGGATTTTACACTAGCCCAGAGTTTTTTTTGAGGAGGCACTTGGGTTAATGTTGGATGTAAACTGTTTTACGAAATAAGGCATTGGCTTTACGATAGGAGATGAGGTTTGAATCATTTGGGTACTTTTTGAATCTTTTCCAAGCACTTTGCTTTTCTTGCCTAAGTTCGTTGAGCTCTTTGTTCCACCAAGGGACCATCGATTTTTTTGATTTGTGCTGTGATTGGGGGATTGCCGTATTTGCTGCGTATCGGATAGACCTTTGAATTAAAGCTGCTTCTTTGTTTATATTCGTGGACGGTTCTTTATGGGATAAAAACTCTGTAACCTTGTCTTGGAATAATGGCCAGTTGGCTCTGTCAGTGTGATATTTTGGTGGGATTTTTATATTTTGATGGCCATATACGAAAGATATTGTAATATGCGAGCTACGGCTCGAGTAGATAAAACGATATTCTGTGAAATTTATTTCTTTATTTTCTAGTCTATAGAACAATTCAGTTCACACTATACTATTCTTCGCAAATTCTTTTCTTACAAGGTCTCTTTCCTCTCAAATCACTTTATCTCCTTTCAATTACTTAATTCACAAATCCAAACTAATTACTTCTTCTTGTTAACTCTCAACTTTCAATTTATCACAAAATTACAACTTCGGATATTATCACTTTTCCAATCTCTTCGCCACGGTTCTAAACCAACTGCCTCCTTTCGATCGCCATCTGTCCTTATATAGCAGAAGTTTCTGATAGCCAGAAACTTCTAGCAAATTCTTCGACCACTGGAACAGAAAATTCTGATGTAATAATTCCAGGATGACAATCATTTCTTCCAGTTATAATTCTCTCTTTATCTGTGGCATTGTCAGCTATTGCAGACACGAACCTCGCATGGAAGTACAGTTTGGAATGAGCTGGAGGAGCGTAGTTATTATTCTACATTATTGTTGCATACTTTTAGATGATGTTACAATATCATAGTAACGACGGGGTAATGGTCACTGCCGTGTAAATCTGGTAGCAATGTCCACGTAGTATTGGGACAAAGCTGGGACGAAATGAAAGTTAGGTCAATGTGGGTAAAGGTTTTATGTGTTGTGAAGTGAGTGGGCTGGCCGTCATTTAGTATGGTCAGGTTCGAATTATTTATAAACTGCTCGAATATTTTACCCCGTCTGTTGCTGCAAGGGCAACCCCATAGGGGGGTCCATGAATTAAAGTCACCTGTGAGAAGTACAGGGGATTGAATGCTGTTGATAATATTGTAATATGCGAGCTACGGCTAGAGTAGATAAAACAATATTCTGTTTCTGATAGCCAGAAACTTCTAGCAAATTCTTCGACCACTGGAACAAAAAAAATTCTGATGTAATAATTCCAAGATGACAATCATTTCTTCCAGTTATAATTCTCTCTTATCCGTGATGTTATCCGTCTCTTATCGTAGATATGAACTGTGGAGACTAACCGCAGACACGAACCCCGAATGAAAAGACACTTTGGAATGGGCTGTAGGAGCGTAGTTATTATTATGTTACAATATTATGAAGTTCCCTGCACAAAAATGTTTGATCGGGTTTAATATATACTGATATGATAGTCAATTTGGTTTTTAATTCAACTTCGACAGCTATTGCGGATATATTGGAGTTAATCTTGATAAATCTATGTGGGATAGATCTGTGAACGAGCAGACAGGTGCCCTGTTTTGATGCGATATATATATATATATAATTTAAAATTTGCTGTGCAATTTATTTTTTGAATATATTAATTCCACTTTAATATTTAAATCTAGATTATTAAACATTTGGGTTCCTTTGTACAAAATATTGCCTTTTAGTCGCAAGTGAAAATGGCACAGTTGCTTTATGTCATTACATGGCCAGTGATACCAATTCTAGTCATTTATAGCTGCTTTAGCTATTTGGTGTGTCTTAACTCCTGAAAACTCATTCATACCATTACAACCTAGCTGAACTGCACTCAATTAAGTATTAATATCCACAAGTCATATTCGTGTCAATTTGATATGTACAGCGACATTTGTGTATGGTCGATTTTTGTCGATTATTTTTTTGAGCGCGTAGTGAGATGTAGCCTTAATCGACATTTTCAGTTGGCAACACTGGGCATGTCATCTGTTATTGGCGGCATATTGTAGAGAATCCGCTGGTTTTGTGTGTCGGTTTTTTGATCCTCGTTTCTCAATTATTTCATTATTTCATATATAAGAACTATAAATTACCATGGGAATTCTAGGCTTATCAAAACTAATCGCAGATGTTGCACCATTTGCTGTAAAGGAGGGTGAAATGAAGAATTTTGTTGGTAAGGCTTTATTACAACACTGGAAATTACAACGAAATAAGGAATTTTGTAAATCTAGGCCGCAAAATTGCTATTGATGCTTCTATGTGCTTGTACCAATTCCTTATCGCTGTTCGAAGTGAAGGTATGCCTTGGAAACGTAAACTTTCATAAATTTAAATCAAATTTTCTCTAGGTGTCCAATTGACTACGGTGGATGGTGAAACTACCTCCCATTTAATGGGAATGTTCTTTAGAACAATTCGACTGCTAGAGAATGGCATTAAACCAGTTGATGGCAAACCACCAGATCTCAGAAGGAGTTGCTGAAACTAATGGGTATTCCATATGTAGACGCACCATGTGAAGCAGAAGCACAATGTGCAGCACTAGTCAAAGCCGGAAAAGTGTACACCACAGCTACGGAAGACATGGATGCTCTTACCTTTGGCTCATCCATTATGCTAAGGCATTTAACGTTTAGTGAGGCCAGAAAGATGCCAGTCAAGGAGTATAGCTATGAGAAAATCTTGAAGGGGTTTGAACTCAACTCGAAGGAGGAAAACAAGCTAGCTGACCTTCATTATAGTGAGCCTATACGGTATCATTTTATAGATCTATGCACCCTCCTTGGATGTGATTACTGTGACAGCATCAAAGGTGTTGGCCCTAAGCGAGCCATTGAGATGATCAACACATACAGAGACATTGAATCCATTCTAGAAAACATTGATAGGAAAAAGTATCATATTCCGGAGAATTGGAACTATGAGATTGCCAGGCAATTGTTTGTTACCCCAGATGTTACTGACCCAGTGGAGATTGATGTGATGGAGAAGTACTTTTTTCTGTCTAAAGAGTTTGATATCTGCTCAGCTTTTCTGCTTGTGGTTCAGCAATCTAAAATTTCAGGAGTTTTTACCAAGATACCAGACCAGTAGCGGTTTTCTGGGGTCGATCATCATCTAATCTCCATAAGGGCGTTATTTCTGCAGTCAACACTTGCATATTTCTTTCATGAAGTTAGCTTAAAGTTGCTATAATAATTTTTAGACGCGCAAATTAGTCTAAGCAAATCGAATCTAAGGCATTT
This sequence comes from Pocota personata, assembly GCA_963082735.1. Classification (NCBI taxonomy): domain Eukaryota; kingdom Metazoa; phylum Arthropoda; class Insecta; order Diptera; family Syrphidae; genus Pocota; species Pocota personata. The sequence continues at coordinate 24,518,430 of OY720432.1, forward strand.
CTCAGTTCTCTTGCGCTACAATGTGTGCTGAAGTTCGGGCTTCCTTTATTATTAGGCTGTGTCTAAGTACAGGGTAACTGTGTCGCCTTGTGATAAATTCGATATGTTTGATGAAGTGCACAGTGAAGAAATGTTCTTCATTTACATTGCCTTTAGCAATAATTTAACAAATAAAAAATTAGTTCGAATTGATTGTGTTATATTTCTTATTTTTTCTTTTAAGTGATGTTTTCTTGTGAATGATTAACAATTTACTAAAATGACTAGCAACTCTTTGGCAGTAAACGTGAATTTCTATCAACTATTGGAGGCTTTTCAGTACACAAACTCCAAGTGAAGTCTTCAATCCACATAATTTTTTTTTTTTTAATCGCATTAATGCTAATTTGTGACTAAAGTTTATCAATTGGCATCTTTGAAATAACCTGTGAATATGAATTTCTATCAACTATTGTCGCATTTGAGCAGTAAAGTGAAACATTTCATTCCAGGGCATCCTCGGATGAGGATGATTAGTACTTAGCAATCCGAAAATCGGATTGCTATATTCGAGAATCGAAAAACTTTTTGTTGCAGGCAACAACTCAATTTTTTTTTTTTAAATTGGCACTTTGAAAGCCACTCGATTTTCGGACATTTCATTCGTTACGTGTTTATAGCTTTGCAGATTTATGCTTTTTTTAAAATCCATTTCTATGTGATAATTCATTAAACAGGTTATTTGGAAGATGTCAGTTTTAGTTTTTTTGGTTTTTAGTTTTTATTAGTTTAAGAAAAACTCTTTATTTATTTTTTATATTTATTATTTATGACAATATTAACTTATAATAAATTATATAATTAATATATATAATATATAGCTCTAGCTGTTGGGCTTTCGGCTATTCTTTAAACTAATTGAAAATTTTTATTTTCTACTTTCTAAGTTTAATGAAGAAAGCAATTTGTTGATGTTCTGAATATTGTGTTCTGAAGGGACAGACAGAAGTTCGACAAAAGATAGATTTAAGGATAAGTCTTTTATTCTGGATTTTATAGTGCTGCACTCCCAGATTAAGTGTTTGATGGTTAGTAATGTGCCAGAAATACAAAGATGATAAAGGGGAGGATCAGTTTTATTCATGACGTAACTGTGTGTTAGGTTTGTGTGTCCCATTCGAAGTCGTATATAGTTTTTTATCATCTTCGGAGAGCAGTACCTGGGTAGTAGACAGGTTGAGCTTCAGGGTTGATTGTGCTGTAATGATGCGTATAATCTTGCCATTTTGCTTTTCTCTTTTGTTCCCAGTAGTGGTTTAAATATTTTCTGATGTCTTTTTTGTTGTAGGTCCACTGGGTAGTAAGAGGTTCTCCTACAGGAGCTTTAGCAGCAGTATCTTCGACTTCATGGCCCTTGATTCCCACATGTCCTGGAACCCAAAGACGTTGTAGTCTGTTTTTATTTGTGTTTAATTTATCCGGGATTGATTCAATAATTGGTGTTTTGTTGTTGGTATTTTTAATTGCTTGTAGTGTTGAGAGGCTGTCGGTGCAGATTATAGTTTTGTTGTTCTTTGCTTTTACTATTGCCTGCATTATCGCTGTAGCCTCTACAGTAAAAATTGAAGAGTAGTGGGGCAGAAGTCCTTTGGATATTGTTTTTCCAGTTTCATCTACCACAGCGTATGCCGCACCGAATTCCGATTTTGAGCCATCAGTGAAAATTATGTCCCATTTCGACGATAATTGATCGTCTATCATCTTCTTCTTTGGAAGTTGAAGCTTTCTTTAGTGTATGGAGGGCTGTGTTTACAGATTCTTCTGTTAATGTCCACGGTGGGTATGATGTAGGCTTTGTTTGATGGGGTGGTACTGGTATATCTAAACTTTTGCCAAGGCAGATGGCGCTGTATATTGCGGGTGGGTGTTTAGGCAGTTTTTTTGCTGACATAATTTTTTTGGCATCTTGAGATATTTGAGAGTTTTTTGATGAGCTCAATTTTGATATGGTCATTGATGTGAGGAAATCGGCTCTGTTTTTGATGGATGGAAGTCCAGATTCAGTGAGGATATTCCACTTAGGTATTTTATAATATTTGCCCTGATACTTAGATTTTTCTTAAGTCTAAAACAATGTTCCTTAAAAGTAAATTTACAATCGAAAGTAACTCCAAGGGTGCTTAATTTGTTCACATTTTTAACATTGAAATTGTTAGAAATAAGAGAAATGTTTTTAGAACAACTAACTTTTTTACATATGTGCAATATACTACATTTTTCGTGAGAGATTTTAGCGCCTGAGGTCTTACACCAGGTGTTAAGGTCCTCTAGAGTGTTATTAAATATGACGGAGACTTCTGTAAGGTCTTTACATTTTGTGAATATAATTAAATCATCTGCATACAAACAGTGGTCTAACGAGTTATATTTAAAAAGAATTTTGCTTAGATCATTAAATGCTATTAGAAACAGTGTTACGGATAAGGGGGATCCTTGCGGTATTTTTGAGGTTGTAGATAGGGGAATAAGTTCCATTTAATTTGACACGGAATTTTCTGTTTGATAGAAAAAGTTAAACATTCTAGGCCCGACTTTTCACTCTGTTAATTTATTTAATATAACATGGATTCCAATTCTATCAAATCCTTTTTCAAAGTCTATTAATAGAATTGAAACATGGTTTTTGTTCGATAGGGCAGAAGAAACAAAATAGTCTATGTGTAAAAGTGAATCCATAGTGCAGCGCCCCTGTCTAAATGCTGCTTGGTTTATGTGTATAAGGTTTCGTTTTACCAAGAACCAAGATAATCGTTTTGAGATAATTTTCTCCAGTACCTTTCCCGTACATGGAAGGAGGGATATGGGGCGGTATGAATCGGCTTGGGTTGGGTCCTTCATTGGTTTTGGTACCGGTATGGTACTTGTTGTTTTCCACATTTGTGGAATGATACCTTGGCTAAAAATGTGATTAAACAGGGAGAGAAGACGTTTTTTTCAGAATTGGTGGGGCATTCTTCAACATAACAAAAGAAATACGGTCGAAGCCTGGGGTTTTTCCTTTGGCTGAGCTGAGAGAACTTTCCATTTCGATATAATTAATGGGAACTTCTATAAGGCTAGCTGAGAAGTCGGTGTTATGGGGGGATGTTATATTATCGGTTGTGGTGGATTTCATTCGGAGAAAATCAGAATGAAAGTTTTTGTCGTCTGTATAGGCGGACCAAGTATTTCCAAAGTGTTTAGCTATTTCAATTGGCGAGTCTAGCGTACCTGTCTCTGATTTGATGATTTTAATTTTATGAGGAGTATAATTGCCCGTGAGGGATCTTACCAGCCCAGAGTTTTTTTTGAGGAGGCACTTGGGTTAATGTTGGATGTAAACTGTTTTACGAAATAAGGCATTGGCTTTACGATAGGAGATGAGGTTTGAATCATTTGGGTACTTTTTGAATCTTTTCCAAGCACTTTGCTTTTCTTGCCTAAGTTCGTTGAGCTCTTTGTTCCACCAAGGGACCATCGATTTTTTTGATTTGTGCTGTGATTGGGGGATTGCCGTATTTGCTGCGTATCGGATAGACCTTTGAATTAAAGCTGCTTCTTTGTTTATATTCGTGGACGGTTCTTTATGGGATAAAAAACTCTGTAACCTTGTCTTGGAATAATGGCCAGTTGGCTCTGTCAGTGTGATATTTTGATGGCCATATACGAAAGATATTGTAATATGCGAGCTACGGCTCGAGTAGATAAAACGATATTCTGTGAAATTTATTTCTTTATTTTCTAGTCTATAGAACAATTCAGTTCACACTTTACTATTCTTCGCAAATTCTTTTCTTACAAGGTCTCTTTCCTCTCAAATCACTTTATCTCCTTTCAATTACTTAATTCACAAATCCAAACTAATTACTTCTTCTTGTTAACTCTCAACTTTCAATTTATCACAAAATTACAACTTCGGATATTATCACTTTTCCAATCTCTTCGCCACGGTTCTAAACCAACTGCCTCCTTTCGATCGCCATCTGTCCTTATATAGCAGAAGTTTCTGATAGCCAGAAACTTCTAGCAAATTCTTCGACCACTGGAACAGAAAATTCTGATGTAATAATTCCAGGATGACAATCATTTCTTCCAGTTATAATTCTCTCTTTATCTGTGGCATTGTCAGCTATTGCAGACACGAACCTCGCATGGAAGTACAGTTTGGAATGAGCTGGAGGAGCGTAGTTATTATTCTACATTATTGTTGCATACTTTTAGATGATGTTACAATATCATAGTAACGACGGGGTAATGGTCACTGCCGTGTAAATCTGGTAGCAATGTCCACGTAGTATTGGGACAAAGCTGGGACGAAATGAAAGTTAGGTCAATGTGGGTAAAGGTTTTATGTGTTGTGAAGTGAGTGGGCTGGCCGTCATTTAGTATGGTCAGTTTCGAATTATTTATAAACTGCTCGAATATTTTACCCCGTCTGTTGCTGCAAGGGCAACCCCATAGGGGGGTCCATGAATTAAAGTCACCTGTGAGAAGTACAGGGGTTTGAATGCTGTTGATAATATTGTAATATGCGAGCTACGGCTCGAGTAGATAAAACAATATTCTGTGAAATTATTTCTTTATTTTCTAGTCTATAGAACAATTCAATTTCACACTATACTATTCTTCGCAAATTCTTTTCTTACAAGGTCTCTTTCCTCTCAAATCACTTTATCTCCTTTCAATTACTTAATTCACAAATCCAAACTAATTACTTCTTTTTTTTAACTCTCAACTTTCATTTTATCACAAAATCACAACTTCGCCCATTATCACTTTTCCAATCTCTTCGTGCGGTTCACAACCAACTGCTTGGTCTCGATCGCCATCTGTCCTTATATAGCAGAAGTTTCTGATAGCCAGAAACTTCTAGCAAATTCTTCGACCACTGGAACAAAAAAAATTCTGATGTAATAATTCCAAGATGACAATCATTTCTTCCAGTTATAATTCTCTCTTATCCGTGATGTTATCCGTCTCTTATCGTAGACATGAACTGTGGAGACTAACCGCAGACACGAACCCCGAATGAAAAGACACTTTGGAATGGGCTGTAGGAGCGTAGTTATTATTATGTTACAATATTATGAAGTTCCCTGCACAAAAATGTTTGATCGGGTTTAATATATACTGATATGATAGTCAATTTGGTTTTTAATTCAACTTCGACAGCTATTGCGGATATATTGGAGTTAATCTTGATAAATCTATGTGGGATAGATCTGTGAACGAGCAGACAGGTGCCCTGTTTTGATGCGATATATATATATATAATTTAAAATTTGCTGTGAAATTTATTTTTTGAATATATTAATTCCACTTTAATATTTAAATCTAGATTATTAAACATTTGGGTTCCTTTGTACAAAATATTGCTTTTTAGTCGCAAGTGAAAATGGCACAGTTGCTTTATGTCATTACATGGCCAGTGATACCAATTCTAGTCATTTATAGCTGCTTTAGCTATTTGGTGTGTCGTAACTCCTGAAAACTCATTCATACCATTACAACCTAGCTGAACTGCACTCAATTAAGTATTAATATCCACAAGTCATATTCGTGTCAATTTGATATGTACAGCGACATTTGTGTATGGTCGATTTTTGTCGATTATTTTTTTGAGCGCGTAGTGAGATGTAGCCTTAATCGACATTTTCAGTTGGCAACACTGGGCATGTCATCTGTTATTGGCGGCATATTGTAGAGAATCCGCTGGTTTTGTGTGTCGGTTTTTTGATCCTCGTTTCTCAATTATTTCATTATTTCATATATAAGGACTATAAATTACCATGGGAATTCTAGGCTTATCAAAACTAATCGCAGATGTTGCACCATTTGCTGTAAAGGAGGGTGAAATGAAGAATTTTTTTGGTAAGGCTTTATTACAACACTGGAAATTACAACGAAATAAGGAATTTTGTAAATCTAGGCCGCAAAATTGCTATTGATGCTTCTATGTGCTTGTACCAATTCCTTATCGCTGTTCGAAGTGAAGGTATGCCTTGGAAACGTAAACTTTCATAAATTTAAATCAAATTTTCTCTATGTGTCCAATTGACTACGGTGGATGGTGAAACTACCTCCCATTTAATGGGAATGTTCTTTAGAACAATTCGACTGCTAGAGAATGGCATTAAACCAGTTGATGGCAAACCACCAGATCTAATGCCAGGGGAGTTGGAAAACGTGCCGAACGTCGTGAGGAAGCTCAGAAGGAGTTGCTGAAACTAATGGGTATTCCATATGTAGACGCACCATGTGAAGCAGAAGCACAATGTGCAGCACTAGTCAAAGCCGGAAAAGTGTACACCACAGCTACGGAAGACATGGATGCTCTTACCTTTGGCTCATCCATTATGCTAAGGCATTTAACGTTTAGTGAGGCCAGAAAGATGCCAGTCAAGGAGTATAGCTATGAGAAAATCTTGAAGGGGTTTGAACTCAACTCGAAGGAGGAAAACAAGCTAGCTGACCTTCATTATAGTGAGCCTATACGGTATCATTTTATAGATCTATGCACCCTCCTTGGATGTGATTACTGTGACAGCATCAAAGGTGTTGGCCCTAAGCGAGCCATTGAGATGATCAACACATACAGAGACATTGAATCCATTCTAGAAAACATTGATAGGAAAAAGTATCATATTCCGGAGAATTGGAACTATGAAATTGCCAGGCAATTGTTTGTTACCCCAGATGTTACTGACCCAGTGGAGATTGATGTGATGGAGAAGTACTTTTTTCTGTCTAAAGAGTTTGATATCTGCTCAGCTTTTCTGCTTGTGGTTCAGCAATCTAAAATTTCAGGAGTTTTTACCAAGATACCAGACCAGTAGCGGTTTTCTGGGGTCGATCATCATCTAATCTCCATAAGGGCGTTATTTCTGCAGTCAACACTTGCATATTTCTTTCATGAAGTTAGCTTAAAGTTGCTATAATAATTTTTAGACGCGCAAATTAGTCTAAGCAAGTCGAATCTAAGGCATTTCTCAGTTCTCTTGCGCTACAATGTGTGCTGAAGTTCGGGCTTCCTTTATTATTAGGCTGTGTCTAAGTACAGGGTAACTGTGTCGCCTTGTGATAAATTCGATATGTTTGATGAAGTGCACAGTTAAGAAATGTTCTTCATTTACATTGCCTTTAGCAATAATTTAACAAATAAAAAATTAGTTCGAATTGATTGTGTTATATTTCTTATTTTTTCTTTTAAGTGATGTTTTCTTGTGAATGATTAACAATTTACTAAAATGACTAGCAACTCTTTGGCAGTAAACGTGAATTTCTATCAACTATTGGAGGCTTTTCAGTACACAAATTCCAAGTGAAGTCTTCAATCCACATAATTTTTTTTTTTTTTAATCGCATTAATGCTAATTTGTGACTAAAGTTTATCAATTGGCATCTTTGAAATAACCTGTGAATATGAATTTCTATCAACTATTGTCGCATTTGAGCAGTAAAGTGAAACATTTCATTCCAGGGCATCCTCGGATGAGGATGATTAGTACTTAGCAATCCGAAAATCGGATTGCTATATTCGAGAATCGAAAAACTTTTTGTTGCAGGCAACAACTCAATTTTTTTTTTTAAATTGGCACTTTGAAAGCCACTCGATTTTCGGACATTTCATTCGTTACGTGTTTATAGCTTTGCAGATTTATGCTTTTTTTAAAATCCATTTCTATGTGATAATTCATTAAACAGGTTATTTGGAAGATGTCAGTTTTAGTTTTTTTGGTTTTTAGTTTTTATTAGTTTAAGAAAAACTCTTTATTTATTTTTTATATTTATTATTTATGACAATATTAACTTATAATAAATTATATAATTAATATATATAATATATAGCTGTTGGGCTTTCGGCTATTCTTTAAACTAATTGAAAATTTTTATTTTCTACTTTCTAAGTTTAATGAAGAAAGCAATTTGTTGATGTTCTGAATATTGTGTTCTGAAGGGACAGACAGAAGTTCGACAAAAGATAGATTTAAGGATAAGTCTTTTATTCTGGATTTTATAGTGCTGCACTCCCAGATTAAGTGTTTGATGGTTAGTAATGTGCCAGAAATACAAAGATGATAAAGGGGAGGATCAGTTTTATTAATGACGTAACTGTGTGTTAGGTTTGTGTGTCCCATTCGAAGTCGTATATAGTTTTTTATCATCTTCGGAGAGCAGTACCTGGGTAGTAGACAGGTTGAGCTTCAGGGTTGATTGTGCTGTAATGATGCGTATAATCTTGCCATTTTGCTTTTCTCTTTTGTTCCCAGTAGTGGTTTAAATATTTTCTGATGTCTTTTTTGTTGTAGGTCCACTGGGTAGTAAGAGGTTCTCCTACAGGAGCTTTAGCAGCAGTATCTTCGACTTCATGGCCCTTGATTCCCACATGTCCTGGAACCCAAAGACGTTGTAGTCTGTTTTTATTTGTGTTTAATTTATCCGGGATTGATTCAATAATTGGTGTTTTGTTGTTGGTATTTTTAATTGCTTGTAGTGTTGAGAGGCTGTCGGTGCAGATTATAGTTTTGTTGTTCTTTGCTTTTACTATTGCCTGCATTATCGCTGTAGCCTCTACAGTAAAAATTGAAGAGTAGTGGGGCAGAAGTCCTTTGGATATTGTTTTTCCAGTTTCATCTACCACAGCGTATGCCGCACCGAATTCCGATTTTGAGCCATCAGTGAAAATTATGTCCCATTTCGACGATAATTGATCGTCTATCATCTTCTTCTTTGGAAGTTGAAGCTTTCTTTAGTGTATGGAGGGCTGTGTTTACAGATTCTTCTGTTAATGTCCACGGTGGGTATGATGTAGGCTTTGTTTGATGGGGTGGTACTGGTATATCTAAACTTTTGCCAAGGCAGATGGCGCTGTATATTGCGGGTGGGTGTTTAGGCAGTTTTTTTGCTGACATAATTTTTTTGGCATCTTGAGATATTTGAGAGTTTTTTAATGAGCTCAATTTTGATATGGTCATTGATGTGAGGAAATCGGCTCTGTTTTTGATGGATGGAAGTCCAGATTCAGTGAGGATATTCCACTTAGGTATTTTATAATATTTGCCCTGATACTTAGATTTTTCTTAAGTCTAAAACAATGTTCCTTAAAAGTAAATTTACAATCGAAAGTAACTCCAAGGGTGCTTAATTTGTTCACATTTTTAACATTGAAATTGTTAGAAATAAGAGAAATGTTTTTAGAACAACTAACTTTTTTACATATGTGCAATATACTACATTTTTCGTGAGAGATTTTAGCGCCTGAGGTCTTACACCAGGTGTTAAGGTCCTCTAGAGTGTTATTAAATATGACGGAGACTTCTGTAAGGTCTTTACATTTTGTGAATATAATTAAATCATCTGCATACAAACAGTGGTCTAACGAGTTATATTTAAAAAGAATTTTGCTTAGATCATTAAATGCTATTAGAAACAGTGTTACGGATAAGGGGGATCCTTGCGGTATTTTTGAGGTTGTAGATAGGGGAATAAGTTCCATTTAATTTGACACGGAATTTTCTGTTTGATAGAAAAAGTTAAACATTCTAGGCCCGACTTTTCACTCTGTTAATTTATTTAATATAACATGGATTCCAATTCTATCAAATCCTTTTTCAAAGTCTATTAATAGAATTGAAACATGGTTTTTGTTCGATAGGGCAGAAGAAACAAAATAGTCTATGTGTAAAAGTGAATCCATAGTGCAGCGCCCCTGTCTAAATGCTGCTTGGTTTATGTGTATAAGGTTTCGTTTTACCAAGAACCAAGATAATCGTTTTGAGATAATTTTCTCCAGTACCTTTCCCGTACATGGAAGGAGGGATATGGGGCGGCATGAATCGGCTTGGGTTGGGTCCTTCATTGGTTTTGGTACCGGTATGGTACTTGTTGTTTTCCACATTTGTGGAATGATACCTTGGCTAAAAATGTGATTAAACAGGGAGAGAAGACGTTTTTTTCAGAATTGGTGGGGCATTCTTCAACATAACAAAAGAAATACGGTCGAAGCCTGGGGTTTTTCCTTTGGCTGAGCTGAGAGAACTTTCCATTTCGATATAATTAATGGGAACTTCTATAAGGCTAGCTGAGAAGTCGGTGTTATGGGGGGATGTTATATTATCGGTTGTGGTGGATTTCATTCGGAGAAAATCAGAATGAAAGTTTTTGTCGTCTGTATAGGCGGACCAAGTATTTCCAAAGTGTTTAGCTATTTCAATTGGCGAGTCTAGCGTACCTGTCTCTGATTTGATGATATGGAGTATAATTGATGAGGAGTATAATTGCCCGTGAGGGATTTTACACTAGCCCAGAGTTTTTTTTGAGGAGGCACTTGGGTTAATGTTGGATGTAAACTGTTTTACGAAATAAGGCATTGGCTTTACGATAGGAGATGAGGTTTGAATCATTTGGGTACTTTTTGAATCTTTTCCAAGCACTTTGCTTTTCTTGCCTAAGTTCGTTGAGCTCTTTGTTCCACCAAGGGACCATCGATTTTTTTGATTTGTGCTGTGATTGGGGGATTGCCGTATTTGCTGCGTATCGGATAGACCTTTGAATTAAAGCTGCTTCTTTGTTTATATTCGTGGACGGTTCTTTATGGGATAAAAAACTCTGTAACCTTGTCTTGGAATAATGGCCAGTTGGCTCTGTCAGTGTGATATTTTGATGGCCATATACGAAAGATATTGTAATATGCGAGCTACGGCTCGAGTAGATAAAACGATATTCTGTGAAATTTATTTCTTTATTTTCTAGTCTATAGAACAATTCAGTTCACACTTTACTATTCTTCGCAAATTCTTTTCTTACAAGGTCTCTTTCCTCTCAAATCACTTTATCTCCTTTCAATTACTTAATTCACAAATCCAAACTAATTACTTCTTCTTGTTAACTCTCAACTTTCAATTTATCACAAAATTACAACTTCGGATATTATCACTTTTCCAATCTCTTCGCCACGGTTCTAAACCAACTGCCTCCTTTCGATCGCCATCTGTCCTTATATAGCAGAAGTTTCTGATAGCCAGAAACTTCTAGCAAATTCTTCGACCACTGGAACAGAAAATTCTGATGTAATAATTCCAGGATGACAATCATTTCTTCCAGTTATAATTCTCTCTTTATCTGTGGCATTGTCAGCTATTGCAGACACGAACCTCGCATGGAAGTACAGTTTGGAATGAGCTGGAGGAGCGTAGTTATTATTCTACATTATTGTTGCATACTTTTAGATGATGTTACAATATCATAGTAACGACGGGGTAATGGTCACTGCCGTGTAAATCTGGTAGCAATGTCCACGTAGTATTGGGACAAAGCTGGGACGAAATGAAAGTTAGGTCAATGTGGGTAAAGGTTTTATGTGTTGTGAAGTGAGTGGGCTGGCCGTCATTTAGTATGGTCAGTTTCGAATTATTTATAAACTGCTCGAATATTTTACCCCGTCTGTTGCTGCAAGGGCAACCCCATAGGGGGGTCCATGAATTAAAGTCACCTGTGAGAAGTACAGGGGTTTGAATGCTGTTGATAATATTGTAATATGCGAGCTACGGCTCGAGTAGATAAAACAATATTCTGTGAAATTATTTCTTTATTTTCTAGTCTATAGAACAATTCAATTTCACACTATACTATTCTTCGCAAATTCTTTTCTTACAAGGTCTCTTTCCTCTCAAATCACTTTATCTCCTTTCAATTACTTAATTCACAAATCCAAACTAATTACTTCTTTTTTTTAACTCTCAACTTTCATTTTATCACAAAATCACAACTTCGCCCATTATCACTTTTCCAATCTCTTCGTGCGGTTCACAACCAACTGCTTGGTCTCGATCGCCATCTGTCCTTATATAGCAGAAGTTTCTGATAGCCAGAAACTTCTAGCAAATTCTTCGACCACTGGAACAAAAAAAATTCTGATGTAATAATTCCAAGATGACAATCATTTCTTCCAGTTATAATTCTCTCTTATCCGTGATGTTATCCGTCTCTTATCGTAGACATGAACTGTGGAGACTAACCGCAGACACGAACCCCGAATGAAAAGACACTTTGGAATGGGCTGTAGGAGCGTAGTTATTATTATGTTACAATATTATGAAGTTCCCTGCACAAAAATGTTTGATCGGGTTTAATATATACTGATATGATAGTCAATTTGGTTTTTAATTCAACTTCGACAGCTATTGCGGATATATTGGAGTTAATCTTGATAAATCTATGTGGGATAGATCTGTGAACGAGCAGACAGGTGCCCTGTTTTGATGCGATATATATATATATAATTTAAAATTTGCTGTGCAATTTATTTTTTGAATATATTAATTCCACTTTAATATTTAAATCTAGATTATTAAACATTTGGGTTCCTTTGTACAAAATATTGCCTTTTAGTCGCAAGTGAAAATGGCACAGTTGCTTTATGTCATTACATGGCCAGTGATACCAATTCTAGTCATTTATAGCTGCTTTAGCTATTTGGTGTGTCTTAACTCCTGAAAACTCATTCATACCATTACAACCTAGCTGAACTGCACTCAATTAAGTATTAATATCCACAAGTCATATTCGTGTCAATTTGATATGTACAGCGACATTTGTGTATGGTCGATTTTTGTCGATTATTTTTTTGAGCGCGTAGTGAGATGTAGCCTTAATCGACATTTTCAGTTGGCAACACTGGGCATGTCATCTGTTATTGGCGGCATATTGTAGAGAATCCGCTGGTTTTGTGTGTCGGTTTTTTGATCCTCGTTTCTCAATTATTTCATTATTTCATATATAAGGACTATAAATTACCATGGGAATTCTAGGCTTATCAAAACTAATCGCAGATGTTGCACCATTTGCTGTAAAGGAGGGTGAAATGAAGAATTTTTTTGGTAAGGCTTTATTACAACACTGGAAATTACAACGAAATAAGGAATTTTGTAAATCTAGGCCGCAAAATTGCTATTGATGCTTCTATGTGCTTGTACCAATTCCTTATCGCTGTTCGAAGTGAAGGTATGCCTTGGAAACGTAAACTTTCATAAATTTAAATCAAATTTTCTCTAGGTGTCCAATTGACTACGGTGGATGGTGAAACTACCTCCCATTTAATGGGAATGTTCTTTAGAACAATTCGACTGCTAGAGAATGGCATTAAACCAGTTGATGGCAAACCACCAGATCTAAAGCCAGGGGAGTTGGAAAACGTGCCGAACGTCGTGAGGAAGCTCAGAAGGAGTTGCTGAAACTAATGGGTATTCCATATGTAGACGCACCATGTGAAGCAGAAGCACAATGTGCAGCACTAGTCAAAGCCGGAAAAGTGTACACCACAGCTACGGAAGACATGGATGCTCTTACCTTTGGCTCATCCATTATGCTAAGGCATTTAACGTTTAGTGAGGCCAGAAAGATGCCAGTCAAGGAGTATAGCTATGAGAAAATCTTGAAGGGGTTTGAACTCAACTCGAAGGAGGAAAACAAGCTAGCTGACCTTCATTATAGTGAGCCTATACGGTATCATTTTATAGATCTATGCACCCTCCTTGGATGTGATTACTGTGACAGCATCAAAGGTGTTGGCCCTAAGCGAGCCATTGAGATGATCAACACATACAGAGACATTGAATCCATTCTAGAAAACATTGATAGGAAAAAGTATCATATTCCGGAGAATTGGAACTATGAGATTGCCAGGCAATTGTTTGTTACCCCAGATGTTACTAACCCAGTGGAGATTGATGTGATGGAGAAGTACTTTTTTCTGTCTAAAGAGTTTGATATCTGCTCAGCTTTTCTGCTTGTGGTTCAGCAATCTAAAATTTCAGGAGTTTTTACCAAGATACCAGACCAGTAGCGGTTTTCTGGGGCCGATCATCATCTAATCTCCATAAGGGCGTTATTTCTGCAGTCAACACTTGCATATTTCTTTCATGAAGTTAGCTTAAAGTTGCTATAATAATTTTTAGACGCGCAAATTAGTCTAAGCAAATCGAATCTAAGGCATTTCTCAGTTCTCTTGCGCTACAATGTGTGCTGAAGTTCGGGCTTCCTTTATTATTAGGCTGTGTCTAAGTACAGGGTAACTGTGTCGCCTTGTGATAAATTCGATATGTTTGATGAAGTGCACAGTTAAGAAATGTTCTTCATTTACATTGCCTTTAGCAATAATTTAACAAATAAAAAATTAGTTCGAATTGATTGTGTTATATTTCTTATTTTTTCTTTTAAGTGATGTTTTCTTGTGAATGATTAACAATTTACTAAAATGACTAGCAACTCTTTGGCAGTAAACGTGAATTTCTATCAACTATTGGAGGCTTTTCAGTACACAAATTCCAAGTGAAGTCTTCAATCCACATAATTTTTTTTTTTTTTAATCGCATTAATGCTAATTTGTGACTAAAGTTTATCAATTGGCATCTTTGAAATAACCTGTGAATATGAATTTCTATCAACTATTGTCGCATTTGAGCAGTAAAGTGAAACATTTCATTCCAGGGCATCCTCGGATGAGGATGATTAGTACTTAGCAATCCGAAAATCGGATTGCTATATTCGAGAATCGAAAAACTTTTTGTTGCAGGCAACAACTCAATTTTTTTTTTTTAAATTGGCACTTTGAAAGCCACTCGATTTTCGGACATTTCATTCGTTACGTGTTTATAGCTTTGCAGATTTATGCTTTTTTTAAAATCAATTTCTATGTGATAATTCATTAAACAGGTTATTTGGAAGATGTCAGTTTTAGTTTTTTTGGTTTTTAGTTTTTATTAGTTTAAGAAAAACTCTTTATTTATTTTTTATATTTATTATTTATGACAATATTAACTTATAATAAATTATATAATTAATATATATAATATATAGCTCTAGCTGTTGGGCTTTCGGCTATTCTTTAAACTAATTGAAAATTTTTATTTTCTACTTTCTAAGTTTAATGAAGAAAGCAATTTGTTGATGTTCTGAATATTGTGTTCTGAAGGGACAGACAGAAGTTCGACAAAAGATAGATTTAAGGATAAGTCTTTTATTCTGGATTTTATAGTGCTGCACTCCCAGATTAAGTGTTTGATGGTTAGTAATGTGCCAGAAATACAAAGATGATAAAGGGGAGGATCAGTTTTATTAATGACGTAACTGTGTGTTAGGTTTGTGTGTCCCATTCGAAGTCGTATATAGTTTTTTATCATCTTCGGAGAGCAGTACCTGGGTAGTAGACAGGTTGAGCTTCAGGGTTGATTGTGCTGTAATGATGCGTATAATCTTGCCATTTTGCTTTTCTCTTTTGTTCCCAGTAGTGGTTTAAATATTTTCTGATGTCTTTTTTGTTGTAGGTCCACTGGGTAGTAAGAGGTTCTCCTACAGGAGCTTTAGCAGCAGTATCTTCGACTTCATGGCCCTTGATTCCCACATGTCCTGGAACCCAAAGACGTTGTAGTCTGTTTTTATTTGTGTTTAATTTATCCGGGATTGATTCAATAATTGGTGTTTTGTTGTTGGTATTTTTAATTGCTTGTAGTGTTGAGAGGCTGTCGGTGCAGATTATAGTTTTGTTGTTCTTTGCTTTTACTATTGCCTGCATTATCGCTGTAGCCTCTACAGTAAAAATTGAAGAGTAGTGGGGCAGAAGTCCTTTGGATATTGTTTTTCCAGTTTCATCTACCACAGCGTATGCCGCACCGAATTCCGATTTTGAGCCATCAGTGAAAATTATGTCCCATTTCGACGATAATTGATCGTCTATCATCTTCTTCTTTGGAAGTTGAAGCTTTCTTTAGTGTATGGAGGGCTGTGTTTACAGATTTTTCTGTTAATGTCCACGGTGGGTATGATGTAGGCTTTGTTTGATGGGGTGGTACTGGTATATCTAAACATTTGCAGATGGCGCTGTATATTGCGGGTGGGTGTTTAGGCAGTTTTTTTGCTGACATAATTTTTTTGGCATCTTGAGATATTTGAGAGTTTTTTGATGAGCTCAATTTTGATATGGTCATTGATGTGAGGAAATCGGCTCTGTTTTTGATGGATGGAAGTCCAGATTCAGTGAGGATATTCCACTTAGGTATTTTATAATATTTGCCCTGATACTTAGATTTTTCTTAAGTCTAAAACAATGTTCCTTAAAAGTAAATTTACAATCGAAAGTAACTCCAAAGGTGCTTAATTTGTTCACATTTTTAACATTGAAATTGTTAGAAATAAGAGAAATGTTTTTAGAACAACTAACTTTTTTACATATGTGCAATATACTACATTTTTCGTGAGAGATTTTAGCGCCTGAGGTCTTACACCAGGTGTTAAGGTCCTCTAGAGTGTTATTAAATATGACGGAGACTTCTGTAAGGTCTTTACATTTTGTGAATATAATTAAATCACCTGCATACAAACAGTGGTCTAACGAGTTATATTTAAAAAGAATTTTGCTTAGATCATTAAATGCTATTAGAAACAGTGTTACGGATAAGGGGGATCCTTGCGGTATTTTTGAGGTTGTAGATAGGGGAATAAGTTCCATTTAATTTGACACGGAATTTTCTGTTTGATAGAAAAAGTTAAACATTCTAGGCCCGACTTTTCACTCTGTTAATTTATTTAATATAACATGGATTCCAATTCTATCAAATCCTTTTTCAAAGTCTATTAATAGAATTGAAACATGGTTTTTGTTCGATAGGGCAGAAGAAACAAAATAGTCTATGTGTAAAAGTGAATCCATAGTGCAGCGCCCCTGTCTAAATGCTGCTTGGTTTATGTGTATAAGGTTTCGTTTTACCAAGAACCAAGATAATCGTTTTGAGATAATTTTCTCCAGTACCTTTCCCGTACATGGAAGGAGGGATATGGGGCGGTATGAATCGGCTTGGGTTGGGTCCTTCATTGGTTTTGGTACCGGTATGGTACTTGTTGTTTTCCACATTTGTGGAATGATACCTTGGCTAAAAATGTGATTAAACAGGGAGAGAAGACGTTTTTTTCAGAATTGGTGGGGCATTCTTCAACATAACAAAAGAAATACGGTCGAAGCCTGGGGTTTTTCCTTTGGCTGAGCTGAGAGAACTTTCCATTTCGATATAATTAATGGGAACTTCTATAAGGCTAGCTGAGAAGTCGGTGTTATGGGGGGATGTTATATTATCGGTTGTGGTGGATTTCATTCGGAGAAAATCAGAATGAAAGTTTTTGTCGTCTGTATAGGCGGACCAAGTATTTCCAAAGTGTTTAGCTATTTCAATTGGCGAGTCTAGCGTACCTGTCTCTGATTTGATGATATGGAGTATAATTGATGAGGAGTATAATTGCCCGTGAGGGATTTTACACTAGCCCAGAGTTTTTGTTGAGGAGGCACTTGGGTTAATGTTGGATGTAAACTGTTTTACGAAATAAGGCATTGGCTTTACGATAGGAGATGAGGTTTGAATCATTTGGGTACTTTTTGAATCTTTTCCAAGCACTTTGCTTTTCTTGCCTAAGTTCGTTGAGCTCTTTGTTCCACCAAGGGACCATCGATTTTTTTGATTTGTGCTGTGATTGGGGGATTGCCGTATTTGCTGCGTATCGGATAGACCTTTGAATTAAAGCTGCTTCTTTGTTTATATTCGTGGACGGTTCTTTATGGGATAAAAACTTTGTAACCTTGTCTTGGAATAATGGCCAGTTGGCTCTGTCAGTGTGATATTTTGATGGCCATATACGAAAGATATTGTAATATGCGAGCTACGGCTCGAGTAGATAAAACGATATTCTGTGAAATTTATTTCTTTATTTTCTAGTCTATAGAACAATTCAGTTCACACTATACTATTCTTCGCAAATTCTTTTCTTACAAGGTCTCTTTCCTCTCAAATCACTTTATCTCCTTTCAATTACTTAATTCACAAATCCAAACTAATTACTTCTTCTTGTTAACTCTCAACTTTCAATTTATCACAAAATTACAACTTCGGATATTATCACTTTTCCAATCTCTTCGCCACGGTTCTAAACCAACTGCCTCCTTTCGATCGCCATCTGTCCTTATATAGCAGAAGTTTCTGATAGCCAGAAACTTCTAGCAAATTCTTCGATCACTGGAACAGAAAATTCTGATGTAATAATTCCAGGATGACAATCATTTCTTCCAGTTATAATTCTCTCTTTATCTGTGGCATTGTCAGCTATTGCAGACACGAACCTCGCATGGAAGTACAGTTTGGAATGAGCTGGAGGAGCGTAGTTATTATTCTACATTATTGTTGCATACTTTTAGATGATGTTACAATATCATAGTAACGACGGGGTAATGGTCACTGCCGTGTAAATCTGGTAGCAATGTCCACGTAGTATTGGGACAAAGCTGGGACGAAATGAAAGTTAGGTCAATGTGGGTAAAGGTTTTATGTGTTGTGAAGTGAGTGGGCTGGCCGTCATTTAGTATGGTCAGTTTCGAATTATTTATAAACTGCTCGAATATTTTACCCCGTCTGTTGCTGCAAGGGCAACCCCATAGGGGGGTCCATGAATTAAAGTCACCTGTGAGAAGTACAGGGGTTTGAATGCTGTTGATAATATTGTAATATGCGAGCTACGGCTCGAGTAGATAAAACAATATTCTGTGAAATTATTTCTTTATTTTCTAGTCTATAGAACAATTCAATTTCACACTATACTATTCTTCGCAAATTCTTTTCTTACAAGGTCTCTTTCCTCTCAAATCACTTTATCTCCTTTCAATTACTTAATTCACAAATCCAAACTAATTACTTCTTTTTTTTAACTCTCAACTTTCATTTTATCACAAAATCACAACTTCGCCCATTATCACTTTTCCAATCTCTTCGTGCGGTTCACAACCAACTGCTTGGTCTCGATCGCCATCTGTCCTTATATAGCAGAAGTTTCTGATAGCCAGAAACTTCTAGCAAATTCTTCGACCACTGGAACAAAAAAAATTCTGATGTAATAATTCCAAGATGACAATCATTTCTTCCAGTTATAATTCTCTCTTATCCGTGATGTTATCCGTCTCTTATCGTAGACATGAACTGTGGAGACTAACCGCAGACACGAACCCCGAATGAAAAGACACTTTGGAATGGGCTGTAGGAGCGTAGTTATTATTATGTTACAATATTATGAAGTTCCCTGCACAAAAATGTTTGATCGGGTTTAATATATACTGATATGATAGTCAATTTGGTTTTTAATTCAACTTCGACAGCTATTGCGGATATATTGGAGTTAATCTTGATAAATCTATGTGGGATAGATCTGTGAACGAGCAGACAGGTGCCCTGTTTTGATGCGATATATATATATATAATTTAAAATTTGCTGTGCAATTTATTTTTTGAATATATTAATTCCACTTTAATATTTAAATCTAGATTATTAAACATTTGGGTTCCTTTGTACAAAATATTGCCTTTTAGTCGCAAGTGAAAATGGCACAGTTGCTTTATGTCATTACATGGCCAGTGATACCAATTCTAGTCATTTATAGCTGCTTTAGCTATTTGGTGTGTCTTAACTCCTGAAAACTCATTCATACCATTACAACCTAGCTGAACTGCACTCAATTAAGTATTAATATCCACAAGTCATATTCGTGTCAATTTGATATGTACAGCGACATTTGTGTATGGTCGATTTTTGTCGATTATTTTTTTGAGCGCGTAGTGAGATGTAGCCTTAATCGACATTTTCAGTTGGCAACACTGGGCATGTCATCTGTTATTGGCGGCATATTGTAGAGAATCCGCTGGTTTTGTGTGTCGGTTTTTTGATCCTCGTTTCTCAATTATTTCATTATTTCATATATAAGGACTATAAATTACCATGGGAATTCTAGGCTTATCAAAACTAATCGCAGATGTTGCACCATTTGCTGTAAAGGAGGGTGAAATGAAGAATTTTTTTGGTAAGGCTTTATTACAACACTGGAAATTACAACGAAATAAGGAATTTTGTAAATCTAGGCCGCAAAATTGCTATTGATGCTTCTATGTGCTTGTACCAATTCCTTATCGCTGTTCGAAGTGAAGGTATGCCTTGGAAACGTAAACTTTCATAAATTTAAATCAAATTTTCTCTAGGTGTCCAATTGACTACGGTGGATGGTGAAACTACCTCCCATTTAATGGGAATGTTCTTTAGAACAATTCGACTGCTAGAGAATGGCATTAAATCAGTTGATGGCAAATCACCAGATCTAAAGCCAGGGGAGTTGGAAAACGTGCCGAACGTCGTGAGGAAGCTCAGAAGGAGTTGCTGAAACTAATGGGTATTCCATATGTAGACGCACCATGTGAAGCAGAAGCACAATGTGCAGCACTAGTCAAAGCCGGAAAAGTGTACACCACAGCTACGGAAGACATGGATGCTCTTACCTTTGGCTCATCCATTATGCTAAGGCATTTAACGTTTAGTGAGGCCAGAAAGATGCCAGTGAAGGAGTATAGCTATGAGAAAATCTTGAAGGGGTTTGAACTCAACTCGAAGGAGGAAAACAAGCTAGCTGACCTTCATTATAGTGAGCCTATACGGTATCATTTTATAGATCTATGCACCCTCCTTGGATGTGATTACTGTGACAGCATCAAAGGTGTTGGCCCTAAGCGAGCCATTGAGATGATCAACACATACAGAGACATTGAATCCATTCTAGAAAACATTGATAGGAAAAAGTATCATATTCCGGAGAATTGGAACTATGAGATTGCCAGGCAATTGTTTGTTACCCCAGATGTTACTGACCCAGTGGAGATTGATGTGATGGAGAAGTACTTTTTTCTGTCTAAAGAGTTTGATATCTGCTCAGCTTTTCTGCTTGTGGTTCAGCAATCTAAAATTTCAGGAGTTTTTACCAAGATACCAGACCAGTAGCGGTTTTCTGGGGTCGATCATCATCTAATCTCCATAAGGGCGTTATTTCTGCAGTCAACACTTGCATATTTCTTTCATGAAGTTAGCTTAAAGTTGCTATAATAATTTTTAGACGCGCAAATTAGTCTAAGCAAATCGAATCTAAGGCATTTCTCAGTTCTCTTGCGCTACAATGTGTGCTGAAGTTCGGGCTTCCTTTATTATTAGGCTGTGTCTAAGTACAGGGTAACTGTGTCGCCTTGTGATAAATTCGATATGTTTGATGAAGTGCACAGTGAAGAAATGTTCTTCATTTACATTGCCTTTAGCAATAATTTAACAAATAAAAAATTAGTTCGAATTGATTGTGTTATATTTCTTATTTTTTCTTTTAAGTGATGTTTTCTTGTGAATGATTAACAATTTACTAAAATGACTAGCAACTCTTTGGCAGTAAACGTGAATTTCTATCAACTATTGGAGGCTTTTCAGTACACAAATTCCAAGTGAAGTCTTCAATCCACATAATTTTTTTTTTTTTTAATCGCATTAATGCTAATTTGTGACTAAAGTTTATCAATTGGCATCTTTGAAATAACCTGTGAATATGAATTTCTATCAACTATTGTCGCATTTGAGCAGTAAAGTGAAACATTTCATTCCAGGGCATCCTCGGATGAGGATGATTAGTACTTAGCAATCCGAAAATCGGATTGCTATATTCGAGAATCGAAAAACTTTTTGTTGCAGGCAACAACTCAATTTTTTTTTTTTAAATTGGCACTTTGAAAGCCACTCGATTTTCGGACATTTCATTCGTTACGTGTTTATAGCTTTGCAGATTTATGCTTTTTTTAAAATCCATTTCTATGTGATAATTCATTAAACAGGTTATTTGGAAGATGTCAGTTTTAGTTTTTTTGGTTTTTAGTTTTTATTAGTTTAAGAAAAACTCTTTATTTATTTTTTATATTTATTATTTATGACAATATTAACTTATAATAAATTATATAATTAATATATATAATATATAGCTCTAGCTGTTGGGCTTTCGGCTATTCTTTAAACTAATTGAAAATTTTTATTTTCTACTTTCTAAGTTTAATGAAGAAAGCAATTTGTTGATGTTCTGAATATTGTGTTCTGAAGGGACAGACAGAAGTTCGACAAAAGATAGATTTAAGGATAAGTCTTTTATTCTGGATTTTATAGTGCTGCACTCCCAGATTAAGTGTTTGATGGTTTGATGTGCCAGAAATACAAAGATGATAAAGGGGAGGATCAGTTTTATTAATGACGTAACTGTGTGTTAGGTTTGTGTGTCCCATTCGAAGTCGTATATAGTTTTTTATCATCTTCGGAGAGCAGTACCTGGGTAGTAGACAGGTTGAGCTTCAGGGTTGATTGTGCTGTAATGATGCGTATAATCTTGCCATTTTGCTTTTCTCTTTTGTTCCCAGTAGTGGTTTAAATATTTTCTGATGTCTTTTTTGTTGTAGGTCCACTGGGTAGTAAGAGGTTCTCCTACAGGAGCTTTAGCAGCAGTATCTTCGACTTCATGGCCCTTGATTCCCACATGTCCTGGAACCCAAAGACGTTGTAGTCTGTTTTTATTTGTGTTTAATTTATCCGGGATTGATTCAATAATTGGTGTTTTGTTGTTGGTATTTTTAATTGCTTGTAGTGTTGAGAGGCTGTCGGTGCAGATTATAGTTTTGTTGTTCTTTGCTTTTACTATTGCCTGCATTATCGCTGTAGCCTCTACAGTAAAAATTGAAGAGTAGTGGGGCAGAAGTCCTTTGGATATTGTTTTTCCAGTTTCATCTACCACAGCGTATGCCGCACCGAATTCCGATTTTGAGCCATCAGTGAAAATTATGTCCCATTTCGACGATAATTGATCGTCTATCATCTTCTTCTTTGGAAGTTGAAGCTTTCTTTAGTGTATGGAGGGCTGTGTTTACAGATTTTTCTGTTAATGTCCACGGTGGGTATGATGTAGGCTTTGTTTGATGGGGTGGTACTGGTATATCTAAACATTTGCAGATGGCGCTGTATATTGCGGGTGGGTGTTTAGGCAGTTTTTTTGCTGACATAATTTTTTTGGCATCTTGAGATATTTGAGAGTTTTTTGATGAGCTCAATTTTGATATGGTCATTGATGTGAGGAAATCGGCTCTGTTTTTGATGGATGGAAGTCCAGATTCAGTGAGGATATTCCACTTAGGTATTTTATAATATTTGCCCTGATACTTAGATTTTTCTTAAGTCTAAAACAATGTTCCTTAAAAGTAAATTTACAATCGAAAGTAACTCCAAAGGTGCTTAATTTGTTCACATTTTTAACATTGAAATTGTTAGAAATAAGAGAAATGTTTTTAGAACAACTAACTTTTTTACATATGTGCAATATACTACATTTTTCGTGAGAGATTTTAGCGCCTGAGGTCTTACACCAGGTGTTAAGGTCCTCTAGAGTGTTATTAAATATGACGGAGACTTCTGTAAGGTCTTTACATTTTGTGAATATAATTAAATCACCTGCATACAAACAGTGGTCTAACGAGTTATATTTAAAAAGAATTTTGCTTAGATCATTAAATGCTATTAGAAACAGTGTTACGGATAAGGGGGATCCTTGCGGTATTTTTGAGGTTGTAGATAGGGGAATAAGTTCCATTTAATTTGACACGGAATTTTCTGTTTGATAGAAAAAGTTAAACATTCTAGGCCCGACTTTTCACTCTGTTAATTTATTTAATATAACATGGATTCCAATTCTATCAAATCCTTTTTCAAAGTCTATTAATAGAATTGAAACATGGTTTTTGTTCGATAGGGCAGAAGAAACAAAATAGTCTATGTGTAAAAGTGAATCCATAGTGCAGCGCCCCTGTCTAAATGCTGCTTGGTTTATGTGTATAAGGTTTCGTTTTACCAAGAACCAAGATAATCGTTTTGAGATAATTTTCTCCAGTACCTTTCCCGTACATGGAAGGAGGGATATGGGGCGGTATGAATCGGCTTGGGTTGGGTCCTTCATTGGTTTTGGTACCGGTATGGTACTTGTTGTTTTCCACATTTGTGGAATGATACCTTGGCTAAAAATGTGATTAAACAGGGAGAGAAGACGTTTTTTTCAGAATTGGTGGGGCATTCTTCAACATAACAAAAGAAATACGGTCGAAGCCTGGGGTTTTTCCTTTGGCTGAGCTGAGAGAACTTTCCATTTCGATATAATTAATGGGAACTTCTATAAGGCTAGCTGAGAAGTCGGTGTTATGGGGGGATGTTATATTATCGGTTGTGGTGGATTTCATTCGGAGAAAATCAGAATGAAAGTTTTTGTCGTCTGTATAGGCGGACCAAGTATTTCCAAAGTGTTTAGCTATTTCAATTGGCGAGTCTAGCGTACCTGTCTCTGATTTGATGATATGGAGTATAATTGATGAGGAGTATAATTGCCCGTGAGGGATTTTACACTAGCCCAGAGTTTTTGTTGAGGAGGCACTTGGGTTAATGTTGGATGTAAACTGTTTTACGAAATAAGGCATTGGCTTTACGATAGGAGATGAGGTTTGAATCATTTGGGTACTTTTTGAATCTTTTCCAAGCACTTTGCTTTTCTTGCCTAAGTTCGTTGAGCTCTTTGTTCCACCAAGGGACCATCGATTTTTTTGATTTGTGCTGTGATTGGGGGATTGCCGTATTTGCTGCGTATCGGATAGACCTTTGAATTAAAGCTGCTTCTTTGTTTATATTCGTGGACGGTTCTTTATGGGATAAAAACTTTGTAACCTTGTCTTGGAATAATGGCCAGTTGGCTCTGTCAGTGTGATATTTTGATGGCCATATACGAAAGATATTGTAATATGCGAGCTACGGCTCGAGTAGATAAAACGATATTCTGTGAAATTTATTTCTTTATTTTCTAGTCTATAGAACAATTCAGTTCACACTATACTATTCTTCGCAAATTCTTTTCTTACAAGGTCTCTTTCCTCTCAAATCACTTTATCTCCTTTCAATTACTTAATTCACAAATCCAAACTAATTACTTCTTCTTGTTAACTCTCAACTTTCAATTTATCACAAAATTACAACTTCGGATATTATCACTTTTCCAATCTCTTCGCCACGGTTCTAAACCAACTGCCTCCTTTCGATCGCCATCTGTCCTTATATAGCAGAAGTTTCTGATAGCCAGAAACTTCTAGCAAATTCTTCGATCACTGGAACAGAAAATTCTGATGTAATAATTCCAGGATGACAATCATTTCTTCCAGTTATAATTCTCTCTTTATCTGTGGCATTGTCAGCTATTGCAGACACGAACCTCGCATGGAAGTACAGTTTGGAATGAGCTGGAGGAGCGTAGTTATTATTCTACATTATTGTTGCATACTTTTAGATGATGTTACAATATCATAGTAACGACGGGGTAATGGTCACTGCCGTGTAAATCTGGTAGCAATGTCCACGTAGTATTGGGACAAAGCTGGGACGAAATGAAAGTTAGGTCAATGTGGGTAAAGGTTTTATGTGTTGTGAAGTGAGTGGGCTGGCCGTCATTTAGTATGGTCAGTTTCGAATTATTTATAAACTGCTCGAATATTTTACCCCGTCTGTTGCTGCAAGGGCAACCCCATAGGGGGGTCCATGAATTAAAGTCACCTGTGAGAAGTACAGGGGTTTGAATGCTGTTGATAATATTGTAATATGCGAGCTACGGCTCGAGTAGATAAAACAATATTCTGTGAAATTATTTCTTTATTTTCTAGTCTATAGAACAATTCAATTTCACACTATACTATTCTTCGCAAATTCTTTTCTTACAAGGTCTCTTTCCTCTCAAATCACTTTATCTCCTTTCAATTACTTAATTCACAAATCCAAACTAATTACTTCTTTTTTTTAACTCTCAACTTTCATTTTATCACAAAATCACAACTTCGCCCATTATCACTTTTCCAATCTCTTCGTGCGGTTCACAACCAACTGCTTGGTCTCGATCGCCATCTGTCCTTATATAGCAGAAGTTTCTGATAGCCAGAAACTTCTAGCAAATTCTTCGACCACTGGAACAAAAAAAATTCTGATGTAATAATTCCAAGATGACAATCATTTCTTCCAGTTATAATTCTCTCTTATCCGTGATGTTATCCGTCTCTTATCGTAGACATGAACTGTGGAGACTAACCGCAGACACGAACCCCGAATGAAAAGACACTTTGGAATGGGCTGTAGGAGCGTAGTTATTATTATGTTACAATATTATGAAGTTCCCTGCACAAAAATGTTTGATCGGGTTTAATATATACTGATATGATAGTCAATTTGGTTTTTAATTCAACTTCGACAGCTATTGCGGATATATTGGAGTTAATCTTGATAAATCTATGTGGGATAGATCTGTGAACGAGCAGACAGGTGCCCTGTTTTGATGCGATATATATATATATAATTTAAAATTTGCTGTGCAATTTATTTTTTGAATATATTAATTCCACTTTAATATTTAAATCTAGATTATTAAACATTTGGGTTCCTTTGTACAAAATATTGCCTTTTAGTCGCAAGTGAAAATGGCACAGTTGCTTTATGTCATTACATGGCCAGTGATACCAATTCTAGTCATTTATAGCTGCTTTAGCTATTTGGTGTGTCTTAACTCCTGAAAACTCATTCATACCATTACAACCTAGCTGAACTGCACTCAATTAAGTATTAATATCCACAAGTCATATTCGTGTCAATTTGATATGTACAGCGACATTTGTGTATGGTCGATTTTTGTCGATTATTTTTTTGAGCGCGTAGTGAGATGTAGCCTTAATCGACATTTTCAGTTGGCAACACTGGGCATGTCATCTGTTATTGGCGGCATATTGTAGAGAATCCGCTGGTTTTGTGTGTCGGTTTTTTGATCCTCGTTTCTCAATTATTTCATTATTTCATATATAAGGACTATAAATTACCATGGGAATTCTAGGCTTATCAAAACTAATCGCAGATGTTGCACCATTTGCTGTAAAGGAGGGTGAAATGAAGAATTTTTTTGGTAAGGCTTTATTACAACACTGGAAATTACAACGAAATAAGGAATTTTGTAAATCTAGGCCGCAAAATTGCTATTGATGCTTCTATGTGCTTGTACCAATTCCTTATCGCTGTTCGAAGTGAAGGTATGCCTTGGAAACGTAAACTTTCATAAATTTAAATCAAATTTTCTCTAGGTGTCCAATTGACTACGGTGGATGGTGAAACTACCTCCCATTTAATGGGAATGTTCTTTAGAACAATTCGACTGCTAGAGAATGGCATTAAATCAGTTGATGGCAAATCACCAGATCTAAAGCCAGGGGAGTTGGAAAACGTGCCGAACGTCGTGAGGAAGCTCAGAAGGAGTTGCTGAAACTAATGGGTATTCCATATGTAGACGCACCATGTGAAGCAGAAGCACAATGTGCAGCACTAGTCAAAGCCGGAAAAGTGTACACCACAGCTACGGAAGACATGGATGCTCTTACCTTTGGCTCATCCATTATGCTAAGGCATTTAACGTTTAGTGAGGCCAGAAAGATGCCAGTGAAGGAGTATAGCTATGAGAAAATCTTGAAGGGGTTTGAACTCAACTCGAAGGAGGAAAACAAGCTAGCTGACCTTCATTATAGTGAGCCTATACGGTATCATTTTATAGATCTATGCACCCTCCTTGGATGTGATTACTGTGACAGCATCAAAGGTGTTGGCCCTAAGCGAGCCATTGAGATGATCAACACATACAGAGACATTGAATCCATTCTAGAAAACATTGATAGGAAAAAGTATCATATTCCGGAGAATTGGAACTATGAGATTGCCAGGCAATTGTTTGTTACCCCAGATGTTACTGACCCAGTGGAGATTGATGTGATGGAGAAGTACTTTTTTCTGTCTAAAGAGTTTGATATCTGCTCAGCTTTTCTGCTTGTGGTTCAGCAATCTAAAATTTCAGGAGTTTTTACCAAGATACCAGACCAGTAGCGGTTTTCTGGGGTCGATCATCATCTAATCTCCATAAGGGCGTTATTTCTGCAGTCAACACTTGCATATTTCTTTCATGAAGTTAGCTTAAAGTTGCTATAATAATTTTTAGACGCGCAAATTAGTCTAAGCAAATCGAATCTAAGGCATTTCTCAGTTCTCTTGCGCTACAATGTGTGCTGAAGTTCGGGCTTCCTTTATTATTAGGCTGTGTCTAAGTACAGGGTAACTGTGTCGCCTTGTGATAAATTCGATATGTTTGATGAAGTGCACAGTGAAGAAATGTTCTTCATTTACATTGCCTTTAGCAATAATTTAACAAATAAAAAATTAGTTCGAATTGATTGTGTTATATTTCTTATTTTTTTCTTTTAAGTGATGTTTTCTTGTGAATGATTAACAATTTACTAAAATGACTAGCAACTCTTTGGCAGTAAACGTGAATTTCTATCAACTATTGGAGGCTTTTCAGTACACAAATTCCAAGTGAAGTCTTCAATCCACATAATTTTTTTTTTTTTTAATCGCATTAATGCTAATTTGTGACTAAAGTTTATCAATTGGCATCTTTGAAATAACCTGTGAATATGAATTTCTATCAACTATTGTCGCATTTGAGCAGTAAAGTGAAACATTTCATTCCAGGGCATCCTCGGATGAGGATGATTAGTACTTAGCAATCCGAAAATCGGATTGCTATATTCGAGAATCGAAAAACTTTTTGTTGCAGGCAACAACTCAATTTTTTTTTTTTAAATTGGCACTTTGAAAGCCACTCGATTTTCGGACATTTCATTCGTTACGTGTTTATAGCTTTGCAGATTTATGCTTTTTTTAAAATCCATTTCTATGTGATAATTCATTAAACAGGTTATTTGGAAGATGTCAGTTTTAGTTTTTTTGGTTTTTAGTTTTTATTAGTTTAAGAAAAACTCTTTATTTATTTTTTATATTTATTATTTATGACAATATTAACTTATAATAAATTATATAATTAATATATATAATATATAGCTCTAGCTGTTGGGCTTTCGGCTATTCTTTAAACTAATTGAAAATTTTTATTTTCTACTTTCTAAGTTTAATGAAGAAAGCAATTTGTTGATGTTCTGAATATTGTGTTCTGAAGGGACAGACAGAAGTTCGACAAAAGATAGATTTAAGGATAAGTCTTTTATTCTGGATTTTATAGTGCTGCACTCCCAGATTAAGTGTTTGATGGTTTGATGTGCCAGAAATACAAAGATGATAAAGGGGAGGATCAGTTTTATTAATGACGTAACTGTGTGTTAGGTTTGTGTGTCCCATTCGAAGTCGTATATAGTTTTTTATCATCTTCGGAGAGCAGTACCTGGGTAGTAGACAGGTTGAGCTTCAGGGTTGATTGTGCTGTAATGATGCGTATAATCTTGCCATTTTGCTTTTCTCTTTTGTTCCCAGTAGTGGTTTAAATATTTTCTGATGTCTTTTTTGTTGTAGGTCCACTGGGTAGTAAGAGGTTCTCCTACAGGAGCTTTAGCAGCAGTATCTTCGACTTCATGGCCCTTGATTCCCACATGTCCTGGAACCCAAAGACGTTGTAGTCTGTTTTTATTTGTGTTTAATTTATCCGGGATTGATTCAATAATTGGTGTTTTGTTGTTGGTATTTTTAATTGCTTGTAGTGTTGAGAGGCTGTCGGTGCAGATTATAGTTTTGTTGTTCTTTGCTTTTACTATTGCCTGCATTATCGCTGTAGCCTCTACAGTAAAAATTGAAGAGTAGTGGGGCAGAAGTCCTTTGGATATTGTTTTTCCAGTTTCATCTACCACAGCGTATGCCGCACCGAATTCCGATTTTGAGCCATCAGTGAAAATTATGTCCCATTTCGACGATAATTGATCGTCTATCATCTTCTTCTTTGGAAGTTGAAGCTTTCTTTAGTGTATGGAGGGCTGTGTTTACAGATTCTGCTGTTAATGTCCACGGTGGGTATGATGTAGGCTTTGTTTGATGGGGTGGTACTGGTATATCTAAACTTTTGCCAAGGCAGATGGCGCTGTATATTGCGGGTGGGTGTTTAGGCAGTTTTTTTGCTGACATAATTTTTTTGGCATCTTGAGATATTTGAGAGTTTTTTGATGAGCTCAATTTTGATATGGTCATTGATGTGAGGAAATCGGCTCTGTTTTTGATGGATGGAAGTCCAGATTCAGTGAGGATATTCCACTTAGGTATTTTATAATATTTGCCCTGATACTTAGATTTTTCTTAAGTCTAAAACAATGTTCCTTAAAAGTAAATTTACAATCGAAAGTAACTCCAAGGGTGCTTAATTTGTTCACATTTTTAACATTGAAATTGTTAGAAATAAGAGACATGTTTTTAGAACAACTAACTTTTTTACATATGTGCAATATACTACATTTTTCGTGAGAGATTTTAGCGCCTGAGGTCTTACACCAGGTGTTAAGGTCCTCTAGAGTGTTATTAAATATGACGGAGACTTCTGTAAGGTCTTTACATTTTGTGAATATAATTAAATCATCTGCATACAAACAGTGGTCTAACGAGTTATATTTAAAAAGAATTTTGCTTAGATCATTAAATGCTATTAGAAACAGTGTTACGGATAAGGGGGATCCTTGCGGTATTTTTGAGGTTGTAGATAGGGGAATAAGTTCCATTTAACTTGACACGGAATTTTCTGTTTGATAGAAAAAGTTAAACATTCTAGGCCCGACTTTTCACTCTGTTAATTTATTTAATATAACATGGATTCCAGTTCTATCAAATCCTTTTTCAAAGTCTATTAATAGAATTGAAACATGGTTTTTGTTCGATAGGGCAGAAGAAACAAAATAGTCTATGTGTAAAAGTGAATCCATAGTGCAGCGCCCCTGTCTAAATGCTGCTTGGTTTATGTGTATAAGGTTTCGTTTTACCAAGAACCAAGATAATCGTTTTGAGATAATTTTCTCCAGTACCTTTCCCGTACATGGAAGGAGGGATATGGGGCGGTATGAATCGGCTTGGATTGGGTCCTTCATTGGTTTTGGTACCGGTATGGTACTTGTTGTTTTCCACATTTGTGGAATGATACCTTGGCTAAAAATGTGATTAAACAGGGAGAGAAGACGTTTTTTTCAGAATTGGTGGGGCATTCTTCAACATAACAAAAGAAATACGGTCGAAGCCTGGGGTTTTTCCTTTGGCTGAGCTGAGAGAACTTTCCATTTCGATATAATTAATGGGAACTTCTATAAGGCTAGCTGAGAAGTCGGTGTTATGGGGGGATGTTATATTATCGGTTGTGGTGGATTTCATTCGGAGAAAATCAGAATGAAAGTTTTTGTCGTCTGTATAGGCGGACCAAGTATTTCCAAAGTGTTTAGCTATTTCAATTGGCGAGTCTAGCGTACCTGTCTCTGATTTGATGATATGGAGTATAATTGATGAGGAGTATAATTGCCCGTGAGGGATTTTACACTAGCCCAGAGTTTTTGTTGAGGAGGCACTTGGGTTAATGTTGGATGTAAACTGTTTTACGAAATAAGGCATTGGCTTTACGATAGGAGATGAGGTTTGAATCATTTGGGTACTTTTTGAATCTTTTCCAAGCACTTTGCTTTTCTTGCCTAAGTTCGTTGAGCTCTTTGTTCCACCAAGGGACCATCGATTTTTTTGATTTGTGCTGTGATTGGGGGATTGCCGTATTTGCTGCGTATCGGATAGACCTTTGAATTAAAGCTGCTTCTTTGTTTATATTCGTGGACGGTTCTTTATGGGATAAAAACTCTGTAACCTTGTCTTGGAATAATGGCCAGTTGGCTCTGTCAGTGTGATATTTTGGTGGGATTTTTATATTTTGATGGCCATATACGAAAGATATTGTAATATGCGAGCTACGGCTCGAGTAGATAAAACGATATTCTGTGAAATTTATTTCTTTATTTTCTAGTCTATAGAACAATTCAGTTCACACTATACTATTCTTCGCAAATTCTTTTCTTACAAGGTCTCTTTCCTCTCAAATCACTTTATCTCCTTTCAATTACTTAATTCACAAATCCAAACTAATTACTTCTTCTTGTTAACTCTCAACTTTCAATTTATCACAAAATTACAACTTCGGATATTATCACTTTTCCAATCTCTTCGCCACGGTTCTAAACCAACTGCCTCCTTTCGATCGCCATCTGTCCTTATATAGCAGAAGTTTCTGATAGCCAGAAACTTCTAGCAAATTCTTCGACCACTGGAACAGAAAATTCTGATGTAATAATTCCAGGATGACAATCATTTCTTCCAGTTATAATTCTCTCTTTATCTGTGGCATTGTCAGCTATTGCAGACACGAACCTCGCATGGAAGTACAGTTTGGAATGAGCTGGAGGAGCGTAGTTATTATTCTACATTATTGTTGCATACTTTTAGATGATGTTACAATATCATAGTAACGACGGGGTAATGGTCACTGCCGTGTAAATCTGGTAGCAATGTCCACGTAGTATTGGGACAAAGCTGGGACGAAATGAAAGTTAGGTCAATGTGGGTAAAGGTTTTATGTGTTGTGAAGTGAGTGGGCTGGCCGTCATTTAGTATGGTCAGGTTCGAATTATTTATAAACTGCTCGAATATTTTACCCCGTCTGTTGCTGCAAGTGCAACCCCATAGGGGGGTCCATGAATTAAAGTCACCTGTGAGAAGTACAGGGGTTTGAATGCTGTTGATAATATTGTAATATGCGAGCTACGGCTAGAGTAGATAAAACAATATTCTGTGAAATTATTTCTTTATTTTCTAGTCTATAGAACAATTCAATTTCACACTATACTATTCTTCGCAAATTCTTTTCTTACAAGGTCTCTTTCCTCTCAAATCACTTTATCTCCTTTCAATTACTTAATTCACAAATCCAAACTAATTACTTCTTTTTTTTAACTCTCAACTTTCATTTTATCACAAAATCACAACTTCGCCCATTATCACTTTTCCAATCTCTTCGTGCGGTTCACAACCAACTGCTTGGTCTCGATCGCCATCTGTCCTTATATAGTAGAAGTTTCTGATAGCCAGAAACTTCTAGTAAATTCTTCGACCACTGGAACAAAAAAAATTCTGATGTAATAATTCCAAGATGACAATCATTTCTTCCAGTTATAATTCTCTCTTATCCGTGATGTTATCCGTCTCTTATCGTAGACATGAACTGTGGAGACTAACCGCAGACACGAACCCCGAATGAAAAGACACTTTGGAATGGGCTGTAGGAGCGTAGTTATTATTATGTTACAATATTATGAAGTTCCCTGCACAAAAATGTTTGATCGGGTTTAATATATACTGATATGATAGTCAATTTGGTTTTTAATTCAACTTCGACAGCTATTGCGGATATATTTGAGTTAATCTTGATAAATCTATGTGGGATAGATCTGTGAACGAGCAGACAGGTGCCCTGTTTTGATGCGATATATATATATATAATTTAAAATTTGCTGTGCAATTTATTTTTTGAATATATTAATTCCACTTTAATATTTAAATCTAGATTATTAAACATTTGGGTTCCTTTGTACAAAATATTGCCTTTTAGTCGCAAGTGAAAATGGCACAGTTGCTTTATGTCATTACATGGCCAGTGATACCAATTCTAGTCATTTATAGCTGCTTTAGCTATTTGGTGTGTCTTAACTCCTGAAAACTCATTCATACCATTACAACCTAGCTGAACTGCACTCAATTAAGTATTAATATCCACAAGTCATATTCGTGTCAATTTGATATGTACAGCGACATTTGTGTATGGTCGATTTTTGTCGATTATTTTTTTGAGCGCGTAGTGAGATGTAGCCTTAATCGACATTTTCAGTTGGCAACACTGGGCATGTCATCTGTTATTGGCGGCATATTGTAGAGAATCCGCTGGTTTTGTGTGTCGGTTTTTTGATCCTCGTTTCTCAATTATTTCATTATTTCATATGTAAGGACTATAAATTACCATGGGAATTCTAGGCTTATCAAAACTAATCGCAGATGTTGCACCATTTGCTGTAAAGGAGGGTGAAATGAAGAATTTTTTTGGTAAGGCTTTATTACAACACTGGAAATTACAACGAAATAAGGAATTTTGTAAATCTAGGCCGCAAAATTGCTATTGATGCTTCTATGTGCTTGTACCAATTCCTTATCGCTGTTCGAAGTGAAGGTATGCCTTGGAAACGTAAACTTTCATAAATTTAAATCAAATTTTCTCTAGGTGTCCAATTGACTACGGTGGATGGTGAAACTACCTCCCATTTAATGGGAATGTTCTTTAGAACAATTCGACTGCTAGAGAATGGCATTAAACCAGTTGATGGCAAACCACCAGATCTAAAGCCAGGGGAGTTGGAAAACGTGCCGAACGTCGTGAGGAAGCTCAGAAGGAGTTGCTGAAACTAATGGGTATTCCATATGTAGACGCACCATGTGAAGCAGAAGCACAATGTGCAGCACTAGTCAAAGCCGGAAAAGTGTACACCACAGCTACGGAAGACATGGATGCTCTTACCTTTGGCTCATCCATTATGCTAAGGCATTTAACGTTTAGTGAGGCCAGCAAGATGCCAGTCAAGGAGTATAGCTATGAGAAAATCTTGAAGGGGTTTGAACTCAACTCGAAGGAGGAAAACAAGCTAGCTGACCTTCATTATAGTGAGCCTATACGGTATCATTTTATAGATCTATGCACCCTCCTTGGATGTGATTACTGTGACAGCATCAAAGGTGTTGGCCCTAAGCGAGCCATTGAGATGATCAACACATACAGAGACATTGAATCCATTCTAGAAAACATTGATAGGAAAAAGTATCATATTCCGGAGAATTGGAACTATGAGATTGCCAGGCAATTGTTTGTTACCCCAGATGTTACTGACCCAGTGGAGATTGATGTGATGGAGAAGTACTTTTTTCTGTCTAAAGAGTTTGATATCTGCTCAGCTTTTCTGCTTGTGGTTCAGCAATCTAAAATTTCAGGAGTTTTTACCAAGATACCAGACCAGTAGCGGTTTTCTGGGGTCGATCATCATCTAATCTCCATAAGGGCGTTATTTCTGCAGTCAACACTTGCATATTTCTTTCATGAAGTTAGCTTAAAGTTGCTATAATAATTTTTAGACGCGCAAATTAGTCTAAGCAAATCGAATCTAAGGCATTTCTCAGTTCTCTTGCGCTACAATGTGTGCTGAAGTTCGGGCTTCCTTTATTATTAGGCTGTGTCTAAGTACAGGGTAACTGTGTCGCCTTGTGATAAATTCGATATGCTTGATGAAGTGCACAGTGAAGAAATGTTCTTCATTTACATTGCCTTTAGCAATAATTTAACAAATAAAAAATTAGTTCGAATTGATTGTGTTATATTTCTTATTTTTTCTTTTAAGTGATGTTTTCTTGTGAATGATTAACAATTTACTAAAATGACTAGCAACTCTTTGGCAGTAAACGTGAATTTCTATCAACTATTGGAGGCTTATCAGTACACAAATTTCAAGTGAACTCTTCAATTAACATAATTTTTTTTTAATCGCATTAATGCTAATTTGTGACTAAAGTTTATCAATTGGCATCTTTGAAATAACCTGTGAATATGAATTTCTATCAACTATTGTCGCATTTGAGCAGTAAAGTGAAACATTTCATTCCAGGGCATCCTCGGATGAGGATGATTAGTACTTAGCAATCCGAAAATCGGATTGCTATATTCGAGAATCGAAAAACTTTTTGTTGCAGGCAACAACTCAATTTTTTTTTTTTAAATTGGCACTTTGAAAGCCACTCGATTTTCGGACATTTCATTCGTTACGTGTTTATAGCTTTGCAGATTTATGCTTTTTTTAAAATCCATTTCTATGTGATAATTCATTAAACAGGTTATTTGGAAGATGTCAGTTTTAGTTTTTTTGGTTTTTAGTTTTTATTAGTTTAAGGAAAACTTTATTTATTTTTTATATTTATTATTTATGACAATATTAACTTATAATAAATTATATAATTAATATATATAATATATAGCTCTAGCTGTTGGGCTTTCGGCTATTCTTTAAACTAATTGAAAATTTTTATTTTCTACTTTCTAAGTTTAATGAAGAAAGCAATTTGTTGATGTTCTGAATATTGTGTTCTGAAGGGACAGACAGAAGTTCGACAAAAGATAGATTTAAGGATAAGTCTTTTATTCTGGATTTTATAGTGCTGCACTCCCAGATTAAGTGTTTGATGGTTAGTAATGTGCCAGAAATACAAAGATGATAAAGGGGAGGATCAGTTTTATTCATGACGTAACTGTGTGTTAGGTTTGTGTGTCCCATTCGAAGTCGTATATAGTTTTTTATCATCTTCGGAGAGCAGTACCTGGGTAGTAGACAGGTTGAGCTTCAGGGTTGATTGTGCTGTAATGATGCGTATAATCTTGCCATTTTGCTTTTCTCTTTTGTTCCCAGTAGTGGTTTAAATATTTTCTGATGTCTTTTTTGTTGTAGGTCCACTGGGTAGTAAGAGGTTCTCCTACAGGAGCTTTAGCAGCAGTATCTTCGACTTCATGGCCCTTGATTCCCACATGTCCTGGAACCCAAAGACGTTGTAGTCTGTTTTTATTTGTGTTTAATTTATCCGGGATTGATTCAATAATTGGTGTTTTGTTGTTGGTATTTTTAATTGCTTGTAGTGTTGAGAGGCTGTCGGTGCAGATTATAGTTTTGTTGTTCTTTGCTTTTACTATTGCCTGCATTATCGCTGTAGCCTCTACAGTAAAAATTGAAGAGTAGTGGGGCAGAAGTCCTTTGGATATTGTTTTTCCAGTTTCATCTACCACAGCGTATGCCGCACCGAATTCCGATTTTGAGCCATCAGTGAAAATTATGTCCCATTTCGACGATAATTGATCGTCTATCATCTTCTTCTTTGGAAGTTGAAGCTTTCTTTAGTGTATGGAGGGCTGTGTTTACAGATTCTTCTGTTAATGTCCACGGTGGGTATGATGTAGGCTTTGTTTGATAGGGTGGTACTGGTATATCTAAACTTTTGCCAAGGCAGATGGCGCTGTATATTGCGGGTGGGTGTTTAGGCAGTTTTTTTGCTGACATAATTTTTTTGGCATCTTGAGATATTTGAGAGTTTTTTGATGAGCTCAATTTTAATATGGTCATTGATGTGAGGAAATCGGCTCTGTTTTTGA
The DNA here is from genome assembly GCA_963082735.1 of Pocota personata. Classification (NCBI taxonomy): domain Eukaryota; kingdom Metazoa; phylum Arthropoda; class Insecta; order Diptera; family Syrphidae; genus Pocota; species Pocota personata. The sequence continues at coordinate 24,555,502 of OY720432.1, forward strand.
TGGATGGAAGTCCAGATTCAGTGAGGATATTCCTGATAGGTGTTGATCTGAAGGCTCTTAAACTGGTCCTTATTGCCGAGTGATATGTTGGTTGAATTAGTTTCAATGATGATTTAGCACATTTTCCATATACACATAATCCATAATCTATCTTTGCCAAAATAGTTGATCTTGTGATTCCGAGTAGAGTGTTGACGTGGCACAGGGTATTTTTAGAACTTAGGTATTTTATAATATTTGCCCTGGTACTTAGATTTTTCTTAAGTCTAAAACAATATTCCTTAAAAGAAAATTTACAATCGAAAGTAACTCCAAGGGTGCTTAATTTGTTCACATTTTTAACATTGAAATTGTTAGAAATAAGAGAAATGTTTTTAGAACAACTAACTTTTTTACATATGTGCAATATACTACATTTTTCGTGAGAGATTTTAGCACCTGAGGTCTTACACCAGGTGTTAAGGTCCTCTAGAGTGTTATTAAATATGACGGAGACTTCTGTAAGGTCTTTACATTTTGTGAATATAATTAAATCATCTGCATACAAACAGTGGTCTAATGAGTTATATTTAAAAAGAATTTTGCTTAGATCATTAAATGCTATTAGAAACAGTGTTACGGATAAGGGGGATCCTTGCGGTATTTTTGAGGTTGTAGATAGGGGAATAAGTTCCATTTAATTTGACACGGAATTTTCTGTTTGATAGAAAAAGTTAAACATTCTAGGCCCGACTTTTCACTCTGTTAATTTATTTAATATAACATGGATTCCAATTCTATCAAATCCTTTTTCAAAGTCTATTAATAGAATTGAAACATGGTTTTTGTTCGATAGGGCAGAAGAAACAAAATAGTCTATGTGTAAAAGTGAATCCATAGTGCAGCGCCCCTGTCTAAATGCTGCTTGGTTTATGTGTATAAGGTTTCGTTTTACCAAGAACCAAGATAATCGTTTTGAGATAATTTTCTCCAGTACCTTTCCCGTACATGGAAGGAGGGATATGGGGCGGTATGAATCGGCTTGGGTTGGGTCCTTCATTGGTTTTGGTACCGGTATGGTACTTGTTGTTTTCCACATTTGTGGAATGATACCTTGGCTAAAAATGTGATTAAACAGGGAGAGAAGACGTTTTTTTCAGAATTGGTGGGGCATTCTTCAACATAACAAAAGAAATACGGTCGAAGCCTGGGGTTTTTCCTTTGGCTGAGCTGAGAGAACTTTCCATTTCGATATAATTAATGGGAACTTCTATAAGGCTAGCTGAGAAGTCGGTGTTATGGGGGGATGTTATATTATCGGTTGTGGTGGATTTCATTCGGAGAAAATCAGAATGAAAGTTTTTGTCGTCTGTATAGGCGGACCAAGTATTTCCAAAGTGTTTAGCTATTTCAATTGGCGAGTCTAGCGTACCTGTCTCTGATTTGATGATATGGAGTATAATTGATGAGGAGTATAATTGCCCGTGAGGGATTTTACATCAGCCCAGAGTTTTTTTGAGGAGGCACTTGGGTTAATGTTGGATGTAAACTGTTTTACGAAATAGGGCATTGGCTTTACGATAGGAGATGAGGTTTGAATCATTTGGGTACTTTTTGAATCTTTTCCAAGCACTTTGCTTTTCTTGCCTAAGTTCGTTGAGCTCTTTGTTCCACCAAGGGACCATCGAATTTTTTGATTTGTGCTGTGATTGGGGGATTGCCGTATTTGCTGCGTATCGGATAGACCTTTGAATTAAAGCTGCTTCTTTGTTTATATTCGTGGACGGTTCTTTATGGGATAAAAACTCTGTAACCTTGTCTTGGAATAATGGCCAATTGGCTCTGTCAGTGTGATATTTTGGTGGGATTTTTAAATTTTGATGGCCATATACGAAAGATATTGTAATATGCGAGCTACGGCTCGACTAGATAAAACGATATGCTGTGAAATTTATTTCTTTATTTTCTAGTCTATAGAACAATTCAGTTCACACTATACTATTCTTCGCAAATTCTTTTCTTACAAAGTCTCTTTCCTCTCAAATCACTTTATCTCCTTTCAATTACTTAATTCACAAATCCAAACTAATTACTTCTTCTTGTCAACTCTCAACTTTCAATTTATCACAAAATTACAACTTCGCCCATTATCACTTTTCCAATCTCTTCGCCACGGTTCTAAACCAACTGCCTCCTTTCGATCGCCATCTGTCCTTATATAGCAGAAGTTTCTGATAGCCAGAAACTTCTAGCAAATTCTTCGGCCACTGGAACAAAAAAAATTCTGATGTAATAATTCCAAGATGACAATCATTTCTTCCAGTTATAATTCTCTCTTATCCGTGATGTTATCCGTCTCTTATCGTAGACATGAACTGTGGAGACTAACCGCAGACACGAACCCCGAATGAAAAGACACTTTGGAATGGGCTGTAGGAGCGTAGTTATTATTATGTTACAATATTATGAAGTTCCCTGCACAAAAATGTTTGATCGGGTTTAATATATACTGATATGATAGTCAATTTGGTTTTTAATTCAACTTCGACAGCTATTGCGGATATATTGGAGTTAATCTTGATAAATCTATGTGGGATAGATCTGTGAACGAGCAGACAGGTGCCCTGTTTTGATGCGATATATATTGTAGCATAATAATAACTACGCCCCCTAAAAATATGACGCCACAAATTCCGAAGTGACTTTCCATTCTGGCAGAATTTTGGTTCAAACTGTCCTTTCATTCGAGGTTCGTGTCTGGGACGAAGTCTCCACAGCTCATGTCAACGAAAGAGACGAATAATATTAGGGATAAAAGGGGATTATAACTGCAAGAATTATTTCTCTTGTTCCAGTGGTCGAAGAATTTGCTAGAAGTTTCTGGCTATCAGAAACTTCTGCTATATAAGGACAGATGGCGATCAAAAAAAAGAGACAGTTGGTTTAGAACCGTGGCGAAGAGATTGGAAAAGTGATAATGGGCGAAGTTGTAATTTGGTGATAAATTGAAAGTTGAGAGTGAACAAGAAAAAGTAATTAGTTTGGATTTGTGAATTAAGTAACTGAAAGGAGATAAAGTGATTTGAGAGGAAAGAGACATTTTAAGAAAAGAATTTGCGAAGAATAGTATAGTGTGAACTTGAATTGTTCTATAGAGTAGAAAATAAAGAAATAATTTCACAGAATAATTGTTTTATCTACTCGAGCCGTAGCTCGCATATTACAATATATATATAATTTCGAATTTGCTGTGCAATTTATTTTTTGAATATATTAATTCCACTTTAATATTTAAATCTAGATTATTAAACATTTGGGTTCCTTTGTACAAAATATTGCCTTTTAGTCGCAAGTGAAAATGGCACAGTTGCTTTATGTCATTACATGGCCAGTGATACCAATTCTAGTCATTTATACCTGCTTTAGCTATTTGGTGTGTCTTAACTCCTAAAAACTCATTCATACCATTACAACCTAGCTGAACTGCACTCAATTAAGTATTAATATCCACAAGTCATATTCGTGTCAATTTGATATGTACAGCGACATTTGTGTATGGTCGATTTTTGTCGATTATTTTTTTGAGCGCGTAGTGAGATGTAGCCTTAATCGACATTTTCAGTTGGCAACACTGGGCATGTCATCTGTTATTGGCGGCATATTGTAGAGAATCCGCTGGTTTTGTGTGTCGGTTTTTTGATCGTCGTTTCTCAATTATTTTATTATTTCATATATAAGGACTATAAATTACCATGGGAATTCTAGGCTTATCAAAACTAATCGCAGATGTTGCACCATTTGCTGTTTTGGTAAGGCTTTATTAAAACACTGGAAATTACAACGAAATAAGGAATTTTGTAAATCTAGGCCGCAAAATTGCTATTGATGCTTCTATGTGCTTGTACCAATTCCTTATCGCTGTTCGAAGTGAAGGTATGCCTTGGAAACGTAAACTTTCATAAATTTAAATCAAATTTTCTCTAGGTGTCCAATTGACTACGGTGGATGGTGAAACTACCTCCCATTTAATGGGAATGTTCTTTAGAACAATTCGACTGCTAGAGAATGGCATTAAACCAGTTGATGGCAAACCACCAGATCTAAAGCCAGGGGAGTTGGAAAACGTGCCGAACGTCGTGAGGAAGCTCAGAAAGAGTTGCTGAAACTAATGGGTATTCCATATGTAGACGCACCATGTGAAGCAGAAGCACAGTGTGCAGCACTAGTCAAAGCCGGAAACGTGTACACCACAGCTACGGAAGACATGGATGCTCTTACCTTTGGCTCATCCATTATGCTAAGGCATTTAACGTTTAGTGAGGCCAGAAAGATGCCAGTCAAGGAGTATAGCTATGAGAAAATCCTGAAGGGGTTTGAACTCAACTCGAAGGAGGAAAACAAGCTAGCTGACCTTCATTATAGTGTGCCTATACGGTATCATTTTATAGATCTATGCACCCTCCTTGGATGTGATTACTGTGACAGCATCAAAGGTGTTGGCATACAGAGACATTGAATCCATTCTAGAAAACATTGATAGGAAAAAGTATCAGATTCCGGAGAATTGGAACTATGAGATTGCCAGGCAATTGTTTGTTACCCCAGATGTTACTGACCCAGTGGAGATTGATGTGATGGAGAAGTACTTTTTTCTGTCTAAAGAGTTTGATATCTGCTCAGCTTTTCTGCTTGTGGTTCAGCAATCTAAAATTTCAGGAGTTTTTACCAAGATACCAGACCAGTAGCGGTTTTCTGGGGTCGATCGTCATCTAATCTCCATAAGGGCGTTATTTCTGGAGTCAACACTTGCATATTTCTTTCATGAAGTTAGCTTAAAGTTGCTATAATAATTTTTAGACGCGCAAATTAGTCTAAGCAAATCGAATCTAAGGCATTTCTCAGTTCTCTTGCGCTACAATGTGTGCTGAAGTTCGGGCTTCCTTTATTATTAGGCTGTGTCTAAGTACAGGGTAACTGTGTCGCCTTGTGATAAATTCGATATGTTTGATAAAGTGCACAGTGAAGAAATGTTCTTCATTTACATTGCCTTTAGCAATAATTTAACAAATAAAAAATTAGTTCGAATTGATTGTGTTATATTTCTTATTTTTTCTTTTAAGTGATGTTTTCTTGTGAATGATTAACAATTTACTAAAATGACTAGCAACTCTTTGGCGAAAATCGGATTGCTATATTCGAGAATCGAAAAACTTTTTGTTGCAGGCAACAACTCAATTTTTTTTTTTAAATTGGCACTTTGAAAGCCACTCGATTTTCGGACATTTCATTCGTTACGTGTTTATAGCTTTGCAGATTTATGCTTTTTTTTAAATCCATTTCTATGTGATAATTCATTAAACAGGTTATTTGGAAGATGTCAGTTTTAGTTTTTTTGGTTTTTAGTTTTTATTAGTTTAAGAAAAACTCTTATCAACAATTCATAAACTTAAAGATATAAATATTTATTTTTTTATGACAATATTAACTTATAATAAATTATATAATTAATATATATAATATATAGCTCTAGCTGTTGGGCTTTCGGCTATTCTTTAAACTAATTGAAAATTTTTATATTCTACTTTCTAAGTTTAATGAAGAAAGCAATTTGTTGATGTTCTGAAGGGACAGACAGAAGTTCGACAAAAGATAGATTTAAGGATAAGTCTTTTATTCTGGATTTTATAGTGCTGCACTCCCAGATTAAGTGTTTGATGGTTAGTAATGTGCCAGAAATACAAAGATGACAAAGGGGAGGATCAGTTTTACTCATGAGGTGACTGTGTGTTAGGTTTGTGTGTCGCATTCGAAGTCGTATATAGTTTTTTATCATCTTCGGAGAGCAGTACCTGGGTAGTAGACAGGTTGAGCTTCAGGGTTGATTGTGCTGTAATGATGCGTATAATCTTGCCATTTTGCTTTTCTCTTTTGTTCCCAGTAGTGGTTTAAATATTTTCTGATGTCTTTTTTGTTGTAGGTCCATTGGGTAGTAAGAGGTTCTTCTACAGGAGCTTTAGCAGCAGTATCTTCGACTTCATTGCCCTTGATTCCTACATGTCCTGGAACCCAAAGACGTTGTAGTCTGTTTTTATTTGTATTTAATTTATCCGGGATTGATTCAATAATTGGTGTTTTGTTGTTGGTATTTTTAATTGCTTGTAGTGTTGAGAGGCTGTCGGTGCAGATTATAGTTTTGTTGTTCTTTGCTTTTACTATTGCCTGCATTATCGCTGTTGCCTCTACAGTAAAAATTGAAGAGTAGTGGGGCAGAAGTCCTTTGGATATTGTTTTTCCAGTTTCATCTACCACAGCGTATGCCGCACCGAATTCCGATTTTGAGCCATCAGTGAAAATTATGTCCCATTTCGACGATAATTGATCGTCTATCATCTTCTTCTTTGGAAGTTGAAGCTTTCTTTAGTGTATGGAGGGCTGTGTTTACAGATTCTGCTGTTAATGTCCACGGTGGGTATGATGTAGGCTTTGTTTGATGGGGTGGTACTGGTATATCTAAACTTTTGCCAAGGCAGATGGCGCTGTATATTGCGGGTGGGTGTTTAGGCAGTTTTTTTGCTGACATAATTTTTTTGGCATCTTGAGATATTTGAGAGTTTTTTGATGAGCTCAATTTTGATATGGTCATTGATGTGAGGAAATCGGCTCTGTTTTTGATGGATGGAAGTCCAGATTCAGTGAGGATATTCCACTTAGGTATTTTATAATATTTGCCCTGATACTTAGATTTTTCTTAAGTCTAAAACAATGTTCCTTAAAAGTAAATTTACAATCGAAAGTAACTCCAAGGGTGCTTAATTTGTTCACATTTTTAACATTGAAATTGTTAGAAATAAGAGACATGTTTTTAGAACAACTAACTTTTTTACATATGTGCAATATACTACATTTTTCGTGAGAGATTTTAGCGCCTGAGGTCTTACACCAGGTGTTAAGGTCCTCTAGAGTGTTATTAAATATGACGGAGACTTCTGTAAGGTCTTTACATTTTGTGAATATAATTAAATCATCTGCATACAAACAGTGGTCTAACGAGTTATATTTAAAAAGAATTTTGCTTAGATCATTAAATGCTATTAGAAACAGTGTTACGGATAAGGGGGATCCTTGCGGTATTTTTGAGGTTGTAGATAGGGGAATAAGTTCCATTTAACTTGACACGGAATTTTCTGTTTGATAGAAAAAGTTAAACATTCTAGGCCCGACTTTTCACTCTGTTAATTTATTTAATATAACATGGATTCCAGTTCTATCAAATCCTTTTTCAAAGTCTATTAATAGAATTGAAACATGGTTTTTGTTCGATAGGGCAGAAGAAACAAAATAGTCTATGTGTAAAAGTGAATCCATAGTGCAGCGCCCCTGTCTAAATGCTGCTTGGTTTATGTGTATAAGGTTTCGTTTTACCAAGAACCAAGATAATCGTTTTGAGATAATTTTCTCCAGTACCTTTCCCGTACATGGAAGGAGGGATATGGGGCGGTATGAATCGGCTTGGATTGGGTCCTTCATTGGTTTTGGTACCGGTATGGTACTTGTTGTTTTCCACATTTGTGGAATGATACCTTGGCTAAAAATGTGATTAAACAGGGAGAGAAGACGTTTTTTTCAGAATTGGTGGGGCATTCTTCAACATAACAAAAGAAATACGGTCGAAGCCTGGGGTTTTTCCTTTGGCTGAGCTGAGAGAACTTTCCATTTCGATATAATTAATGGGAACTTCTATAAGGCTAGCTGAGAAGTCGGTGTTATGGGGGGATGTTATATTATCGGTTGTGGTGGATTTCATTCGGAGAAAATCAGAATGAAAGTTTTTGTCGTCTGTATAGGCGGACCAAGTATTTCCAAAGTGTTTAGCTATTTCAATTGGCGAGTCTAGCGTACCTGTCTCTGATTTGATGATATGGAGTATAATTGATGAGGAGTATAATTGCCCGTGAGGGATTTTACACTAGCCCAGAGTTTTTGTTGAGGAGGCACTTGGGTTAATGTTGGATGTAAACTGTTTTACGAAATAAGGCATTGGCTTTACGATAGGAGATGAGGTTTGAATCATTTGGGTACTTTTTGAATCTTTTCCAAGCACTTTGCTTTTCTTGCCTAAGTTCGTTGAGCTCTTTGTTCCACCAAGGGACCATCGATTTTTTTGATTTGTGCTGTGATTGGGGAATTGCCGTATTTGCTGCGTATCGGATAGACCTTTGAATTAAAGCTGCTTCTTTGTTTATATTCGTGGACGGTTCTTTATGGGATAAAAACTCTGTAACCTTGTCTTGGAATAATGGCCAGTTGGCTCTGTCAGTGTGATATTTTGGTGGGATTTTTATATTTTGATGGCCATATACGAAAGATATTGTAATATGCGAGCTACGGCTCGAGTAGATAAAACGATATTCTGTGAAATTTATTTCTTTATTTTCTAGTCTATAGAACAATTCAGTTCACACTATACTATTCTTCGCAAATTCTTTTCTTACAAGGTCTCTTTCCTCTCAAATCACTTTATCTCCTTTCAATTACTTAATTCACAAATCCAAACTAATTACTTCTTCTTGTTAACTCTCAACTTTCAATTTATCACAAAATTACAACTTCGGATATTATCACTTTTCCAATCTCTTCGCCACGGTTCTAAACCAACTGCCTCCTTTCGATCGCCATCTGTCCTTATATAGCAGAAGTTTCTGATAGCCAGAAACTTCTAGCAAATTCTTCGACCACTGGAACAGAAAATTCTGATGTAATAATTCCAGGATGACAATCATTTCTTCCAGTTATAATTCTCTCTTTATCTGTGGCATTGTCAGCTATTGCAGACACGAACCTCGCATGGAAGTACAGTTTGGAATGAGCTGGAGGAGCGTAGTTATTATTCTACATTATTGTTGCATACTTTTAGATGATGTTACAATATCATAGTAACGACGGGGTAATGGTCACTGCCGTGTAAATCTGGTAGCAATGTCCACGTAGTATTGGGACAAAGCTGGGACGAAATGAAAGTTAGGTCAATGTGGGTAAAGGTTTTATGTGTTGTGAAGTGAGTGGGCTGGCCGTCATTTAGTATGGTCAGGTTCGAATTATTTATAAACTGCTCGAATATTTTACCCCGTCTGTTGCTGCAAGGGCAACCCCATAGGGGGGTCCATGAATTAAAGTCACCTGTGAGAAGTACAGGGGTTTGAATGCTGTTGATAATATTGTAATATGCGAGCTACGGCTCGAGTAGATAAAACAATATTCTGTGAAATTATTTCTTTATTTTCTAGTCTATAGAACAATTCAATTTCACACTATACTATTCTTCGCAAATTCTTTTCTTACAAGGTCTCTTTCCTCTCAAATCACTTTATCTCCTTTCAATTACTTAATTCACAAATCCAAACTAATTACTTCTTTTTTTTAACTCTCAACTTTCATTTTATCACAAAATCACAACTTCGCCCATTATCACTTTTCCAATCTCTTCGTGCGGTTCACAACCAACTGCTTGGTCTCGATCGCCATCTGTCCTTATATAGTAGAAGTTTCTGATAGCCAGAAACTTCTAGTAAATTCTTCGACCACTGGAACAAAAAAAATTCTGATGTAATAATTCCAAGATGACAATCATTTCTTCCAGTTATAATTCTCTCTTATCCGTGATGTTATCCGTCTCTTATCGTAGACATGAACTGTGGAGACTAACCGCAGACACGAACCCCGAATGAAAAGACACTTTGGAATGGGCTGTAGGAGCGTAGTTATTATTATGTTACAATATTATGAAGTTCCCTGCACAAAAATGTTTGATCGGGTTTAATATATACTGATATGATAGTCAATTTGGTTTTTAATTCAACTTCGACAGCTATTGCGGATATATTTGAGTTAATCTTGATAAATCTATGTGGGATAGATCTGTGAACGAGCAGACAGGTGCCCTGTTTTGATGCGATATATATATATATAATTTAAAATTTGCTGTGCAATTTATTTTTTGAATATATTAATTCCACTTTAATATTTAAATCTAGATTATTAAACATTTGGGTTCCTTTGTACAAAATATTGCCTTTTAGTCGCAAGTGAAAATGGCACAGTTGCTTTATGTCATTACATGGCCAGTGATACCAATTCTAGTCATTTATAGCTGCTTTAGCTATTTGGTGTGTCTTAACTCCTGAAAACTCATTCATACCATTACAACCTAGCTGAACTGCACTCAATTAAGTATTAATATCCACAAGTCATATTCGTGTCAATTTGATATGTACAGCGACATTTGTGTATGGTCGATTTTTGTCGATTATTTTTTTGAGCGCGTAGTGAGATGTAGCCTTAATCGACATTTTCAGTTGGCAACACTGGGCATGTCATCTGTTATTGGCGGCATATTGTAGAGAATCCGCTGGTTTTGTGTGTCGGTTTTTTGATCCTCGTTTCTCAATTATTTCATTATTTCATATGTAAGGACTATAAATTACCATGGGAATTCTAGGCTTATCAAAACTAATCGCAGATGTTGCACCATTTGCTGTAAAGGAGGGTGAAATGAAGAATTTTTTTGGTAAGGCTTTATTACAACACTGGAAATTACAACGAAATAAGGAATTTTGTAAATCTAGGCCGCAAAATTGCTATTGATGCTTCTATGTGCTTGTACCAATTCCTTATCGCTGTTCGAAGTGAAGGTATGCCTTGGAAACGTAAACTTTCATAAATTTAAATCAAATTTTTTCTAGGTGTCCAATTGACTACGGTGGATGGTGAAACTACCTCCCATTTAATGGGAATGTTCTTTAGAACAATTCGACTGCTAGAGAATGGCATTAAACCAGTTGATGGCAAACCACCAGATCTAAAGCCAGGGGAGTTGGAAAACGTGCCGAACGTCGTGAGGAAGCTCAGAAGGAGTTGCTGAAACTAATGGGTATTCCATATGTAGACGCACCATGTGAAGCAGAAGCACAATGTGCAGCACTAGTCAAAGCCGGAAAAGTGTACACCACAGCTACGGAAGACATGGATGCTCTTACCTTTGGCTCATCCATTATGCTAAGGCATTTAACGTTTAGTGAGGCCAGAAAGATGCCAGTCAAGGAGTATAGCTATGAGAAAATCTTGAAGGGGTTTGAACTCAACTCGAAGGAGGAAAACAAGCTAGCTGACCTTCATTATAGTGAGCCTATACGGTATCATTTTATAGATCTATGCACCCTCCTTGGATGTGATTACTGTGACAGCATCAAAGGTGTTGGCCCTAAGCGAGCCATTGAGATGATCAACACATACAGAGACATTGAATCCATTCTAGAAAACATTGATAGGAAAAAGTATCATATTCCGGAGAATTGGAACTATGAGATTGCCAGGCAATTGTTTGTTACCCCAGATGTTACTGACCCAGTGGAGATTGATGTGATGGAGAAGTACTTTTTTCTGTCTAAAGAGTTTGATATCTGCTCAGCTTTTCTGCTTGTGGTTCAGCAATCTAAAATTTCAGGAGTTTTTACCAAGATACCAGACCAGTAGCGGTTTTCTGGGGTCGATCATCATCTAATCTCCATAAGGGCGTTATTTCTGCAGTCAACACTTGCATATTTCTTTCATGAAGTTAGCTTAAAGTTGCTATAATAATTTTTAGACGCGCAAATTAGTCTAAGCAAATCGAATCTAAGGCATTTCTCAGTTCTCTTGCGCTACAATGTGTGCTGAAGTTCGGGCTTCCTTTATTATTAGGCTGTGTCTAAGTACAGGGTAACTGTGTCGCCTTGTGATAAATTCGATATGCTTGATGAAGTGCACAGTGAAGAAATGTTCTTCATTTACATTGCCTTTAGCAATAATTTAACAAATAAAAAATTAGTTCGAATTGATTGTGTTATATTTCTTATTTTTTCTTTTAAGTGATGTTTTCTTGTGAATGATTAACAATTTACTAAAATGACTAGCAACTCTTTGGCAGTAAACGTGAATTTCTATCAACTATTGGAGGCTTATCAGTACACAAATTTCAAGTGAACTCTTCAATCCACATAATTTTTTTTTTTTTTAATCGCATTAATGCTAATTTGTGACTAAAGTTTATCAATTGGCATCTTTGAAATAACCTGTGAATATGAATTTCTATCAACTATTGTCGCATTTGAGCAGTAAAGTGAAACATTTCATTCCAGGGCATCCTCGGATGAGGATGATTAGTACTTAGCAATCCGAAAATCGGATTGCTATATTCGAGAATCGAAAAACTTTTTGTTGCAGGCAACAACTCAATTTTTTTTTTTTAAATTGGCACTTTGAAAGCCACTCGATTTTCGGACATTTCATTCGTTACGTGTTTATAGCTTTGCAGATTTATGCTTTTTTTAAAATCCATTTCTATGTGATAATTCATTAAACAGGTTATTTGGAAGATGTCAGTTTTAGTTTTTTTGGTTTTTAGTTTTTATTAGTTTAAGGAAAACTTTATTTATTTTTTATATTTATTATTTATGACAATATTAACTTATAATAAATTATATAATTAATATATATAATATATAGCTCTAGCTGTTGGGCTTTCGGCTATTCTTTAAACTAATTGAAAATTTTTATTTTCTACTTTCTAAGTTTAATGAAGAAAGCAATTTGTTGATGTTCTGAATATTGTGTTCTGAAGGGACAGACAGAAGTTCGACAAAAGATAGATTTAAGGATAAGTCTTTTATTCTGGATTTTATAGTGCTGCACTCCCAGATTAAGTGTTTGATGGTTAGTAATGTGCCAGAAATACAAAGATGATAAAGGGGAGGATCAGTTTTATTCATGACGTAACTGTGTGTTAGGTTTGTGTGTCCCATTCGAAGTCGTATATAGTTTTTTATCATCTTCGGAGAGCAGTACCTGGGTAGTAGACAGGTTGAGCTTCAGGGTTGATTGTGCTGTAATGATGCGTATAATCTTGCCATTTTGCTTTTCTCTTTTGTTCCCAGTAGTGGTTTAAATATTTTCTGATGTCTTTTTTGTTGTAGGTCCACTGGGTAGTAAGAGGTTCTCCTACAGGAGCTTTAGCAGCAGTATCTTCGACTTCATGGCCCTTGATTCCCACATGTCCTGGAACCCAAAGACGTTGTAGTCTGTTTTTATTTGTGTTTAATTTATCCGGGATTGATTCGATAATTGGTGTTTTGTTGTTGGTATTTTTAATTGCTTGTAGTGTTGAGAGGCTGTCGGTGCAGATTATAGTTTTGTTGTTCTTTGCTTTTACTATTGCCTGCATTATCGCTGTAGCCTCTACAGTAAAAATTGAAGAGTAGTGGGGCAGAAGTCCTTTGGATATTGTTTTTCCAGTTTCATCTACCACAGCGTATGCCGCACCGAATTCCGATTTTGAGCCATCAGTGAAAATTATGTCCCATTTCGACGATAATTGATCGTCTATCATCTTCTTCTTTGGAAGTTGAAGCTTTCTTTAGTGTATGGAGGGCTGTGTTTACAGATTCTTCTGTTAATGTCCACGGTGGGTATGATGTAGGCTTTGTTTGATAGGGTGGTACTGGTATATCTAAACTTTTGCCAAGGCAGATGGCGCTGTATATTGCGGGTGGGTGTTTAGGCAGTTTTTTTGCTGACATAATTTTTTTGGCATCTTGAGATATTTGAGAGTTTTTTGATGAGCTCAATTTTGATATGGTCATTGATGTGAGGAAATCGGCTCTGTTTTTGATGGATGGAAGTCCAGATTCAGTGAGGATATTCCACTTAGGTATTTTATAATATTTGCCCTGATACTTAGATTTTTCTTAAGTCTAAAACAATGTTCCTTAAAAGTAAATTTACAATCGAAAGTAACTCCAAGGGTGCTTAATTTGTTCACATTTTTAACATTGAAATTGTTAGAAATAAGAGAAATGTTTTTAGAACAACTAACTTTTTTACATATGTGCAATATACTACATTTTTCGTGAGAGATTTTAGCGCCTGAGGTCTTACACCAGGTGTTAAGGTCCTCTAGAGTGTTATTAAATATGACGGAGACTTCTGTAAGGTCTTTACATTTTGTGAATATAATTAAATCATCTGCATACAAACAGTGGTCTAACGAGTTATATTTAAAAAGAATTTTGCTTAGATCATTAAATGCTATTAGAAACAGTGTTACGGATAAGGGGGATCCTTGCGGTATTTTTGAGGTTGTAGATAGGGGAATAAGTTCCATTTAATTTGACACGGAATTTTCTGTTTGATAGAAAAAGTTAAACATTCTAGGCCCGACTTTTCACTCTGTTAATTTATTTAATATAACATGGATTCCAATTCTATCAAATCCTTTTTCAAAGTCTATTAATAGAATTGAAACATGGTTTTTGTTCGATAGGGCAGAAGAAACAAATAGTCTATGTGTAAAAGTGAATCCATAGTGCAGCGCCCCTGTCTAAATGCTGCTTGGTTTATGTGTATAAGGTTTCGTTTTACCAAGAACCAAGATAATCGTTTTGAGATAATTTTCTCCAGTACCTTTCCCGTACATGGAAGGAGGGATATGGGGCGGTATGAATCGGCTTGGGTTGGGTCCTTCATTGGTTTTGGTACCGGTATGGTACTTGTTGTTTTCCACATTTGTGGAATGATACCTTGGCTAAAAATGTGATTAAACAGGGAGAGAAGACGTTTTTTTCAGAATTGGTGGGGCATTCTTCAACATAACAAAAGAAATACGGTCGAAGCCTGGGGTTTTTCCTTTGGCTGAGCTGAGAGAACTTTCCATTTCGATATAATTAATGGGAACTTCTATAAGGCTAGCTGAGAAGTCGGTGTTATGGGGGGATGTTATATTATCGGTTGTGGTGGATTTCATTCGGAGAAAATCAGAATGAAAGTTTTTGTCGTCTGTATAGGCGGACCAAGTATTTCCAAAGTGTTTAGCTATTTCAATTGGCGAGTCTAGCGTACCTGTCTCTGATTTGATGATATGGAGTATAATTGATGAGGAGTATAATTGCCCGTGAGGGATTTTACACTAGCCCAGAGTTTTTGTTGAGGAGGCACTTGGGTTAATGTTGGATGTAAACTGTTTTACGAAATAAGGCATTGGCTTTACGATAGGAGATGAGGTTTGAATCATTTGGGTACTTTTTGAATCTTTTCCAAGCACTTTGCTTTTCTTGCCTAAGTTCGTTGAGCTCTTTGTTCCACCAAGGGACCATCGATTTTTTTGATTTGTGCTGTGATTGGGGGATTGCCGTATTTGCTGCGTATCGGATAGACCTTTGAATTAAAGCTGCTTCTTTGTTTATATTCGTGGACGGTTCTTTATGGGATAAAAACTCTGTAACCTTGTCTTGGAATAATGGCCAGTTGGCTCTGTCAGTGTGATATTTTGATGGCCATATACGAAAGATATTGTAATATGCGAGCTACGGCTCGAGTAGATAAAACGATATTCTGTGAAATTTATTTCTTTATTTTCTAGTCTATAGAACAATTCAGTTCACACTATACTATTCTTCGCAAATTCTTTTCTTACAAGGTCTCTTTCCTCTCAAATCACTTTATCTCCTTTCAATTACTTAATTCACAAATCCAAACTAATTACTTCTTCTTGTTAACTCTCAACTTTCAATTTATCACAAAATTACAACTTCGGATATTATCACTTTTCCAATCTCTTCGCCACGGTTCTAAACCAACTGCCTCCTTTCGATCGCCATCTGTCCTTATATAGCAGAAGTTTCTGATAGCCAGAAACTTCTAGCAAATTCTTCGACCACTGGAACAGAAAATTCTGATGTAATAATTCCAGGATGACAATCATTTCTTCCAGTTATAATTCTCTCTTTATCTGTGGCATTGTCAGCTATTGCAGACACGAACCTCGCATGGAAGTACAGTTTGGAATGAGCTGGAGGAGCGTAGTTATTATTCTACATTATTGTTGCATACTTTTAGATGATGTTACAATATCATAGTAACGACGGGGTAATGGTCACTGCCGTGTAAATCTGGTAGCAATGTCCACGTAGTATTGGGACAAAGCTGGGACGAAATGAAAGTTAGGTCAATGTGGGTAAAGGTTTTATGTGTTGTGAAGTGAGTGGGCTGGCCGTCATTTAGTATGGTCAGGTTCGAATTATTTATAAACTGCTCGAATATTTTACCCCGTCTGTTGCTGCAAGGGCAACCCCATAGGGGGGTCCATGAATTAAAGTCACCTGTGAGAAGTACAGGGGTTTGAATGCTGTTGATAATATTGTAATATGCGAGCTACGGCTCGAGTAGATAAAACAATATTCTGTGAAATTATTTCTTTATTTTCTAGTCTATAGAACAATTCAATTTCACACTATACTATTCTTCGCAAATTCTTTTCTTACAAGGTCTCTTTCCTCTCAAATCACTTTATCTCCTTTCAATTACTTAATTCACAAATCCAAACTAATTACTTCTTTTTTTTAACTCTCAACTTTCATTTTATCACAAAATCACAACTTCGCCCATTATCACTTTTCCAATCTCTTCGTGCGGTTCACAACCAACTGCCTCCTTTCGATCGCCATCTGTCCTTATATAGCAGAAGTTTCTGATAGCCAGAAACTTCTAGCAAATTCTTCGACCACTGGAACAAAAAAAATTCTGATGTAATAATTCCAAGATGACAATCATTTCTTCCAGTTATAATTCTCTCTTATCCGTGATGTTATCCGTCTCTTATCGTAGACATGAACTGTGGAGACTAACCGCAGACACGAACCCCGAATGAAAAGACACTTTGGAATGGGCTGTAGGAGCGTAGTTATTATTATGTTACAATATTATGAAGTTCCCTGCACAAAAATGTTTGATCGGGTTTAATATATACTGATATGATAGTCAATTTGGTTTTTAATTCAACTTCGACAGCTATTGCGGATATATTTGAGTTAATCTTGATAAATCTATGTGGGATAGATCTGTGAACGAGCAGACAGGTGCCCTGTTTTGATGCGATATATATATATATAATTTAAAATTTGCTGTGCAATTTATTTTTTGAATATATTAATTCCACTTTAATATTTAAATCTAGATTATTAAACATTTGGGTTCCTTTGTACAAAATATTGCCTTTTAGTCGCAAGTGAAAATGGCACAGTTGCTTTATGTCATTACATGGCCAGTGATACCAATTCTAGTCATTTATAGCTGCTTTAGCTATTTGGTGTGTCTTAACTCCTGAAAACTCATTCATACCATTACAACCTAGCTGAACTGCACTCAATTAAGTATTAATATCCACAAGTCATATTCGTGTCAATTTGATATGTACAGCGACATTTGTGTATGGTCGATTTTTGTCGATTATTTTTTTGAGCGCGTAGTGAGATGTAGCCTTAATCGACATTTTCAGTTGGCAACACTGGGCATGTCATCTGTTATTGGCGGCATATTGTAGAGAATCCGCTGGTTTTGTGTGTCGGTTTTTTGATCCTCGTTTCTCAATTATTTCATTATTTCATATATAAGGACTATAAATTACCATGGGAATTCTAGGCTTATCAAAACTAATCGCAGATGTTGCACCATTTGCTGTAAAGGAGGGTGAAATGAAGAATTTTTTTGGTAAGGCTTTATTACAACACTGGAAATTACAACGAAATAAGGAATTTTGTAAATCTAGGCCGCAAAATTGCTATTGATGCTTCTATGTGCTTGTACCAATTCCTTATCGCTGTTCGAAGTGAAGGTATGCCTTGGAAACGTAAACTTTCATAAATTTAAATCAAATTTTCTCTAGGTGTCCAATTGACTACGGTGGATGGTGAAACTACCTCCCATTTAATGGGAATGTTCTTTAGAACAATTCGACTGCTAGAGAATGGCATTAAACCAGTTGATGGCAAACCACCAGATCTAAAGCCAGGGGAGTTGGAAAACGTGCCGAACGTCGTGAGGAAGCTCAGAAGGAGTTGCTGAAACTAATGGGTATTCCATATGTAGACGCACCATGTGAAGCAGAAGCACAGTGTGCAGCACTAGTCAAAGCCGGAAACGTGTACACCACAGCTACGGAAGACATGGATGCTCTTACCTTTGGCTCATCCATTATGCTAAGGCATTTAACGTTTAGTGAGGCCAGAAAGATGCCAGTCAAGGAGTATAGCTATGAGAAAATCTTGAAGGGGTTTGAACTCAACTCGAAGGAGGAAAACAAGCTAGCTGACCTTCATTATAGTGAGCCTATACGGTATCATTTTATAGATCTATGCACCCTCCTTGGATGTGATTACTGTGACAGCATCAAAGGTGTTGGCCCTAAGCGAGCCATTGAGATGATCAACACATACAGAGACATTGAATCCATTCTAGAAAACATTGATAGGAAAAAGTATCATATTCCGGAGAATTGGAACTATGAGATTGCCAGGCAATTGTTTGTTACCCCAGATGTTACTGACCCAGTGGAGATTGATGTGATGGAGAAGTACTTTTTTCTGTCTAAAGAGTTTGATATCTGCTCAGCTTTTCTGCTTGTGGTTCAGCAATCTAAAATTTCAGGAGTTTTTACCAAGATACCAGACCAGTAGCGGTTTTCTGGGGTCGATCATCATCTAATCTCCATAAGGGCGTTATTTCTGCAGTCAACACTTGCATATTTCTTTCATGAAGTTAGCTTAAAGTTGCTATAATAATTTTTAGACGCGCAAATTAGTCTAAGCAAATCGAATCTAAGGCATTTCTCAGTTCTCTTGCGCTACAATGTGTGCTGAAGTTCGGGCTTCCTTTATTATTAGGCTGTGTCTAAGTACAGGGTAACTGTGTCGCCTTGTGATAAATTCGATATGTTTGATGAAGTGCACAGTGAAGAAATGTTCTTCATTTACATTGCCTTTAGCAATAATTTAACAAATAAAAAATTAGTTCGAATTGATTGTGTTATATTTCTTACTTTTTCTTTTAAGTGATGTTTTCTTGTGAATGATTAACAATTTACTAAAATGACTAGCAACTCTTTGGCAGTAAACGTGAATTTCTATCAACTATTGGAGGCTTTTCAGTACACAAATTCCAAGTGAAGTCTTCAATCCACATAATTTTTTTTTTTTTTAATCGCATTAATGCTAATTTGTGACTAAAGTTTATCAATTGGCATCTTTGAAATAACCTGTGAATATGAATTTCTATCAACTATTGTCGCATTTGAGCAGTAAAGTGAAACATTTCATTCCAGGGCATCCTCGGATGAGGATGATTAGTACTTAGCAATCCGAAAATCGGATTGCTATATTCGAGAATCGAAAAACTTTTTGTTGCAGGCAACAACTCAATTTTTTTTTTTAAATTGGCACTTTGAAAGCCACTCGATTTTCGGACATTTCATTCGTTACGTGTTTATAGCTTTGCAGATTTATGCTTTTTTTTAAATCCATTTCTATGTGATAATTCATTAAACAGGTTATTTGGAAGATGTCAGTTTTAGTTTTTTTGGTTTTTAGTTTTTATTAGTTTAAGAAAAACTCTTATCAACAATTCATAAACTTAAAGATATAAATATTTATTTTTTTATGACAATATTAACTTATAATAAATTATATAATTAATATATATAATATATAGCTCTAGCTGTTGGGCTTTCGGCTATTCTTTAAACTAATTGAAAATTTTTATATTCTACTTTCTAAGTTTAATGAAGAAAGCAATTTGTTGATGTTCTGAAGGGACAGACAGAAGTTCGACAAAAGATAGATTTAAGGATAAGTCTTTTATTCTGGATTTTATAGTGCTGCACTCCCAGATTAAGTGTTTGATGGTTAGTAATGTGCCAGAAATACAAAGATGACAAAGGGGAGGATCAGTTTTACTCATGAGGTGACTGTGTGTTAGGTTTGTGTGTCGCATTCGAAGTCGTATATAGTTTTTTATCATCTTCGGAGAGCAGTACCTGGGTAGTAGACAGGTTGAGCTTCAGGGTTGATTGTTGTTTGTTCCCAGTAGTGGTTTAAATATTTTCTGATGTCTTTTTTGTTGTAGGTCCATTGGGTAGTAAGAGGTTCTCCTACAGGAGCTTTAGCAGCAGTATCTTCGACTTCATGGCCCTTTATTCCCACATGTCCTGGAACCCAAAGACGTTGTAGTCTGTTTTTATTTGTATTTAATTTATCCGGGATTGATTCAATAATTGGTGTTTTGTTGTTGGTATTTTTAATTGCTTGTAGTGTTGAGAGGCTGTTGGTGCAGATTATAGTTTTGTTGTTCTTTGCTTTTACTATTGCCTGCATTATCGCTGTTGCCTCTACAGTAAAAATTGAAGAGTAGTGGGGCAGAAGTCCTTTGGATATTGTTTTTCCAGTTTCATCTACCACAGCGTATGCCGCACCGAATTCCGATTTTGAGCCATCAGTGAAAATTATGTCCCATTTCGACGGTAATTGATCGTCTATCATCGCCAAATATTTTTGCTTATATGCTTCTTTGGAAGTTGAAGCTTTCTTTAGAGTATGGAGGGCTGTGTTTACAGATTCTTCTGTTAATGTCCACGGTGGGTATGATGTAGGCTTTGTTTGATGGGGTGGTACTGGTATATCTAAACTTTTGCCAAGGCAGATGGCGCTGTATATTGCGGGTGGGTGTTTAGGCAGTTTTTTTGCTGACATAATTTTTTTGGCATCTTGAGATATTTGAGAGTTTTTTGATGAGCTCAATTTTAATATGGTCATTGATGTGAGGAAATCGGCTCTGTTTTTGATGGATGGAAGTCCAGATTCAGTGAGGATATTCCTGATAGGTGTTGATCTGAAGGCTCTTAAACTGGTCCTTATTGCCGAGTGATATGTTGGTTGAATTAGTTTCAATGATGATTTAGCACATTTTCCATATACACATAATCCATAATCTATCTTTGCCAAAATAGCTGATCTTGTGATTCCGAGTAGAGTGTTGACGTATTTTTAGAACTTAGGTATTTTATAATATTTGCCCTGGTACTTAGATTTTTCTTAAGTCTAAAACAATATTCCTTAAAAGAAAATTTACAATCGAAAGTAACTCCAAGGGTGCTTAATTTGTTCACATTTTTAACATTGAAATTGTTAGAAATAAGAGAAATGTTTTTAGAACAACTAACTTTTTTACATATGTGCAATATACTACATTTTTCGTGAGAGATTTTAGCACCTGAGGTCTTACACCAGGTGTTAAGGTCCTCTAGAGTGTTATTAAATATGACGGAGACTTCTGTAAGGTCTTTACATTTTGTGAATATAATTAAATCATCTGCATACAAACAGTGGTCTAATGAGTTATATTTAAAAAGAATTTTGCTTAGATCATTAAATGCTATTAGAAACAGTGTTACGGATAAGGGGGATCCTTGCGGTATTTTTGAGGTTGTAGATAGGGGAATAAGTTCCATTTAATTTGACACGGAATTTTCTGTTTGATAGAAAAAGTTAAACATTCTAGGCCCGACTTTTCACTCTGTTAATTTATTTAATATAACATGGATTCCAATTCTATCAAATCCTTTTTCAAAGTCTATTAATAGAATTGAAACATGGTTTTTGTTCGATAGGGCAGAAGAAACAAAATAGTCTATGTGTAAAAGTGAATCCATAGTGCAGCGCCCCTGTCTAAATGCTGCTTGGTTTATGTGTATAAGGTTTCGTTTTACCAAGAACCAAGATAATCGTTTTGAGATAATTTTCTCCAGTACCTTTCCCGTACATGGAAGGAGGGATATGGGGCGGTATGAATCGGCTTGGGTTGGGTCCTTCATTGGTTTTGGTACCGGTATGGTACTTGTTGTTTTCCACATTTGTGGAATGATACCTTGGCTAAAAATGTGATTAAACAGGGAGAGAAGACGTTTTTTTCAGAATTGGTGGGGCATTCTTCAACATAACAAAAGAAATACGGTCGAAGCCTGGGGTTTTTCCTTTGGCTGAGCTGAGAGAACTTTCCATTTCGATATAATTAATGGGAACTTCTATAAGGCTAGCTGAGAAGTCGGTGTTATGGGGGGATGTTATATTATCGGTTGTGGTGGATTTCATTCGGAGAAAATCAGAATGAAAGTTTTTGTCGTCTGTATAGGCGGACCAAGTATTTCCAAAGTGTTTAGCTATTTCAATTGGCGAGTCTAGCGTACCTGTCTCTGATTTGATGATATGGAGTATAATTGATGAGGAGTATAATTGCCCGTGAGGGATTTTACATCAGCCCAGAGTTTTTTTGAGGAGGCACTTGGGTTAATGTTGGATGTAAACTGTTTTACGAAATAGGGCATTGGCTTTACGATAGGAGATGAGGTTTGAATCATTTGGGTACTTTTTGAATCTTTTCCAAGCACTTTGCTTTTCTTGCCTAAGTTCGTTGAGCTCTTTGTTCCACCAAGGGACCATCGAATTTTTTGATTTGTGCTGTGATTGGGGGATTGCCGTATTTGCTGCGTATCGGATAGACCTTTGAATTAAAGCTGCTTCTTTGTTTATATTCGTGGACGGTTCTTTATGGGATAAAAACTCTGTAACCTTGTCTTGGAATAATGGCCAATTGGCTCTGTCAGTGTGATATTTTGGTGGGATTTTTAAATTTTGATGGCCATATACGAAAGATATTGTAATATGCGAGCTACGGCTCGACTAGATAAAACGATATGCTGTGAAATTTATTTCTTTATTTTCTAGTCTATAGAACAATTCAGTTCACACTATACTATTCTTCGCAAATTCTTTTCTTACAAAGTCTCTTTCCTCTCAAATCACTTTATCTCCTTTCAATTACTTAATTCACAAATCCAAACTAATTACTTCTTCTTGTCAACTCTCAACTTTCAATTTATCACAAAATTACAACTTCGCCCATTATCACTTTTCCAATCTCTTCGCCACGGTTCTAAACCAACTGCCTCCTTTCGATCGCCATCTGTCCTTATATAGCAGAAGTTTCTGATAGCCAGAAACTTCTAGCAAATTCTTCGGCCACTGGAACAAAAAAAATTCTGATGTAATAATTCCAAGATGACAATCATTTCTTCCAGTTATAATTCTCTCTTATCCGTGATGTTATCCGTCTCTTATCGTAGACATGAACTGTGGAGACTAACCGCAGACACGAACCCCGAATGAAAAGACACTTTGGAATGGGCTGTAGGAGCGTAGTTATTATTATGTTACAATATTATGAAGTTCCCTGCACAAAAATGTTTGATCGGGTTTAATATATACTGATATGATAGTCAATTTGGTTTTTAATTCAACTTCGACAGCTATTGCGGATATATTGGAGTTAATCTTGATAAATCTATGTGGGATAGATCTGTGAACGAGCAGACAGGTGCCCTGTTTTGATGCGATATATATTGTAGCATAATAATAACTACGCCCCCTAAAAATATGACGCAACAAATTCCGAAGTGACTTTCCATTCTGGCAGAATTTTGGTTCAAACTGTCCTTTCATTCGAGGTTCGTGTCTGGGACGAAGTCTCCACAGCTCATGTCAACGAAAGAGACGAATAATATTAGGGATAAAAGGGGATTATAACTGCAAGAATTATTTCTCTTGTTCCAGTGGTCGAAGAATTTGCTAGAAGTTTCTGGCTATCAGAAACTTCTGCTATATAAGGACAGATGGCGATCAAAAAAAAGAGACAGTTGGTTTAGAACCGTGGCGAAGAGATTGGAAAAGTGATAATGGGCGAAGTTGTAATTTGGTGATAAATTGAAAGTTGAGAGTGAACAAGAAAAAGTAATTAGTTTGGATTTGTGAATTAAGTAACTGAAAGGAGATAAAGTGATTTGAGAGGAAAGAGACATTTTAAGAAAAGAATTTGCGAAGAATAGTATAGTGTGAACTTGAATTGTTCTATAGAGTAGAAAATAAAGAAATAATTTCACAGAATAATTGTTTTATCTACTCGAGCCGTAGCTCGCATATTACAATATATATATAATTTCGAATTTGCTGTGCAATTTATTTTTTGAATATATTAATTCCACTTTAATATTTAAATCTAGATTATTAAACATTTGGGTTCCTTTGTACAAAATATTGCCTTTTAGTCGCAAGTGAAAATGGCACAGTTGCTTTATGTCATTACATGGCCAGTGATACCAATTCTAGTCATTTATACCTGCTTTAGCTATTTGGTGTGTCTTGACTCCTAAAAACTCATTCATACCATTACAACCTAGCTGAACTGCACTCAATTAAGTATTAATATCCACAAGTCATATTCGTGTCAATTTGATATGTACAGCGACATTTGTGTATGGTCGATTTTTGTCGATTATTTTTTTGAGCGCGTAGTGAGATGTAGCCTTAATCGACATTTTCAGTTGGCAACACTGGGCATGTCATCTGTTATTGGCGGCATATTGTAGAGAATCCGCTGGTTTTGTGTGTCGGTTTTTTGATCGTCGTTTCTCAATTATTTTATTATTTCATATATAAGGACTATAAATTACCATGGGAATTCTAGGCTTATCAAAACTAATCGCAGATGTTGCACCATTTGCTGTTTTGGTAAGGCTTTATTAAAACACTGGAAATTACAACGAAATAAGGAATTTTGTAAATCTAGGCCGCAAAATTGCTATTGATGCTTCTATGTGCTTGTACCAATTCCTTATCGCTGTTCGAAGTGAAGGTATGCCTTGGAAACGTAAACTTTCATAAATTTAAATCAAATTTTCTCTAGGTGTCCAATTGACTACGGTGGATGGTGAAACTACCTCCCATTTAATGGGAATGTTCTTTAGAACAATTCGACTGCTAGAGAATGGCATTAAACCAGTTGATGGCAAACCACCAGATCTAAAGCCAGGGGAGTTGGAAAACGTGCCGAACGTCGTGAGGAAGCTCAGAAAGAGTTGCTGAAACTAATGGGTATTCCATATGTAGACGCACCATGTGAAGCAGAAGCACAGTGTGCAGCACTAGTCAAAGCCGGAAACGTGTACACCACAGCTACGGAAGACATGGATGCTCTTACCTTTGGCTCATCCATTATGCTAAGGCATTTAACGTTTAGTGAGGCCAGAAAGATGCCAGTCAAGGAGTATAGCTATGAGAAAATCCTGAAGGGGTTTGAACTCAACTCGAAGGA
This sequence comes from Pocota personata, assembly GCA_963082735.1. Classification (NCBI taxonomy): domain Eukaryota; kingdom Metazoa; phylum Arthropoda; class Insecta; order Diptera; family Syrphidae; genus Pocota; species Pocota personata. The sequence goes on from OY720432.1 coordinate 24,580,540, forward strand.
GGAAAACAAGCTAGCTGACCTTCATTATAGTGTGCCTATACGGTATCATTTTATAGATCTATGCACCCTCCTTGGATGTGATTACTGTGACAGCATCAAAGGTGTTGGCCCTAAGCGAGCCATTGAGATGATCAACACATACAGAGACATTGAATCCATTCTAGAAAACATTGATAGGAAAAAGTATCAGATTCCGGAGAATTGGAACTATGAGATTGCCAGGCAATCGTTTGTTACCCCAGATGTTACTGACCCAGTGGAGATTGATGTGATGGAGAAGTACTTTTTTCTGTCTAAAGAGTTTGATATCTGCTCAGCTTTTCTGCTTGTGGTTCAGCAATCTAAAATTTCAGGAGTTTTTACCAAGATACCAGACCAGTAGCGGTTTTCTGGGGTCGATCGTCATCTAATCTCCATAAGGGCGTTATTTCTGGAGTCAACACTTGCATATTTCTTTCATGAAGTTAGCTTAAAGTTGCTATAATAATTTTTAGACGCGCAAATTAGTCTAAGCAAATCGAATCTAAGGCATTTCTCAGTTCTCTTGCGCTACAATGTGTGCTGAAGTTCGGGCTTCCTTTATTATTAGGCTGTGTCTAAGTACAGGGTAACTGTGTCGCCTTGTGATAAATTCGATATGTTTGATAAAGTGCACAGTGAAGAAATGTTCTTCATTTACATTGCCTTTAGCAATAATTTAACAAATAAAAAATTAGTTCGAATTGATTGTGTTATATTTCTTATTTTTTCTTTTAAGTGATGTTTTCTTGTGAATGATTAACAATTTACTAAAATGACTAGCAACTCTTTGGCGAAAATCGGATTGCTATATTCGAGAATCGAAAAACTTTTTGTTGCAGGCAACAACTCAATTTTTTTTTTTAAATTGGCACTTTGAAAGCCACTCGATTTTCGGACATTTCATTCGTTACGTGTTTATAGCTTTGCAGATTTATGCTTTTTTTTAAATCCATTTCTATGTGATAATTCATTAAACAGGTTATTTGGAAGATGTCAGTTTTAGTTTTTTTGGTTTTTAGTTTTTATTAGTTTAAGAAAAACTCTTATCAACAATTCATAAACTTAAAGATATAAATATTTATTTTTTTATGACAATATTAACTTATAATAAATTATATAATTAATATATATAATATATAGCTCTAGCTGTTGGGCTTTCGGCTATTCTTTAAACTAATTGAAAATTTTTATATTCTACTTTCTAAGTTTAATGAAGAAAGCAATTTGTTGATGTTCTGAAGGGACAGACAGAAGTTCGACAAAAGATAGATTTAAGGATAAGTCTTTTATTCTGGATTTTATAGTGCTGCACTCCCAGATTAAGTGTTTGATGGTTAGTAATGTGCCAGAAATACAAAGATGACAAAGGGGAGGATCAGTTTTACTCATGAGGTGACTGTGTGTTAGGTTTGTGTGTCGCATTCGAAGTCGTATATAGTTTTTTATCATCTTCGGAGAGCAGTACCTGGGTAGTAGACAGGTTGAGCTTCAGGGTTGATTGTGCTGTAATGATGCGTATAATCTTGCCATTTTGCTTTTCTCTTTTGTTCCCAGTAGTGGTTTAAATATTTTCTGATGTCTTTTTTGTTGTAGGTCCATTGGGTAGTAAGAGGTTCTCCTACAGGAGCTTTAGCAGCAGTATCTTCGACTTCATTGCCCTTGATTCCCACATGTCCTGGAACCCAAAGACGTTGTAGTCTGTTTTTATTTGTATTTAATTTATCCGGGATTGATTCAATAATTGGTGTTTTGTTGTTGGTATTTTTAATTGCTTGTAGTGTTGAGAGGCTGTCGGTGCAGATTATAGTTTTGTTGTTCTTTGCTTTTACTATTGCCTGCATTATCGCTGTTGCCTCTACAGTAAAAATTGAAGAGTAGTGGGGCAGAAGTCCTTTGGATATTGTTTTTCCAGTTTCATCTACCACAGCGTATGCAGCACCGAATTCCGATTTTGAGCCATCAGTGAAAATTATGTCCCATTTCGACGGCAATTGATCGTCTATCATCGCCAAATATTTTTGCTTATATGCTTCTTTGGAAGTTGAAGCTTTCTTTAGAGCATGGAGGGCTGTGTTTACAGATTCTTCTGTTAATGTCCACGGTGGGTATGATGTAGGCTTTGTTTGATGGGGTGGTACTGGTATATCTAAACTTTTGCCAAGGCAGATGGCGCTGTATATTGCGGGTGGGTGTTTAGGCAGTTTTTTTGCTGACATAATTTTTTTGGCATCTTGAGATATTTGAGAGTTTTTTGATGAGCTCAATTTTAATATGGTCATTGATGTGAGGAAATCGGCTCTGTTTTTGATGGATGGAAGTCCAGATTCAGTGAGGATATTCCTGATAGGTGTTGATCTGAAGGCTCTTAAACTGGTCCTTATTGCCGAGTGATATGTTGGTTGAATTAGTTTCAATGATGATTTAGCACATTTTCCATATACACATAATCCATAATCTATCTTTGCCAAAATAGTTGATCTTGTGATTCCGAGTAGAGTGTTGACGTGGCACAGGGTATTTTTAGAACTTAGGTATTTTATAATATTTGCCCTGGTACTTAGATTTTTCTTAAGTCTAAAACAATATTCCTTAAAAGAAAATTTACAATCGAAAGTAACTCCAAGGGTGCTTAATTTGTTTACATTTTTAACATTGAAATTGTTAGAAATAAGAGAAATGTTTTTAGAACAACTAACTTTTTTACATATGTGCAATATACTACATTTTTCGTGAGAGATTTTAGCGCCTGAGGTCTTACACCAGGTGTTAAGGTCCTCTAGAGTGTTATTAAATATGACGGAGACTTCTGTAAGGTCTTTACATTTTGTGAATATAATTAAATCATCTGCATACAAACAGTGGTCTAATGAGTTATATTTAAAAAGAATTTTGCTTAGATCATTAAATGCTATTAGAAACAGTGTTACGGATAAGGGGGATCCTTGCGGTATTTTTGAGGTTGTAGATAGGGGAATAAGTTCCATTTAATTTGACACGGAATTTTCTGTTTGATAGAAAAAGTTAAACATTCTAGGCCCGACTTTTCACTCTGTTAATTTATTTAATATAACATGGATTCCAATTCTATCAAATCCTTTTTCAAAGTCTATTAATAGAATTGAAACATGGTTTTTGTTCGATAGGGCAGAAGAAACAAAATAGTCTATGTGTAAAAGTGAATCCATAGTGCAGCGCCCCTGTCTAAATGCTGCTTGGTTTATGTGTATAAGGTTTCGTTTTACCAAGAACCAAGATAATCGTTTTGAGATAATTTTCTCCAGTACCTTTCCCGTACATGGAAGGAGGGATATGGGGCGGTATGAATCGGCTTGGGTTGGGTCCTTCATTGGTTTTGGTACCGGTATGGTACTTGTTGTTTTCCACATTTGTGGAATGATACCTTGGCTAAAAATGTGATTAAACAGGGAGAGAAGACGTTTTTTTCAGAATTGGTGGGGCATTCTTCAACATAACAAAAGAAATACGGTCGAAGCCTGGGGTTTTTCCTTTGGCTGAGCTGAGAGAACTTTCCATTTCGATATAATTAATGGGAACTTCTATAAGGCTAGCTGAGAAGTCGGTGTTATGGGGGGATGTTATATTATCGGTTGTGGTGGATTTCATTCGGAGAAAATCAGAATGAAAGTTTTTGTCGTCTGTATAGGCGGACCAAGTATTTCCAAAGTGTTTAGCTATTTTGATTGATGATTTTAATTTTGTGAGGAGTATAATTGCCCGTGAGGGATTTTACATCAGCCCAGAGTTTTTTTGAGGAGGCACTTGGGTTAATGTTGGATGTAAACTGTTTTACGAAATAGGGCATTGGCTTTACGATAGGAGATGAGGTTTGAATCATTTGGGTACTTTTTGAATCTTTTCCAAGCACTTTGCTTTTCTTGCCTAAGTTCGTTGAGCTCTTTGTTCCACCAAGGGACCATCGAATTTTTTGATTTGTGCTGTGATTGGGGGATTGCCGTATTTGCTGCGTATCGGATAGACCTTTGAATTAAAGCTGCTTCTTTGTTTATATTCGTGGACGGTTCTTTATGGGATAAAAACTCTGTAACCTTGTCTTGGAATAATGGCCAATTGGCTCTGTCAGTGTGATATTTTGGTGGGATTTTTAAATTTTGATGGCCATATACGAAAGATATTGTAATATGCGAGCTACGGCTCGACTAGATAAAACGATATGCTGTGAAATTTATTTCTTTATTTTCTAGTCTATAGAACAATTCAGTTCACACTATACTATTCTTCGCAAATTCTTTTCTTACAAGGTCTCTTTCCTCTCAAATCACTTTATCTCCTTTCAATTACTTAATTCACAAATCCAAACTAATTACTTCTTCTTGTCAACTCTCAACTTTCAATTTATCACAAAATTACAACTTCGCCCATTATCACTTTTCCAATCTCTTCGCCACGGTTCTAAACCAACTGCCTCCTTTCGATCGCCATCTGTCCTTATATAGCAGAAGTTTCTGATAGCCAGAAACTTCTAGCAAATTCTTCGGCCACTGGAACAAAAAAAATTCTGATGTAATAATTCCAAGATGACAATCATTTCTTCCAGTTATAATTCTCTCTTATCCGTGATGTTATCCGTCTCTTATCGTAGACATGAACTGTGGAGACTAACCGCAGACACGAACCCCGAATGAAAAGACACTTTGGAATGGGCTGTAGGAGCGTAGTTATTATTATGTTACAATATTATGAAGTTCCCTGCACAAAAATGTTTGATCGGGTTTAATATATACTGATATGATAGTCAATTTGGTTTTTAATTCAACTTCGACAGCTATTGCGGATATATTGGAGTTAATCTTGATAAATCTATGTGGGATAGATCTGTGAACGAGCAGACAGGTGCCCTGTTTTGATGCGATATATATATATATAATTTAAAATTTGCTGTGCAATTTATTTTTTGAATATATTAATTCCACTTTAATATTTAAATCTAGATTATTAAACATTTGGGTTCCTTTGTACAAAATATTGCCTTTTAGTCGCAAGTGAAAATGGCACAGTTGCTTTATGTCATTACATGGCCAGTGATACCAATTCTAGTCATTTATACCTGCTTTAGCTATTTGGTGTCTTAACTCCTGAAAACTCATTCATACCATTACAACCTAGCTGAAGTGCACTCAATTAAGTATTAATATCCACAAGTCATATTCGTGTCAATTTGATATGTACAGCGACATTTGTGTATGGTCGTTTTTTGTCGATTATTTTTTTGAGCGCGTAGTGAGATGTAGCCTTAATCGACATTTTCTGTTGGCAACACTGGGCATGTCATCTGTTATTGGCGGCATATTGTAGAGAATCCGCTGGTTTTGTGTGTCGGTTTTTTGATCGTCGTTTCTCAATTATTTTATTATTTCATATATAAGGACTATAAGTTACCATGGGAATTCTAAGCTTATCAAAACTAATCGCAGATGTTGCACCATTTGCTGTAAAGGAGGGTGAAATGAAGAATTTTTTTGGTAAGGCTTTATTACAACACTGGAAATTACAACGAAATAAGGAATTTTGTAAATCTAGGCCGCAAAATTGCTATTGATGCTTCTATGTGCTTGTACCAATTCCTTATCGCTGTTCGAAGTGAAGGTATGCCTTGGAAACGTAAACTTTCATAAATTTAAATCAAATTTTCTCTAGGTGTCCAATTGACTACGGTGGATGGTGAAACTACCTCCCATTTAATGGGAATGTTCTTTAGAACAATTCGACTGCTAGAGAATGGCATTAAACCAGTTGATGGCAAACCACCAGATCTAAAGCCAGGGGAGTTGGAAAACGTGCCGAACGTCGTGAGGAAACTCAGAAGGAGTTGCTGAAACTAATGGGTATTCCATATGTAGACGCACCATGTGAAGCAGAAGCACAGTGTGCAGCACTAATCAAAGCCGGAAAAGTGTACACCACAGCTACGGAAGACATGGATGCTCTTACCTTTGGCTCATCCATTAAAATTGCAATTGTCAAATTGCATTTAACGTTTAGTGAGGCCAGAAAGATGCCAGTCAAGGAGTATAGCTATGAGAAAATCCTGAAGGGGTTTGAACTCAACTCGAAGGAGGAAAACAAGCTAGCTGACCTTCATTATAGTGTGCCTATACGGTATCATTTTATAGATCTATGCGCCCTCCTTGGATGTGATTACTGTGACAGCATCAAAGGTGTTGGCCCTAAGCGAGCCATTGAGATGATCAACACATACAGAGACATTGAATCCATTCTAGAAAACATTGATAGGAAAAAGTATCAGATTCCGGAGAATTGGAACTATGAGATTGCCAGGCAATTGTTTGTTACCCCAGATGTTACTGACCCAGTGGAGATTGATGTGATGGAGAAGTACTTTTTTCTGTCTAAAGAGTTTGATATCTGCTCAGCTTTTCTGCTTGTGGTTCAGCAATCTAAAATTTCAGGAGTTTTTACCAAGATACCAGACCAGTAGCGGTTTTCTGGGGTCGATCATCATCTAATCTCCATAAGGGCGTTATTTCTGCAGTCAACACTTGCATATTTCTTTCATGAAGTTAGCTTAAAGTTGCTATAATAATTTTTAGACGCGCAAATTAGTCTAAGCAAATCGAATCTAAGGCATTTCTTAGTTCTCTTGCGCTACAATGTGTGCTGAAGTTCGGGCTTCCTTTATTATTAGGCTGTGTCTAAGTACAGGGTAACTGTGTCGCCTTGTGATAAATTCGATATGTTTGATGAAGTGCACAGTGAAGAAATGTTCTTCATTTACATTGCCTTTAGCAATAATTTAACAAATAAAAAATTAGTTCGAATTGATTGTGTTATATTTCTTATTTTTTCTTTTAAGTGATGTTTTCTTGTGAATGATTAACAATTTACTAAAATGACTAGCAACTCTTTGGCAGTAAACGTGAATTTCTATCAACTATTGGAGGCTTTTCAGTACACAAATTCCAAGTGAAGTCTTCAATCCACATAATTTTTTTTTTTTTTAATCGCATTAATGCTAATTTGTGACTAAAGTTTATCAATTGGCATCTTTGAAATAACCTGTGAATATGAATTTCTATCAACTATTGTCGCATTTGAGCAGTAAAGTGAAACATTTCATTCCAGGGCATCCTCGGATGAGGATGATTATCCGAAAATCGGATTGCTATATTTGAAAATCGAAAAACTTTTTGTTGCAGGCAACAACTCAATTTTTTTTTTTAAATTGGCACTTTGAAAGCCACTCGATTTTCGGACATTTCATTCGTTACGTGTTTATAGCTTTGCAGATTTATGCTTTTTTTAAATCCATTTCTATGCGATAATTCATTAAACAGGTTATTTGGAAGATGTCAGTTTTAGTTTTTTTGGTTTTTAGTTTTTATTAGTTTAAGAAAAACTCTTATCAACAATTCATAAACTTAAAGATATAAATATTTATTTTTTTATGACAATATTAACTTATAATAAATTATATAATTAATATATATAATATATAGCTCTAGCTGTTGGGCTTTCGGCTATTCTTTAAACTAATTGAAAATTTTTATATTCTACTTTCTAAGTTTAATGAAGAAAGCAATTTGTTGATGTTCTGAAGGGACAGACAGAAGTTCGACAAAAGATAGATTTAAGGATAAGTCTTTTATTCTGGATTTTATAGTGCTGCACTCCCAGATTAAGTGTTTGATGGTTAGTAATGTGCCAGAAATACAAAGATGACAAAGGGGAGGATCAGTTTTACTCATGAGGTGACTGTGTGTTAGGTTTGTGTGTCGCATTCGAAGTCGTATATAGTTTTTTATCATCTTCGGAGAGCAGTACCTGGGTAGTAGACAGGTTGAGCTTCAGGGTTGATTGTGCTGTAATGATGCGTATAATCTTGCCATTTTGCTTTTCTCTTTTGTTCCCAGTAGTGGTTTAAATATTTTCTGATGTCTTTTTTGTTGTAGGTCCATTGGGTAGTAAGAGGTTCTCCTACAGGAGCTTTAGCAGCAGTATCTTCGACTTCATTGCCCTTGATTCCCACATGTCCTGGAACCCAAAGACGTTGTAGTCTGTTTTTATTTGTATTTAATTTATCCGGGATTGATTCAATAATTGGTGTTTTGTTGTTGGTATTTTTAATTGCTTGTAGTGTTGAGAGGCTGTCGGTGCAGATTATAGTTTTGTTGTTCTTTGCTTTTACTATTGCCTGCATTATCGCTGTTGCCTCTACAGTAAAAATTGAAGAGTAGTGGGGCAGAAGTCCTTTGGATATTGTTTTTCCAGTTTCATCTACCACAGCGTATGCAGCACCGAATTCCGATTTTGAGCCATCAGTGAAAATTATGTCCCATTTCGACGGCAATTGATCGTCTATCATCGCCAAATATTTTTGCTTATATGCTTCTTTGGAAGTTGAAGCTTTCTTTAGAGCATGGAGGGCTGTGTTTACAGATTCTTCTGTTAATGTCCACGGTGGGTATGATGTAGGCTTTGTTTGATGGGGTGGTACTGGTATATCTAAACTTTTGCCAAGGCAGATGGCGCTGTATATTGCGGGTGGGTGTTTAGGCAGTTTTTTTGCTGACATAATTTTTTTGGCATCTTGAGATATTTGAGAGTTTTTTGATGAGCTCAATTTTAATATGGTCATTGATGTGAGGAAATCGGCTCTGTTTTTGATGGATGGAAGTCCAGATTCAGTGAGGATATTCCTGATAGGTGTTGATCTGAAGGCTCTTAAACTGGTCCTTATTGCCGAGTGATATGTTGGTTGAATTAGTTTCAATGATGATTTAGCACATTTTCCATATACACATAATCCATAATCTATCTTTGCCAAAATAGTTGATCTTGTGATTCCGAGTAGAGTGTTGACGTGGCACAGGGTATTTTTAGAACTTAGGTATTTTATAATATTTGCCCTGGTACTTAGATTTTTCTTAAGTCTAAAACAATATTCCTTAAAAGAAAATTTACAATCGAAAGTAACTCCAAGGGTGCTTAATTTGTTTACATTTTTAACATTGAAATTGTTAGAAATAAGAGAAATGTTTTTAGAACAACTAACTTTTTTACATATGTGCAATATACTACATTTTTCGTGAGAGATTTTAGCGCCTGAGGTCTTACACCAGGTGTTAAGGTCCTCTAGAGTGTTATTAAATATGACGGAGACTTCTGTAAGGTCTTTACATTTTGTGAATATAATTAAATCATCTGCATACAAACAGTGGTCTAATGAGTTATATTTAAAAAGAATTTTGCTTAGATCATTAAATGCTATTAGAAACAGTGTTACGGATAAGGGGGATCCTTGCGGTATTTTTGAGGTTGTAGATAGGGGAATAAGTTCCATTTAATTTGACACGGAATTTTCTGTTTGATAGAAAAAGTTAAACATTCTAGGCCCGACTTTTCACTCTGTTAATTTATTTAATATAACATGGATTCCAATTCTATCAAATCCTTTTTCAAAGTCTATTAATAGAATTGAAACATGGTTTTTGTTCGATAGGGCAGAAGAAACAAAATAGTCTATGTGTAAAAGTGAATCCATAGTGCAGCGCCCCTGTCTAAATGCTGCTTGGTTTATGTGTATAAGGTTTCGTTTTACCAAGAACCAAGATAATCGTTTTGAGATAATTTTCTCCAGTACCTTTCCCGTACATGGAAGGAGGGATATGGGGCGGTATGAATCGGCTTGGGTTGGGTCCTTCATTGGTTTTGGTACCGGTATGGTACTTGTTGTTTTCCACATTTGTGGAATGATACCTTGGCTAAAAATGTGATTAAACAGGGAGAGAAAACGTTTTTTTCAGAATTGGTGGGGCATTCTTCAACATAACAAAAGAAATACGGTCGAAGCCTGGGGTTTTTCCTTTGGCTGAGCTGAGAGAACTTTCCATTTCGATATAATTAATGGGAACTTCTATAAGGCTAGCTGAGAAGTCGGTGTTATGGGGGGATGTTATATTATCGGTTGTGGTGGATTTCATTCGGAGAAAATCAGAATGAAAGTTTTTGTCGTCTGTATAGGCGGACCAAGTATTTTCAAAGTGTTTAGCTATTTTGATTGATGATTTTAATTTTGTGAGGAGTATAATTGCCCGTGAGGGATTTTACATCAGCCCAGAGTTTTTTTGAGGAGGCACTTGGGTTAATGTTGGATGTAAACTGTTTTACGAAATAGGGCATTGGCTTTACGATAGGAGATGAGGTTTGAATCATTTGGGTACTTTTTGAATCTTTTCCAAGCACTTTGCTTTTCTTGCCTAAGTTCGTTGAGCTCTTTGTTCCACCAAGGGACCATCGAATTTTTTGATTTGTGCTGTGATTGGGGGATTGCCGTATTTGCTGCGTATCGGATAGACCTTTGAATTAAAGCTGCTTCTTTGTTTATATTCGTGGACGGTTCTTTATGGGATAAAAACTCTGTAACCTTGTCTTGGAATAATGGCCAATTGGCTCTGTCAGTGTGATATTTTGGTGGGATTTTTAAATTTTGATGGCCATATACGAAAGATATTGTAATATGCGAGCTACGGCTCGACTAGATAAAACGATATGCTGTGAAATTTATTTCTTTATTTTCTAGTCTATAGAACAATTCAGTTCACACTATACTATTCTTCGCAAATTCTTTTCTTACAAGGTCTCTTTCCTCTCGAATCATTTATCACAAAATTACAACTTCGCCCATTATCACTTTTCCAATCTCTTCGCCACGGTTCTAAATCAACTGCCTCCTTTCGATCGCCATCTGTCCTTATATAGCAGAAGTTTCTGATAGCCAGAAACTTCTAGCAAATTCTTCGGCCACTGGAACAAAAAAAATTCTGATGTAATAATTCCAAGATGACAATCATTTCTTCCAGTTATAATTCTCTCTTATCCGTGATGTTATCCGTCTCTTATCGTAGACATGAACTGTGGAGACTAACCGCAGACACGAACCCCGAATGAAAAGACACTTTGGAATGGGCTGTAGGAGCGTAGTTATTATTATGTTACAATATTATGAAGTTCCCTGCACAAAAATGTTTGATCGGGTTTAATATATACTGATATGATAGTCAATTTGGTTTTTAATTCAACTTCGACAGCTATTGCGGATATATTGGAGTTAATCTTGATAAATCTATGTGGGATAGATCTGTGAACGAGCAGACAGGTGCCCTGTTTTGATGCGATATATATATATATAATTTCGAATTTGCTGTGCAATTTATTTTTTGAATATATTAATTCCACTTTAATATTTAAATCTAGATTATTAAACATTTGGGTTCCTTTGTACAAAATATTGCCTTTTATTCGCAAGTGAAAATGGCACAGTTGCTTTATGTCATTACATGGCCAGTGATACCAATTCTAGTCATTTATAGCTGCTTTAGCTATTTGGTGTGTCTTAACTCCTGAAAACTCATTCATACCATTACAACCTAGCTGAACTGCACTCAATTAAGTATTAATATCCACAAGTCATATTCGTGTCAATTTGATATGTACAGCGACATTTGTGTATGGTCGTTTTTTGTCGATTATTTTTTTGAGCGCGTAGTGAGATGTAGCCTTAATCGACATTTTCTGTTGGCAACACTGGGCATGTCATCTGTTATTGGCGGCATATTGTAGAGAATCCGCTGGTTTTGTGTGTCGGTTTTTTGATTGTCGTTTCTCAATTATTTTATTATTTCATATATAAGGACTATAAGTTACCATGGGAATTCTAAGCTTATCAAAACTAATCGCAGATGTTGCACCATTTGCTGTAAAGGAGGGTGAAATGAAGAATTTTTTTGGTAAGGCTTTATTACAACACTGGAAATTACAACGAAATAAGGAATTTTGTAAATCTAGGCCGCGAAATTGCTATTGATGCTTCTATGTGCTTGTACCAATTCCTTATCGCTGTTCGAAGTGAAGGTATGCCTTGGAAACGTAAACTTTCATAAATTTAAATCAAATTTTCTCTAGGTGTCCGATTGACTACGGTGGATGGTGAAACTACCTCCCATTTAATGGGAATGTTCTTTAGAACAATTCGACTGCTAGAGAATGGCATTAAACCAGTTGATGGCAAACCACCAGATCTAAAGCCAGGGGAGTTGGAAAACGTGCCGAACGTCGTGAGGAAACTCAGAAGGAGTTGCTGAAACTAATGGGTATTCCATATGTAGACGCACCATGTGAAGCAGAAGCACAGTGTGCAGCACTAGTCAAAGCCGGAAAAGTGTACACCACAGCTACGGAAGACATGGATGCTCTTACCTTTGGCTCATCCATTATGCTAAGGCATTTAACGTTTAGTGAGGCCAGAAAGATGCCAGTCAAGGAGTATAGCTATGAGAAAATCTTGAGGGGGTTTGAACTCAACTCGAAGGAGGAAAACAAGCTAGCTAACCTTCATTATAGTGTGCCTATACGGTATCATTTTATAGATCTATGCACCCTCCTTGGATGTGATTACTGTGACAGCATCAAAGGTGTTGGCCCTAAGCGAGCCATTGAGATGATCAACACATACAGAGACATTGAATCCATTCTAGAAAACATTGATAGGAAAAAGTATCAGATTCCGGAGAATTGGAACTATGAGATTGCCAGGCAATTGTTTGTTACCCCAGATGTTACTGACCCAGTGGAGATTGATGTGATGGAGAAGTACTTTTTTCTGTCTAAAGAGTTTGATATCTGCTCAGCTTTTCTGCTTGTGGTTCAGCAATCTAAATTTTCAGGAGTTTTTACCAAGATACCAGACCAGTAGCGGTTTTCTGGGGTCGATCGTCATCTAATCTCCATAAGGGCGTTATTTCTGGAGTCAACACTTGCATATTTCTTTCATGAAGTTAGCTTAAAGTTGCTATAATAATTTTTAGACGCGCAAATTAGTCTAAGCAAATCGAATCTAAGGCATTTCTCAGTTCTCTTGCGCTACAATGTGTGCTGAAGTTCGGGCTTCCTTTATTATTAGGCTGTGTCTAAGTACAGGGTAACTGTGTCGCCTTGTGATAAATTCGATATGTTTGATGAAGTGCACAGTGAAGAAATGTTCTTCATTTACATTGCCTTTAGCAATAATTTAACAAATAAAAAATTAGTTCGAATTGATTGTGTTATATTTCTTATTTTTTCTTTTAAGTGATGTTTTCTTGTGAATGATTAACAATTTACTAAAATGACTAGCAACTCTTTGGCAGTAAACGTGAATTTCTATCAACTATTGGAGGCTTTTCAGTACACAAATTCCAAGTGAAGTCTTCAATCCACATAATTTTTTTTTTTTTTTTAATCGCATTAATGCTAATTTGTGACTAAAGTTTATCAATTGGCATCTTTGAAATAACCTGTGAATATGAATTTCTATCAACTATTGTCGCATTTGAGCAGTAAAATGAACCATTTCATTCCAGGGCATCCTCGGATGAGGATGATTAGTACTTAGCAATCCGAAAATCGGATTGCTATATTCAAGAATAGAAAAACTTTTTGTTGCAGGCAACAACTCAATTTTTTTTCTTTAAATTGGCACTTTGAAAGCCACTCGATTTTCGGACATTTCATTCGTTACGTGTTTATAGCTTTGCAGATTTATGCTTTTTTTAAATCCATTTCTATGTGATAATTCATTAAACAGGTTATTTGGAAGATGTCAGTTTTAGTTTTTTTGGTTTTTAGTTTTTATTAGTTTAAGAAAAACTCTTATCAACAATTCATAAACTTAAAGATATAAATATTTATTTTTTTATGACAATATTAACTTATAATAAATTATATAATTAATATATATAATATATAGCTCTAGCTGTTGGGCTTTCGGCTATTCTTTAAACTAATTGAAAATTTTTAATTCTACTTTCTAAGTTTAATGAAGAAAGCAATTTGTTGATGTTCTGAAGGGACAGACAGAAGTTCGACAAAAGATAGATTTAAGGATAAGTCTTTTATTCTGGATTTTATAGTGCTGCACTCCCAGATTAAGTGTTTGATGGTTAGTAATGTGCCAGAAATACAAAGATGACAAAGGGGAGGATCAGTTTTACTCATGAGGTGACTGTGTGTTAGGTTTGTGTGTCGCATTCGAAGTCGTATATAGTTTTTTATCATCTTCGGAGAGCAGTACCTGGGTAGTAGACGGGTTGAGCTTCAGGGTTGATTGTGCTGTAATGATGCGTATAATCTTGCCATTTTGCTTTTCTCTTTTGTTCCCAGTAGTGGTTTAAATATTTTCTGATGTCTTTTTTGTTGTAGGTCCATTGGGTAGTAAGAGGTTCTCCTACAGGAGCTTTAGCAGCAGTATCTTCGACTTCATTGCCCTTGATTCCCACATGTCCTGGAACCCAAAGACGTTGTAGTCTGTTTTTATTTGTGTTTAATTTATCCGGGATTGATTCAATAATTGGTGTTTTGTTGTTGGTATTTTTAATTGCTTGTAGTGTTGAGAGGCTGTCGGTGCAGATTATAGTTTTGTTGTTCTTTGCTTTTACTATTGCCTGCATTATCGCTGTTGCCTCTACAGTAAAAATTGAAGAGTAGTGGGGCAGAAGTCCTTTGGATATTGTTTTTCCAGTTTCATCTACCACAGCGTATGCAGCACCGAATTCCGATTTTGAGCCATCAGTGAAAATTATGTCCCATTTCGACGGCAATTGATCGTCTATCATCGCCAAATATTTTTGCTTATATGCTTCTTTGGAAGTTGAAGCTTTCTTTAGAGCATGGAGGGCTGTGTTTACAGATTCTTCTGTTAATGTCCACGGTGGGTATGATGTAGGCTTTGTTTGATGGGGTGGTACTGGTATATCTAAACTTTTGCCAAGGCAGATGGCGCTGTATATTGCGGGTGGGTGTTTAGGCAGTTTTTTTGCTGACATAATTTTTTTGGCATCTTGAGATATTTGAGAGTTTTTTGATGAGCTCAATTTTAATATGGTCATAGATGTGAGGAAATCGGCTCTGTTTTTGATGGATGGAAGTCCAGATTCAGTGAGGATATTCCTGATAGGTGTTGATCTGAAGGCTCTTAAACTGGTCCTTATTGCCGAGTGATATGTTGGTTGAATTAGTTTCAATGATGATTTAGCACATTTTCCATATACACATAATCCATAATCTATCTTTGCCAAAATAGTTGATCTTGTGATTCCGAGTAGAGTGTTGACGTGGCACAGGGTATTTTTAGAACTTAGGTATTTTATAATATTTGCCCTGGTACTTAGATTTTTCTTAAGTCTAAAACAATGTTCCTTAAAAGTAAATTTACAATCGAAAGTAACTCCAAGGGTGCTTAATTTGTTCACATTTTTAACATTGAAATTGTTAGAAATAAGAGAAATGTTTTTAGAACAACTAACTTTTTTACATATGTGCAATGTACTACATTTTTCGTGAGAGATTTTAGCGCCTGAGGTCTTACACCAGGTGTTAAGGTCCTCTAGAGTGTTATTAAATATGACGGAGACTTCTGTAAGGTCTTTACATTTTGTGAATATAATTAAATCATCTGCATACAAACAGTGGTCTAACGAGTTATATTTAAAAAGAATTTTGCTTAGATCATTAAATGCTATTAGAAACAGTGTTACGGATAAGGGGGATCCTCGCGGTATTTTTGAGGTTGTAGATAGGGGAATAAGTTCCATTTAATTTGACACGGAATTTTCTGTTTGATAGAAAAAGTTAAACATTCTAGGCCCGACTTTTCACTCTGTTAATTTATTTAATATAACATGGATTCCAATTCTATCAAATCCTTTTTCAAAGTCTATTAATAGAATTGAAACATGGTTTTTGTTCGATAGGGCAGAAGAAACAAAATAGTCTATGTGTAAAAGTGAATCCATAGTGCAGCGCCCCTGTCTAAATGCTGCTTGGTTTATGTGTATAAGGTTTCGTTTTACCAAGAACCAAGATAATCGTTTTGAGATAATTTTCTCCAGTACCTTTCCCGTACATGGAAGGAGGGATATGGGGCGGTATGAATCGGCTTGGGTTGGGTCCTTCATTGGTTTTGGTACCGGTATGGTACTTGTTGTTTTCCACATTTGTGGAATGATACCTTGGCTAAAAATGTGATTAAACAGGGAGAGAAGACGTTTTTTTTCAGAATTGGTGGGGCATTCTTCAACATAACAAAAGAAATACGGTCGAAGCCTGGGGTTTTTCCTTTGGCTGAGCTGAGAGAACTTTCCATTTCGATATAATTAATGGGAACTTCTATAAGGCTAGCTGAGAAGTCGGTGTTATGGGGGGATGTTATATTATCGGTTGTGGTGGATTTCATTCGGAGAAAATCAGAATGAAAGTTTTTGTCGTCTGTATAGGCGGACCAAGTATTTCCAAAGTGTTTAGCTATTTCAATTGGCGAGTCTAGCGTACCTGTCTCTGATTTGATGATTTTAATTTTGTGAGGAGTATAATTGCCCGTGAGGGATCTTACCAGCCCAGAGTTTTTTTTTGAGGAGGCACTTGGGTTAATGTTGGATGTAAACTGTTTTACGAAATAGGGCATTGGCTTTACGATAGGAGATGAGGTTTGAATCATTTGGGTACTTTTTGAATCTTTTCCAAGCACTTTGCTTTTCTTGCCTAAGTTCGTTGAGCTCTTTGTTCCACCAAGGGACCATCGATTTTTTTGATTTGTGCTGTGATTGGGGGATTGCCGTATTTGCTGCGTATCGGATAGACCTTTGAATTAAAGCTGCTTCTTTGTTTATATTCGTGGACGGTTCTTTATGGGATAAAAACTCTGTAACCTTGTCTTGGAATAATGGCCAGTTGGTTCTGTCAGTGTGATATTTTGGTGGGATTTTTATATTTTGATGGCCATATACGAAAGATATTGTAATATGCGAGCTACGGCTCGAGTAGATAAAACGATATTCTGTGAAATTCATTTCTTTATTTTCTAGTCTATAGAACAATTCAGTTCACACTATACTATTCTTCGCAAATTCTTTTCTTACAAGGTCTCTTTCCTCTCAAATCACTTTATCTCCTTTCAATTACTTAATTCACAAATCCAAACTAATTACTTCTTCTTGTTAACTCTCAACTTTCAATTTATCACAAAATTACAACTTCGCCCATTATCACTTTTCCAATCTCTTCGCCACGGTTCTAAACCAACTGCCTCCTTTCGATCGCCATCTGTCCTTATATAGCAGAAGTTTCTGATAGCCAGAAACTTCTAGCAAATTCTTCGACCACTGGAACAGAAAATTCTGATGTAATAATTCCAGGATGACAATCATTTCTTCCAGTTATAATTCTCTCTTTATCTGTGGCATTGTCAGCTATTGCAGACACGAACCTCGCATGGAAGTACAGTTTGGAATGAGCTGGAGGAGCGTAGTTATTATTCTACATTATTGTTGCATACTTTTAGATGATGTTACAATATCATAGTAACGACGGGGTAATGGTCACTGCCGTGTAAATCTGGTAGCAATATCCACGTAGTATTGGGACAAAGCTGGGACGAAATGAAAGTTAGGTCCATGTGGGTAAAGGTTTTATGTGGGCTGGCCGTCATTTAGTATGGTCAGGTTCGAATTATTTATAAACTGCTCGATTATTTTACCCCGGCTGTTGCTGCAAGGGAAACCCCATAGGGGGTCCATGAATTAAAGTCACATGTGCGAATTACAGGGGTTTGAATGCTGTTGATAATATTGTAATATGCGAGCTACAGCTCGAGTAGATAAAACAATATTAAGGTCTCTGTCCTCTCACATCACTTTATCTCCTTTCAATTACTTAATTCACAAATCCAAACTAATTACTTCTTCTTGTTAAATCTCAACTTTCAATTTATCACAAAATTACAACTTAGCCCATTATCACTTTTCTAATCTCTTCGCCACAGTTTAAAAACTACTGCCCCCTTTTGATCGCCATCTGTCCTTATATAGCAGAAGTTTCTGATAGCCAGAAACTTCTAGCAAATTCTTCGATCACTGGAACAGGAGAAATTCCAAGATGACAATCATTCTTGCAGTTATAATTCCCTCTCATCCGTGATATTATCCGTCTCTTTCGTAGACATGAACTGTGGAAACCGCAGACACGAACCTCGAATGAAAGGACACTTCGAACCAAAATTCTGCCAGAATGAAAAGACACTTCGGAATTTGTTGCATCATACTTTTAGGGAGCGTAGTTATTATTATGCTACAATATTATGAAGCTCCCTGCAGGAAAATTGTTGATCGGGTTTAATATATACTGATATGATAGTCACTTTGGTCTTTAATTCAACTTCGACAGCTATTGCGGATATATTGGAGTTAATCTTGATAAATCTATGTGGGATAGATTTGTAAACGAGCAGACAGGTGCCCTGTTTTGATGCGATATATATATTGTATATATAATTTAGAATTTGCTGTGCAATTTATTTTTTGAATATATTAATTCCACTTTAATATTTAAATCTAGATTATAAACATTTGGGTTCCTTTGTACAAAATATTGCCTTTTAGTCGCAAGTGAAAATGGCACAGTTGCTTTATGTCATTACATGGCCAGTGATACCAATTCTAGTCATATATAGCTGCTTTAGCTATTTGGTGTGTCTTAACTCCTGAAAACTCATTCAAACCATTACAACCTAGCTGAACTGCACTCAATAAGTACTAATATCCGCAAGCCATATTCGTGTCAATTTGATATGTACAGCGACATTTGTGTATGGTCGTTTTTTGTTGATTATTTTTTTGAGCGCGTAGTGAGATGTAGCCTTAATCGACATTTGCTGTTGGCAATACTGGGCATGACATCTGTTATTGGCGGCATATTGTAGAGAATCCGCTGGTTTTGTGTTCGGTTTTTTGATCGTCGTTTCTCAATTATTTTATTATTTCATATATAAAGACTATAAATTACCATGGGAATTCTAGGCTTATCAAAACTAATCGCAGATGTTGCACCATTTGCTGTAAAAGAGGGTGAAATGAAGAATTTTGTTGGTAAGGCTTTATTACAACACTGGAAATTACAACGAAATAAGGAATTTTGTAAATCTAGGCCGCAAAATTGCTATTGATGCTTCTATGTGCTTGTACCAATTCCTTATCGCTGTTCGAAGTGAAGGTATGCCTTGGAAACGTAAACTTTCATAAATTTAAATCAAATTTTCTCTAGGTGTCCAATTAACTACGGTGGATGGTGAAACTACCTCCCATCTAATGGGAATGTTCTATAGAACAATTCGACTGCTAGAGAATGGCATTAAACCAGTTTATGTGTTTGATGGCAAACCACCAGATCTAAAGTCAGGGGAGTTGGCAAAACGTGCCGAACGTCGTGAGGAAGCTCAAAAGGCCTTGGAGAAAGCCACCGAAGTTGGAGATGAGGCTGACATGGACAAGTTCAATCGCAGATTGGTTCGTGTCACCAAAGAGCATGCTGCCGAGGCGAAGGAGTTGCTGAAACTGATGGGTATTCCATATGTAGACGCACCATGTGAAGCAGAAGCACAGTGTGCAGCACTAGTCAAAGCCGGAAAAGTGTACACCACAGCTACGGAAGACATGGATGCTCTTACCTTTGGCTCATCCATTATGCTAAGGCATTTAACGTTTAGTGAGGCCAGAAAGATGCCAGTCAAGGAGTATAGCTATGAGAAAATCCTGAAGGGGTTTGAACTCAACTCGAAGGAGGAAAACAAGCTAGCTGACCTTCATTATAGTGTGCCTATACGGTATCATTTTATAGATCTATGCACCCTCCTTGGATGTGATTACTGTGACAGCATCAAAGGTGTTGGCCCTAAGCGAGCCATTGAGATGATCAACACATACAGAGACATTGAATCCATTCTAGAAAACATTGATAGGAAAAAGTATCAGATTCCGGAGAATTGGAACTATGAGATTGCCAGGCAATTGTTTGTTACCCCAGATGTTACTGACCCAGTGGAGATTGATGTGATGGAGAAGTACTTTTTTCTGTCTAAAGAGTTTGATATCTGCTCAGCTTTTCTGCTTGTGGTTCAGCAATCTAAAATTTCAGGAGTTTTTACCAAGATACCAGACCAGTAGCGGTTTTCTGGGGTCGATCGTCATCTAATCTCCATAAGGGCGTCATTTTTGGAGTCAACACTTGCATATTTCTTTCATGAAGGTAGCTTAAAGTTGCTATAATAATTTGGCAGTGAACGTGAATTTCTATCAACTATTGGAGGCTCTTCAGTACGCAAATTTCAAGTGAACTATGGTCCTCTAATCCACATAATTATTTTTTTTTTTTTATTTCAAACATCTTTCACAATAATATTGTACAATTCAATAACTAATAGCCAATTCAAATAATTAAATAATAATAATTTTAAATAATTAAATAATTTTTATTTTTTATGAATTTTCAACCAAATATCTAAACAAAACAGCCTCAAAACGTTTACTGCCACTGAGTTGCCTTATATCTAGGGGCAAGGAGTTATACTGCTTGATAACATAAACGAAAAATTGCCGTTCTGAAGTCGTGCATATACATACAATCTTGGGTTGTATTATTATGAAGGAGCGTTTGGACACTGGCAACTCTATTTTTTCATATAGATAGTACGGCTCTCTGGTTCTTAATAAGTTATTCAATGTTTTAAGTCCAAATATTTTCTAAATATGTGTGTAGGTCAAGTCCTAAAATATCTTTTAAGTGATGTTTTCTTGTGAATGATTAACAATTTACTAAAATGACTAGCAGCTCTTTGGCAGTCAACGTGAATTTCTATCAACTATTGGAGGCTTTTCAGTACACAAATTTCAAGTGAACTTTTCAATCCACATAATTTTTTTTTTTTTAATCGCATTAATGCTAATTTGTGACTAAAGTTTATCAATTGGCATCTTTGAAATAACCTGTGAACATGAATTTCTATCAACTATTGTAGCATTTGAGCAGTAAAATGAACCATTTCATTCCAGGGCATCCTCGGATGAGGATGATTAGTACTTAGCAATCCGAAAATCGGAATGCTATATTCGAGAATCGAAAAACTTCTTCTATAGAACAATTCGACTGCTAGAGAATGGCATTAAACCAGTTTATGTGTTTGATGGCAAACCACCAGATCTAAAGTCAGAGGGAAGAGTTGGCAAAACGTGCCGAACGTCGCGAGGAAGCTCAAAAGGCCTTGGAGAAAGCCACCGAAGTTGGAGATGAGGCTGACATGGACAAGTTCATTCGCAGATTGGTTTGTGTCACCAAAGAGCATGCTGCCGAGGCGAAGGAGTTGCTGAAACTGTTGAGAAAGAGATTTCTTAGCGATCGGTTGTGTTTTTTATAAGCTCTATTGTATTTCTTTGAAACTGTGTGGGTTTTTTTCTGAAAAGCCCAATGGATGGTTTTTGTAGCAAGTGCGACCGAGGTTTCAGCCACGATGACAGCCAACTCGTACCATGCAGTGGATTTTGCAAAAAAAAATTCCACAGAAAATGTTGCGAGGGCCAAATCACGGAGTATGATGTCGGACTTTTAAAGAAGAATCGGAACCTAGGTTACTATTGCAATGAATGTATTGTGCTACCGAAGCAAATATTAAAACAATTTGAAGCATTAATGTAAAGTAAATCAATCAAAATACGAACTCTTGGTTGAACTTTTAAATAAAAATACGAATTTAATAAACGAAATTCAAAATAATGTTAAGAGTGAACTGTTAAAACTGAGTGACAAAGACAATAAACAAATTAAAGAGAGTGTTCAAAGTGTTACGGAAACAATAACGGAAATCAAAAATCAAATCTCGAAAAATATAGCTGGAAGTGAAAGAGACATGCAACTAAAACAAAGTGTTGATCATATTTAAAAGTCTGTGAGTGCACACAAGAAATAAAAAAGAAGAACTACGATTCGGAAAATCCGGTAAAAAATAAACATCATACACTGTATTCGGATGTAGAGAAGAAAAATTAATCGTCTGTCCTTGTCTATCCCATAAAGAAACAAGAGTCTAACGAAACGACAAAAACAAATAAAATTAAACATAGATCCTACTAGCGTAAATGTAAATAATGTGGTGAACAAAAATAGTGGCGGCGTTGCCATCAAGTGTGGTGATAAAGATTCATCAGAAAAATTAAAAAATGAAATAGAGAGTAAATTAAAGGGTGATTATAATGTTATAGTGCCAACAATGTTTAAACCAAAAGTGTGTGTGATGAACCTGGAAAACGATGAACTTGTAAACGAAGTGGTGAACAAAATTAAAAAAACAAAATCCTGAATTAAACAACTGTGATATTAAATTAATGAGCTCGTTTACCAATAATAAAAAATGGAGAAATTTGAATGTAATTCTTGAAGTTGATAGCAATGGTTTAAAAAAATAATTGAATTAGAGTACTTAAAAGTAGGGTGGTTAAAATGTCCAGTTAGAGAATACTTGAATTTGCGAAGATGTTATAAATGCCACGGCTTCAACCATAAAGCAAGTGTTTGTAAAAATAAAATATCGTGTAGGAAATGTGGTGGTGAACATTCTATTAAGGATTGTACTAGTCATGAAATTAAGTGTCCAAATTGTGTAAGAATGAATGATTCTTTAGGGATGAATGCTAGTTGTGACCATGAAGCGAATGATAAATGTTGTCCTGTGTTTCTACGTAAATTGAAGGTGTCGAAAGAACGGATTCAGTATTAGCAACCAAAGCAACTGTCTTATCTGTGTGCTAATGTACAAGGACTTACAAACAATTTCAACGAAATTGAAGTATTAGTGAAGGACAACAGTTTTGAAATCCTTACTTTTTGTGAAACCCATTTAACAGAAAATATAAGTGACGAAGAGATAAGTCTATTAGAGTACTCGGTGTTGGGGTGTGATAGTACTAGTCGTCATACAGGTGGTGTGGTTCTATATATCAAAAAAGGTTTACAGTATAGATTAATAAATCAAGTAGATATTGAGATGAAAATTTGGAGTTTGTGTGTTGAAATCTATTTAAATTCCTTTCGAGAAATGGTAGCAGTGTTCTACAGATCACCTAGTAGCTCTGAACGCGAATTCTGTACTCTTTTTTTCTGAATGGATTGATATGGCTCTGCACACAAATCTTAATATAATAGTGTTTGGAGATTTTAATATTAATTTGCTATCTACTAATAATACGTATACAAAGGCTATCAACGAAATTCTAATAAAAAACAATTGTAAACAAATAATTAACAAACCAACCAGGATTTTAGAATCGACAAGATCTTTAGTTGATTTTGTAATAACACCTATTGAGAGAAATATTTGGGCAGATACAATCCCTGAACTAAAAATTAGTGATCACGAATCAATTGTAATAAAAGTAAATGTGGCTGACAAACAAATTAGAAAAGTTAACAAATATATCGATATATTTAAGTATAAGAAAGCTGAAATCCAGAGTCTAATTAGTGATAAGTGCGCCCAAATGACTGATCAGACTGACTTTAATGTGTTATCTGAAGTATTATAAAATAGTTTAATGTATTGTGTAAAAAAACAGACTATTCGTAAGAAAATCGCGTTTTGTGAGGACAAATGGTTCACCAATGAACTTAGAACTCTAAAACACAAAAAAATTCAATATTTTCAAAAGGCGACTATATTTAATTTTGCATCAGACTGGGAAAGTTATAGAAGTATACGAAACCTGTACAAAAATAAATTACATTTTGCTAAAAAGAACTATATATGTAACAAAATCGGATCATGTGAAACCCAAAAGTCTATGTAGAAAGCTATAAATGACTTGGTGTTAAAGCAGAAAAAAGAAATCAGTGAACTTGCCAACAAGTTTAATTCTTACTTTATAGAAAGTGTAAACGCTATCAGTAAGTCCATAGCGACAAATAATACCTCTTCGATTTTTAATTTAACGGAACATCAAACGATATTTAAGTTTAGACAAATAGATTTGAGTGAACTACGGTTAATATGCAAAAAGATTAACAATAAAAATGCGTTACATCTAAATATACAAATTATTTTGAATTGTTTTGATATTATTGGTAAAATAATACTTCGAATCGTAAACGAGTCGTTTAATCGTGGTGAATTTCCTAGAAACTTAAAAGAATCGATAGTTGCTCCAATACCCAAGGAGTCCGGTACAAAAATGTGTGACAAATTTAGGCCCATTAACATAATGCCTATTTTAGAGAAAATAGTGGAAAATTGTGCTCATCAATATGTGTGTAATAATAAATTATTGATCGACAACCAATCGGGCTTTCGTCATTATCACTCCTGTGAAACGTCCCTAAATTGGTTAGTGATGACCTTTAAAGAACAAAGACACAGTGGTAACAAAATTATAGCATTATTTTTAGATTTTCAGAGAGCATTTGAAACAATTGATAGAGATATATTAATACAAAAGCTGTCAAAATATGGTGTCAAAGGTAACGAGCTTATGTGGTTTAAGTCTTATTTGTTTGATCGTACTCAAAAAAAACTAGTGTAAACTGTGCAATGTCTAGTGCCAAAAATACATGTTTCGGTATACCGCAAGGCCTCGGTCCCTTATTATTTTTAATTTACATAAATGATATCCGTAAAGTGTTAAGAAACAGTCAAATATCCCTATTCGCTGATGATGCCTTAATGTTTGTAAGTGGTAAAGCTTTAAATGACCTTAAAGAGCATATTGAGAATGACTTAAAAAACCTTTGTGTATGGCTGCAACAAAACAAACTAAAAAGTAATGTAAACAAAACTAAATGTATGGTTATAAATAGTTACGAATGTATTAATTTAAAAATATATGGTGAAGAGATTGTACAAGTTAATGAAATAAAGTACCTCGGTGTAATATTAGACAGTAAAATGAACTTTAATAGCCATATGATGTACATAACTAAAAAAATTTCCAAAAAAGTGTCCTTTCTTGCAAGAATGAGAAAAAATATAACAACCATTGGTGCAATTAACATATATAATACTATAATTAAACCACACTTTGAGTTCTGCTCTACTATTTTGTTTATGGGGAATAATGAACACGTAGATCAACTGCAGGTGCTGCAGAATAAAGCGATGAGAACAATTCTTCGATGTAGCTATTATATATAATAGAAACTGATACTAAATAAATAAAATACATACATACAACTGATGGGTATTCCATATGTAGACGCACCATGTGAAGCAGAAGCACAGTGTGCAGCACTAGTCAAAGCCGGAAAAGTGTACGCCACAGCTACGGAAGACATGGGTGCCCTTACCTTTGGCTCATCCATTATGCTAAGGCATTTAACGTTTAGTGAGTCCAGAAAGATGCCAGTCAAGGAGTATAGCTATGAAAAAATCTTGAAGGGGTTTGAACTCAACTCAAAGGAGGTAAACAAGCTAGCTGACCTTCATTATAGTGTGCCTATACGGTATCCTTTTAGTTTATAGATCTATGCATCCTCCTTGGATGTGATTACTGTGACAGCATCAAAGGTGTTGGCCCTAAGCCAACGATCAACACATACAGAGACATTAAATCCATTCTAGAAAACATTGATAGGAAAAAGTATCAGATTCCGGAGAATTGGAACTATGAGATTGCCAGGCAATTGTTTGTTACCCCAGATGTTACTGACCCAGAGGAGATTGATGTTATGGAAGAAGTATTTTTTTCTGTCTAAAGAGTTTGATATCTGCTCAGCTTTTGTGCTTGTGGTTCAGCAATCTAAAATTTCATTAGTTTTGACCAAGTTACCAGACCAGTAGCGGTTTTCTGGGGTCGATCGTCATCTAATCTCCATAAGAGCGTTATTTCTGGAGTCAACACTTGCATATTTCTTTCATGAAGTTAGCTTAAAGTTGCTATAATAATTTTTAGACGCGCGGAGCAATATCAAATTAAACAGTCTAAGCAAATCGAATCTAAGGCGTTTCTCAGTTCTCTTGCGCTACAATGTGTGCTGAAGTTCGGGCTTCCTTTATTATTAGGCTGTGTCTAAGTACCGGGTAACTGTGTCGCCTTGTGATAAATTCGATATGTTTGATGAAGTGCACAGTGAAGAAATGTTCTTCATTTACATTGCCTTTAGCAATAATTTAACAAATAAAAAATTAGTTCGAATTGATTGTGTTATATTTCTTATTTATTCTTTTAAGTGATGTTTTCTTGTGAATGATTAACAATTTACTAAAATGACTAGCAGCTCTTTAGCAGTCAACGTGAATTTCTATCAACTATTGGAGGCTTTTCAGTACACAAATTTCAAGTGAACTTTTCAATCCACATAATTTTTTTTTTTTTTAATCGCATTAATGCTAATTTGTGACTAAAGTTTATCAATTGGCATCTTTGAAATAACCTGTGAACATGAATTTCTATCAACTATTGTCGCATTTGAGCAGTAAAATGAACCATTTCATTCCAGGGCATCCTCGGATGAAGTTGATTAGTACTTAGCAATCCGAAAATCACTCACTTTTTTCTGAAAATTGGCACTTTGAAAGTCACTCGCTTTTCGGACATTTCATTCGTTACGTGTTTATAGCTTTGCAGATTTATGCTTTTTTTTAATCCATTAAAACGAACCATTTCATTCAAGGGCATCCTCGGATGAGGATGATTAGTACTTAGCAATCCGAAAATCGGATTGCTTTATTCGAGAATCGAAAAACTTTTTGTTGCAGGCAACAACTCAATTTTTTTTTTTTGAAAATTGGCACTTTGAAAGTCACTCGATTTTCGGACATTTCATTCGTTACGTGTTTATAGCTTTGCAGATTTACGCTTTTTTTAATCCATTTTTATGTGATAATTCGTTAAACTTATTGCTAGACAAAAAACGTTTAAAACTAGTTTATCTAACTTAACTACCTTATTCTACCTTACTGACCCTATGCGGGCGCTCTAAGCTAAACCTAATACTTAGAACTATATCTTTCGACGCAGATTTATACTTTTTTGTTGAAAGCATAAGATTTTTTTATGTAAAACGAGGAACAGGTTATTTGGAAGATGTCAGTTTTAGTTTTTTCGTTCTTAGTTTTTATTAGTTTAAGAAAAACTCTTATCAACAATTCATAAACTTAAAGATATAAATAATTTAGAATTTGCTGTGCAATTTTTTTTTTTGAATATATTAATTCTACTTTAATATTTAAATCTAGATTATTAAACATTTGGGTTCCTTTGTACAAAATATTGCCTTTTAGTCGCAAGTGAAAATGGCATAGTTGCTTTATGTCATTACATGGCCAGTGATACCAATTCTAGCCATTTATACCTGCTTTAGCTATTTGGTGTGTCTTAACTCCTGAAAACTCATTCATACCATTACAACCTAGCTGAACTGCACTCAATTAAGTACTAATATCCGCAAGCCATATTCGTGTCAATTTGTTATATACAGCGACATTTGTGTATGATCGTTTTTTGTTGATTATTTTTTTGAGCGCGTAGTGAGATGTAGCCTTAATCGACATTTCCTGTTGGCAACACTGGGCATGACATATCTGTTATTGGCGACATATTGTAGATAATCCGCTGGTTTTGTGTTCGGTTTTTTGATGGTCGTTTCTCAATTTATTATTTCATATATAAGGACTATAA
Organism: Pocota personata; assembly: GCA_963082735.1. NCBI lineage: Eukaryota > Metazoa > Arthropoda > Insecta > Diptera > Syrphidae > Pocota > Pocota personata. Next base: position 24,608,079 of record OY720432.1, read on the forward strand.
ATTACCATGGGAATTCTAGGCTTATCAAAACTAATCGCAGATGTTGCAACATTTGCTGTAAAGAAGGGTGAAATCAAGAATTTTTTTGGTAAGGCTTTATTACAACTGGAAATTACAACGAAATAAGGAATTTTGTAAATCTAGGCCGCAAAATTGCTATTGATGCTTCTATGTGCTTGTACCAATTCCTTATCGCTGTTCGAAGTGAAGGTATGCCTTGGAAACGTAAACTTTCATAAATTTAAATCAAATTTTTCTAGGAAACTACCTCCCATCTAATGGGAATATTCTATAGAACAATTCGACTGCTAGAGAATGGCATTAAACCAGTTTATGTGTTTGATGGCAAACCACCAGATCTAAAATCACGGGAGTTGGCAAAACGTGCCGAACGTCGCGAGGAAGCTCAAAAGGCCTTGGAGAAAGCCACCGAAGTTGGAGATGAGGCTGACATGGACAAGTTCAATCGCAGATTGGTTCGTGTCACCAAAGAGCATTCTGCCGAGGCGAAGGAGTTGCTGAAACTGATGGGTATTCCATATGTAGACGCACCATGTGAAGCAGAAGCACAGTGTGCAGCACTAGTCAAAGCCGGAAAAGTGTACGCCACAGCTACGGAAGACATGGATGCCCTTACCTTTGGCTCATCCATTATGCTAAGGCATTTAACGTTTAGTGAGGCCAGAAAGATACCAGTCAAGGAGTATAGCTATGAGAAAATCTTGAAGGGGTTTAAAATCAACTCAAAGGAGGTAAACAAGCTAGCTGACCTTCATTATAGTGTGCCCATACGGTATCCTTTTAATTTATAGATCTATGCATCCTCCTTGGATGTGATTACTGTGTCAGCATCAAAGGTGTTGGGCCTAAGCGAGCCATTGAGATGATCAACACATACAGAGACATTGAATCCATTCTAGAAAACATTGATAGGAAAAAGTATCAGATTCCGGAGAATTGGAACTATGAGGTTGCAAGGCAATTGTTTGTTACCCCAGATGTTACTGACCCAGAGAAGATTGATGTGAGGTTTTATGAAACCGACCTGTGTTTGTCTTAGAACTCAACTTTCTCTTTCAGCTCAAATGGACAGATCCCGATGAGGAGGGTTTGATGAAGTTTCTTTGTGGTGACCGTCAGTTTAGTGAAGATCGAATCCGAACGGGTGCTAAAAAGATTCTCAAATCAAAAAATACTTCCACTCAGGGGAGGTTGGACAGTTTCTTCAAGGTAAGACGTCGCCTGCATTGTCTTTAGAAGTCCGAAGCTAATTTTCCTGTGTATTTAAAGGTGCTTCCATCTACTATTACACCAAAGCGGAAATCTGAAGAGGTTAAGAAAGTAATTAACAAGAAAGCCAGAACATCAACCCCACGTGGAAGGAAACCAAAGTGAGCTGAAAGCTGTTGTCCCGTGGAATATATGTTTAGAAATTGTATTTGTGTTAAGTTTTAATAATACATTCGTTGCATTCAGCAACTTAGACTCGCAGATGTTTTGTAGATGTTTTGGATTTCTTATATAATATTTGGCATGACTCCTGACCGAGTCATTTAATCATCGGTTTTGGGCTACATCAACACTTTGGTACAATCTATAGAGTTCTCAGTTGTATCATACTCATTCACCCTCTTTCCTTAAAGGCCAAACATTTGAAGAAGTACCTTTTTCTGTCTAAAGAGATATCAAATCTGCTCAGCTATTCTGCTTGTGGTTCAGCAATCTAAAATCTATGGAGTTTTTACCAAGTTACCAGACCAGTAGCGGTTTTATAGGGTCGGTCGTCATCAAATCTCCATAAGGGCGTCATTTTTGGAGTCAACACTTGCATATTTCTTTCATGAAGGTAGCTTAAAGTTGCTATAATAATTTGGCAGTGAACGTGAATTTCTATCAACTATTGGAGGCTCTTCAGTAAACAAATTTCAAGTGAACTATGGTCCTCTAATCCACATAATTATTTATTTTTTTTTTATTTCAAACATCTTTCACAATAATATTGTACAATTCAATAACTAATAGCCAATTCAAATAATTAAATAATAATAATTTTAAATAATTAAATAATTTTTATTTTTTATGAATTTTCAACCAAATATCTAAACAAAACAGCCTCAAAACGTTTACTGCCACTGAGTTCCCTTATATCTAGGGGCAAGGAGTTATACTGCTTGATAACATAAACGAAAAATTGCCGTTCTGAAGTCGTGCATATACATACAATCTTGGGTTGTATTATTATGAAGGAGCGTTTGGACACTGGCAACTCTATTTTTTCATATAGATAGTACGGCTCTCTGGTTCTTAATAAGTTATTCAATGTTTTAAGTGCAAAATATTTTCTAAATATGTGTGTAGGTCAAGTCCTAAAATATTTTTTGAGAAGTTCGATACGTGATCAAAGCGCTTAAGGTTATAAACGTATCTGACAACGTTATTAAAAGTAACAGTAAGTCTTCTTTTCGTTTCGTATCCCAGGTCACAAAAAATTGCACACCCGTAAGATATAATTGGCATAATTATGCTTTTTGCTAAGTTTGTTTTAATGTGTAGTGGTGTGAACTGTTTCGATAATGATAAACATCGCAGACAGTCATAAATTTTTGCCAATTATTAATTGAATGTGGTGCTTCCAATTCAGAGTCGAATCAAACCAGATACCTAAATTCTTAGCTTTGTCGACATATTCCAGTTTTGTGTTCTCCAAAAATAGGGGTGGAAAATAACTGACTTCAAGCACTTAGATTTTCTAGGGTTTATTTGAAGATAATTAGTATCGGACCATTGCAGAATATTTTCAAGATCTCTGTATAATCCATAAGCTCCATCTTCTATCATTCCAAGTTTACAGCTAAGATAAATTTGCACGTCATCCGCGTACATGTGTAAAGATGTATGCTTAACTGCTAGTGGAAGGTCATTTATAAAAATTGAGAATAAAAGCGGGCCCAATATAGAGCTTTGGGGTACTCCCGACGACAACTCGATGAAGCATGATTTACTTCTCCCTACAACAACAGCTTGTCTCCTTCCATTGAGGTATTAGAGCATCAAGTCAGCTGCCATTTGAGAAAAACGAAACTAACTATTTAGTTTGGAAACAAGTACCCTATGGTTTACCGTGTCAAAGGCCTTCGAGAAATCATGGTCATAGTCCATGGCGAATCTAATATCATCCGTGACTTTAAGACCAGCTGAAACACAACTATGTTTTGCTCTAAAACCTGACTGGAGACCACTCAAAAGATTTTTATTTTTAATAAAACTCAATGTTTGTTCATGCAAAAATTTTTCCAAAATCTTAGATAGATATGGTAGTATTGATATTGGCCTAAATTCAGATGAGGATGAGCGAGTAGCAGGTTTTTTTTTACAATGGGTGTAACTTTGGCAACCTTCCACGCCATTGCGAAAGAGCTAGTTAAAATAATTGTGTTATAGATGTGTGTAAGAGTTAGAAGTATGTGGGACAGTATTATTTTAATGAATTGAGGGTCTATGTTATCAAGACCCATCGCTTTAGACTTTATCTAAGTATAGCCCTTACAACATCAGTCTCATCTATTCTATAGAACTGAAAACTTTCTTCATTATATGAGTTTGTGGTAATTTCAGCTGAGCTTGGAACTATGAAATTAATCGAGGTACATTGAACTTTTGCAAATTTATTATTAAGGAAGTCTGGATTTACATCTTCATCACAATGTTGCTTTTGACGGCCAACACCTAACTCCAGAATGTTTCTCCATGGAATTTTTGTGCCTAGATCTTTGTTAAGGCGTTCAGAGAGCACCCGAGATTTGCCATCTCTTATTTTAATACAGACCTTATTTCTCAGCATGCGAAAAAGTTCATAGAATTCATTGAGTCTGTACCGTTTCCAGCGTTTGTACGCCAGATCTGTTTGCTTCAAGAGTTCTTGAATATCACTTGAAAACCATGAACTTGTATTATACACATATTTTGTTTTGAGTGGTACATGTGTGTTAAACAGGTGGTTGATAGCATCTTGCAGAAAATTAACTTGATCATCAGCGGATGTAATAAAGTAGATTTGTTGCCAGTTTATAATAAAGAAATCTTCTCAGCTGATTTAGATTAATACTTTTAAAGTACCTATACTCGTATAAGACGGGTGTTAATTGCACATTAATTTGAAAAGTGGCAAAGATAAGATCATGATTTGAAACAACAGGCACAGGTAACGGGGAATAAAATGAGGTATTTTGAGGATTGTTGACAAAGAATAAGTCCAGCAGGGTAGTGCTAAGCCCCAAGAGTGGCCATACTTTCTAAAAATGGTCTAGGACCTTCTTTGTCGAGCAAGTTGCAGTTAAAGTCACCACATATGATTATTTCTGGGGCGGGTTTCCAATATAGGAAATTCGCTAAATTTTTTTTTTTTTTTTAATTAGTCTAAAATGGTCTAAAAAGCATAAAAAAAATTTTAAGATGAAGCTAATAGTATAAAAGAATTTTTTGAAAGGAAGTTAATACTATAGAAACAAATTTTTTTTTTTCTTCGAAATTTTACCTTGAACTATTACTTAATACCTAAAAACAAATCAAAAACAAGATCAAATAACTGTAATGTGATAAACAAAAAAAAAAATTAAATTTGGATGATTTTTGGTAATTATTTCGAAAAGCTAACTTATATCCAACAGTGGGTAAGTGGTTGGCAGCAACTGACTAATACCTTGTTTCAGCATAGCTGGGTATATTCCGTCAGTGCCAGGTGACTTGAAGCTGTCAAAAGATTAAACAGCATATTTGATAGCTTCATCCGTCGCCACGCGCGATGCAGTATACCAGCTGCGCCGAGTTGTTCGGCTCAGCCCGCTAACAGCTTCACTAGTTGAAACCGGTTGCGAACCGATGGTGACCTGATTTCCTGGGAAGTGAGTCTCCAGCAGAAGACTGAAAGCATCCGCTTTCGACTCAGTGAAAGTACCATCAGGTTTCCTGAGTGATTCCGGCTTGATTGGTTTTCCATTCTTGAGAACTTTGACCAACCTACTGGTTTCACCGAGAGTTTCGATCTTACCACAAAAATCTCTATACGAGGTACTTTTCGAAGTTCGAGATAACCTCTTATATTCTCTTTGCTTTGATCGATACAGATTCCAGTCCACCTCCGAATTTGTCTTGAGTGACCTATTTAGAAGTTTTCTGGTTTCCCTACGAATTCGTTGCAGATCTGGGTTCCACCACGGAAATGGCAGTATCGAGTCATATGGGAAGTAAGCAGACGCAACGACGTAGGTTTCCCATTTATCGTTCGTCTTGTAGCTTATAGCTGCAGCGACTAAGTCCTGGCCACAAAATTGTCCAAGCTTTGTTGCTGAGAGGGAATTTGGTACAATAAGACAAGCCCTAGGCCTTTCGGACCGCTCATCATAAAGTACCGTGTTATCACGCATACCCCCAAGGCCACAAATGCGCTTGTTCCGCACCCAAGGCTCCTGGATAGATATTATGTGAGTTTTATAGGAGTAGTAGGGAAAGCTTTTATGCTTCTTCTAGCTGATTACAAGGGTTTTATTATTTTTAAAGTTGATTGCGGACAGTGTCCATATATATACAACTCATAGTCTATTTTGCTTAAAATTAACATTTTGGTAATGGTTGAAAGAGTGTTTATATGAACACTGTTTTTTTTCTACAAGCTAAATATTTTACAACATAAGTTCTAAACAGTGTTGTTTCCAGGAGTATTTATTATTAAAGACTAATCCCAAAATTCGTAACTTACTAACATTTTCAATTTGTTTACATTGATGCTAAGTTGTGAACAATTCAGTTTACGACAAATATGAAGCAGTTTACATTTTTGGATTGACAATTTGGCGCCTGAACTTCTTTTTGACCACTCTAAAATATCTTCAATAGCGAGTTTAAACAAGATTTTGCTTCTGTTTATATCATTAAATTTACATAAAATATATATATCATCTGCATAAAGGCAGTGATCTAGTAGTTGATATTTTAATAAAATTGTGTTTATGTCTTCAAATGCAATTACAAATTAGACTACCGAGAGAGGTGATCCCTGGGGGATTCTGTTATACAATGTGTGGTTGGAAGAGTATACGTTATTTGTTTTTATGCAGAATTTTCTATTGGTTAAAAATGATTTGACGTAACCATATATCTTTCTTCCAACGCCCCATTTTATCATATTTTTCAGAACAACATGAATGCCTATTCTATCGAAAGCTTTATCAAAATCAAGGGTGAGGATTGGAACATGATTTTTAGCTGATAATGCTTTTGAAATAATCAATGTGAAGTAGGGCATCTACGCATCCTCTGCTGAATTTAAATGCTACTTGATTAGGGCTGATAAATTTGTTTGTTTCAGCAAACCATAGTAGGCGCTTAGCGATTATCTTTTCCAGGATTTTCAATAAGCGTGGGATAGTGTTCTCTAGTAAAAAAATTAGACAGTGTTCTTTCAAGTGGCGAGTTAGCCTAGTGGGTGTGGTAGTGAACCGTCAACCCAGGGACTTGGGTTCAATCCCAGCCAGGGAAAATTTTACTCTACATAAATTGAAAATTTTATTTTCCTTTTTTTTTAATAATTAAACACAAGTGTGTATACAACAAATAAGAATCAGGTGATGGATAGTGAGCGGTCCGCGCTCCCAATAGCGGGACCAGCTGACGACAAAACCGATGAGGCAGTCACATCAGGCAACCCAGTAACAGTGGCAACTAAAAGTATGGGGAAAAGGAGAAGGAGATTAAAACCATCTCAAAATTTGGTAAAGCATTCCTCCACGTCAACTTCAGCTCAACAGCTGCCCGATGGAGCGAGGGAAGGCACGCTAAGAACAGCAACAGCAGCAGCAGATAAGAAGCGGCAGAGGTCCGATGACTCTGTCGAGGTAGCATACGTCTCCGACGGTGGGGTAGGCCACTACGTTAGAGATAAAAACAACAGCTTCGCAGTTCTGGCGGCCTCCGAATCGGATGGTGAAGAAGAAGTCGAGAGTCTGAGTAGCAGCATCGGACAGCTCGAACAAAGGGTGCGTGCCATAAAGGCTAAACAAATAGCTAGAAGAGGGAGGGAGCGGCAACAGGAGCTCCTGCGCGTTGAACAACACCATCAACTACAAAAGCAGGTGCTAGAAAGCCAGCGGCAACTGCCAATACAGCCGCAAATACTGCAGCCGAAGCAGCAGCAACAACAATAGCTGAAAAAACAGCAGCAACTACAACAGCAGCAGAAAACGCAGCAGGACAAACAACAACAACCGCAGCAGCAGCCGAAACAACAGCAGCAGAAACAGCAGCAACAGCAGCAACAGCAGCAGCAGCAGAAACAACAGCAACCTCGAAGACCTCGAAGGGCAAATCGAAGAAATCGACGTTGAACATTCTCGATTCTGCTCACATGAACTTGCTGAAAGGGTGACCACGCTTGACTGGCGTATTCAAGGAGGAGGCGCACAAAGGTAATGTAGAGGGATCTGGTCACGTAAGGGTAGGAGAATTCTTTGGACCATCGTTTGACAAAGCCAAGTGATGAGTTAGCTTTACGAATTATCTCATCAATATGTGAACGGAAATTTAGTTCCCTATCGTACAATATACCAAGATCGCGGAGAGATTGAACGATGGATATAGGTTGACCATGGAGAAGCTAAAGGCGGGCGGAGGACACGTGGTGCTTACGTGATAAGGTAATGGATTGACATTTGGCGATATTGAGCTCTAAGCGATTTTGTAGGCACCAGTTCGAAAAACTATCAAGGTCTTGTTGAAGGAGGCAGTAGTCATGTGGTGAAGAGATAGCTTTGGAAAATTTGGTATCATCAGCGTACAGAGAGAGGGGAGAGTGTTTAATAACCCTCTCGACATCGTTTATGGTTAGAATGAAGAGAAGGGGACCCAGATGGTGGCCAAGAAGGGAGTCGATAAGATGGATCTGAAGCGAACTCTGTAAGAACGGTTTTCCAGGTTAGAAGATTATCCATTTTAACAATATGGGTTCGAAACCGAGGGCAGACAATTTGAAGAGGATTAGGTTATGAGATATCTTATCAAAAGCCTGACTAAAATCAGTTGCAATAACGTCGACTTTTTTGCCATTCTCTAAGGCAGACAGGGCGAAGGACACGAATTCGACTAAGTTAGTGGTAGTCGATCTACCTTTCAGAAAGCCGTGTTGGGTGGGAGAGATAAGAGACTTGCACTGAAAGCTTAAGGCTTCGTATAAAATACTTTCGAAAAGTTTGGGTAGATGAGAAAGTTTAGCAATGGGGCAATAGTTTGTTACTTCGTTCTTTGATCCCTTTTTGTGAATGGGGGTTATGAAAGAGGTCTTCCAAATCTGAGGGAATTCTCCTAGTGATAGAGACAAACGGAAGAGATGAGAGAGGGGGAGGGAGAGAATGGAAGAGCATTTTTTAAGAAAAATGGCAGAAGATTTTGTAGTTTATTTTCAATTACAGCAGGATCAAAAGGCAGGGACAGAAGGGGGCCAACGGAGAAGTTAAGAAGGTGAGTGAAGTAAGAGGGGTCTGGTTCAAAAGAGTTGCCGGCGAAGGATTGTTTAAAATAGGTCGCAAAAAAGTTGGCAATGGTTTGCGGATTAGTTGAAGATATGTTTTCAAAAGAGAGGGACGGAGGGTAAACGTCAGATTTAAATAATAAAATAACTTAGGGTCCTTTATAAGATTTGCTTTCGCGTTAATTAGGTGCCGCTGGTAGAGAGAGTTATAAAGATGATTGAATTTAAGGTAGGAACCGAGATAGTTGGAATAGTCGAAAACAGAATTGGTACGAAGGAAAGCTGCCCATAACTTGTTTCTCTTGTTACGTAAGGCGCGAAGTTTGCGGTTATACCAAGGGGGGGATGAAGATTAAGTTTTATGACGAGAAAAGGGGACATAAAGAGAAATAGAATTAAACATTTCTCTGTAAAAAATTGTGAGGGCTTCGTTTAAGGATAAGTTAGCAAAGTCAATGGAACATCTACTCAGATAGTAATTTATTTTGCGGAAATTAGCTTTATGAAAGTCGTAAGAAGTGTGAAATGCAGGAGGTGTAGATTAAAGTGGAGAATTGAAGAAAAGTGAAAGAAGAAGGGGAGGATGAAAGTTATCAATAGTTGACAGAGTTAGGGGACAAAGCGAGACTGAGGAGTTAACGGGATCAGTTGTGAATATAAGGTTTAATTGCCTTCCCATGTAATTTAAGACATTACTAACTTGACATAGACTTAAATCAGTTAGCCGATCTATGAAGAGACATTCCTTAGTGGAGTTGACATTTGAAGGGATGAAAGAGGATTCATCATCGGAAGGACTCCACTGCAGCAAAGGTAGATTAAAGTCGCTAAAAATGGGGATGTCATCGAGGGAATCAGATAGGTAAGTTGGTAAGATTCAATAGATTGATTTGCTAGAATGTAACAACACATAACGTACAGGGATCGGTGTGGAAAAGTTATTTTTATTGTAATAAAGTCGACCTTAGAAGAGGAAGAAATGGCAATGAGAGAAGAGTGAAGGTCATTATGAATGGCCAGTAGCATGCCTCGAGAGGGAGAGTCTACCAAGGGTTGGGTAGGGTCGTCGTTTCGAAAAACATTAAAAGTAGGGGGGAATAATTCTTGGCTCTTTATGTCGGGGATCAGATTGGTTTCAGTCAGAGCATAGATATCGAAAGGGAGAGCATGTAATTGGCGCAAAACAGCTTGGGTTTTCGAGCGTGGGCCTCTTACGTTCTGGTAGTAAAATGTAAGAGGAAGATTGTTGCGTAGAGACGGAGGGAGTGCTGATGATAGTGGCAGTTTATGGAAGAAAAAATTTGTTGTGGTCACTTCGGCTTCGTTGGAGATGTTGCGTTCTTTTAGAGTGTATGCAGTTGCCAAAAGCAGCAAGGTCATTTGCTACTTTTTGAGGAGACAAATTAAAAATCTCGTGGAACTTGATATAGATTTTCTTGAGACTGTCTATTTCAATGGGGAGGCCTTCCTGCTGAATGGAAACCATGACACTTGTTTTGGTTTTACCCTCATAGCAAACTGAGTCAGATTTGTCATGAAGATACGCGAGAAAGAGACGTATATTCTCGTAAACCCTTTTTTCTCTTAGCCTGGAGAGTGCGTAGCGACATTCTGTGGTGTCGATGATTTGCTGTGTTAGTTTAACTAGAGGCGGTAAAACCGGATCAAGACTGGGAGCAGTGGAGGAAGAGTTTGAAGAGAAAGGTGCATTAGATGAGACATTAGCTGTGGGGTTCAGAATATGAGAGCTGATAAAGTTAGGGTATTTGGCTCCAGTTGTGAGATTGAAAAAGAATTGGTGGTGAGGGCAGGTGGCGCGGAGGGTTGTAGCGGTTGAGAGGAGCCAGTGTGAGAAGTTGGGTTTAATTTAAACGAAACTCGCTTGTGTATGGGCTTCGGTGGCGCGGCGACATTAAGTGCATTTAAAGAAGAAGAAGAAGACGTTTGTTTAGGTATGGTAGGGGGGGTAAATTTGGGGAATAATTTAGTTTTTAGGAACCAGTTAGTGTCAGATTTGGGTCGGGAGTTGGAAACAGGTTTTGGATGCTTATTACTAATCTTAGATTTATTTACAGTCTTATCATTAATGCAGAGTTTATCGGTCGATTTCCTGATGCGCATCTTACCAAGCTTGAAGTCAGTACCAGTAGATCTTTGAAATATCCATTCGTATCGAGACGGTAAGTCGAATTTGAAATTTCAATTACTCTTGTGGCTGGATGGCAGGAGCATTATGCATTGGTTAATGGTAATACCAAATCTCTTTTTGAAAAATTGTGTAATCCATGGGACATCCGCGTAGTGAGGGGCGCCTTTGATGAGGAAGGTAGTGAGCATCTGGTTCTCCAACCTTAGCTTGTCCAATCTGCGCTGCCACTCAGAAGGTGTCCATGTAGTGCCAAACTGTTTGGTGAGTTTACGTGGGGCGCCAGCGGGAGGAGACAACGTTACCGTGACTTCAGATTCGTGAGTTGTAACACTTGCGTTGGAGTTATCCGTTTGAACCATCCGTTGGAGACAGGAAGGTGGAGATGAGGGCGGCTCCACTTCGGTATCTAATAGTTCAGCCAAAATTGACGTGTTGTACTGAACAATTGGGCGATGCTGAATATGGTTTGATACATGATCAATTTTGCTGCATATTGTTCCAATGCTATCCTCAATATCAGAAAAAGTCGAACGTACCACGGTTAATTCGTCGCCGACATCACTAATTTTATCGAAAATCACTTCGAGCATAGGATCAGGTTGCTTGGGAGATGGTTGATTGATCGAGGGGGCTTGGAAATGAAAATCTAAGTCGTCACGCATTGTGTTAATAACCTCGCACGTATTTTGGTGTGCGATAATTTGCGCATCCGATTTTGTTTTGAGATCTCATATCACAGTATTGAGGTGACACAAGGTGGTTTCATCGTTATTAGATCTTGCGGAACTCAAGGGCGCGTCAGCGAACAGTTATACAATCGCGAAGTGGGTCAAAAAATAAGCAGCAAATTGCTTTTGTGGCGAAAAATGACAAATTAACAATGAATTAATTTGCGGGGCAAAAAGAAAAATGCGACTGAATACGGCGGCGGTTGAATAACCTTTGGCAGCGAACACATTGTAAAATGTTTTCGCTCCTTCTTAATTTTTCCCATGCGAAAACCTGGTAGTCTAGGACTTTAATACTCCTTAGACCATCCGGCTTGCTATTGGGTGAAAGCTGAACTAAGAAGAATTGCAGTCTCCGCTTCTCCCTTTTGGCCCTAACTGTGGTGAATGGCTTGACCCCTACAAATTCGAGCTCGTTGCACTCTTTCTCTTTAAGCAGCGCAAGGAACGTCTCCCGATCAGTAGACGGATCTATCCCCCCCAGCAGCATTGTTTGCAGCTTTTCCCCTTTCGGGGTGAAGGAGAAGAACTCCGTCGTCGTGTCCTTTAACAAATCTTTAATTTGTTTATACTGTCCCACTGTATTGCAGTGGATAGCGTGCCTGTCTTCATTTAAACGTTTAGTAGAAAAATTGTTGCCAATGACCGACTTACATAGTTTAATAGTGTCCATAAGCTCAATCTTGTAGGTATTGATACCTGCTTTTGTAGTTGCTGGTATTGTTCAACGCGCTGGAGCTCCTGTTGCCGCTCCCTCCCTCTTCTAGCCTTTATGGCACGCACCCTTTGTTCGAGTTGTCTGATGCTGCTACTCAGACTCTCGACTTCTTCTTCACCATCCGATTCGGAGGCCGCCAGAACTGCGAAGCTGTTGTTTTTATCTCTAACGTAGTGGCCTACCCCACCGTCGGAGACGTATGCTACCTCGACAGAGTCATCGGACCTCTGCCGCTTCTTATCTGCTGCTGCTGTTGCTGTTCTTAGCGTGCCTTCCCTCGCTCCATCGGGCAGCTGTTGAGCTGAAGTTGACGTGGAGGAATGCTTTACCAAATTTTGAGATGGTTTTAATCTCCTTCTCCTTTTCCCCATACTTTTAGTTGCCACTGTTACTGGGTTGCCTGATGTGACTGCCTCATCGGTTTTGTCGTCAGCTGGTCCCGCTATTGGGAGCGCGGACCGCTCACTATCCATCACCTGATTCTTATTTGTTGTATACACACTTGTGTTTAATTATTAAAAAAAAGGAAACTAAAATTTTCAATTTATGTAGAGTAAAATTTTCCCTGGCTGGGATTGAACCCAAGTCCCTGGGTTGACGGTTCACTACCACACCCACTAGGCTAACTCGCCACTTGAAAGAACACTGTCTAATTTTTTTACTAGAGAACACTATCCCACGCTTATTGAAAATCCTGGAAAAGATAATCGCTAAGCGCCTACTATGGTTTGCTGAAACAAACAAATTTATCAGCCCTAATCAAGTAGCATTTAAATTCAGCAGAGGATGCGTAGATGCCCACATTGATTATTTTATTTCAAAAGCATTATCAGCTAAAAATCATGTTCCAATCCTCACCCTTGATTTTGATAAAGCTTTCGATAGAATAGGCATTCATGTTGTTCTGAAAAATATGATAAAATGGGGCGTTGGAAGAAAGATATATGGTTACGTCAAATCATTTTTAACCAATAGAAAATTCTGCATAAAAACAAATAACGTATACTCTTCCAACCACACATTGCATAACGGAATCCCCCAGGGATCACCTCTCTCGGTAGTCTAATTTGTAATTGCATTTGAAGACATAAACACAATTTTATTAAAATATCAACTACTAGATCACTGCCTTTATGCAGATGATATATATATTTTATGTAAATTTAATGATATAAACAGAAGCAAAATCTTGTTTAAACTCGCTATTGAAGATATTTTAGAGTGGTCAAAAAGTTCAGGCGCCAAATTGTCAATCCAAAAATGTAAACTGCTTCATATTTGCCGTAAACTGAATTGTTCACAACTTAGCATCAATGTAAACAAATTGAAAATGTTAGTAAGTTACGAATTTTGGGATTAGTCTTTAATAATAAATACTCCTGGAAACAAAACTGTTTAGAACTAATGTTGTAAAATATTTAGCTTGTAGAAAAAAAACAGTGTTCATATAAACACTCTTTCAACCATTACCAAAATGTTAATTTTAAGCAAAATAGACTATGAGTTGTATATATATGGACACTGTCCGCAATCAACTTTAAAAATAATAAAACCCTTGTAATCAGCTAGAAGAAGCATAAAAGCTTTCCCTACTACTCCTATAAAACTCACATAATATCTATCCAGGAGCCTTGGGTGCGGAACAAGCGCATTTGTGGCCTTGGGGGTATGCGTGATAACACGGTACTTTATGATGAGCGGTCCGAAAGGCCTAGGGCTTGTCTTATTGTACCAAATTCCCTCTCAGCAACAAAGCTTGGACAATTTTGTGGCCAGGACTTAGTCGCTGCAGCTATAAGCTACAAGACAAACGATAAATGGGAAACCTACGTCGTTGCATCTGCTTACTTCCCATATGACTCGATACTGCCATTTCCGTGGTGGAACCCAGATCTGCAACGAATTCGTAGGGAAACCAGAAAACTTCTAAATAGGTCACTCAAGACAAATTCGGAGGTGGACTGGAATCTGTATCGATCAAAGCAAAGAGAATATAAGAGGTTAACTCGAACTTCGAAAAGTACCTCGTATAGAGATTTTTGTGGTAAGATCGAAACTCTCGGTGAAACCAGTAGGTTGGTCAAAGTTGATGGAAAACCAATCAAGCCGGAATCACTCAGGAAACCTGATGGTACTTTCACTGAGTCGAAAGCGGATGCTTTCAGTCTTCTGCTGGAGACTCACTTCCCAGGAAATCAGGTCACCATCGGTTCGCAACCGGTTTCAACTAGTGAAGCTGTTAGCGGGCTGAGCCGAACAACTCGGCGCAGCTGGTATACTGCATCGGGCGTGGCGACGGATGAAGCTATCAAATATGCTGTTTAATCTTTTGACAGCTTCAAGTCACCTGGCACTGACGGAATATACCCAGCTATGCTGAAACAAGGTATTAGTCAGTTGCTGCCAACTCTGAAGAGAATTTTCACTGCTGGCTTGGCACTGGCATATATACCAACCCCCTGGCGAACAGTTAGAGTAGCTTTCATACCGAAAATCGGCAGAGATGACTACTCTCTCACCAAGAGCTTCAGGCTGACTGACGTCTGACGTCCTTCCTGCTGAAAAGCATAGAAAGACTGGTTGAGTCAAAGTTGCTTTGAGGGTACATCCTCTGTCAGAGATGCAACATGCCTATCAACGCGGAAAATCCTGCGAGACTGCTCTTCAAAATCTGGTCAGCAGAATAGAATGTGCGCTTGACAGGAAAGAATACGCGATAGGCGTTTTCATAGACATTGAGTGTGCTTTTGACAATGCGACTTTTGACAGCATGTGTAGCTCCGCCAGAAGTCACGGCGTAGAAGAATCACTAGTGTTGTGGATAAAAGCAATGCTGGTGAACAGAACATTGACTGTAGATGCGGATTGTGGCCGGCGTGTCATGGCATTTGTAAATAGGGGCTGCCCACAAGGCGGTGTTCTGTCTCTACTGCTTTGGTGCAAGCTGGTTGACTCCCTGTTGAACACACTCAATAGTTCTAACGTCTACGCTCAAGCATACGCAGATGATGTCGCCGTTCTGTCTGTCGGATCGTGCTTAGCGACTGTTTATGCTAAGGTGCAGATCGCCCTAGACGCAATCGACGTTTGGTGCGCTAGGAATGGGCTTTCAGTTAATCCTCTCAAAACCGAAGTGGTTCTCTTTACGAGAAGGACGAAATTGACTGGTCTGACTCAGCCGGTGCTAAAAGGCGTCACTATCGAATTCTCCAAGGAAGCCAAATATTTAGGAGTAATCTTAGATAGCAAGCTTCTTTGGACGAAACATGTCGAGCTGAAAACTTCCAAAGCCCTGTCCGCAAATCCTGTGGAGAGGGCGATGACACTGCGGAACACTTAATATGTGATTGTCCCGCCTTTGCTCGGATCAGGTGGCAGATTTTCGGTGCTGATGTGGTGAGTGCTGATGACCTAAGCTCTCTCTGAATCACTAATAATGACTCTAGCCAGTAAAAAAAAGGAAAATACCAGCAATACAACTTACTGTCAACTTTTCGTAAGTATCTCATCAGACTTAAAATCGGATGGATGGAATTTAATCTTTACTGATGGATCAAAGACGACGGAAAATACATCATTCGCTGTTTCATTTGAAAATAGATCCGTTGTCTACATTGGTTACCTGCCTGAATTTGCCTCGATATTTACAACAGCAGCTTTCGCCATCCTTCAAGCCACGAAGACAGCAATGACACGCCGAGGAAAACATATCATATGCTCCGATAGCATATCTGTATTTAAAGCTATTAAAAACAATAACAACAACACTGAGCTCATATCGGAAATCAGATATCAACTCATCAAATCGCCAAATAACATCAAGTTGATGTGGCCTCCTGGGCATGTTGGGATCCAGGATAACGAAAACGCTGACATTGCAGCTTACACGGTCAAAAATGCTCCGGTATATAGATTCAATATCTACACCAAATTAGATTTGATAAAACTGATTCAACAAACTACAAAAACTCATATCAAAAACGACTGGAGCTTATATCACCATCACTACAAGAAAGTAAACCCTGATAAACACAAACCGGTGTACCCCACAAACATCCCTAAACAAAAAATCTCTAACTTAAACGACTACGACTTGGACATACCTCAGCTTCTCATCAGCACCTTCTTACTAAAACTGCCCGCCAGTTTGTACTTCCTGCAACACCACCTTGGATTTAACACACATTTTAGAAAATTGTTCTGTATTAAAACCTATTATCAAAAATATATTTAAAAACGATTCAATTTATGAAATTCCCATAAATATAGAAAAAATCTCTGATTTTCTAACAAAAGCAAACATTGTTATATAACTTTAACTTATTATAGAGCCAATAGTCTATAGGGCTCGTTAGTCTTAATATTAGCATGTAATTTTAATTGAATGTTAATAAACAATAATAATAATAATTGATTAAAATTGTTTTTATTTCGGTTCATAAGACTCATACCTGCATTTTAATAACAGAGTATTATCTTGAATCGCACTCTCATTCTGCAATTTAGTGCTAAAACTGAGCCCAAACTTTTCCCTTTGTTACCGCAACTGTCATCCATGCCTAATCAACTACCCGGCATAGAAACTCGCGCAGCCAAACAACAACAATGCCATTCACCAACATCCCAAATGGCATATATGGCTGATGAAAAAAGGCTCAAAAGTATGGAGTTATGTATGCAGCACAAAGAATTGAAAAAATTGAGAAAATCGAGAACGACGTTTTGAGGAGGTCACTAAAACCGTTGGAGATCTGTCACACCGAGTCCAACAGCTCGAATTTAGATCAGAATCACCTGCTGCTATGCCTGATCTATTACTGCTTTCCCAAAGAATTGATGAACTCGAACGTGAAAAAATATCAGCAGATGTATCATCCGCGGAATACCAAAAAAAAAGAGACCGAAGACCTGCGTGATTTGTTTACCAAATTATGTCACTCCGTAGACTGCACCCAAGCACCTGTCCTGCAAGGCATTTTCCGCACTCGACCAACTGGTACTTCTGTTTTTGCCACCGACAAAAATTTACTGCTGAAATCGATTCATCGTCGATGGAAAACAAATAAAAACAAAACTCTTTGTTTGCGTGACGTCGGGCTGCCATCGGACAACCGCATCTATGTAAACGAAAGTTTAACATCATGTAACACATGATTCTACGGAAAGCTCTCCTATTAAAACGACATGGGAAGCTGGTGAGTGTTTTCACCCGTGCGGGGATAGTTCATGTACGAATCAATGCAGCAGAAAAAGCGCTTTTAATTAACGTTCTATAGACTAGAAAATAATGTAACATAATAATAACTACGCTCCCTAAAAGTATAACGCAACAAATTCCGAAGTGTCTTTTCATTCTGGCAGAATTTTGGTCCGAAGTGTCCTTTCATTCGAGGTTCGTGTCTGCGGTTAAGTCTCCACAGTTCATGTCTACGAAAGAGACGCATAATATCACGGATAAGAAAGAATTATAACTGCAAGAAATGATTGTCATCTTGGAATTATTACATCAGAATTTTTCTTGTTCCAGTGGTCGAAGAATTTGCTAGAAGTTTCTGGCTATCAGAAACTTCTGCTATATAAGGACAGATGGCGATCGAAAGGAGGCAGTTGGTTTAGAACCGTGGCGAAGAGATTGGAAAAGTGATAATGGACGAAGTTGTAATTTTGTGATAAATTGAAAGTTGAGAGTTAACAAGAAGAAGTAATTAGTTTGGATTTGTGAATTAAGTAATTGAAAGGAGATAAAGTGATTTGAGAGGAAAGAGAGCTTGTAAGAAAAGAATTTGCGAAGAATAGTATGGTGTGAACTTGAATTGTTCTATAGACTAGAAAATAAAGAAATAAATTTCACAGAATATCGTTTTATCTACTCGAGCCCTAGCTCGCATATTACAATAGAGAAATAAATTTCACAGAATATCGTTTTATCTACTCGAGCCGTAGCTCGCATATTACAGTATTAACTTCCTTTCAATAAATTTTTTTTATACTATTAACTTCCTCCACGTAGATCAACTGCAGGTGCTGTAGAATAAAGCGATGAGAACAATTCTTCGATGTAGCTATTATATATAATAGAAACTGATACTAAATAAATAAAATACATACATACAACTGATGGGTATTCCATATGTAGACGCACCATGTGAAGCAGAAGCACAGTGTGCAGCACTAGTCAAAGCCGGAAAAGTGTACACCACAGCTACGGAAGACATGGATGCTCTTACCTTTGGCTCATCCATTATGCTAAGGCATTTAACGTTTAGTGAGGCCAGAAAGATGCCAGTCAAGGAGTATAGCTATGAGAAAATCCTGAAGGGGTTTGAACTCAACTCGAAGGAGGAAAACAAGCTAGCTGACCTTCATTATAGTGTGCCTATACGGTATCATTTTATAGATCTATGCACCCTCCTTGGATGTGATTACTGTGACAGCATCAAAGGTGTTGGCCCTAAGCGAGCCATTGAGATGATCAACACATACAGAGACATTGAATCCATTCTAGAAAACATTGATAGGAAAAAGTATCAGATTCCGGAGAATTGGAACTATGAGATTGCCAGGCAATTGTTTGTTACCCCAGATGTTACTGACCCAGTGGAGATTGATGTGATGGAGAAGTACTTTTTTCTGTCTAAAGAGTTTGATATCTGCTCAGCTTTTCTGCTTGTGGTTCAGCAATCTAAAATTTCAGGAGTTTTTACCAAGATACCAGACCAGTAGCGGTTTTCTGGGGTCGATCGTCATCTAATCTCCATAAGGGCGTTATTTCTGGAGTCAACACTTGCATATTTCTTTCATGAAGTTAGCTTAAAGTTGCTATAATAATTTTTAGACGCGCGGAGCAATATCAAATAAGACAGTCTAAGCAAATCGAATCTAAGGCATTTCTCAGTTCTCTTGCGCTACAATGTGTGCTGAAGTTCGGGCTTCCTTTATTATTAGGCTGTGTCTAAGTACAGGGTAACTGTGTCGCCTTGTGATAAATTCGATATGTTTGATGAAGTGCACAGTGAAGAAATGTTCTTCATTTACATTGCCTTTAGCAATAATTTAACAAATAAAAAATTAGTTCGAATTGATTGTGTTATATTTCTTATTTTTTCTTTTAAGTGATGTTTTCTTGTGAATGATTAACAATTTACTAAAATGACTAGCAACTCTTTGGCAGTAAACGTGAATTTCTATCAACTATTGGAGGCTTTTCAGTACACAAATTCCAAGTGAAGTCTTCAATCCACATAATTTTTTTTTTTTTTAATCGCATTAATGCTAATTTGTGACTAAAGTTTATCAATTGGCATCTTTGAAATAACTTGTGACTATGAATTTCTATCAACTACTGTCGCATTTGAGCAGTAAAGTGAACCATTTCATTCCAGGGCATCCTCGGATGAGGATGATTAGTACTTAGCAATCCGAAAATCGGATTGCTATATTTGAGAATCGAAAAACTTTTTGTTGCAGGCAACAACTCAATTTTTTTTTTTAAATTGGCACTTTGAAAGCCACTCGATTTTCGGACATTTCATTCGTTACGTGTTTATAGCTTTGCAGATTTATGCTTTTTTTAAATCCATTTCTATGTGATAATTCATTAAACAGGTTATTTGGAAGATGTCAGTTTTAGTTTTTTTGGTTTTTAGTTTTTATTAGTTTAAGAAAAACTCTTATCAACAATTCATAAACTTAAAGATATAAATATTTATTTTTTTATGACAATATTAACTTATAATAAATTATATAATTAATATATATAATATATAGCTCTAGCTGTTGGGCTTTCGGCTATTCTTTAAACTAATTGAAAATTTTTATATTCTACTTTCTAAGTTTAATGAAGAAAGCAATTTGTTGATGTTCTGAAGGGACAGACAGAAGTTCGACAAAAGATAGATTTAAGGATAAGTCTTTTATTCTGGATTTTATAGTGCTGCACTCCCAGATTAAGTGTTTGATGGTTAGTAATGTGCCAGAAATACAAAGATGACAAAGGGGAGGATCAGTTTTACTCATGAGGTGACTGTGTGTTAGGTTTGTGTGTCGCATTCGAAGTCGTATATAGTTTTTTATCATCTTCGGAGAGCAGTACCTGGGTAGTAGACAGGTTGAGCTTCAGGGTTGATTGTGCTGTAATGATGCGTATAATCTTGCCATTTTGCTTTTCTCTTTTGTTCCCAGTAGTGGTTTAAATATTTTCTGATGTCTTTTTTGTTGTAGGTCCATTGGGTAGTAAGAGGTTCTCCTACAGGAGCTTTAGCAGCAGTATCTTCGACTTCATGGCCCTTGATTCCCACATGTCCTGGAACCCAAAGACGTTGTAGTCTGTTTTTATTTGTATTTAATTTATCCGGGATTGATTCAATAATTGGTGTTTTGTTGTTGGTATTTTTAATTGCTTGTAGTGTTGAGAGGCTGTCGGTGCAGATTATAGTTTTGTTGTTCTTTGCTTTTACTATTGCCTGCATTATCGCTGTTGCCTCTACAGTAAAAATTGAAGAGTAGTGGGGCAGAAGTCCTTTGGATATTGTTTTTCCAGTTTCATCTACCACAGCGTATGCCGCACCGAATTCCGATTTTGAGCCATCAGTGAAAATTATGTCCCATTTCGACGGTAATTGATCGTCTATCATCGCCAAATATTTTTGCTTATATGCTTCTTTGGAAGTTGAAGCTTTCTTTAGAGTATGGAGGGCTGTGTTTACAGATTCTTCTGTTAATGTCCACGGTGGGTATGATGTAGGCTTTGTTTGATGGGGTGGTACTGGTATATCTAAACTTTTGCCAAGGCAGATGGCGCTGTATATTGCGGGTGGGTGTTTAGGCAGTTTTTTTGCTGACATAATTTTTTTGGCATCTTGAGATATTTGAGAGTTTTTTGATGAGCTCAATTTTAATATGGTCATTGATGTGAGGAAATCGGCTCTGTTTTTGATGGATGGAAGTCCAGATTCAGTGAGGATATTCCTGATAGGTGTTGATCTGAAGGCTCTTAAACTGGTCCTTATTGCCGAGTGATATGTTGGTTGAATTAGTTTCAATGATGATTTAGCACATTTTCCATATACACATAATCCATAATCTATCTTTGCCAAAATAGTTGATCTTGTGATTCCGAGTAGAGTGTTGACGTGGCACAGGGTATTTTTAGAACTTAGGTATTTTATAATATTTGCCCTGGTACTTAGATTTTTCTTAAGTCTAAAACAATATTCCTTAAAAGAAAATTTACAATCGAAAGTAACTCCAAGGGTGCTTAATTTGTTTACATTTTTAACATTGAAATTGTTAGAAATAAGAGAAATGTTTTTAGAACAACTAACTTTTTTACATATGTGCAATATACTACATTTTTCGTGAGAGATTTTAGCGCCTGAGGTCTTACACCAGGTGTTAAGGTCCTCTAGAGTGTTATTAAATATGACGGAGACTTCTGTAAGGTCTTTACATTTTGTGAATATAATTAAATCATCTGCATACAAACAGTGGTCTAATGAGTTATATTTAAAAAGAATTTTGCTTAGATCATTAAATGCTATTAGAAACAGTGTTACGGATAAGGGGGATCCTTGCGGTATTTTTGAGGTTGTAGATAGGGGAATAAGTTCCATTTAATTTGACACGGAATTTTCTGTTTGATAGAAAAAGTTAAACATTCTAGGCCCGACTTTTCACTCTGTTAATTTATTTAATATAACATGGATTCCAATTCTATCAAATCCTTTTTCAAAGTCTATTAATAGAATTGAAACATGGTTTTTGTTCGATAGGGCAGAAGAAACAAAATAGTCTATGTGTAAAAGTGAATCCATAGTGCAGCGCCCCTGTCTAAATGCTGCTTGGTTTATGTGTATAAGGTTTCGTTTTACCAAGAACCAAGATAATCGTTTTGAGATAATTTCCTCCAGTACCTTTCCCGTACATGGAAGGAGGGATATGGGGCGGTATGAATCGGCTTGGGTTGGGTCCTTCATTGGTTTTGGTACCGGTATGGTACTTGTTGTTTTCCATATTTGTGGAATGATACCTTGGCTAAAAATGTGATTAAACAGGGAGAGAAGACGTTTTTTTCAGAATTGGTGGGGCATTCTTCAACATAACAAAAGAAATACGGTCGAAGCCTGGGGTTTTTCCTTTGGCTGAGCTGAGAGAACTTTCCATTTCGATATAATTAATGGGAACTTCTATAAGGCTAGCTGAGAAGTCGGTGTTATGGGGGGATGTTATATTATCGGTTGTGGTGGATTTCATTCGGAGAAAATCAGAATGAAAGTTTTTGTCGTCTGTATAGGCGGACCAAGTATTTCCAAAGTGTTTAGCTATTTTGATTGATGATTTTAATTTTGTGAGGAGTATAATTGCCCGTGAGGGATTTTACATCAGCCCAGAGTTTTTTTGAGGAGGCACTTGGGTTAATGTTGGATGTAAACTGTTTTACGAAATAGGGCATTGGCTTTACGATAGGAGATGAGGTTTGAATCATTTGGGTACTTTTTGAATCTTTTCCAAGCACTTTGCTTTTCTTGCCTAAGTTCGTTGAGCTCTTTGTTCCACCAAGGGACCATCGAATTTTTTGATTTGTGCTGTGATTGGGGGATTGCCGTATTTGCTGCGTATCGGATAGACCTTTGAATTAAAGCTGCTTCTTTGTTTATATTCGTGGACGGTTCTTTATGGGATAAAAACTCTGTAACCTTGTCTTGGAATAATGGCCAATTGGCTCTGTAAGTGTGATATTTTGGTGGGATTTTTAAATTTTGATGGCCATATACGAAAGATATTGTAATATGCGAGCTACGGCTCGACTAGATAAAACGATATGCTGTGAAATTTATTTCTTTATTTTCTAGTCTATAGAACAATTCAGTTCACACTATACTATTCTTCGCAAATTCTTTTCTTACAAGGTCTCTTTCCTCTCAAATCACTTTATCTCCTTTCAATTACTTAATTCACAAATCCAAACTAATTACTTCTTCTTGTTAACTCTCAACTTTCAATTTATCACAAAATTACAACTTCGGATATTATCACTTTTCCAATCTCTTCGCCACGGTTCTAAACCAACTGCCTCCTTTCGATCGCCATCTGTCCTTATATAGCAGAAGTTTCTGATAGCCAGAAACTTCTAGCAAATTCTTCGACCACTGGAACAGAAAATTCTGATGTAATAATTCCAGGATGACAATCATTTCTTCCAGTTATAATTCTCTCTTTATCTGTGGCATTGTCAGCTATTGCAGACACGAACCTCGCATGGAAGTACAGTTTGGAATGAGCTGGAGGAGCGTAGTTATTATTCTACATTATTGTTGCATACTTTTAGATGATGTTACAATATCATAGTAACGACGGGGTAATGGTCACTGCCGTGTAAATCTGGTAGCAATGTCCACGTAGTATTGGGACAAAGCTGGGACGAAATGAAAGTTAGGTCAATGTGGGTAAAGGTTTTATGTGTTGTGAAGTGAGTGGGCTGGCCGTCATTTAGTATGGTCAGGTTCGAATTATTTATAAACTGCTCTAATATTTTACCCCGTCTGTTGCTGCAAGGGCAACCCCATATGGGGGTCCATGAATTAAAGTCACCTGTGAGAAGTACAGGGGTTTGAATGCTGTTGATAATATTGTAATATGCGAGCTACGGCTCGAGTAGATAAAACAATATTCTGTGAAATTATTTCTTTATTTTCTAGTCTATAGAACAATTCAATTTCACACTATACTATTCTTCGCAAATTCTTTTCTTACAAGGTCTCTTTCCTCTCAAATCACTTTATCTCCTTTCAATTACTTAATTCACAAATCCAAACTAATTACTTCTTTTTTTTAACTCTCAACTTTCATTTTATCACAAAATCACAACTTCGCCCATTATCACTTTTCCAATCTCTTCGTGCGGTTCACAACCAACTGCTTGGTCTCGATCGCCATCTGTATATTATAGCAGAAGTTTCTGATAGCCAGAAACTTCTAGCAAATTCTTCGACCACTGGAACAAAAAAAATTCTGATGTAATAATTCCAAGATGACAATCATTTCTTCCAGTTATAATTCTCTCTTATCCGTGATGTTATCCGTCTCTTATCGTAGACATGAACTGTGGAGACTAACCGCAGACACGAACCCCGAATGAAAAGACACTTTGGAATGGGCTGTAGGAGCGTAGTTATTATTATGTTACAATATTATGAAGTTCCCTGCACAAAAATGTTTGATCGGGTTTAATATATACTGATATGATAGTCAATTTGGTTTTTAATTCAACTTCGACAGCTATTGCGGATATATTGGAGTTAATCTTGATAAATCTATGTGGGATAGATCTGTGAACGAGCAGACAGGTGCCCTGTTTTGATGCGATATATATATATATATAATTTAAAATTTGCTGTGCAATTTATTTTTTGAATATATTAATTCCACTTTAATATTTAAATCTAGATTATTAAATATTTGGGTTCCTTTGTACAAAATATTGCCTTTTAGTCGCAAGTGAAAATGGCACAGTTGCTTTATGTCATTACATGGCCAGTGATACCAATTCTAGTCATTTATAGCTGCTTTAGCTATTTGGTGTGTCTTAACTCCTGAAAACTCATTCATACCATTACAACCTAGCTGAACTGCACTCAATTAAGTATTAATATCCACAAGTCATATTCGTGTCAATTTGATATGTACAGCGACATTTGTGTATGGTCGATTTTTGTCGATTATTTTTTTGAGCGCGTAGTGAGATGTAGCCTTAATCGACATTTTCAGTTGGCAACACTTGGCATGTCATCTGTTATTGGCGGCATATTGTAGAGAATCCGCTGGTTTTGTGTGTCGGTTTTTTGATCCTCGTTTCTCAATTATTTCATTATTTCATATATAAGGACTATAAATTACCATGGGAATTCTAGGCTTATCAAAACTAATCGCAGATGTTGCACCATTTGCTGTAAAGGAGGGTGAAATGAAGAATTTTTTTGGTAAGGCTTTATTACAACACTGGAAATTACAACGAAATAAGGAATTTTGTAAATCTAGGCCGCAAAATTGCTATTGATGCTTCTATGTGCTTGTACCAATTCCTTATCGCTGTTCGAAGTGAAGGTATGCCTTGGAAACGTAAACTTTCATAAATTTAAATCAAATTTTCTCTAGGTGTCCAATTGACTACGGTGGATGGTGAAACTACCTCCCATTTAATGGGAATGTTCTTTAGAACAATTCGACTGCTAGAGAATGGCATTAAACCAGTTGATGGCAAACCACCAGATCTAAAGCCAGGGGAGTTGGAAAACGTGCCGAACGTCGTGAGGAAACTCAGAAGGAGTTGCTGAAACTAATGGGTATTCCATATGTAGACGCACCATGTGAAGCAGAAGCACAGTGTGCAGCACTAGTCAAAGCCGGAAAAGTGTACACCACAGCTACGGAAGACATGGATGCTCTTACCTTTGGCTCATCCATTATGCTAAGGCATTTAACGTTTAGTGAGGCCAGAAAGATGCCAGTCAAGGAGTATAGCTATGAGAAAATCCTGAAGGGGTTTGAACTCAACTCGAAGGAGGAAAACAAGCTAGCTGACCTTCATTATAGTGTGCCTATACGGTATCATTTTATAGATCTATGCACCCTCCTTGGATGTGATTACTGTGACAGCATCAAAGGTGTTGGCCCTAAGCGAGCCATTGAGATGATCAACACATACAGAGACATTGAATCCATTCTAGAAAACATTGATAGGAAAAAGTATCAGATTCCGGAGAATTGGAACTATGAGATTGCCAGGCAATTGTTTGTTACCCCAGATGTTACTGACCCAGTGGAGATTGATGTGATGGAGAAGTACTTTTTTCTGTCTAAAGAGTTTGATATCTGCTCAGCTTTTCTGCTTGTGGTTCAGCAATCTAAAATTTCAGGAGTTTTTACCAAGATACCAGACCAGTAGCGGTTTTCTGGGGTCGATCGTCATCTAATCTCCATAAGGGCGTTATTTCTGGAGTCAACACTTGCATATTTCTTTCATGAAGTTAGCTTAAAGTTGCTATAATAATTTTTAGACGCGCGGAGCAATATCAAATAAGACAGTCTAAGCAAATCGAATCTAAGGCATTTCTCAGTTCTCTTGCGCTACAATGTGTGCTGAAGTTCGGGCTTCCTTTATTATTAGGCTGTGTCTAAGTACAGGGTAACTGTGTCGCCTTGTGATAAATTCGATATGTTTGATGAAGTGCACAGTGAAGAAATGTTCTTCATTTACATTGCCTTTAGCAATAATTTAACAAATAAAAAATTAGTTCGAATTGATTGTGTTATATTTCTTATTTTTTCTTTTAAGTGATGTTTTCTTGTGAATGATTAACAATTTACTAAAATGACTAGCAACTCTTTGGCAGTAAACGTGAATTTCTATCAACTATTGGAGGCTTTTCAGTACACAAATTCCAAGTGAAGTCTTCAATCCACATAATTTTTTTTTTTTTTTTAATCGCATTAATGCTAATTTGTGACTAAAGTTTATCAATTGGCATCTTTGAAATAACCTGTGAATATGAATTTCTATCAACTATTGTCGCATTTGAGCAGTAAAGTGAACCATTTCATTCCAGGGCATCCTCGGATGAGGATGATTAGTACTTAGCAATCCGAAAATCGGATTGCTATATTTGAGAATCGAAAAACTTTTTGTTGCAGGCAACAACTCAATTTTTTTTTTTAAATTGGCACTTTGAAAGCCACTCGATTTTCGGACATTTCATTCGTTACGTGTTTATAGCTTTGCAGATTTATGCTTTTTTTAAATCCATTTCTATGTGATAATTCATTAAACAGGTTATTTGGAAGATGTCAGTTTTAGTTTTTTTGGTTTTTAGTTTTTATTAGTTTAAGAAAAACTCTTATCAACAATTCATAAACTTAAAGATATAAATATTTATTTTTTTATGACAATATTAACTTATAATAAATTATATAATTAATATATATAATATATAGCTCTAGCTGTTGGGCTTTCGGCTATTCTTTAAACTAATTGAAAATTTTTATATTCTACTTTCTAAGTTTAATGAAGAAAGCAATTTGTTGATGTTCTGAAGGGACAGACAGAAGTTCGACAAAAGATAGATTTAAGGATAAGTCTTTTATTCTGGATTTTATAGTGCTGCACTCCCAGATTAAGTGTTTGATGGTTAGTAATGTGCCAGAAATACAAAGATGACAAAGGGGAGGATCAGTTTTACTCATGAGGTGACTGTGTGTTAGGTTTGTGTGTCGCATTCGAAGTCGTATATAGTTTTTTATCATCTTCGGAGAGCAGTACCTGGGTAGTAGACAGGTTGAGCTTCAGGGTTGATTGTGCTGTAATGATGCGTATAATCTTGCCATTTTGCTTTTCTCTTTTGTTCCCAGTAGTGGTTTAAATATTTTCTGATGTCTTTTTTGTTGTAGGTCCATTGGGTAGTAAGAGGTTCTTCTACAGGAGCTTTAGCAGCAGTATCTTCGACTTCATTGCCCTTGATTCCTACATGTCCTGGAACCCAAAGACGTTGTA
This sequence comes from Pocota personata, assembly GCA_963082735.1. Taxonomy (NCBI): domain Eukaryota; kingdom Metazoa; phylum Arthropoda; class Insecta; order Diptera; family Syrphidae; genus Pocota; species Pocota personata. Next base: position 24,635,736 of record OY720432.1, read on the forward strand.
GTCTGTTTTTATTTGTATTTAATTTATCCGGGATTGATTCAATAATTGGTGTTTTGTTGTTGGTATTTTTAATTGCTTGTAGTGTTGAGAGGCTGTCGGTGCAGATTATAGTTTTGTTGTTCTTTGCTTTTACTATTGCCTGCATTATCGCTGTTGCCTCTACAGTAAAAATTGAAGAGTAGTGGGGCAGAAGTCCTTTGGATATTGTTTTTCCAGTTTCATCTACCACAGCGTATGCCGCACCGAATTCCGATTTTGAGCCATCAGTGAAAATTATGTCCCATTTCGACGGTAATTGATCGTCTATCATCGCCAAATATTTTTGCTTATATGCTTCTTTGGAAGTTGAAGCTTTCTTTAGAGTATGGAGGGCTGTGTTTACAGATTCTTCTGTTAATGTCCACGGTGGGTATGATGTAGGCTTTGTTTGATGGGGTGGTACTGGTATATCTAAACTTTTGCCAAGGCAGATGGCGCTGTATATTGCGGGTGGGTGTTTAGGCAGTTTTTTTGCTGACATAATTTTTTTGGCATTTTCAGATATTTGAGAGTTTTTTGATGAGCTCAATTTTAATATGGTCATTGATGTGAGGAAATCGGCTCTGTTTTTGATGGATGGAAGTCCAGATTCAGTGAGGATATTCCTGATAGGTGTTGATCTGAAGGCTCTTAAACTGGTCCTTATTGCCGAGTGATATGTTGGTTGAATTAGTTTCAATGATGATTTTAGCACATTTTCCATATACACATAATCCATAATCTATCTTTGCCAAAATAGTTGATCTTGTGATTCCGAGTAGAGTGTTGACGTGGCACAGGGTATTTTTAGAACTTAGGTATTTTATAATATTTGCCCTGGTACTTAGATTTTTCTTAAGTCTAAAACAATATTCCTTAAAAGAAAATTTACAATCGAAAGTAACTCCAAGGGTGCTTAATTTGTTTACATTTTTAACATTGAAATTGTTAGAAATAAGAGAAATGTTTTTAGAACAACTAACTTTTTTACATATGTGCAATATACTACATTTTTCGTGAGAGATTTTAGCGCCTGAGGTCTTACACCAGGTGTTAAGGTCCTCTAGAGTGTTATTAAATATGACGGAGACTTCTGTAAGGTCTTTACATTTTGTGAATATAATTAAATCATCTGCATACAAACAGTGGTCTAATGAGTTATATTTAAAAAGAATTTTGCTTAGATCATTAAATGCTATTAGAAACAGTGTTACGGATAAGGGGGATCCTTGTGGTATTTTTGAGGTTGTAGATAGGGGAATAAGTTCCATTTAATTTGACACGGAATTTTCTGTTTGATAGAAAAAGTTAAACATTCTAGGCCCGACTTTTCACTCTGTTAATTTATTTAATATAACATGGATTCCAATTCTATCAAATCCTTTTTCAAAGTCTATTAATAGAATTGAAACATGGTTTTTGTTCGATAGGGCAGAAGAAACAAAATAGTCTATGTGTAAAAGTGAATCCATAGTGCAGCGCCCCTGTCTAAATGCTGCTTGGTTTATGTGTATAAGGTTTCGTTTTACCAAGAACCAAGATAATCGTTTTGAGATAATTTTCTCCAGTACCTTTCCCGTACATGGAAGGAGGGATATGGGGCGGTATGAATCGGCTTGGGTTGGGTCCTTCATTGGTTTTGGTACCGGTATGGTACTTGTTGTTTTCCACATTTGTGGAATGATACCTTGGCTAAAAATGTGATTAAACAGGGAGAGAAGACGTTTTTTTCAGAATTGGTGGGGCATTCTTCAACATAACAAAAGAAATACGGTCGAAGCCTGGGGTTTTTCCTTTGGCTGAGCTGAGAGAACTTTCCATTTCGATATAATTAATGGGAACTTCTATAAGGCTAGCTGAGAAGTCGGTGTTATGGGGGGATGTTATATTATCGGTTGTGGTGGATTTCATTCGGAGAAAATCAGAATGAAAGTTTTTGTCGTCTGTATAGGCGGACCAAGTATTTCCAAAGTGTTTAGCTATTTTGATTGATGATTTTAATTTTGTGAGGAGTATAATTGCCCGTGAGGGATTTTACATCAGCCCAGAGTTTTTTTGAGGAGGCACTTGGGTTAATGTTGGATGTAAACTGTTTTACGAAATAGGGCATTGGCTTTACGATAGGAGATGAGGTTTGAATCATTTGGGTACTTTTTGAATCTTTTCCAAGCACTTTGCTTTTCTTGCCTAAGTTCGTTGAGCTCTTTGTTCCACCAAGGGACCATCGAATTTTTTGATTTGTGCTGTGATTGGGGGATTGCCGTATTTGCTGCGTATCGGATAGACCTTTGAATTAAAGCTGCTTCTTTGTTTATATTCGTGGACGGTTCTTTATGGGATAAAAACTCTGTAACCTTGTCTTGGAATAATGGCCAATTGGCTCTGTCAGTGTGATATTTTGGTGGGATTTTTAAATTTTGATGGCCATATACGAAAGATATTGTAATATGCGAGCTACGGCTCGACTAGATAAAACGATATGCTGTGAAATTTATTTCTTTATTTTCTAGTCTATAGAACAATTCAGTTCACACTATACTATTCTTCGCAAATTCTTTTCTTACAAGGTCTCTTTCCTCTCAAATCACTTTATCTCCTTTCAATTACTTAATTCACAAATCCAAACTAATTACTTCTTCTTGTCAACTCTCAACTTTCAATTTATCACAAAATTACAACTTCGCCCATTATCACTTTTCCAATCTCTTCGCCACGGTTCTAAACCAACTGCCTCCTTTCGATCGCCATCTGTCCTTATATAGCAGAAGTTTCTGATAGCCAGAAACTTCTAGCAAATTCTTCGGCCACTGGAACAAAAAAAATTCTGATGTAATAATTCCAAGATGACAATCATTTCTTCCAGTTATAATTCTCTCTTATCCGTGATGTTATCCGTCTCTTATCGTAGACATGAACTGTGGAGACTAACCGCAGACACGAACCCCGAATGAAAAGACACTTTGGAATGGGCTGTAGGAGCGTAGTTATTATTATGTTACAATATTATGAAGTTCCCTGCACAAAAATGTTTGATCGGGTTTAATATATACTGATATGATAGTCAATTTGGTTTTTAATTCAACTTCGACAGCTATTGCGGATATATTGGAGTTAATCTTGATAAATCTATGTGGGATAGATCTGTGAACGAGCAGACAGGTGCCCTGTTTTGATGCGATATATATATATATAATTTCGAATTTGCTGTGCAATTTATTTTTTGAATATATTAATTCCACTTTAATATTTAAATCTAGATTATTAAACATTTGGGTTCCTTTGTACAAAATATTGCCTTTTAGTCGCAAGTGAAAATGGCACAGTTGCTTTATGTCATTACATGGCCAGTGATACCAATTCTAGTCATTTATACCTGCTTTAGCTATTTGGTGTGTCTTAACTCCTGAAAACTCATTCATACCATTACAACCTAGCTGAACTGCACTCAATTAAGTATTAATATCCACAAGTCATATTCGTGTCAATTTGATATGTACAGCGACATTTGTGTATGGTCGTTTTTTGTCGATTATTTTTTTGAGCGCGTAGTGAGATGTAGCCTTAATCGACATTTTCTGTTGGCAACACTGGGCATGTCATCTGTTATTGGCGGCATATTGTAGAGAATCCGCTGGTTTTGTGTGTCGGTTTTTTGATTGTCGTTTCTCAATTATTTTATTATTTCATATATAAGGACTATAAGTTACCATGGGAATTCTAAGCTTATCAAAACTAATCGCAGATGTTGCACCATTTGCTGTAAAGGAGGGTGAAATGAAGAATTTTTTTGGTAAGGCTTTATTACAACACTGGAAATTACAACGAAATAAGGAATTTTGTAAATCTAGGCCGCAAAATTGCTATTGATGCTTCTATGTGCTTGTACCAATTCCTTATCGCTGTTCGAAGTGAAGGTATGCCTTGGAAACGTAAACTTTCATAAATTTAAATCAAATTTTCTCTAGGTGTCCAATTGACTACGGTGGATGGTGAAACTACCTCCCATTTAATGGGAATGTTCTTTAGAACAATTCGACTGCTAGAGAATGGCATTAAACCAGTTGATGGCAAACCACCAGATCTAAAGCCAGGGGAGTTGGAAAACGTGCCGAACGTCGTGAGGAAACTCAGAAGGAGTTGCTGAAACTAATGGGTATTCCATATGTAGACGCACCATGTGAAGCAGAAGCACAGTGTGCAGCACTAGTCAAAGCCGGAAAAGTGTACACCACAGCTACGGAAGACATGGATGCTCTTACCTTTGGCTCATCCATTATGCTAAGGCATTTAACGTTTAGTGAGGCCAGAAAGATGCCAGTCAAGGAGTATAGCTATGAGAAAATCCTGAAGGGGTTTGAACTCAACTCGAAGGAGGAAAACAAGCTAGCTGACCTTCATTATAGTGTGCCTATACGGTATCATTTTATAGATCTATGCACCCTCCTTGGATGTGATTACTGTGACAGCATCAAAGGTGTTGGCCCTAAGCGAGCCATTGAGATGATCAACACATACAGAGACATTGAATCCATTCTAGAAAACATTGATAGGAAAAAGTATCAGATTCCGGAGAATTGGAACTATGAGATTGCCAGGCAATTGTTTGTTACCCCAGATGTTACTGACCCAGTGGAGATTGATGTGATGGAGAAGTACTTTTTTCTGTCTAAAGAGTTTGATATCTGCTCAGCTTTTCTGCTTGTGGTTCAGCAATCTAAAATTTCAGGAGTTTTTACCAAGATACCAGACCAGTAGCGGTTTTCTGGGGTCGATCGTCATCTAATCTCCATAAGGGCGTTATTTCTGGAGTCAACACTTGCATATTTCTTTCATGAAGTTAGCTTAAAGTTGCTATAATAATTTTTAGACGCGCGGAGCAATATCAAATAAGACAGTCTAAGCAAATCGAATCTAAGGCATTTCTCAGTTCTCTTGCGCTACAATGTGTGCTGAAGTTCGGGCTTCCTTTATTATTAGGCTGTGTCTAAGTACAGGGTAACTGTGTCGCCTTGTGATAAATTCGATATGTTTGATGAAGTGCACAGTGAAGAAATGTTCTTCATTTACATTGCCTTTAGCAATAATTTAACAAATAAAAAATTAGTTCGAATTGATTGTGTTATATTTCTTATTTTTTCTTTTAAGTGATGTTTTCTTGTGAATGATTAACAATTTACTAAAATGACTAGCAACTCTTTGGCAGTAAACGTGAATTTCTATCAACTATTGGAGGCTTTTCAGTACACAAATTCCAAGTGAAGTCTTCAATCTACATAATTTTTTTTTTTTTTTTTAATCGCATTAATGCTAATTTGTGACTAAAGTTTATCAATTGGCATCTTTGAAATAACCTGTGAATATGAATTTCTATCAACTATTGTCGCATTTGAGCAGTAAAGTGAACCATTTCATTCCAGGGCATCCTCGGATGAGGATGATTAGTACTTAGCAATCCGAAAATCGGATTGCTATATTTGAGAATCGAAAAACTTTTTGTTGCAGGCAACAACTCAATTTTTTTTTTAAATTGGCACTTTGAAAGCCACTCGATTTTCGGACATTTCATTCGTTACGTGTTTATAGCTTTGCAGATTTATGCTTTTTTTAAATCCATTTCTATGTGATAATTCATTAAACAGGTTATTTGGAAGATGTCAGTTTTAGTTTTTTTGGTTTTTAGTTTTTATTAGTTTAAGAAAAACTCTTATCAACAATTCATAAACTTAAAGATATAAATATTTATTTTTTTATGACAATATTAACTTATAATAAATTATATAATTAATATATATAATATATAGCTCTAGCTGTTGGGCTTTCGGCTATTCTTTAAACTAATTGAAAATTTTTATATTCTACTTTCTAAGTTTAATGAAGAAAGCAATTTGTTGATGTTCTGAAGGGACAGACAGAAGTTCGACAAAAGATAGATTTAAGGATAAGTCTTTTATTCTGGATTTTATAGTGCTGCACTCCCAGATTAAGTGTTTGATGGTTAGTAATGTGCCAGAAATACAAAGATGACAAAGGGGAGGATCAGTTTTACTCATGAGGTGACTGTGTGTTAGGTTTGTGTGTCGCATTCGAAGTCGTATATAGTTTTTTATCATCTTCGGAGAGCAGTACCTGGGTAGTAGACAGGTTGAGCTTCAGGGTTGATTGTGCTGTAATGATGCGTATAATCTTGCCATTTTGCTTTTCTCTTTTGTTCCCAGTAGTGGTTTAAATATTTTCTGATGTCTTTTTTGTTGTAGGTCCATTGGGTAGTAAGAGGTTCTCCTACAGGAGCTTTAGCAGCAGTATCTTCGACTTCATTGCCCTTGATTCCCACATGTCCTGGAACCCAAAGACGTTGTAGTCTGTTTTTATTTGTATTTAATTTATCCGGGATTGATTCAATAATTGGTGTTTTGTTGTTGGTATTTTTAATTGCTTGTAGTGTTGAGAGGCTGTCGGTGCAGATTATAGTTTTGTTGTTCTTTGCTTTTACTATTGCCTGCATTATCGCTGTTGCCTCTACAGTAAAAATTGAAGAGTAGTGGGGCAGAAGTCCTTTGGATATTGTTTTTCCAGTTTCATCTACCACAGCGTATGCAGCACCGAATTCCGATTTTGAGCCATCAGTGAAAATTATGTCCCATTTCGACGGTAATTGATCGTCTATCATCGCCAAATATTTTTGCTTATATGCTTCTTTGGAAGTTGAAGCTTTCTTTAGAGTATGGAGGGCTGTGTTTACAGATTCTTCTGTTAATGTCCACGGTGGGTATGATGTAGGCTTTGTTTGATGGGGTGGTACTGGTATATCTAAACTTTTGCCAAGGCAGATGGCGCTGTATATTGCGGGTGGGTGTTTAGGCAGTTTTTTTGCTGACATAATTTTTTTGGCATCTTGAGATATTTGAGAGTTTTTTGATGAGCTCAATTTTAATATGGTCATTGATGTGAGGAAATCGGCTCTGTTTTTGATGGATGGAAGTCCAGATTCAGTGAGGATATTCCTGATAGGTGTTGATCTGAAGGCTCTTAAACTGGTCCTTATTGCCGAGTGATATGTTGGTTGAATTAGTTTCAATGATGATTTAGCACATTTTCCATATACACATAATCCATAATCTATCTTTGCCAAAATAGTTGATCTTGTGATTCCGAGTAGAGTGTTGACGTGGCACAGGGTATTTTTAGAACTTAGGTATTTTATAATATTTGCCCTGGTACTTAGATTTTTCTTAAGTCTAAAACAATATTCCTTAAAAGAAAATTTACAATCGAAAGTAACTCCAAGGGTGCTTAATTTGTTTACATTTTTAACATTGAAATTGTTAGAAATAAGAGAAATGTTTTTAGAACAACTAACTTTTTTACATATGTGCAATATACTACATTTTTCGTGAGAGATTTTAGCGCCTGAGGTCTTACACCAGGTGTTAAGGTCCTCTAGAGTGTTATTAAATATGACGGAGACTTCTGTAAGGTCTTTACATTTTGTGAATATAATTAAATCATCTGCATACAAACAGTGGTCTAATGAGTTATATTTAAAAAGAATTTTGCTTAGATCATTAAATGCTATTAGAAACAGTGTTACGGATAAGGGGGATCCTTGTGGTATTTTTGAGGTTGTAGATAGGGGAATAAGTTCCATTTAATTTGACACGGAATTTTCTGTTTGATAGAAAAAGTTAAACATTCTAGGCCCGACTTTTCACTCTGTTAATTTATTTAATATAACATGGATTCCAATTCTATCAAATCCTTTTTCAAAGTCTATTAATAGAATTGAAACATGGTTTTTGTTCGATAGGGCAGAAGAAACAAAATAGTCTATGTGTAAAAGTGAATCCATAGTGCAGCGCCCCTGTCTAAATGCTGCTTGGTTTATGTGTATAAGGTTTCGTTTTACCAAGAACCAAGATAATCGTTTTGAGATAATTTTCTCCAGTACCTTTCCCGTACATGGAAGGAGGGATATGGGGCGGTATGAATCGGCTTGGGTTGGGTCCTTCATTGGTTTTGGTACCGGTATGGTACTTGTTGTTTTCCACATTTGTGGAATGATACCTTGGCTAAAAATGTGATTAAACAGGGAGAGAAGACGTTTTTTTCAGAATTGGTGGGGCATTCTTCAACATAACAAAAGAAATACGGTCGAAGCCTGGGGTTTTTCCTTTGGCTGAGCTGAGAGAACTTTCCATTTCGATATAATTAATGGGAACTTCTATAAGGCTAGCTGAGAAGTCGGTGTTATGGGGGGATGTTATATTATCGGTTGTGGTGGATTTCATTCGGAGAAAATCAGAATGAAAGTTTTTGTCGTCTGTATAGGCGGACCAAGTATTTCCAAAGTGTTTAGCTATTTTGATTGATGATTTTAATTTTGTGAGGAGTATAATTGCCCGTGAGGGATTTTACATCAGCCCAGAGTTTTTTTGAGGAGGCACTTGGGTTAATGTTGGATGTAAACTGTTTTACGAAATAGGGCATTGGCTTTACGATAGGAGATGAGGTTTGAATCATTTGGGTACTTTTTGAATCTTTTCCAAGCACTTTGCTTTTCTTGCCTAAGTTCGTTGAGCTCTTTGTTCCACCAAGGGACCATCGAATTTTTTGATTTGTGCTGTGATTGGGGGATTGCCGTATTTGCTGCGTATCGGATAGACCTTTGAATTAAAGCTGCTTCTTTGTTTATATTCGTGGACGGTTCTTTATGGGATAAAAACTCTGTAACCTTGTCTTGGAATAATGGCCAATTGGTTCTGTCAGTGTGATATTTTGGTGGGATTTTTAAATTTTGATGGCCATATACGAAAGATATTGTAATATGCGAGCTACGGCTCGACTAGATAAAACGATATGCTGTGAAATTTATTTCTTTATTTTCTAGTCTATAGAACAATTCAGTTCACACTATACTATTCTTCGCAAATTCTTTTCTTACAAGGTCTCTTTCCTCTCAAATCACTTTATCTCCTTTCAATTACTTAATTCACAAATCCAAACTAATTACTTCTTCTTGTTAACTCTCAACTTTCAATTTATCACAAAATTACAACTTCGGATATTATCACTTTTCCAATCTCTTCGCCACGGTTCTAAACCAACTGCCTCCTTTCGATCGCCATCTGTCCTTATATAGCAGAAGTTTCTGATAGCCAGAAACTTCTAGCAAATTCTTCGACCACTGGAACAGAAAATTCTGATGTAATAATTCCAGGATGACAATCATTTCTTCCAGTTATAATTCTCTCTTTATCTGTGGCATTGTCAGCTATTGCAGACACGAACCTCGCATGGAAGTACAGTTTGGAATGAGCTGGAGGAGCGTAGTTATTATTCTACATTATTGTTGCATACTTTTAGATGATGTTACAATATCATAGTAACGACGGGGTAATGGTCACTGCCGTGTAAATCTGGTAGCAATGTCCACGTAGTATTGGGACAAAGCTGGGACGAAATGAAAGTTAGGTCCATGTGGGTAAAGGTTTTATGTGGGCTGGCCGTCATTTAGTATGGTCAGGTTCGAATTATTTATAAACTGCTCGATTATTTTACCCCGGCTGTTGCTGCAAGGGAAACCCCATAGGGGGTCCATGAATTAAAGTCACATGTGCGAATTACAGGGGTTTGAATGCTGTTGATAATATTGTAATATGCGAGCTACAGCTCGAGTAGATAAAACAATATTAAGGTCTCTGTCCTCTCACATCACTTTATCTCCTTTCAATTACTTAATTCACAAATCCAAACTAATTACTTCTTCTTGTTAAATCTCAACTTTCAATTTATCACAAAATTACAACTTAGCCCATTATCACTTTTCTAATCTCTTCGCCACAGTTTAAAAACTACTGCCCCCTTTTGATCGCCATCTGTCCTTATATAGCAGAAGTTTCTGATAGCCAGAAACTTCTAGCAAATTCTTCGATCACTGGAACAGGAGAAATTCCAAGATGACAATCATTCTTGCAGTTATAATTCCCTCTCATCCGTGATATTATCCGTCTCTTTCGTAGACATGAACTGTGGAAACCGCAGACACGAACCTCGAATGAAAGGACACTTCGAACCAAAATTCTGCCAGAATGAAAAGACACTTCGGAATTTGTTGCATCATACTTTTAGGGAGCGTAGTTATTATTATGCTACAATATTATGAAGCTCCCTGCAGGAAAATTGTTGATCGGGTTTAATATATACTGATATGATAGTCACTTTGGTCTTTAATTCAACTTCGACAGCTATTGCGGATATATTGGAGTTAATCTTGATAAATCTATGTGGGATAGATTTGTAAACGAGCAGACAGGTGCCCTGTTTTGATGCGATATATATATTGTATATATAATTTAGAATTTGCTGTGCAATTTATTTTTTGAATATATTAATTCCACTTTAATATTTAAATCTAGATTATAAACATTTGGGTTCCTTTGTACAAAATATTGCCTTTTAGTCGCAAGTGAAAATGGCACAGTTGCTTTATGTCATTACATGGCCAGTGATACCAATTCTAGTCATATATAGCTGCTTTAGCTATTTGGTGTGTCTTAACTCCTGAAAACTCATTCAAACCATTACAACCTAGCTGAACTGCACTCAATAAGTACTAATATCCACAAGCCATATTCGTGTCAATTTGATATGTACAGCGACATTTGTGTATGGTCGTTTTTTGTTGATTTTTTTTTTGAGCGCGTAGTGAGATGTAGCCTTAATCGACATTTGCTGTTGGCAATACTGGGCATGACATCTGTTGTTGACATCTGTTGTAGAGAATCCGCTGGTTTTGTGTGTCGGTTTCTTGATCGTCGTTTCTCAATTATTTTATTATTTCATATATAAAGACTATAAATTACCATGGGAATTCTAGGCTTATCAAAACTAATCGCAGATGTTGCACCATTTGCTGTAAAAGAGGGTGAAATCAAGAATTTTTTTGGTAAGGCTTTATTACAACACTGGAAATTACAACGAAATAAGGAATTTTGTAAATCTAGGCCGCAAAATTGCTATTGATGCTTCTATGTGCTTGTACCAATTCCTTATCGCTGTTCGAAGTGAAGGTATGCCTTGGAAACGTAAACTTTCATAAATTTAAATCAAATTTTCTCTAGGTGTCCAATTAACTACGGTGGATGGTGAAACTACCTCCCATCTAATGGGAATGTTCTATAGAACAATTCGACTACTAGAGAATGGCATTAAACCAGTTTATGTGTTTGATGGCAAACCACCAGATCTAAAGTCAGGGGAGTTGGCAAAACGTGCCGAACGTCGTGAGGAAGCTCAAAAGGCCTTGGAGAAAGCCACCGAAGTTGGAGATGAGGCTGACATGGACAAGTTCAATCGCAGATTGGTTCGTGTCACCAAAGAGCATGCTGCCGAGGCGAAGGAGTTGCTGAAACTGATGGGTATTCCATATGTAGACGCACCATGTGAAGCAGAAGCACAGTGTGCAGCACTAGTCAAAGCCGGAAAAGTGTACGCCACAGCTACGGAAGACATGGATGCCCTTACCTTTGGCTCATCCATTATGCTAAGGCATTTAACGTTTAGTGAGGCCAGAAAGATGCCAGTCAAGGAGTATAGCTATGAAAAAATCTTGAAGGGGTTTGAACTCAACTCGAGGGAGGTAAACAAGCTAGCTGACCTTCATTATAGTGTGCCTATACGGTATCCTTTTAGTTTATAGATCTATGCATCCTCCTTGGATGTGATTACTGTGACAGCATCAAAGGTGTTGGCCCTAAGCGAGCCATTGAGATGATCAACACATACAGAGACATTGAATCCATTCTAGAAAACATTGATAGGAAAAAGTATCATATTCCGGAGAATTGGAACTATGAGATTGCCAGGCAATTGTTTGTTACCCCAGATGTTACTGACCCAGAGAAGATTGATGTGAGGTTTTATGAAACCGACCTGTGTTTGTCTTAGGACTCAACTTTCTCTTTCAGCTCAAATGGACAGATCCCGATGAGGAGGGTTTGGTGAAGTTTCTTTGTGGTGACCGTCAGTTTAGTGAAGATCGAATCCGAACGGGTGCTAAAAAGATTCTCAAATCAAAAAATACTTCCACTCAGGGGAGGTTGGACAGTTTTTTCAAGGTAAGACGTCGCCTGCATTGTCTTTAGAAGTCCGAAGCTAATTTTCCTGTGTATTTAAAGGTGCTTCCATCTACTATTACACCAAAGCGGAAATCTGAAGAGGTTAAGAAAGGAATAAACAAGAAAGCCAAAACATCAACCCCACGTGGAAGGAAACCAAAGTGAGCTGAAAGCTGTTGTCCCGTGAATATATGTTTAGAAATTGTATTTGTGTTAAGTTTTAATAATACATTCGTTGCATTCAGCAACTTAGACTCGCAGATGTTTTGGATTTCTTATATATTATTTGACATGACTCCTGACCGAGTCATTTAATCATCGGTTTTGGGCTACATCAACACTTTGGTACAATCTATAGAGTTCTCAGTTGTATCATACTCATTCACCCTCTTTCCTTAAAGGCCAAACATTTGAAGAAGTACCTTTTTCTGTCTAAAGAGATATCAAATCTGCTCAGCTTTTCTGCTTGTGGTTCAGCAATATAAATTCTATGGAGTTTATACCAAGTTACCAAACCAGTAGCGGTTTTATAGGGTCGGTTGTCATCAAATCTCCATAAGGGCGTCATTTTTGGAGTCAACACTTGCATATTTCTTTCATGAAATTAGCTTAAAATTGCTATAATAATTTGGCAGTGAACGTGATTTCTATCAACTATTGGAGGCTCTTCAGTACACAAATTTCAAGTGAACTATGGTCCTCTAATCCACATAATTTTTTTTTTTTTTATTTCAAACGTCTTTCACAATAATATTGTACAATTCAATAACTAATAGCCAATTCAAATAATTAAATAATAATAATTTTAAATAATTAAATAATTTTTATTTTTTATGAATTTTCAACCAAATATCTAAACAAAACAGCCTCAAAACGTTTACTGCCACTGAGTTTCCTTATATCTAGGGGCAAGGAGTTATACTGCTTGATGACATAAATGAAAAATTGCCGTTCTGAAGTCGTGCATATACATACAATCTTGGGTTGTATTATTATGAAGGAGCGTTTGGACACTTGCAACTCTATTTTTTCATATAGATAGTACGGCTCTCTGGTTCTTAATAAGTTATTCAATGTTTTAAGTGCAAAATATTTTCTAAATATGTGTGTAGGTCACGTCCTAAAATATTTTTTGAGAAGTTCGATACGTGATCAAGGCGCTTAAGGTTATAAACGTATCTGACAACGTTATTAAAAGTAACAGTAAGTCTTCTTTTCGTTTCGTAGCCCAGGTCACAAAAAATTGCACACCCGTAAGATATAATTGGGCTAATTATGCTTTTTGCTAAGTTTGTTTTAATATGTAGTGATGTGAACTGTTTCGATAATGATAAACATCGCAGACAGTCATAAATTTTTGCCAATTATTAATTGAATGTGGTGCTTCCAATTCAGAGTCGAATCAAACCAGATACCTAAATTCTTAGCTTTGTCGACATATTCCAGTTTTGTGTTCCCCAAAAATAGGGGTGGAAAATAACTGACTTCAAGCACTTAGATTTTCTAGGGTTTATTTGAAGATAATTAGTATCGGACCATTGCCGAATATTTTCAAGGTCTCTGTATAATCCATAAGCTCCATCTTCTATCATTTCAAGTTTACAGCTAAGATAAATTTGCACGTCATCCGCGTACATGTGTAAAGATGTATGCTTAACTGCTAGTGGAAGGTCATTTATAAAAATTGAGAATAAAAGCGGGCCCAATATAGAGCTTTGGGGTACTCCCGACGACAACTCGATGAAGCATGATTTACATCTCCCTACAACAACAGCTTGTCTCCTTCCATTGAGGTATTAGAGCATCAAGTCAGCTGCCATTTGAGAAAAACGAAACTAACTATTTAGTTTGGAAACAAGTACCCTATGGTTTACCGTGTCAAAGGCCTTCGAGAAATCATCGTCATAGTCCATGGCGAATCTAATATCATCCGTGACTTTAAGACCAGCTGAAACACAACTATGTTTTGCTCTAAAACCTGACTGGAGACCACTCAAAAGATTTTTATTTTTAATAAAACTCAATGTTTGTTCATGCAAAAATTTTTCCAAAATCTTAGATAGATATGATAGTATTGATATTGGCCTAAATTCAGATGAGGATGAGCGAGTAGCAGGTTTTTTTTTTTACAATGGGTGTAACTTTGGCAACCTTCCACGCCATTGCGAAAGAGCTAGTTAAAATAATTGTGTTATAGATGTGTGTAAGAGTTAGAAGTATGTGGGACAGTATTATTTTAATGAATTGAGGGTCTATGTTATCAAGACCCATCGCTTTAGACTTTATCTAAGTATAGCCCTTACAACATCAGTCTCATCTATTCTATAGAACTGAAAACTTTCTTCATTATATGAGTTTGTGGTAATTTCAGCTGAGCTTGGAACTATGAAATTAATCGAGGTACATTGAACTTTTGCAAATTTATTATTAAGGAAGTCTGGATTTACATCTTCATCACAATGTTGCTTTTGACGGCCAACACCTAACTCCAGAATGTTTCTGCATGGAATTTTTGTGCCTAGATCTTTGTTAAGGCGTTCAGAGAGCACCCGAGATTTGCCATCTCTTATTTTAATACAGACCTTATTTCTCAGCATGCGAAAAAGTTCATAGAATTCATTGAGTCTGTACCGTTTCCAGCGTTTGTACGCCAGATCTGTTTGCTTCAAGAGTTCTTGAATATCACTTGAAAACCATGAACTTGTATTATACACATATTTTGTTTTGAGTGGTACATGTGTGTTAAACAGATGGTTGATAGCATCTTGCAGAAAATTAACTTGATCATCAGCGGATGTAATAAAGTAGATTTGTTGCCAGTTTATAATAAAGAAATCTTCTCAGCTGATTTAGATTAATACTTTTAAAGTCCCTATACTCGTATAAGACGGGTGTTAGTTGCACATTAATTTGAAAAGTGGCAAAGATAAGATCATGATTTGAAACAACAGGCACGGCGAATAAAATGAGGTATTTTGAGGATTGTTGACAAAGAATAAGTCCAGCAGGGTAGTGCTAAGCCCCATGAAATGCATTGGATTATGGGCATTAAGTGTCTAAAATCCAAGAGTGGCCATACTTTCTAAAAATGATCTAGGTTCTTCTTTGTCGAGCAAGTTGCAGTTAAAGTCACCACACATGATTATTTCTGGGGCGGGTTTCCAATATAGGAAATTCGCTAAAATTTTTCTTTTTTTTTAATTAGTCTAACATGGTCTAAAAAGCATAAAAAGCATTTTAAGAGGAAGTTAATAGTATAAAAAAAATTTATTGAAAGGAAGTTAATACTGTAATATGCGAGCTACGGCTCGAGTAGATAAAACGATATTCTGTGAAATTTATTTCTTTATTGTAATATGCGAGCTAGGGCTCGAGTAGATAAAACGATATTCTGTGAAATTTATTTCTTTATTTTCTAGTCTATAGAACAATTCAAGTTCACACCATACTATTCTTCGCAAATTCTTTTCTTACAAGCTCTCTTTCCTCTCAAATCACTTTATCTCCTTTCAATTACTTAATTCACAAATCCAAACTAATTACTTCTTCTTGTTAACTCTCAACTTTCAATTTATCACAAAATTACAACTTCGTCCATTATCACTTTCCCAATCTCTTCGCCACGGTTCTAAACCAACTGCCTCCTTTCGATCGCCATCTGTCCTTATATAGCAGAAGTTTCTGATAGCCAGAAACTTCTAGCAAATTCTTCGACCACTGGAACAAGAAAAATTCTGATGTAATAATTCCAAGATGACAATCATTTCTTGCAGTTATAATTCTTTCTTATCCGTGATATTATGCGTCTCTTTCGTAGACATGAACTGTGGAGACTTAACCGCAGACACGAACCTCGAATGAAAGGACACTTCGGACCAAAATTCTGCCAGAATGAAAAGACACTTCGGAATTTGTTGCGTTATACTTTTAGGGAGCGTAGTTATTATTATGTTACATTATTTTCTAGTCTATAGAACGTTAATTAAAAGCGCTTTTTCTGCTGCATTGATTCGTACATGAACTATCCCCGCACGGGTGAAAACACTCACCAGCTTCCCATGTCGTTTTAATAGGAGAGCTTTCCGTAGAATCATGTGTTACATGATGTTAAACTTTCGTTTACATAGATGCGGTTGTCCGATGGCAGCCCGACGTCACGCAAACAAAGAGTTTTGTTTTTATTTGTTTTCCATCGACGATGAATCGATTTCAGCAGTAAATTTTTGTCGGTGGCAAAAACAGAAGTACCAGTTGGTCGAGTGCGGAAAATGCCTTGCAGGACAGGTGCTTGGGTGCAGTCTACGGAGTGACATAATTTGGTAAACAAATCACGCAGGTCTTCGGTCTCTTTTTTTTTGGTATTCCGCGGATGATACATCTGCTGATATTTTTTCACGTTCGAGTTCATCAATTCTTTGGGAAAGCAGTAATAGATCAGGCATAGCAGCAGGTGATTCTGATCTAAATTCGAGCTGTTGGACTCGGTGTGACAGATCTCCAACGGTTTTAGTGACCTCTTTTTCAATTCTTTGTGCTGCATACATAACTCCATACTTTTGAGCCTTTTTTCATGAGCCATATATGCCATTTGGGATGTTGGTGAATGGCATTGTTGTTGTTTGGCTGCGCGAGTTTCTATGCCGGGTAGTTGATTAGGCATGGATGACAGTTGCGGTAACAAAGGGAAAAGTTTGGGCTCAGTTTTAGCACTAAATTGCAGAATGAGAGTGCGATTCAAGATAATACTCTGTTATTAAAATGCAGGTATGAGTCTTATGAACCGAAATAAAAACAATTTTAATCAATTATTATTATTATTGTTTATTAACATTCAATTAAAATTACATGCTAATATTAAGACTAACGAGCCCTATAGACTATTGGCTCTATAATAAGTTAAAGTTATATAACAATGTTTGCTTTTGTTAGAAAATCAGAGATTTTTTCTATATTTATGGGAATTTCATAAATTGAATCGTTTTTAAATATATTTTTGATAATAGGTTTTAATACAGAACAATTTTCTAAAATGTGTGTTAAATCCAAGGTGGTGTTGCAGGAAGTACAAACTGGCGGGCAGTTTTAGTAAGAAGGTGCTGATGAGAAGCTGAGGTATGTCCAAGTCGTAGTCGTTTAAGTTAGAGATTTTTTGTTTAGGGATGTTTGTGGGGTACACCGGTTTGTGTTTATCAGGGTTTACTTTCTTGTAGTGATGGTGATATAAGCTCCAGTCGTTTTTGATATGAGTTTTTGTAGTTTGTTGAATCAGTTTTATCAAATCTAATTTGGTGTAGATATTGAATCTATATACCGGAGCATTTTTGACCGTGTAAGCTGCAATGTCAGCGTTTTCGTTATCCTGGATCCCAACATGCCCAGGAGGCCACATCAACTTGATGTTATTTGGCGATTTGATGAGTTGATATCTGATTTCCGATATGAGCTCAGTGTTGTTGTTATTGTTTTTAATAGCTTTAAATACAGATATGCTATCGGAGCATATGATATGTTTTCCTCGGCGTGTCATTGCTGTCTTCGTGGCTTGAAGGATGGCGAAAGCTGCTGTTGTAAATATCGAGGCAAATTCAGGCAGGTAACCAATGTAGACAACGGATCTATTTTCAAATGAAACAGCGAATGATGTATTTTCCGTCGTCTTTGATCCATCAGTAAAGATTAAATTCCATCCATCCGATTTTAAGTCTGATGAGATACTTACGAAAAGTTGACAGTAAGTTGTATTGCTGGTATTTTCCTTTTTTTTACTGGCTAGAGTCATTATTAGTGATTCAGAGAGAGCTTAGGTCATCAGCACTCACCACATCAGCACCGAAAATCTGCCACCTGATCCGAGCAAAGGCGGGACAATCACATATTAAGTGTTCCGCAGTGTCATCGCCCTCTCCACAGGATTTGCGGACAGGGCTTTGGAAGTTTTCAGCTCGACATGTTTCGTCCAAAGAAGCTTGCTATCTAAGATTACTCCTAAATATTTGGCTTCCTTGGAGAATTCGATAGTGACGCCTTTTAGCACCGGCTGAGTCAGACCAGTCAATTTCGTCCTTCTCGTAAAGAGAACCACTTCGGTTTTGAGAGGATTAACTGAAAGCCCATTCCTAGCGCACCAAACGTCGATTGCGTCTAGGGCGATCTGCACCTTAGCATAAACAGTCGCTAAGCACGATCCGACAGACAGAACGGCGACATCATCTGCGTATGCTTGAGCGTAGACGTTAGAACTATTGAGTGTGTTCAACAGGGAGTCAACCAGCTTGCACCAAAGCAGTAGAGACAGAACACCGCCTTGTGGGCAGCCCCTATTTACAAATGCCATGACACGCCGGCCACAATCCGCATCTACAGTCAATGTTCTGTTCACCAGCATTGCTTTTATCCACAACACTAGTGATTCTTCTACGCCGTGACTTCTGGCGGAGCTACACATGCTGTCAAAAGTCGCATTGTCAAAAGCACCCTCAATGTCTATGAAAACGCCTATCGCGTATTCTTTCCTGTCAAGCGCACATTCTATTCTGCTGACCAGATTTTGAAGAGCAGTCTCGCAGGATTTTCCGCGTTGATAGGCATGTTGCATCTCTGACAGAGGATGTACCCTCAAAGCAACTTTGACTCAACCAGTCTTTCTATGCTTTTCAGCAGGAAGGACGTCAGACGTCAGTCAGCCTGAAGCTCTTGGTGAGAGAGTAGTCATCTCTGCCGATTTTCGGTATGAAAGCTACTCTAACTGTTCGCCAGGGGGTTGGTATATATGCCAGTGCCAAGCCAGCAGTGAAAATTCTCTTCAGAGTTGGCAGCAACTGACTAATACCTTGTTTCAGCATAGCTGGGTATATTCCGTCAGTGCCAGGTGACTTGAAGCTGTCAAAAGATTAAACAGCATATTTGATAGCTTCATCCGTCGCCACGCCCGATGCAGTATACCAGCTGCGCCGAGTTGTTCGGCTCAGCCCGCTAACAGCTTCACTAGTTGAAACCGGTTGCGAACCGATGGTGACCTGATTTCCTGGGAAGTGAGTCTCCAGCAGAAGACTGAAAGCATCCGCTTTCGACTCAGTGAAAGTACCATCAGGTTTCCTGAGTGATTCCGGCTTGATTGGTTTTCCATTCTTGAGAACTTTGACCAACCTACTGGTTTCACCGAGAGTTTCGATCTTACCACAAAAATCTCTATACGAGGTACTTTTCGAAGTTCGAGTTAACCTCTTATATTCTCTTTGCTTTGATCGATACAGATTCCAGTCCACCTCCGAATTTGTCTTGAGTGACCTATTTAGAAGTTTTCTGGTTTCCCTACGAATTCGTTGCAGATCTGGGTTCCACCACGGAAATGGCAGTATCGAGTCATATGGGAAGTAAGCAGATGCAACGACGTAGGTTTCCCATTTATCGTTTGTCTTGTAGCTTATAGCTGCAGCGACTAAGTCCTGGCCACAAAATTGTCCAAGCTTTGTTGCTGAGAGGGAATTTGGTACAATAAGACAAGCCCTAGGCCTTTCGGACCGCTCATCATAAAGTACCGTGTTATCACGCATACCCCCAAGGCCACAAATGCGCTTGTTCCGCACCCAAGGCTCCTGGATAGATATTATGTGAGTTTTATAGGAGTAGTAGGGAAAGCTTTTATGCTTCTTCTAGCTGATTACAAGGGTTTTATTATTTTTAAAGTTGATTGCGGACAGTGTCCATATATATACAACTCATAGTCTATTTTGCTTAAAATTAACATTTTGGTAATGGTTGAAAGAGTGTTTATATGAACACTGTTTTTTTTCTACAAGCTAAATATTTTACAACATTAGTTCTAAACAGTTTTGTTTCCAGGAGTATTTATTATTAAAGACTAATCCCAAAATTCGTAACTTACTAACATTTTCAATTTGTTTACATTGATGCTAAGTTGTGAACAATTCAGTTTACGGCAAATATGAAGCAGTTTACATTTTTGGATTGACAATTTGGCGCCTGAACTTTTTGACCACTCTAAAATATCTTCAATAGCGAGTTTAAACAAGATTTTGCTTCTGTTTATATCATTAAATTTACATAAAATATATATATCATCTGCATAAAGGCAGTGATCTAGTAGTTGATATTTTAATAAAATTGTGTTTATGTCTTCAAATGCAATTACAAATTAGACTACCGAGAGAGGTGATCCCTGGGGGATTCCGTTATGCAATGTGTGGTTGGAAGAGTATACGTTATTTGTTTTTATGCAGAATTTTCTATTGGTTAAAAATGATTTGACGTAACCATATATCTTTCTTCCAACGCCCCATTTTATCATATTTTTCAGAACAACATGAATGCCTATTCTATCGAAAGCTTTATCAAAATCAAGGGTGAGGATTGGAACATGATTTTTAGCTGATAATGCTTTTGAAATAAAATAATCAATGTGAAGTAGGGCATCTACGCATCCTCTGCTGAATTTAAATGCTACTTGATTAGGGCTGATAAATTTGTTTGTTTCAGCAAACCATAGTAGGCGCTTAGCGATTATCTTTTCCAGGATTTTCAATAAGCGTGGGATAGTGTTCTCTAGTAAAAAAATTAGACAGTGTTCTTTCAAGTGGCGAGTTAGCCTAGTGGGTGTGGTAGTGAACCGTCAACCCAGGGACTTGGGTTCAATCCCAGCCAGGGAAAATTTTACTCTACATAAATTGAAAATTTTAGTTTCCTTTTTTTTAATAATTAAACACAAGTGTGTATACAACAAATAAGAATCAGGTGATGGATAGTGAGCGGTCCGCGCTCCCAATAGCGGGACCAGCTGACGACAAAACCGATGAGGCAGTCACATCAGGCCACCCAGTAACAGTGGCAACTAAAAGTATGGGGAAAAGGAGAAGGAGATTAAAACCATCTCAAAATTTGGTAAAGCATTCCTCCACGTCAACTTCAGCTCAACAGCTGCCCGATGGAGCGAGGGAAGGCACGCTAAGAACAGCAACAGCAGCAGCAGATAAGAAGCGGCAGAGGTCCGATGACTCTGTCGAGGTAGCATACGTCTCCGACGGTGGGGTAGGCCACTACGTTAGAGATAAAAACAACAGCTTCGCAGTTCTGGCGGCCTCCGAATCGGATGGTGAAGAAGAAGTCGAGAGTCTGAGTAGCAGCATCAGACAACTCGAACAAAGGGTGCGTGCCATAAAGGCTAGAAGAGGGAGGGAGCGGCAACAGGAGCTCCAGCGCGTTGAACAATACCAGCAACTACAAAAGCAGGTATCAATACCTACAAGATTGAGCTTATGGACACTATTAAACTATGTAAGTCGGTCATTGGCAACAATTTTTCTACTAAACGTTTAAATGAAGACAGGCACGCTATCCACTGCAATACAGTGGGACAGTATAAACAAATTAAAGATTTGTTAAAGGACACGACGACGGAGTTCTTCTCCTTCACCCCGAAAGGGGAAAAGCTGCAAACAATGCTGCTGGGGGGGATAGATCCGTCTACTGATCGGGAGACGTTCCTTGCGCTGCTTAAAGAGAAAGAGTGCAACGAGCTCGAATTTGTAGGGGTCAAGCCATTCACCACAGTTAGGGCCAAAAGGGAGAAGCGGAGACTGCAATTCTTCTTAGTTCAGCTTTCACCCAATAGCAAGCCGGATGGTCTAAGGAGTATTAAAGTCCTAGACTACCAGGTTTTCGCATGGGAAAAATTAAGAAGGAGCGAAAACATTTTACAATGTGTTCGCTGCCAAAGGTTATTCAACCGCCGCCGTATTCAGTCGCATTTTTCTTTTTGCCCCGCAAATTAATTCATTGTTAATTTGTCATTTTTCGCCGCAAAAGCAATTTGCTGCTTATTTTTTGACCCACTTCGCGATTGTATAACTGTTCGCTGACGCGCCCTTGAGTTCCGCAAGATCTAATAACGATGAAACCACCTTGTGTCACCTCAATACTGTGATATGAGATCTCAAAACAAAATCGGATGCGCAAATTATCGCACACCAAAATACGTGCGAGGTTATTAACACAATGCGTGACGACTTAGATTTTCATTTCCAAGCCCCCTCGATCAATCAACCATCTCCCAAGCAACCTGATCCTATGCTCGAAGTGATTTTCGATAAAATTAGTGATGTCGGCGACGAATTAACCGTGGTACGTTCGACTTTTTCTGATATTGAGGATAGCATTGGAACAATATGCAGCAAAATTGATCATGTATCAAACCATATTCAGCATCGCCCAATTGTTCAGTACAACACGTCAATTTTGGCTGAACTATTAGATACCGAAGTGGAGCCGCCCTCATCTCCACCTTCCTGTCTCCAACGGATGGTTCAAACGGATAACTCCAACGCAAGTGTTACAACTCACGAATCTGAAGTCACGGTAACGTTGTCTCCTCCCGCTGGCGCCCCACGTAAACTCACCAAACAGTTTGGCACTACATGGACACCTTCTGAGTGGCAGCGCAGATTGGACAAGCTAAGGTTGGAGAACCAGATGCTCACTACCTTCCTCATCAAAGGCGCCCCTCACTACGCGGATGTCCCATGGATTACACAATTTTTCAAAAAGAGATTTGGTATTACCATTAACCAATGCATAATGCTCCTGCCATCCAGCCACAAGAGTAATTGAAATTTCAAATTCGACTTACCGTCTCGATACGAATGGATATTTCAAAGATCTACTGGTACTGACTTCAAGCTTGGTAAGATGCGCATCAGGAAATCGACCGATAAACTCTGCATTAATGATAAGACTGTAAATAAATCTAAGATTAGTAATAAGCATCCAAAACCTGTTTCCAACTCCCGACCCAAATCTGACACTAACTGGTTCCTAAAAACTAAATTATTCCCCAAATTTACCCCCCCTACCATACCTAAACAAACGTCTTCTTCTTCTTCTTTAAATGCACTTAATGTCGCCGCGCCACCGAAGCCCATACACAAGCGAGTTTCGTTTAAATTAAACCCAACTTCTCACACTGGCTCCTCTCAACCGCTACAACCCTCCGCGCCACCTGCCCTCACCACCAATTCTTTTTCAATCTCACAACTGGAGCCAAATACCCTAACTTTATCAGCTCTCATATTCTGAACCCCACAGCTAATGTCTCATCTAATGCACCTTTCTCTTCAAACTCTTCCTCCACTGCTCCCAGTCTTGATCCGGTTTTACCGCCTCTAGTTAAACTAACACAGCAAATCATCGACACCACAGAATGTCGCTACGCACTCTCCAGGCTAAGAGAAAAAAGGGTTTACGAGAATATACGTCTCTTTCTCGCGTATCTTCATGACAAATCTGACTCAGTTTGCTATGAGGGTAAAACCAAAACAAGTGTCATGGTTTCCATTCAGCAGGAAGGCCTCCCCATTGAAATAGACAGTCTCAAGAAAATCTATATCAAGTTCCACGAGATTTTTAATTTGTCTCCTCAAAAAGTAGCAAATGACCTTGCTGCTTTTGGCAACTGCATACACTCTAAAAGAACGCAACATCTCCAACGAAGCCGAAGTGACCACAACAAATTTTTTCTTCCATAAACTGCTACTATCATCAGCACTCCCTCCGTCTCTACGCAACAATCTTCCTCTTACATTTTACTACCAGAACGTAAGAGGCCCACGCTCGAAAACCCAAGCTGTTTTGCGCCAATTACATGCTCTCCCTTTCGATATCTATGCTCTGACTGAAACCAATCTGATCCCCGACATAAAGAGCCAAGAATTATTCCCCCCTACTTTTAATGTTTTTCGAAACGACGACCCTACCCAACCCTTGGTAGACTCTCCCTCTCGAGGCATGCTACTGGCCATTCATAATGACCTTCACTCTTCTCTCATTGCCATTTCTTCCTCTTCTAAGGTCGACTTTATTACAATAAAAATAACTTTTCCACACCGATCCCTGTACGTTATGTGTTGTTACATTCTAGCAAATCAATCTATTGAATCTTACCAACTTACCTATCTGATTCCCTCGATGACATCCCCATTTTTAGCGACTTTAATCTACCTTTGCTGCAGTGGAGTCCTTCCGATGATGAATCCTCTTTCATCCCTTCAAATGTCAACTCCACTAAGGAATGTCTCTTCATAGATCGGCTAACTGATTTAAGTCTATGTCAAGTTAGTAATGTCTTAAATTACATGGGAAGGCAATTAAACCTTATATTCACAACTGATCCCGTTAACTCCTCAGTCTCGCTTTGTCCCCTAACTCTGTCAACTATTGATAACTTTCATCCTCCCCTTCTTCTTTCACTTTTCTTCAATTCTCCACTTTAATCTACACCTCCTGCATTTCACACTTCTTACGACTTTCATAAAGCTAATTTCCGCAAAATAAATTACTATCTGAGTAGATGTTCCATTGACTTTGCTAACTTATCCTTAAACGAAGCCCTCACAATTTTTTACAGAGAAATGTTTAATTCTATTTCTCTTTATGTCCCCTTTTCTCGTCATAAAACTTAATCTTCATCCCCCCCTTGGTATAACCGCAAACTTCGCGCCTTACGTAACAAGAGAAACAAGTTATGGGCAGCTTTCCTTCGTACCAATTCTGTTTTCGACTATTCCAACTATCTCGGTTCCTACCTTAAATTCAATCATCTTTATAACTCTCTCTACCAGCGGCACCTAATTAACGCGAAAGCAAATCTTATAAAGGACCCTAAGTTATTTTATTATTTAAATCTGACGTTTACCCTCCGTCCCTCTCTTTTGAAAACATATCTTCAACTAATCCGCAAACCATTGCCAACTTTTTTGCGACCTATTTTAAACAATCCTTCGCCGGCAACTCTTTTGAACCAGACCCCTCTTACTTCACTCACCTTCTTAACTTCTCCGTTGGCCCCCTTCTGTCCCTGCCTTTTGATCCTGCTGTAATTGAAAATAAACTACAAAATCTTCTGCCATTTTTCTTAAAAAATGCTCTTCCATTCTCTCCCTCCCCCTCTCTCATCTCTTCCGTTTGTCTCTATCACTAGGAGAATTCCCTCAGATTTGGAAGACCTCTTTCATAACCCCCATTCACAAAAAGGGATCAAAGAACGAAGTAACAAACTATTGCCCCATTGCTAAACTTTCTCATCTACCCAAACTTTTCGAAAGTATTTTATACGAAGCCTTAAGCTTTCAGTGCAAGTCTCTTATCTCTCCCACCCAACACGGCTTTCTGAAAGGTAGATCGACTACCACTAACTTAGTCGAATTCGTGTCCTTCGCCCTGTCTGCCTTAGAGAATGGCAAAAAAGTCGACGTTATTGCAACTGATTTTAGTCAGGCTTTTGATAAGATATCTCATAACCTAATCCTCTTCAAATTGTCTGCCCTCGGTTTCGAACCCATATTGTTAAAATGGATAATCTTCTAACCTGGAAAACCGTTCTTACAGAGTTCGCTTCAGATCCATCTTATCGACTCCCTTCTTGGCCACCATCTGGGTCCCCTTCTCTTCATTCTAACCATAAACGATGTCGAGAGGGTTATTAAACACTCTCCCCTCTCTCTGTACGCTGATGATACCAAATTTTCCAAAGCTATCTCTTCACCACATGACTACTGCCTCCTTCAACAAGACCTTGATAGTTTTTCGAACTGGTGCCTACAAAATCGCTTAGAGCTCAATATCGCCAAATGTCAATCCATTACCTTATCACGTAAGCACCACGTGTCCTCCGCCCGCCTTTAGCTTCTCCATGGTCAACCTATATCCATCGTTCAATCTCTCCGCGATCTTGGTATATTGTACGATAGGGAACTAAATTTCCGTTCACATATTGATGAGATAATTCGTAAAGCTAACTCATCACTTGGCTTTGTCAAACGATGGTCCAAAGAATTCTCCTACCCTTACGTGACCAGATCCCTCTACATTACCTTTGTGCGCCTCCTCCTTGAATACGCCAGTCAAGCGTGGTCACCCTTTCAGCAAGTTCATGTGAGCAGAATCGAGAATGTTCAACGTCGATTTCTTCGATTTGCCCTTCGAGGTCTTCGAGGTTGCTGTTGTTTCTGCTGCTGCTGCTGTTTCTGCTGCTGTTGTTTCGGCTGCTGCTGCGGTTGTTGTTGTTTGTCCTGCTGCGTTTTCTGCTGCTGTTGTAGTTGCTGCTGTTTTTTCAGCTATTGTTGTTGCTGCTGCTTCGGCTGCAGTATTTGCGGCTGTATTGGCAGTTGCCGCTGGCTTTCTAGCACCTGCTTTTGTAGTTGATGGTGTTGTTCAACGCGCAGGAGCTCCTGTTGCCGCTCCCTCCCTCTTCTAGCTATTTGTTTAGCCTTTATGGCACGCACCCTTTGTTCGAGCTGTCCGATGCTGCTACTCAGAATCTCGACTTCTTCTTCACCATCCGATTCGGAGGCCGCCAGAACTGCGAAGCTGTTGTTTTTATCTCTAACGTAGTGGCCTACCCCACCGTCGGAGACGTATGCTACCTCGACAGAGTCATCGGACCTCTGCCGCTTCTTATCTGCTGCTGCTGTTGCTGTTCTTAGCGTGCCTTCCCTCGCTCCATCGGGCAGCTGTTGAGCTGAAGTTGACGTGGAGGAATGCTTTACCAAATTTTGAGATGGTTTTAATCTCCTTCTCCTTTTCCCCATACTTTTAGTTGCCACTGTTACTGGGTGGCCTGATGTGACTGCCTCATCGGTTTTGTCGTCAGCTGGTCCCGCTATTGGGAGCGCGGACCGCTCACTATCCATCACCTGATTCTTATTTGTTGTATACACACTTGTGTTTAATTATTAAAAAAAAAGGAAAATAAAATTTTCAATTTATGTAGAGTAAAATTTTCCCTGGCTGGGATTGAACCCAAGTCCCTGGGTTGACGGTTCACTACCACACCCACTAGGCTAACTCGCCACTTGAAAGAACACTGTCTAATTTTTTTACTAGAGAACACTATCCCACGCTTATTGAAAATCCTGGAAAAGATAATCGCTAAGCGCCTACTATGGTTTGCTGAAACAAACAAATTTATCAGCCCTAATCAAGTAGCATTTAAATTCAGCAGAGGATGCGTAGATGCCCTACTTCACATTGATTATTTTATTTCAAAAGCATTATCAGCTAAAAATCATGTTCCAATCCTCACCCTTGATTTTGATAAAGCTTTCGATAGAATAGGCATTCATGTTGTTCTGAAAAATATGATAAAATGGGGCGTTGGAAGAAAGATATATGGTTACGTCAAATCATTTTTAACCAATAGAAAATTCTGCATAAAAACAAATAACGTATACTCTTCCAACCACACATTGTATAACAGAATCCCCCAGGGATCACCTCTCTCGGTAGTCTAATTTGTAATTGCATTTGAAGACATAAACACAATTTTATTAAAATATCAACTACTAGATCACTGCCTTTATGCAGATGATATATATATTTTATGTAAATTTAATGATATAAACAGAAGCAAAATCTTGTTTAAACTCGCTATTGAAGATATTTTAGAGTGGTCAAAAAGAAGTTCAGGCGCCAAATTGTCAATCCAAAAATGTAAACTGCTTCATATTTGTCGTAAACTGAATTGTTCACAACTTAGCATCAATGTAAACAAATTGAAAATGTTAGTAAGTTACGAATTTTGGGATTAGTCTTTAATAATAAATACTCCTGGAAACAACACTGTTTAGAACTTATGTTGTAAAATATTTAGCTTGTAGAAAAAAAACAGTGTTCATATAAACACTCTTTCAACCATTACCAAAATGTTAATTTTAAGCAAAATAGACTATGAGTTGTATATATATGGACACTGTCCGCAATCAACTTTAAAAATAATAAAACCCTTGTAATCAGCTAGAAGAAGCATAAAAGCTTTCCCTACTACTCCTATAAAATTCACATAATATCTATCCAGGAGCCTTGAGTGCGGAACAAGCGCATTTGTGGCCTTGGGGGTATGCGTGATAACACGGTACTTTATGATGAGCGGTCCGAAAGGCCTAGGGCTTGTCTTATTGTACCAAATTCCCTCTCAGCAACAAAGCTTGGACAATTTTGTGGCCAGGACTTAGTCGCTGCAGCTATAAGCTACAAGACGAACGATAAATGGGAAACCTACGTCGTTGCGTCTGCTTACTTCCCATATGACTCGATACTGCCATTTCCGTGGTGGAACCCAGATCTGCAACGAATTCGTAGGGAAACCAGAAAACTTCTAAATAGGTCACTCAAGACAAATTCGGAGGTGGACTGGAATCTGTATCGATCAAAGCAAAGAGAATATAAGAGGTTATCTCGAACTTCGAAAAGTACCTCGTATAGAGATTTTTGTGGTAAGATCGAAACTCTCGGTGAAACCAGTAGGTTGGTCAAAGTTCTCAAGAATGGAAAACCAATCAAGCCGGAATCACTCAGGAAACCTGATGGTACTTTCACTGAGTCGAAAGCGGATGCTTTCAGTCTTCTGCTGGAGATTCACTTCCCAGGAAATCAGGTCACCATCGGTTCGCAACCGGTTTCAACTAGTGAAGCTGTTAGCGGGCTGAGCCGAACAACTCGGCGCAGCTGGTATACTGCATCGGGCGTGGCGACGGATGAAGCTATCAAATATGCTGTTTAATCTTTTGACAGCTCCAAGTCACCTGGCACTGACGGAATATACCCAGCTATGCTGAAACAAGGTATTAGTCAGTTGCTGCCAACCACTTACCCACTGTTGGATATAAGTTAGCTTTTCGAAATAATTACCAAAAATCATCCAAATTTAATTTTTTTTTTTGTTTATCACATTACAGTTATTTGATCTTGTTTTTGATTTGTTTTTAGGTATTAAGTAATAGTTCAAGGTAAAATTTCGAAGAAAAAAAAAAATTTGTTTCTATAGTATTAACTTCCTTTCAAAAAATTCTTTTATACTATTAGCTTCATCTTAAAATTTTTTTTATGCTTTTTAGACCATTTTAGACTAATTAAAAAAAAAAAAAAAATTTAGCGAATTTCCTATATTGGAAACCCGCCCCAGAAATAATCATATGTGGTGACTTTAACTGCAACTTGCTCGACAAAGAAGGACCTAGACCATTTTTAGAAAGTATGGCCACTCTTGGGGCTTAGCACTACCCTGCTGGACTTATTCTTTGTCAACAATCCTCAAAATACCTCATTTTATTCCCCGTTACCTGTGCCTGTTGTTTCAAATCATGATCTTATCTTTGCCACTTTTCAAATTAATGTGCAATTAACACCCGTCTTATACGAGTATAGGTACTTTAAAAGTATTAATCTAAATCAGCTGAGAAGATTTCTTTATTATAAACTGGCAACAAATCTACTTTATTACATCCGCTGATGATCAAGTTAATTTTCTGCAAGATGCTATCAACCACCTGTTTAACACACATGTACCACTCAAAACAAAATATGTGTATAATACAAGTTCATGGTTTTCAAGTGATATTCAAGAACTCTTGAAGCAAACAGATCTGGCGTACAAACGCTGGAAACGGTACAGACTCAATGAATTCTATGAACTTTTTCGCATGCTGAGAAATAAGGTCTGTATTAAAATAAGAGATGACAAATCTCGGGTGCTCTCTGAACGCCTTAACAAAGATCTAGGCACAAAAATTCCATGGAGAAACATTCTGGAGTTAGGTGTTGGCCGTCAAAAGCAACATTGTGATGAAGATGTAAATCCAGACTTCCTTAATAATAAATTTGCAAAAGTTCAATGTACCTCGATTAATTTCATAGTTCCAAGCTCAGCTGAAATTACCACAAACTCATATAATGAAGAAAGTTTTCAGTTCTATAGAATAGATGAGACTGATGTTGTAAGGGCTATACTTAGATAAAGTCTAAAGCGATGGGTCTTGATAACATAGACCCTCAATTCATTAAAATAATACTGTCCCACATACTTCTAACTCTTACACACATCTATAACACAATTATTTTAACTAGCTCTTTCGCAATGGCGTGGAAGGTTGCCAAAGTTACACCCATTGTAAAAAAAAACCTGCTACTCGCTCATCCTCATCTGAATTTAGGCCAATATCAATACTACCATATCTATCTAAGATTTTGGAAAAATTTTTGCATGAACAAACATTGAGTTTTATTAAAAATAAAAATCTTTTGAGTGGTCTCCAGTCAGGTTTTAGAGCAAAACATAGTTGTGTTTCAGCTGGTCTTAAAGTCACGGATGATATTAGATTCGCCATGGACTATGACCATGATTTCTCGAAGGCCTTTGACACGGTAAACCATAGGGTACTTGTTTCCAAACTAAATAGTTAGTTTCATTTTTCTCAAATGGCAGCTGACTTGATGCTCTAATACCTCAATGGAAGGAGACAAGCTGTTGTTGTAGGGAGAAGTAAATCATGCTTCATCGAGTTGTCGTCGGGAGTACCCCAAAGCTCTATATTGGGCCCGCTTTTATTCTCAATTTTTATAAATGACCTTCCACTAGCAGTTAAGCATACATCTTTACACATGTACGCGGATGACGTGCAAATTTATCTTAGCTGTAAACTTGGAATGATAGAAGATGGAGCTTATGGATTATACAGAGATCTTGAAAATATTCTGCAATGGTCCGATACTAATTATCTTCAAATAAACCCTAGAAAATCTAAGTGCTTGAAGTCAGTTATTTTCCACCCCTATTTTTGGAGAACACAAAACTGGAATATGTCGACAAAGCTAAGAATTTAGGTATCTGGTTTGATTCGACTCTGAATTGGAAGCACCACATTCAATTAATAATTGGCAAAAATTTATGACTGTCTGCGATGTTTATCATTATCGAAACAGTTCACACCACTACACATTAAAACAAACTTAGCAAAAAGCATAATTATGCCAATTATATCTTACGGGTGTGCAATTTTTTGTGACCT
This sequence comes from Pocota personata, assembly GCA_963082735.1. Lineage (NCBI taxonomy): Eukaryota > Metazoa > Arthropoda > Insecta > Diptera > Syrphidae > Pocota > Pocota personata. Next base: position 24,666,718 of record OY720432.1, read on the forward strand.
GGGATACGAAACGAAAAGAAGACTTACTGTTACTTTTAATAACGTTGTCAGATACGTTTATAACCTTAAGCGCTTTGATCACGTATCGAACTTCTCAAAAAATATTTTAGAACTTGACCTACACACATATTTAGAAAATATTTTGCACTTAAAACATTGAATAACTTATTAAGAACCAGAGAGCCGTACTATCTATATGAAAAAATAGAGTTGCCAGTGTCCAAACGCTCCTTCATAATAATACAACCCAAGATTGTATGTATATGCACGACTTCAGAACGGCAATTTTTCGTTTATGTTATCAAGCAGTATAACTCCTTGCCCCTAGATATAAGGCAACTCAGTGGCAGTAAACGTTTTGAGGCTGTTTTGTTTAGATATTTGGTTGAAAATTCATAAAAAATAAAAATTATTTAATTATTTAAAATTATTATTATTTAATTATTTGAATTGGCTATTAGTTATTGAATTGTACAATATTATTGTGAAAGATGTTTGAAATAAAAAAAAAATAAATAATTATGTGGATTAGAGGACCATAGTTCACTTGAAATTTGTGTACTGAAGAGCCTCCAATAGTTGATAGAAATTCACGTTCACTGCCAAATTATTATAGCAACTTTAAGCTACCTTCATGAAAGAAATATGCAAGTGTTGACTCCAAAAATGACGCCCTTATGGAGATTTGATGACGACCGACCCTATAAAACCGCTACTGGTCTGGTAACTTGGTAAAAACTCCATAGATTTTAGATTGCTGAACCACAAGCAGAATAGCTGAGCAGATTTGATATCTCTTTAGACAGAAAAAGGTACTTCTTCAAATGTTTGGCCTTTAAGGAAAGAGGGTGAATGAGTATGATACAACTGAGAACTCTATAGATTGTACCAAAGTGTTGATGTAGCCCAAAACCGATGATTAAATGACTCGGTCAGGAGTCATGCCAAATATTATATAAGAAATCCAAAACATCTACAAAACATCTGCGAGTCTAAGTTGCTGAATGCAACGAATGTATTATTAAAACTTAACACAAATACAATTTCTAAACATATATTCCACGGGACAACAGCTTTCAGCTCACTTTGGTTTCCTTCCACGTGGGGTTGATGTTCTGGCTTTCTTGTTAATTACTTTCTTAACCTCTTCAGATTTCCGCTTTGGTGTAATAGTAGATGGAAGCACCTTTAAATACACAGGAAAATTAGCTTCGGACTTCTAAAGACAATGCAGGCGACGTCTTACCTTGAAGAAACTGTCCAACCTCCCCTGAGTGGAAGTATTTTTTGATTTGAGAATCTTTTTAGCACCCGTTCGGATTCGATCTTCACTAAACTGACGGTCACCACAAAGAAACTTCATCAAACCCTCCTCATCGGGATCTGTCCATTTGAGCTGAAAGAGAAAGTTGAGTTCTAAGACAAACACAGGTCGGTTTCATAAAACCTCACATCAATCTTCTCTGGGTCAGTAACATCTGGGGTAACAAACAATTGCCTTGCAACCTCATAGTTCCAATTCTCCGGAATCTGATACTTTTTCCTATCAATGTTTTCTAGAATGGATTCAATGTCTCTGTATGTGTTGATCATCTCAATGGCTCGCTTAGGCCCAACACCTTTGATGCTGTCACAGTAATCACATCCAAGGAGGATGCATAGATCTATAAATTAAAAGGATACCGTATGGGCACACTATAATGAAGGTCAGCTAGCTTGTTTACCTCCTTTGAGTTGATTTTAAACCCCTTCAAGATTTTCTCATAGCTATACTCCTTGACTGGTATCTTTCTGGCCTCACTAAACGTTAAATGCCTTAGCATAATGGATGAGCCAAAGGTAAGGGCATCCATGTCTTCCGTAGCTGTGGCGTACACTATTCCGGCTTTGACTAGTGCTGCACACTGTGCTTCTGCTTCACATGGTGCGTCTACATATGGAATACCCATCAGTTTCAGCAACTCCTTCGCCTCGGCAGAATGCTCTTTGGTGACACGAACCAATCTGCGATTGAACTTGTCCATGTCAGCCTCATCTCCAACTTCGGTGGCTTTCTCCAAGGCCTTTTGAGCTTCCTCGCGACGTTCGGCACGTTTTGCCAACTCCCGTGATTTTAGATCTGGTGGTTTGCCATCAAACACATAAACTGGTTTAATGCCATTCTCTAGCAGTCGAATTCTTCTATAGAATATTCCCATTAGATGGGAGGTAGTTTCCTAGAAAAATTTGATTTAAATTTATGAAAGTTTACGTTTCCAAGGCATACCTTTACTTCGAACAGCGATAAGGAATTGGTACAAGCACATAGAAGCATCAATAGCAATTTTGCGGCCTAGATTTACAAAATTCCTTATTTCGTTGTAATTTCCAGTTGTAATAAAGCCTTACCAAAAAAATTCTTGATTTCACCCTTCTTTACAGCAAATGTTGCAACATCTGCGATTAGTTTTGATAAGCCTAGAATTCCCATGGTAATTTATAGTCCTTATATATGAAATAATAAATTGAGAAACGACCATCAAAAAACCGAACACAAAACCAGCGGATTCTCTACAATATGTCGCCAATAACAGATATGTCATGCCCAGTGTTGCCAACAGGAAATGTCGATTAAGGCTACATCTCACTACGCGCTCAAAAAAATAATCAACAAAAAACGATCATACACAAATGTCGCTGTATATAACAAATTGACACGAATATGGCTTGCGGATATTAGTACTTAATTGAGTGCAGTTCAGCTAGGTTGTAATGGTATGAATGAGTTTTCAGGAGTTAAGACACACCAAATAGCTAAAGCAGCTTTAAATGGCTAGAATTGGTATCACTGGCCATGTAATGACATAAAGCAACTATGCCATTTTCACTTGCGACTAAAAGGCAATATTTTGTACAAAGGAACCCAAATGTTTAATAATCTAGATTTAAATATTAAAGTAGAATTAATATATTCAAAAAAAAAAAATTGCACAGCAAATTCTAAATTATTTATATCTTTAAGTTTATGAATTGTTGATAAGAGTTTTTCTTAAACTAATAAAAACTAAGAACGAAAAAACTAAAACTGACATCTTCCAAATAACCTGTTCCTCGTTTTACATAAAAAAATCTTATGCTTTCAACAAAAAAGTATAAATCTGCGTCGAAAGATATAGTTCTAAGTATTAGGTTTAGCTTAGAGCGCCCGCATAGGGTCAGTAAGGTAGAATAAGGTAGTTAAGTTAGATAAACTAGTTTTAAACGTTTTTTGTCTAGCAATAAGTTTAATGAATTATCACATAAAAATGGATTAAAAAAAGCGTAAATCTGCAAAGCTATAAACACGTAACGAATGAAATGTCCGAAAATCGAGTGACTTTCAAAGTGCCAATTTTCAAAAAAAAAAAATTGAGTTGTTGCCTGCAACAAAAAGTTTTTCGATTCTCGAATAAAGCAATCCGATTTTCGGATTGCTAAGTACTAATCATCCTCATCCGAGGATGCCCTTGAATGAAATGGTTCGTTTTAATGGATTAAAAAAAAGCATAAATCTGCAAAGCTATAAACACGTAACGAATGAAATGTCCGAAAAGCGAGTGACTTTCAAAGTGCCAATTTTCAGAAAAAAGTGAGTGATTTTCGGATTGCTAAGTACTAATCAACTTCATCCGAGGATGCCCTGGAATGAAATGGTTCATTTTACTGCTCAAATGCGACAATAGTTGATAGAAATTCATGTTCACAGGTTATTTCAAAGATGCCAATTGATAAACTTTAGTCACAAATTAGCATTAATGCGATTAAAAAAAAAAAAAATTATGTGGATTGAAAAGTTCACTTGAAATTTGTGTACTGAAAAGCCTCCAATAGTTGATAGAAATTCACGTTGACTGCTAAAGAGCTGCTAGTCATTTTAGTAAATTGTTAATCATTCACAAGAAAACATCACTTAAAAGAATAAATAAGAAATATAACACAATCAATTCGAACTAATTTTTTATTTGTTAAATTATTGCTAAAGGCAATGTAAATGAAGAACATTTCTTCACTGTGCACTTCATCAAACATATCGAATTTATCACAAGGCGACACAGTTACCCGGTACTTAGACACAGCCTAATAATAAAGGAAGCCCGAACTTCAGCACACATTGTAGCGCAAGAGAACTGAGAAACGCCTTAGATTCGATTTGCTTAGACTGTTTTATTTGATATTGCTCCGCGCGTCTAAAAATTATTATAGCAACTTTAAGCTAACTTCATGAAAGAAATATGCAAGTGTTGACTCCAGAAATAACGCTCTTATGGAGATTAGATGACGATCGACCCCAGAAAACCGCTACTGGTCTGGTAACTTGGTCAAAACTAATGAAATTTTAGATTGCTGAACCACAAGCACAAAAGCTGAGCAGATATCAAACTCTTTAGACAGAAAAAAATACTTCTTCCATAACATCAATCTCCTCTGGGTCAGTAACATCTGGGGTAACAAACAATTGCCTGGCAATCTCATAGTTCCAATTCTCCGGAATCTGATACTTTTTCCTATCAATGTTTTCTAGAATGGATTTAATGTCTCTGTATGTGTTGATCGTTGGCTTAGGGCCAACACCTTTGATGCTGTCACAGTAATCACATCCAAGGAGGATGCATAGATCTATAAACTAAAAGGATACCGTATAGGCACACTATAATGAAGGTCAGCTAGCTTGTTTACCTCCTTTGAGTTGAGTTCAAACCCCTTCAAGATTTTTTCATAGCTATACTCCTTGACTGGCATCTTTCTGGACTCACTAAACGTTAAATGCCTTAGCATAATGGATGAGCCAAAGGTAAGGGCACCCATGTCTTCCGTAGCTGTGGCGTACACTTTTCCGGCTTTGACTAGTGCTGCACACTGTGCTTCTGCTTCACATGGTGCGTCTACATATGGAATACCCATCAGTTGTATGTATGTATTTTATTTATTTAGTATCAGTTTCTATTATATATAATAGCTACATCGAAGAATTGTTCTCATCGCTTTATTCTGCAGCACCTGCAGTTGATCTACGTGTTCATTATTCCCCATAAACAAAATAGTAGAGCAGAACTCAAAGTGTGGTTTAATTATAGTATTATATATGTTAATTGCACCAATGGTTGTTATATTTTTTCTCATTCTTGCAAGAAAGGACACTTTTTTGGAAATTTTTTTAGTTATGTACATCATATGGCTATTAAAGTTCATTTTACTGTCTAATATTACACCGACTTACTTTATTTCATTAACTTGTACAATCTCTTCACCATATATTTTTAAATTAATACATTCGTAACTATTTATAACCATACATTTAGTTTTGTTTACATTACTTTTTAGTTTGTTTTGTTGCAGCCATACACAAAGGTTTTTTAAGTCATTCTCAATATGCTCTTTAAGGTCATTTAAAGCTTTACCACTTACAAACATTAAGGCATCATCAGCGAATAGGGATATTTGACTGTTTCTTAACACTTTACGGATATCATTTATGTAAATTAAAAATAATAAGGGACCGAGGCCTTGCGGTACACCGAAACATGTATTTTTGGCACTAGACATTGCACAGTTTACACTAGTTTTTTTTGAGTACGATCAAACAAATAAGACTTAAACCACATAAGCTCGTTACCTTTGACACCATATTTTGACAGCTTTTGTATTAATATATCTCTATCAATTGTTTCAAATGCTCTCTGAAAATCTAAAAATAATGCTATAATTTTGTTACCACTGTGTCTTTGTTCTTTAAAGGTCATCACTAACCAATTTAGGGACGTTTCACAGGAGTGATAATGACGAAAGCCCGATTGGTTGTCGATCAATAATTTATTATTACACACATATTGATGAGCACAATTTTCCACTATTTTCTCTAAAATAGGCATTATGTTAATGGGCCTAAATTTGTCACACATTTTTGTACCGGACTCCTTGGGTATTGGAGCAACTATCGATTCTTTTAAGTTTCTAGGAAATTCACCACGATTAAACGACTCGTTTACGATTCGAAGTATTATTTTACCAATAATATCAAAACAATTCAAAATAATTTGTATATTTAGATGTAACGCATTTTTATTGTTAATCTTTTTGCATAATAACCGTAGTTCACTCAAATCTATTTGTCTAAACTTAAATATCGTTTGATGTTCCGTTAAATTAAAAATCGAAGAGGTATTATTTGTCGCTATGGAATTACTGATAGCGTTTACACTTTCTATAAAGTAAGAATTAAACTTGTTGGCAAGTTCACTGATTTCTTTTTTCTGCTTTTGGGTTTCACATGATCCGATTTTGTTACATATATAGTTCTTTTTAGCAAAATGTAATTTATTTTTGTACAGGTTTCGTATACTTCTATAACTTTCCCAGTCTGATGCAAAATTAAATATAGTCGCCTTTTGAAAATATTGAATTTTTTTGTGTTTTAGAGTTCTAAGTTCATTGGTGAACCATTTGTCCTCACAAAATGCGATTTTCTTACGAATAGTCTGTTTTTTTACACAATACATTAAACTATTTTATAATACTTCAGATAACACATTAAAGTCAGTCTGATCAGTCATTTGGGCGCACTTATCACTAATTAGACTCTGGATTTCAGCTTTCTTATACTTAAATATATCGATATATTTGTTAACTTTTCTAATTTGTTTGTCAGCCACATTTACTTTTATTACAATTGATTCGTGATCACTAATTTTTAGTTCAGGGATTGTATCTGCCCAAATATTTCTCTCAATAGGTGTTATTACAAAATCAACTAAAGATCTTGTCGATTCTAAAATCCTGGTTGGTTTGTTAATTATTTGTTTACAATTGTTTTTTATTAGAATTTCGTTGATAGCCTTTGTATACGTATTATTAGTAGATAGCAAATTAATATTAAAATCTCCAAACACTATTATATTAAGATTTGTGTGCAGAGCCATATCAATCCATTCAGAAAAAAAGAGTACAGAATTCGCGTTCAGAGCTACTAGGTGATCTGTAGAACACTGCTACCATTTCTCGAAAGGAATTTAAATAGATTTCAACACACAAACTCCAAATTTTCATCTCAATATCTACTTGATTTATTAATCTATACTGTAAACCTTTTTTGATATATAGAACCACACCACCTGTATGACGACTAGTACTATCACACCCCAACACCGAGTACTCTAATAGACTTATTTCTTCGTCACTTATATTTTCTGTTAAATGGGTTTCACAAAAAGTAAGGATTTCAAAACTGTTGTCCTTCACTAATACTTCAATTTCGTTGAAATTGTTTGTAAGTCCTTGTACATTAGCACACAGATAAGACAGTTGCTTTGGTTGCTAATACTGAATCCGTTCTTTCGACACCTTCAATTTACGTAGAAACACAGGACAACATTTATCATTCGCTTCATGGTCACAACTAGCATTCATCCCTAAAGAATCATTCATTCTTACACAATTTGGACACTTAATTTCATGACTAGTACAATCCTTAATAGAATGTTCACCACCACATTTCCTACACGATATTTTATTTTTACAAACACTTGCTTTATGGTTGAAGCCGTGGCATTTATAACATCTTCGCAAATTCAAGTATTCTCTAACTGGACATTTTACCCACCCTACTTTTAAGTACTCTAATTCAATTATTTTTTTAAACCATTGCTATCAACTTCAAGAATTACATTCAAATTTCTCCATTTTTTATTAGTGGTAAACGAGCTCAATAATTTAATATCACAGTTGTTTAATTCAGGATTTTGTTTTTTTAATTTTGTTCACCACTTCGTTTACAAGTTCATCGTTTTCCAGGTTCATCACACACACTTTTGGTTTAAACATTGTTGGCACTATAACATTATAATCACCCTTTAATTTACTCTCTATTTCATTTTTTAATTTTTCTGATGAATCTTTATCACCACACTTGATGGCAACGCCGCCACTATTTTTGTTCACCACATTATTTACATTTACGCTAGTAGGATCTATGTTTAATTTTATTTGTTTTTGTCGTTTCGTTAGACTCTTGTTTCTTTATGGGATAGACAAGGACAGACGATTAATTTTTCTTCTCTACATCCGAATACAGTGTATGATGTTTATTTTTTACCGGATTTTCCGAATCGTAGTTCTTCTTTTTTATTTCTTGTGTGCACTCACAGACTTTTAAATATGATCAACACTTTGTTTTAGTTGCATGTCTCTTTCACTTCCAGCTATATTTTTCGAGATTTGATTTTTGATTTCCGTTATTGTTTCCGTAACACTTTGAACACTCTCTTTAATTTGTTTATTGTCTTTGTCACTCAGTTTTAACAGTTCACTCTTAACATTATTTTGAATTTCGTTTATTAAATTCGTATTTTTATTTAAAAGTTCAACCAAGAGTTCGTATTTTGATTGATTTACTTTACATTAATGCTTCAAATTGTTTTAATATTTGCTTCGGTAGCACAATACATTCATTGCAATAGTAACCTAGGTTCCGATTCTTCTTTAAAAGTCCGACATCATACTCCGTGATTTGGCCCTCGCAACATTTTCTGTGGAATTTTTTTTTGCAAAATCCACTACATGGTACGAGTTGGCTGTCATCGTGGCTGAAACCTCGGTCGCACTTGCTACAAAAACCATCCATTGGGCTTTTCAGAAAAAAACCCACACAGTTTCAAAGAAATACAATAGAGCTTATAAAAAACACAACCGATCGCTAAGAAATCTCTTTCTCAACAGTTTCAGCAACTCCTTCGCCTCGGCAGCATGCTCTTTGGTGACACGAACCAATCTGCGAATGAACTTGTCCATGTCAGCCTCATCTCCAACTTCGGTGGCTTTCTCCAAGGCCTTTTGAGCTTCCTCGCGACGTTCGGCACGTTTTGCCAACTCCTCTGACTTTAGATCTGGTGGTTTGCCATCAAACACATAAACTGGTTTAATGCCATTCTCTAGCAGTCGAATTGTTCTATAGAAGAAGTTTTTCGATTCTCGAATATAGCATTCCGATTTTCGGATTGCTAAGTACTAATCATCCTCATCCGAGGATGCCCTGGAATGAAATGGTTCATTTTACTGCTCAAATGCTACAATAGTTGATAGAAATTCATGTTCACAGGTTATTTCAAAGATGCCAATTGATAAACTTTAGTCACAAATTAGCATTAATGCGATTAAAAAAAAAAAAAATTATGTGGATTGAAAAGTTCACTTGAAATTTGTGTACTGAAAAGCCTCCAATAGTTGATAGAAATTCACGTTGACTGCCAAAGAGCTGCTAGTCATTTTAGTAAATTGTTAATCATTCACAAGAAAACATCACTTAAAAGATATTTTAGGACTTGACCTACACACATATTTAGAAAATATTTGGACTTAAAACATTGAATAACTTATTAAGAACCAGAGAGCCGTACTATCTATATGAAAAAATAGAGTTGCCAGTGTCCAAACGCTCCTTCATAATAATACAACCCAAGATTGTATGTATATGCACGACTTCAGAACGGCAATTTTTCGTTTATGTTATCAAGCAGTATAACTCCTTGCCCCTAGATATAAGGCAACTCAGTGGCAGTAAACGTTTTGAGGCTGTTTTGTTTAGATATTTGGTTGAAAATTCATAAAAAATAAAAATTATTTAATTATTTAAAATTATTATTATTTAATTATTTGAATTGGCTATTAGTTATTGAATTGTACAATATTATTGTGAAAGATGTTTGAAATAAAAAAAAAAAAAAATAATTATGTGGATTAGAGGACCATAGTTCACTTGAAATTTGCGTACTGAAGAGCCTCCAATAGTTGATAGAAATTCACGTTCACTGCCAAATTATTATAGCAACTTTAAGCTACCTTCATGAAAGAAATATGCAAGTGTTGACTCCAAAAATGACGCCCTTATGGAGATTTGATGACGACCGACCCTATAAAACCGCTACTGGTCTGGTAACTTGGTAAAAACTCCATAGATTTTAGATTGCTGAACCACAAGCAGAATAGCTGAGCAGATTTGATATCTCTTTAGACAGAAAAAGGTACTTCTTCAAATGTTTGGCCTTTAAGGAAAGAGGGTGAATGAGTATGATACAACTGAGAACTCTATAGATTGTACCAAAGTGTTGATGTAGCCCAAAACCGATGATTAAATGACTCGGTCAGGAGTCATGCCAAATAATATATAAGAAATCCAAAACATCTACAAAACATCTGCGAGTCTAAGTTGCTGAATGCAACGAATGTATTATTAAAACTTAACACAAATACAATTTCTAAACATATATTCCACGGGACAACAGCTTTCAGCTCACTTTGGTTTCCTTCCACGTGGGGTTGATGTTTTGGCTTTCTTGTTAATTACTTTCTTAACCTCTTCAGATTTCCGCTTTGGTGTAATAGTAGATGGAAGCACCTTTAAATACACAGGAAAATTAGCTTCGGACTTCTAAAGACAATGCAGGCGACGTCTTACCTTGAAGAAACTGTCCAACCTCCCCTGAGTGGAAGTATTTTTTGATTTGAGAATCTTTTTAGCACCCGTTCGGATTCGATCTTCACTAAACTGACGGTCACCACAAAGAAACTTCATCAAACCCTCCTCATCGGGATCTGTCCATTTGAGCTGAAAGAGAAAGTTGAGTTCTAAGACAAACACAGGTCGGTTTCATAAAACCTCACATCAATCTTCTCTGGGTCAGTAACATCTGGGGTAACAAACAATTGCCTTGCAACCTCATAGTTCCAATTCTCCGGAATCTGATACTTTTTCCTATCAATGTTTTCTAGAATGGATTCAATGTCTCTGTATGTGTTGATCATCTCAATGGCTCGCTTAGGGCCAACACCTTTGATGCTGTCACAGTAATCACATCCAAGGAGGATGCATAGATCTATAAATTAAAAGGATACCGTATGGGCACACTATAATGAAGGTCAGCTAGCTTGTTTACCTCCTTTGAGTTGATTTTAAACCCCTTCAAGATTTTCTCATAGCTATACTCCTTGACTGGTATCTTTCTGGCCTCACTAAACGTTAAATGCCTTAGCATAATGGATGAGCCAAAGGTAAGGGCATCCATGTCTTCCGTAGCTGTGGCGTACACTATTCCGGCTTTGACTAGTGCTGCACACTGTGCTTCTGCTTCACATGGTGCGTCTACATATGGAATACCCATCAGTTTCAGCAACTCCTTCGCCCCGGCAGAATGCTCTTTGGTGACACGAACCAATCTGCGATTGAACTTGTCCATGTCAGCCTCATCTCCAACTTCGGTGGCTTTCTCCAGGGCCTTTTGAGCTTCCTCGCGACGTTCGGCACGTTTTGCCAACTCCCGTGATTTTAGATCTGGTGGTTTGCCATCAAACACATAAACTGGTTTAATGCCATTCTCTAGCAGTCGAATTGTTCTATAGAATATTCCCATTAGATGGGAGGTAGTTTCCTAGAAAAATTTGATTTAAATTTATGAAAGTTTACGTTTCCAAGGCATACCTTCACTTCAAACAGCGATAAGGAATTGGTACAAGCACATAGAAGCATCAATAGCAATTTTGCGGCCTAGATTTACAAAATTCCTTATTTCGTTGTAATTTCCAGTTGTAATAAAGCCTTACCAAAAAAATTCTTGATTTCACCCTTCTTTACAGCAAATGTTGCAACATCTGCGATTAGTTTTGATAAGCCTAGAATTCCCATGGTAATTTATAGTCCTTATATATGAAATAATAAATTGAGAAACGACCATCAAAAAACCGAACACAAAACCAGCGGATTCTCTACAATATGTCGCCAATAACAGATATGTCATGCCCAGTGTTGCCAACAGGAAATGTCGATTAAGGCTACATCTCACTACGCGCTCAAAAAAATAATCAACAAAAAACGATCATACACAAATGTCGCTGTATATAACAAATTGACACGAATATGGCTTGCGGATATTAGTACTTAATTGAGTGCAGTTCAGCTAGGTTGTAATGATATGAATGAGTTTTCAGGAGTTAAGACACACCAAATAGCTAAAGCAGCTTTAAATGGCTAGAATTGGTATCACTGGCCATGTAATGACATAAAGCAACTATGCCATTTTCACTTGCGACTAAAAGGCAATATTTTGTACAAAGGAACCCAAATGTTTAATAATCTAGATTTAAATATTAAAGTAGAATTAATATATTCAAAAAAAAAAAATTGCACAGCAAATTCTAAATTATTTATATCTTTAAGTTTATGAATTGTTGATAAGAGTTTTTCTTAAACTAATAAAAACTAAGAACGAAAAAACTAAAACTGACATCTTCCAAATAACCTGTTCCTCGTTTTACATAAAAAAATCTTATGCTTTCAACAAAAAAGTATAAATCTGCGTCGAAAGATATAGTTCTAAGTATTAGGTTTAGCTTAGAGCGCCCGCATAGGGTCAGTAAGGTAGAATAAGGTAGTTAAGTTAGATAAACTAGTTTTAAACGTTTTTTGTCTAGCAATAAGTTTAATGAATTATCACATAAAAATGGATTAAAAAAAGCGTAAATCTGCAAAGCTATAAACACGTAACGAATGAAATGTCCGAAAATCGAGTGACTTTCAAAGTGCCAATTTTCAAAAAAAAAAAATTGAGTTGTTGCCTGCAACAAAAAGTTTTTCGATTCTCGAATAAAGCAATCCGATTTTCGGATTGCTAAGTACTAATCATCCTCATCCGAGGATGCCCTTGAATGAAATGGTTCGTTTTAATGGATTAAAAAAAAGCATAAATCTGCAAAGCTATAAACACGTAACGAATGAAATGTCCGAAAAGCGAGTGACTTTCAAAGTGCCAATTTTCAGAAAAAAGTGAGTGATTTTCGGATTGCTAAGTACTAATCAACTTCATCCGAGGATGCCCTGGAATGAAATGGTTCATTTTACTGCTCAAATGCGACAATAGTTGATAGAAATTCATGTTCACAGGTTATTTCAAAGATGCCAATTGATAAACTTTAGTCACAAATTAGCATTAATGCGATTAAAAAAAAAAAAAATTATGTGGATTGAAAAGTTCACTTGAAATTTGTGTACTGAAAAGCCTCCAATAGTTGATAGAAATTCACGTTGACTGCTAAAGAGCTGCTAGTCATTTTAGTAAATTGTTAATCATTCACAAGAAAACATCACTTAAAAGAATAAATAAGAAATATAACACAATCAATTCGAACTAATTTTTTATTTGTTAAATTATTGCTAAAGGCAATGTAAATGAAGAACATTTCTTCACTGTGCACTTCATCAAACATATCGAATTTATCACAAGGCGACACAGTTACCCGGTACTTAGACACAGCCTAATAATAAAGGAAGCCCGAACTTCAGCACACATTGTAGCGCAAGAGAACTGAGAAACGCCTTAGATTCGATTTGCTTAGACTGTTTTATTTGATATTGCTCCGCGCGTCTAAAAATTATTATAGCAACTTTAAGCTAACTTCATGAAAGAAATATGCAAGTGTTGACTCCAGAAATAACGCTCTTATGGAGATTAGATGACGATCGACCCCAGAAAACCGCTACTGGTCTGGTAACTTGGTCAAAACTAATGAAATTTTAGATTGCTGAACCACAAGCACAAAAGCTGAGCAGATATCAAACTCTTTAGACAGAAAAAAATACTTCTTCCATAACATCAATCTCCTCTGGGTCAGTAACATCTGGGGTAACAAACAATTGCCTGGCAATCTCATAGTTCCAATTCTCCGGAATCTGATACTTTTTCCTATCAATGTTTTCTAGAATGGATTTAATGTCTCTGTATGTGTTGATCGTTGGCTTAGGGCCAACACCTTTGATGCTGTCACAGTAATCACATCCAAGGAGGATGCATAGATCTATAAACTAAAAGGATACCGTATAGGCACACTATAATGAAGGTCAGCTAGCTTGTTTACCTCCTTTGAGTTGAGTTCAAACCCCTTCAAGATTTTTTCATAGCTATACTCCTTGACTGGCATCTTTCTGGACTCACTAAACGTTAAATGCCTTAGCATAATGGATGAGCCAAAGGTAAGGGCATCCATGTCTTCCGTAGCTGTGGCGTACACTTTTCCGGCTTTGATTAGTGCTGCACACTGTGCTTCTGCTTCACATGGTGCGTCTACATATGGAATACCCATCAGTTGTATGTATGTATTTTATTTATTTAGTATCAGTTTCTATTATATATAATAGCTACATCGAAGAATTGTTCTCATCGCTTTATTCTGCAGCACCTGCAGTTGATCTACGTGTTCATTATTCCCCATAAACAAAATAGTAGAGCAGAACTCAAAGTGTGGTTTAATTATAGTATTATATATGTTAATTGCACCAATGGTTGTTATATTTTTTCTCATTCTTGCAAGAAAGGACACTTTTTTGGAAATTTTTTTAGTTATGTACATCATATGGCTATTAAAGTTCATTTTACTGTCTAATATTACACCGAGGTACTTTATTTCATTAACTTGTACAATCTCTTCACCATATATTTTTAAATTAATACATTCGTAACTATTTATAACCATACATTTAGTTTTGTTTACATTACTTTTTAGTTTGTTTTGTTGCAGCCATACACAAAGGTTTTTTAAGTCATTCTCAATATGCTCTTTAAGGTCATTTAAAGCTTTACCACTTACAAACATTAAGGCATCATCAGCGAATAGGGATATTTGACTGTTTCTTAACACTTTACGGATATCATTTATGTAAATTAAAAATAATAAGGGACCGAGGCCTTGCGGTATACCGAAACATGTATTTTTGGCACTAGACATTGCACAGTTTACACTAGTTTTTTTTGAGTACGATCAAACAAATAAGACTTAAACCACATAAGCTCGTTACCTTTGACACCATATTTTGACAGCTTTTGTATTAATATATCTCTATCAATTGTTTCAAATGCTCTCTGAAAATCTAAAAATAATGCTATAATTTTGTTACCACTGTGTCTTTGTTCTTTAAAGGTCATCACTAACCAATTTAGGGACGTTTCACAGGAGTGATAATGACGAAAGCCCGATTGGTTGTCGATCAATAATTTATTATTACACACATATTGATGAGCACAATTTTCCACTATTTTCTCTAAAATAGGCATTATGTTAATGGGCCTAAATTTGTCACACATTTTTGTACCGGACTCCTTGGGTATTGGAGCAACTATCGATTCTTTTAAGTTTCTAGGAAAGTCACCACGATTAAACGACTCGTTTACGATTCGAAGTATTATTTTACCAATAATATCAAAACAATTCAAAATAATTTGTATATTTAGATGTAACGCATTTTTATTGTTAATCTTTTTGCATATTAACCGTAGTTCACTCAAATCTATTTGTCTAAACTTAAATATCGTTTGATGTTCCGTTAAATTAAAAATCGAAGAGGTATTATTTGTCGCTATGGACTTACTGATAGCGTTTACACTTTCTATAAAGTAAGAATTAAACTTGTTGGCAAGTTCACTGATTTCTTTTTTCTGCTTTAACACCAAGTCATTTATAGCTTTCTACATAGACTTTTGGGTTTCACATGATCCGATTTTGTTACATATATAGTTCTTTTTAGCAAAATGTAATTTATTTTTGTACAGGTTTCGTATACTTCTATAACTTTCCCAGTCTGATGCAAAATTAAATATAGTCGCCTTTTGAAAATATTGAATTTTTTTGTGTTTTAGAGTTCTAAGTTCATTGGTGAACCATTTGTCCTCACAAAACGCGATTTTCTTACGAATAGTCTGTTTTTTTTACACAATACATTAAACTATTTTATAATACTTCAGATAACACATTAAAGTCAGTCTGATCAGTCATTTGGGCGCACTTATCACTAATTAGACTCTGGAATTCAGCTTTCTTATACTTAAATATATCGATATATTTGTTAACTTTTCTAATTTGTTTGTCAGCCACATTTACTTTTATTACAATTGATTCGTGATCACTAATTTTTAGTTCAGGGATTGTATCTGCCCAAATATTTCTCTCAATAGGTGTTATTACAAAATCAACTAAAGATCTTGTCGATTCTAAAATCCTGGTTGGTTTGTTAATTATTTGTTTACAATTGTTTTTTATTAGAATTTCGTTGACAGCCTTTGTATACGTATTATTAGTAGATAGCAAATTAATATTAAAATCTCCAAACACTATTATATTAAGATTTGTGTGCAGAGCCATATCAATCCATTCAGAAAAAAAGAGTACAGAATTCGCGTTCAGAGCTACTAGGTGATCTGTAGAACACTGCTACCATTTCTCGAAAGGAATTTAAATAGATTTCAACACACAAACTCCAAATTTTCATCTCAATATCTACTTGATTTATTAATCTATACTGTAAACCTTTTTTGACATATAGAACCACACCACCTGTATGACGACTAGTACTATCACACCCCAACACCGAGTACTCTAATAGACTTATTTCTTCGTCACTTATATTTTCTGTTAAATGGGTTTCACAAAAAGCAAGGATTTCAAAACTGTTGTCCTTCACTAATACTTCAATTTCGTTGAAATTGTTTGTAAGTCCTTGTACATTAGCACACAGATAAGACAGTTGCTTTGGTTGCTAATACTGAATCCGTTCTTTCGACACCTTCAATTTACGTAGAAACACAGGACAACATTTATCATTCGCTTCATGGTCACAACTAGCATTCATCCCTAAAGAATCATTCATTCTTACACAATTTGGACACTTAATTTCATGACTAGTACAATCCTTAATAGAATGTTCACCACCACATTTCCTACACGATATTTTATTTTTACAAACACTTGCTTTATGGTTGAAGCCGTGGCATTTATAACATCTTCGCAAATTCAAGTATTCTCTAACTGGACATTTTACCCACCCTACTTTTAAGTACTCTAATTCAATTATTTTTTTAAAACCATTGCTATCAACTTCAAGAATTACAGTCAAATTTCTCCATTTTTTATTATTGGTAAACGAGCTCATTAATTTAATATCACAGTTGTTTAATTCAGGATTTTGTTTTTTTAATTTTGTTCACCACTTCGTTTACAAGTTCATCGTTTTCCAGGTTCATCACACACTTTTGGTTTAAACATTGTTAGCACTATAACCTTATAATCACCCTTTAATTTACTCTCTATTTCATTTTTTAATTTTTCTGATGAATCTTTATCACCACACTTGATGGCAACGCCGCCACTATTTTTGTTCACCACATTATTTACATTTACGCTAGTAGGATCTATGTTTAATTTTATTTGTTTTCTCGTTTCGTTAGACTCTTGTTTCTTTTTGGGATAGACAAGGACAGACGATTAATTTTTCTTCTCTACATCCGAATACAGTGTATGATGTTTATTTTTTACCGGATTTTCCGAATCG
This sequence comes from Pocota personata, assembly GCA_963082735.1. Taxonomy (NCBI): domain Eukaryota; kingdom Metazoa; phylum Arthropoda; class Insecta; order Diptera; family Syrphidae; genus Pocota; species Pocota personata. The sequence goes on from OY720432.1 coordinate 24,684,095, forward strand.
TAGTTCTTCTTTTTTATTTCTTGTGTGCACTCACAGACTTTTAAATATGATCAACATTTTGTTTTAGTTGCATGTCTCTTTCACTTCCAGCTATATTTTTCGAGATTTGATTTTTGATTTCCGTTATTGTTTCCGTAACACTTTGAACACTCTCTTTAATTTGTTTATTGTCTTTGTCACTCAGTTTTAACAGTTCACTCTTAACATTATTTTGAATTTCGTTTATTAAATTCGTATTTTTATTTAAAAGTTCAACCAAGAGTTCGTATTTTGATTGATTTACTTTACATTAATGCTTCAAATTGTTTTAATATTTGCTTCTGTAGCACAATACATTCATTGCAATAGTAACCTAGGTTCCGATTCTTCTTTAAAAGTCCGACATCATACTCCGTGATTTGGCCCTCGCAACATTTTCTGTGGAATTTTTTTTTGCAAAATCCACTACATGGTACGAGTTGGCTGTCATCGTGGCTGAAACCTCGGTCGCACTTGCTACAAAAACCATCCATTGGGCTTTTCAGAAAAAAACCCACACAGTTTCAAAGAAATACAATAGAGCTTATAAAAAACACAACCGATCGCTAAGAAATCTCTTTCTCAACAGTTTCAGCAACTCCTTCGCCTCGGCAGCATGCTCTTTGGTGACACAAACCAATCTGCGAATGAACTTGTCCATGTCAGCCTCATCTCCAACTTCGGTGGCTTTCTCCAAGGCCTTTTGAGCTTCCTCGCGACGTTCGGCACGTTTTGCCAACTCCTCTGACTTTAGATCTGGTGGTTTGCCATCAAACACATAAACTGGTTTAATGCCATTCTCTAGCAGTCGAATTGTTCTATAGAAGAAGTTTTTCGATTCTCGAATATAGCATTCCGATTTTCGGATTGCTAAGTACTAATCATCCTCATCCGAGGATGCCCTGGAATGAAATGGTTCATTTTACTGCTCAAATGCTACAATAGTTGATAGAAATTCATGTTCACAGGTTATTTCAAAGATGCCAATTGATAAACTTTAGTCACAAATTAGCATTAATGCGATTAAAAAAAAAAAAAATTATGTGGATTGAAAAGTTCACTTGAAATTTGTGTACTGAAAAGCCTCCAATAGTTGATAGAAATTCACGTTGACTGCCAAAGAGCTGCTAGTCATTTTAGTAAATTGTTAATCATTCACAAGAAAACATCACTTAAAAGATATTTTAGGACTTGACCTACACACATATTTAGAAAATATTTTGCACTTAAAACATTGAATAACTTATTAAGAACCAGAGAGCCGTACTATCTATATGAAAAAATAGAGTTGCCAGTGTCCAAACGCTCCTTCATAATAATACAACCCAAGATTGTATGTATATGCACGACTTCAGAACGGCAATTTTTCGTTTATGTTATCAAGCAGTATAACTCCTTGCCCCTAGATATAAGGCAACTCAGTGGCAGTAAACGTTTTGAGGCTGTTTTGTTTAGATATTTGGTTGAAAATTCATAAAAAATAAAAATTATTTAATTATTTAAAATTATTATTATTTAATTATTTGAATTGGCTATTAGTTATTGAATTGTACAATATTATTGTGAAAGATGTTTGAAATAAAAAAAAAATAAATAATTATGTGGATTAGAGGACCATAGTTCACTTGAAATTTGTGTACTGAAGAGCCTCCAATAGTTGATAGAAATTCACGTTCACTGCCAAATTATTATAGCAACTTTAAGCTACCTTCATGAAAGAAATATGCAAGTGTTGACTCCAAAAATGACGCCCTTATGGAGATTTGATGACGACCGACCCTATAAAACCGCTACTGGTCTGGTAACTTGGTAAAAACTCCATAGATTTTAGATTGCTGAACCACAAGCAGAATAGCTGAGCAGATTTGATATCTCTTTAGACAGAAAAAGGTACTTCTTCAAATGTTTGGCCTTTAAGGAAAGAGGGTGAATGAGTATGATACAACTGAGAACTCTATAGATTGTACCAAAGTGTTGATGTAGCCCAAAACCGATGATTAAATGACTCGGTCAGGAGTCATGCCAAATAATATATAAGAAATCCAAAACATCTACAAAACATCTGCGAGTCTAAGTTGCTGAATGCAACGAATGTATTATTAAAACTTAACACAAATACAATTTCTAAACATATATTCCACGGGACAACAGCTTTCAGCTCACTTTGGTTTCCTTCCACGTGGGGTTGATGTTCTGGCTTTCTTGTTAATTACTTTCTTAACCTCTTCAGATTTCCGCTTTGGTGTAATAGTAGATGGAAGCACCTTTAAATACACAGGAAAATTAGCTTCGGACTTCTAAAGACAATGCAGGCGACGTCTTACCTTGAAGAAACTGTCCAACCTCCCCTGAGTGGAAGTATTTTTTGATTTGAGAATCTTTTTAGCACCCGTTCGGATTCGATCTTCACTAAACTGACGGTCACCACAAAGAAACTTCATCAAACCCTCCTCATCGGGATCTGTCCATTTGAGCTGAAAGAGAAAGTTGAGTTCTAAGACAAACACAGGTCGGTTTCATAAAACCTCACATCAATCTTCTCTGGGTCAGTAACATCTGGGGTAACAAACAATTGCCTTGCAACCTCATAGTTCCAATTCTCCGGAATCTGATACTTTTTCCTATCAATGTTTTCTAGAATGGATTCAATGTCTCTGTATGTGTTGATCATCTCAATGGCTCGCTTAGGGCCAACACCTTTGATGCTGTCACAGTAATCACATCCAAGGAGGATGCATAGATCTATAAATTAAAAGGATATCGTACGGGCACACTATAATGAAGGTCAGCTAGCTTGTTTACCTCCTTTGAGTTGAGTTTAAACCCCTTCAAGATTTTCTCATAGCTATACTCCTTGACTGGCATCTTTCTGGCCTCAATAAACGTTAAATGCCTTAGCATAATGGATGAGCCAAAGGTAAGGGCATCCATGTCTTCCGTAGCTGTGGCGTACACTTTTCCGGCTTTGACTAGTGCTGCACACTGTGCTTCTGCTTCACATGGTGCGTCTACATATGGAATACCCATCAGTTTCAGCAACTCCTTCGCCTCGGCAGCATGCTCTTTGGTGACACGAACCAATCTGCGATTGAACTTGTCCATGTCAGCCTCATCTCCCCTGACTTTAGATCTGGTGGTTTGCCATCAACTGGTTTAATGCCATTCTCTAGCAGTCGAATTGTTCTATAGAACATTTCCATTAGATGGGACGAAGTTTCACAATCCACCGTAGTTAATTGGACACCCAGAGAAAATTTGATTTAAATTTATGAAAGTTTACGTTTCCAAGGCATACCTTCACTTCGAACAGCGATAAGGAATTGGTACAAGCACATCAATAGCAATTTTGCGGCCTAGATTTACAAAATTCTTTATTTCGTTGTAATTTCCAGTGTTGTAATAAAGCCTTACCAAAAAAATTCTTGATTTCACTCTCCTTTACAGCAAATGGTGCAACATCTGCGATTAGTTTTGATAAGCCTAGAATTCCCATGGTAATTTATAGTCCTTATATATGAAATAATAAAATAATCGAGAAACGACCATCAAAAAACCGAACACAAAACCAGCCGATTCTATACAATATGTCGCCAATAACAGATATGTCATCCCCAGTGTTGCCAACAGGAAATGTCGATTAAGGCTACATCTCACTACGCGCTCAAAAAAATAATCAACAAAAAACGATCATACACAAATGTCGCTGTATATAACAAATTGACACGAATATGGCTTGCGGATATTAGTACTTAATTGAGTGCAGTTCAGCTAGGTTGTAATGGTATGAATGAGTTTTCAGGAGTTAAGACACACCAAATAGCTAAAGCAGCTTTAAATGGCTAGAATTGGTATCACTGGCCATGTAATGACATAAAGCAACTGTGCCATTTTCACTTGCGACTAAAAGGCAATATTTTGTACAAAGGAACCCAAATGTTTAATAATCTAGATTTAAATATTAAAGTAAAATTAATATATTCAAAAAAAAAAATTGCACAGCAAATTCTAAATTATTTATATCTTTAAGTTTATGAATTGTTGATAAGAGTTTTTCTTAAACTAATAAAAACTAAGAACGAAAAAACTAAAACTGACATCTTCCAAATAACCTGTTCCTCGTTTTACATAAAAAAATCTTATGCTTTCAACAAAAAAGTATAAATCTGCGTCGAAAGATATAGTTCTAAGTATTAGGTTTAGCTTAGAGCGCCCGCATAGGGTCAGTAAGGTAGAATAAGGTAGTTAAGTTAGATAAACTAGTTTTAAACGTTTTTTGTCTAGCAATAAGTTTAATGAATTATCACATAAAAATGGATTAAAAAAAGCGTAAATCTGCAAAGCTATAAACACGTAACGAATGAAATGTCCGAAAATCGAGTGACTTTCAAAGTGCCAATTTTCAAAAAAAAAAAATTGAGTTGTTGCCTGCAACAAAAAGTTTTTCGATTCTCGAATAAAGCAATCCGATTTTCGGATTGCTAAGTACTAATCATCCTCATCCTAGGATGCCCTTGAATGAAATGGTTCTTTTTAACGGATTAAAAAAAAGCATAAATCTGCAAAGCTATAAACACGTAACGAATGAAATGTCCGAAAAGCGAGTGACTTTCAAAGTGCCAATTTTCAGAAAAAAGTGAGTGATTTTCGGATTGCTAAGTACTAATCAACTTCATCCGAGGATGCCCTGGAATGAAATGGTTCATTTTACTGCTCAAATGCGACAATAGTTGATAGAAATTCATGTTCACAGGTTATTTCAAAGATGCCAATTGATAAACTTTAGTCACAAATTAGCATTAATGCGATTAAAAAAAAAAAAAATTATGTGGATTGAAAAGTTCACTTGAAATTTGTGTACTGAAAAGCCTCCAATAGTTGATAGAAATTCACGTTGACTGCTAAAGAGCTGCTAGTCATTTTAGTAAATTGTTAATCATTCACAAGAAAACATCACTTAAAAGAATAAATAAGAAATATAACACAATCAATTCGAACTAATTTTTTATTTGTTAAATTATTGCTAAAGGCAATGTAAATGAAGAACATTTCTTCACTGTGCACTTCATCAAACATATCGAATTTATCACAAGGCGACACAGTTACCCGGTACTTAGACACAGCCTAATAATAAAGGAAGCCCGAACTTCAGCACACATTGTAGCGCAAGAGAACTGAGAAACGCCTTAGATTCGATTTGCTTAGACTGTTTAATTTGATATTGCTCCGCGCGTCTAAAAATTATTATAGCAACTTTAAGCTAACTTCATGAAAGAAATATGCAAGTGTTGACTCCAGAAATAACGCTCTTATGGAGATTAGATGACGATCGACCACAGAAAACCGCTACTGGTCTGGTAACTTGGTCAAAACTAATGAAATTTTAGATTGCTGAACCACAAGCACAAAAGCTGAGCAGATATCAAACTCTTTAGACAGAAAAAAATACTTCTTCCATAACATCAATCTCCTCTGGGTCAGTAACATCTGGGGTAACAAACAATTGCCTGGCAATCTCATAGTTCCAATTCTCCGGAATCTGATACTTTTTCCTATCAATGTTTTCTAGAATGGATTTAATGTCTCTGTATGTGTTGATCGTTGGCTTAGGGCCAACACCTTTGATGCTGTCACAGTAATCACATCCAAGGAGGATGCATAGATCTATAAACTAAAAGGATACCGTATAGGCACACTATAATGAAGGTCAGCTAGCTTGTTTACCTCCTTTGAGTTGAGTTCAAACCCCTTCAAGATTTTTTCATAGCTATACTCCTTGACTGGCATCTTTCTGGACTCACTAAACGTTAAATGCCTTAGCATAATGGATGAGCCAAAGGTAAGGGCATCCATGTCTTCCGTAGCTGTGGCGTACACTTTTCCGGCTTTGATTAGTGCTGCACACTGTGCTTCTGCTTCACATGGTGCGTCTACATATGGAATACCCATCAGTTGTATGTATGTATTTTATTTATTTAGTATCAGTTTCTATTATATATAATAGCTACATCGAAGAATTGTTCTCATCGCTTTATTCTGCAGCACCTGCAGTTGATCTACGTGTTCATTATTCCCCATAAACAAAATAGTAGAGCAGAACTCAAAGTGTGGTTTAATTATAGTATTATATATGTTAATTGCACCAATGGTTGTTATATTTTTTCTCATTCTTGCAAGAAAGGACACTTTTTTGGAAATTTTTTTAGTTATGTACATCATATGGCTATTAAAGTTCATTTTACTGTCTAATATTACACCGAGGTACTTTATTTCATTAACTTGTACAATCTCTTCACCATATATTTTTAAATTAATACATTCGTAACTATTTATAACCATACATTTAGTTTTGTTTACATTACTTTTTAGTTTGTTTTGTTGCAGCCATACACAAAGGTTTTTTAAGTCATTCTCAATATGCTCTTTAAGGTCATTTAAAGCTTTACCACTTACAAACATTAAGGCATCATCAGCGAATAGGGATATTTGACTGTTTCTTAACACTTTACGGATATCATTTATGTAAATTAAAAATAATAAGGGACCGAGGCCTTGCGGTATACCGAAACATGTATTTTTGGCACTAGACATTGCACAGTTTACACTAGTTTTTTTTGAGTACGATCAAACAAATAAGACTTAAACCACATAAGCTCGTTACCTTTGACACCATATTTTGACAGCTTTTGTATTAATATATCTCTATCAATTGTTTCAAATGCTCTCTGAAAATCTAAAAATAATGCTATAATTTTGTTACCACTGTGTCTTTGTTCTTTAAAGGTCATCACTAACCAATTTAGGGACGTTTCACAGGAGTGATAATGACGAAAGCCCGATTGGTTGTCGATCAATAATTTATTATTACACACATATTGATGAGCACAATTTTCCACTATTTTCTCTAAAATAGGCATTATGTTAATGGGCCTAAATTTGTCACACATTTTTGTACCGGACTCCTTGGGTATTGGAGCAACTATCGATTCTTTTAAGTTTCTAGGAAATTCACCACGATTAAACGACTCGTTTACGATTCGAAGTATTATTTTACCAATAATATCAAAACAATTCAAAATAATTTGTATATTTAGATGTAACGCATTTTTATTGTTAATCTTTTTGCATATTAACCGTAGTTCACTCAAATCTATTTGTCTAAACTTAAATATCGTTTGATGTTCCGTTAAATTAAAAATCGAAGAGGTATTATTTGTCGCTATGGACTTACTGATAGCGTTTACACTTTCTATAAAGTAAGAATTAAACTTGTTGGCAAGTTCACTGATTTCTTTTTTCTGCTTTAACACCAAGTCATTTATAGCTTTCTACATAGACTTTTGGGTTTCACATGATCCGATTTTGTTACATATATAGTTCTTTTTAGCAAAATGTAATTTATTTTTGTACAGGTTTCGTATACTTCTATAACTTTCCCAGTCTGATGCAAAATTAAATATAGTCGCCTTTTGAAAATATTGAATTTTTTTGTGTTTTAGAGTTCTAAGTTCATTGGTGAACCATTTGTCCTCACAAAACGCGATTTTCTTACGAATAGTCTGTTTTTTTACACAATACATTAAACTATTTTATAATACTTCAGATAACACATTAAAGTCAGTCTGATCAGTCATTTGGGCGCACTTATCACTAATTAGACTCTGGAATTCAGCTTTCTTATACTTAAATATATCGATATATTTGTTAACTTTTCTAATTTGTTTGTCAGCCACATTTACTTTTATTACAATTGATTCGTGATCACTAATTTTTAGTTCAGGGATTGTATCTGCCCAAATATTTCTCTCAATAGGTGTTATTACAAAATCAACTAAAGATCTTGTCGATTCTAAAATCCTGGTTGGTTTGTTAATTATTTGTTTACAATTGTTTTTTATTAGAATTTCGTTGACAGCCTTTGTATACGTATTATTAGTAGATAGCAAATTAATATTAAAATCTCCAAACACTATTATATTAAGATTTGTGTGCAGAGCCATATCAATCCATTCAGAAAAAAAGAGTACAGAATTCGCGTTCAGAGCTACTAGGTGATCTGTAGAACACTGCTACCATTTCTCGAAAGGAATTTAAATAGATTTCAACACACAAACTCCAAATTTTCATCTCAATATCTACTTGATTTATTAATCTATACTGTAAACCTTTTTTGACATATAGAACCACACCACCTGTATGACGACTAGTACTATCACACCCCAACACCGAGTACTCTAATAGACTTATTTCTTCGTCACTTATATTTTCTGTTAAATGGGTTTCACAAAAAGCAAGGATTTCAAAACTGTTGTCCTTCACTAATACTTCAATTTCGTTGAAATTGTTTGTAAGTCCTTGTACATTAGCACACAGATAAGACAGTTGCTTTGGTTGCTAATACTGAATCCGTTCTTTCGACACCTTCAATTTACGTAGAAACACAGGACAACATTTATCATTCGCTTCATGGTCACAACTAGCATTCATCCCTAAAGAATCATTCATTCTTACACAATTTGGACACTTAATTTCATGACTAGTACAATCCTTAATAGAATGTTCACCACCACATTTCCTACACGATATTTTATTTTTACAAACACTTGCTTTATGGTTGAAGCCGTGGCATTTATAACATCTTCGCAAATTCAAGTATTCTCTAACTGGACATTTTACCCACCCTACTTTTAAGTACTCTAATTCAATTATTTTTTTAAAACCATTGCTATCAACTTCAAGAATTACATTCAAATTTCTCCATTTTTTATTATTGGTAAACGAGCTCATTAATTTAATATCACAGTTGTTTAATTCAGGATTTTGTTTTTTTAATTTTGTTCACCACTTCGTTTACAAGTTCATCGTTTTCCAGGTTCATCACACACACTTTTGGTTTAAACATTGTTGGCACTATAACATTATAATCACCCTTTAATTTACTCTCTATTTCATTTTTTAATTTTTCTGATGAATCTTTATCACCACACTTGATGGCAACGCCGCCACTATTTTTGTTCACCACATTATTTACATTTACGCTAGTAGGATCTATGTTTAATTTTATTTGTTTTCTCGTTTCGTTAGACTCTTGTTTCTTTTTGGGATAGACAAGGACAGACGATTAATTTTTCTTCTCTACATCCGAATACAGTGTATGATGTTTATTTTTTACCGGATTTTCCGAATCGTAGTTCTTCTTTTTTATTTCTTGTGTGCACTCACAGACTTTTAAATATGATCAACACTTTGTTTTAGTTGCATGTCTCTTTCACTTCCAGCTATATTTTTCGAGATTTGATTTTTGATTTCCGTTATTGTTTCCGTAACACTTTGAACACTCTCTTTAATTTGTTTATTGTCTTTGTCACTCAGTTTTAACAGTTCACTCTTAACATTATTTTGAATTTCGTTTATTAAATTCGTATTTTTATTTAAAAGTTCAACCAAGAGTTCGTATTTTGATTGATTTACTTTACATTAATGTTTCAAATTGTTTTAATATTTGCTTCTGTAGCACAATACATTCATTGCAATAGTAACCTAGGTTCCGATTCTTCTTTAAAAGTCCGACATCATACTCCGTGATTTGGCCCTCGCAACATTTTCTGTGGAGTTTTTTTTTGCAAAATCCACTACATGGTACGAGTTGGCTGTCATCGTGGCTGAAACCTCGGTCGCACTTGCTACAAAAACCATCCATTGGGCTTTTCAGAAAAAAACCCACACAGTTTCAAAGAAATACAATAGAGCTTATAAAAAACACAACCGATCGCTAAGAAATCTCTTTCTCAACAGTTTCAGCAACTCCTTCACCTCGGCAGCATGCTCTTTGGTGACACGAACCAATCTGCGAATGAACTTGTCCATGTCAGCCTCATCTCCAACTTCGGTGGCTTTCTCCAAGGCCTTTTGAGCTTCCTCGCGACGTTCGGCACGTTTTGCCAACTCCTCTGACTTTAGATCTGGTGGTTTGCCATCAAACACATAAACTGGTTTAATGCCATTCTCTAGCAGTCGAATTGTTCTATAGAAGAAGTTTTTCGATTCTCGAATATAGCATTCCGATTTTCGGATTGCTAAGTACTAATCATCCTCATCCGAGGATGCCCTGGAATGAAATGGTTCATTTTACTGCTCAAATGCTACAATAGTTGATAGAAATTCATGTTCACAGGTTATTTCAAAGATGCCAATTGATAAACTTTAGTCACAAATTAGCATTAATGCGATTAAAAAAAAAAAAAATTATGTGGATTGAAAAGTTCACTTGAAATTTGTGTACTGAAAAGCCTCCAATAGTTGATAGAAATTCACGTTGACTGCCAAAGAGCTGCTAGTCATTTTAGTAAATTGTTAATCATTCACAAGAAAACATCACTTAAAAGATATTTTAGGACTTGACCTACACACATATTTAGAAAATATTTGGACTTAAAACATTGAATAACTTATTAAGAACCAGAGAGCCGTACTATCTATATGAAAAAATAGAGTTGCCAGTGTCCAAACGCTCCTTCATAATAATACAACCCAAGATTGTATGTATATGCACGACTTCAGAACGGCAATTTTTCGTTTATGTTATCAAGCAGTATAACTCCTTGCCCCTAGATATAAGGCAACTCAGTGGCAGTAAACGTTTTGAGGCTGTTTTGTTTAGATATTTGGTTGAAAATTCATAAAAAATAAAAATTATTTAATTATTTAAAATTATTATTATTTAATTATTTGAATTGGCTATTAGTTATTGAATTGTACAATATTATTGTGAAAGATGTTTGAAATAAAAAAAAAATAAATAATTATGTGGATTAGAGGACCATAGTTCACTTGAAATTTGTGTACTGAAGAGCCTCCAATAGTTGATAGAAATTCACGTTCACTGCCAAATTATTATAGCAACTTTAAGCTACCTTCATGAAAGAAATATGCAAGTGTTGACTCCAAAAATGACGCCCTTATGGAGATTTGATGACGACCGACCCTATAAAACCGCTACTGGTCTGGTAACTTGGTAAAAACTCCATAGATTTTAGATTGCTGAACCACAAGCAGAATAGCTGAGCAGATTTGATATCTCTTTAGACAGAAAAAGGTACTTCTTCAAATGTTTGGCCTTTAAGGAAAGAGGGTGAATGAGTATGATACAACTGAGAACTCTATAGATTGTACCATAGTGTTGATGTAGCCCAAAACCGATGATTAAATGACTCGGTCAGGAGTCATGCCAAATAATATATAAGAAATCCAAAACATCTACAAAACATCTGCGAGTCTAAGTTGCTGAATGCAACGAATGTATTATTAAAACTTAACACAAATACAATTTCTAAACATATATTCCACGGGACAACAGCTTTCAGCTCACTTTGGTTTCCTTCCACGTGGGGTTGATGTTTTGGCTTTCTTGTTAATTACTTTCTTAACCTCTTCAGATTTCCGCTTTGGTGTAATAGTAGATGGAAGCACCTTTAAATACACAGGAAAATTAGCTTCGGACTTCTAAAGACAATGCAGGCGACGTCTTACCTTGAAGAAACTGTCCAACCTCCCCTGAGTGGAAGTATTTTTTGATTTGAGAATCTTTTTAGCACCCGTTCGGATTCGATCTTCACTAAACTGACGGTCACCACAAAGAAACTTCATCAAACCCTCCTCATCGGGATCTGTCCATTTGAGCTGAAAGAGAAAGTTGAGTTCTAAGACAAACACAGGTCGGTTTCATAAAACCTCACATCAATCTTCTCTGGGTCAGTAACATCTGGGGTAACAAACAATTGCCTTGCAACCTCATAGTTCCAATTCTCCGGAATCTGATACTTTTTCCTATCAATGTTTTCTAGAATGGATTCAATGTCTCTGTATGTGTTGATCATCTCAATGGCTCGTTTAGGGCCAACACCTTTGATGCTGTCACAGTAATCACATCCAAGGAGGATGCATAGATCTATAAATTAAAAGGATATCGTACGGGCACACTATAATGAAGGTCAGCTAGCTTGTTTACCTCCTTTGAGTTGAGTTTAAACCCCTTCAAGATTTTCTCATAGCTATACTCCTTGACTGGCATCTTTCTGGCCTCACTAAACGTTAAATGCCTTAGCATAATGGATGAGCCAAAGGTAAGGGCATCCATGTCTTCCGTAGCTGTGGCGTACACTTTTCCGGCTTTGACTAGTGCTGCACACTGTGCTTCTGCTTCACATGGTGCGTCTACATATGGAATACCCATCAGTTTCAGCAACTCCTTCGCCTCGGCAGCATGCTCTTTGGTGACACGAACCAATCTGCGATTGAACTTGTCCATGTCAGCCTCATCTCCCCTGACTTTAGATCTGGTGGTTTGCCATCAACTGGTTTAATGCCATTCTCTAGCAGTCGAATTGTTCTATAGAACATTTCCATTAGATGGGACGAAGTTTCACCATCCACCGTAGTTAATTGGACACCCAGAGAAAATTTGATTTAAATTTATGAAAGTTTACGTTTCCAAGGCATACCTTCACTTCGAACAGCGATAAGGAATTGGTACAAGCACATCAATAGCAATTTTGCGGCCTAGATTTACAAAATTCTTTATTTCGTTGTAATTTCCAGTGTTGTAATAAAGCCTTACCAACAAAATTCTTGATTTCACTCTCCTTTACAGCAAATGGTGCAACATCTGCGATTAGTTTTGATAAGCCTAGAATTCCCATGGTAATTTATAGTCCTTATATATGAAATAATAAAATAATCGAGAAACGACCATCAAAAAACCGAACACAAAACCAGCCGATTCTATACAATATGTCGCCAATAACAGATATGTCATCCCCAGTGTTGCCAACAGGAAATGTCGATTAAGGCTACATCTCAATACGCGCTCAAAAAAATAATCAACAAAAAACGATCATACACAAATGTCGCTGTACATAACAAATTGACACGAATATGGCTTGCGGATATTAGTACTTAATTGAGTGCAGTTCAGCTAGGTTGTAATGGTATGAATGAGTTTTCAGGAGTTAAGACACACCAAATAGCTAAAGCAGCTTTAAAAGGCTAGAATTGGTATCACTGGCCATGTAATGACATAAAGCAACTGTGCCATTTTCACTTGCGACTAAAAGGCAATATTTTGTACAAAGGAATCCAAATGTTTAATAATCTAGATTTAAATATTAAAGTAGAATTAATATATTCAAAAAAAAAAAAAAAATTGCACAGCAAATTCTAAATTATTTATATCTTTAAGTTTATGAATTGTTGATAAGAGTTTTTCTTAAACTAATAAAAACTAAAAACGAAAAAACTAAAATTGACATCTTCCAAATAACCTGTTCTCGTTTTACATAAAAAAATCTTATGCTTTCAAAAAAAAGTATAAATCTGCGTCGAAAGATATAGTTCTAAGTATTAGGTTTAGCTTAGAGAATAAGGTAGTTAAGTTAGATAAACTCATTTTACTGCTCAAATGCGACAATAGTTGATAGAAATTCATGTTCACAGGTTATTTCAAAGATGCCAATTGATAAACTTTAGTCACAAGTTAGTATTAATGCGATTAAAAAAAAAAAAATTATGTGGATTGAAAAGTTCACTTGAAATTTGTGTACTGAAAAGCCTCCAATAGTTGATAGAAATTCACGTTGACTGCCAAAGAGCTGCTAGTCATTTTAGTAAATTGTTAATCATTCACAAGAAAACATCACTTAAAAGAAGAAATAAGAAATATCAAATTCGAACTAATTTTTTATTTAAGAACATTTTATAAATTAATAACATTTCTTCACTGTGCACTTCATCAAACATATCGAATTTCTCACAAGAAAATAAAAACTCCTGAAATTTTAGATTGCTGAACCGCAAGCAGAAAAGCTGAGCAGATATCAAACTCTTTAGGCAGAAAAAAGTACTTCTTCCATCACATCAATCTCCTCTGGGTCAGTAACATCTGGGGTAACAAACAATTGCCTGGCAATCTCATAGTTCCAATTCGCCGGAATCTGATTCTTTTTCCTATCAATGTTTTCTAGAATGGATTCAATGTCTCTGTATGTGTTGATCATCTCAATGGCTCGCTTAGGGAGAACACCTTTGATGCTGTCACAGTAATCACATCCAAGGAGGATGCATAGATCTATAAACTAAAAGGATACCGTATAGGCACACTATAATGAAGGTCAGCTAGCTTGTTTACCTCCTTCGAGTTGAGTTCAAACCCGTTCAAGATTTTCTCATAGCTATACTCCTTGAATGGCATCTTTCTGTCCTCACTAAACGTTAAATGCCTTAGCATAATGGATGAGCCAAAGGTAAGGGCATCCATGTCTTCCGTAGCTGTGGCGTATACTTTTCCGGCTTTGACTAGTGCTGCACCAGTGTGCTTCTGCTTCACATGGTGCGTCTACATATGGAATACCCATCAGTTTCAGCAACTCCTTCGCCTCGGCAGCATGCTCTTTGGTGACACGAACCAATCTGCGATTGAACTTGTCCATGTCAGCCTCATTTCCAATATCGGTGGCTTTCTCCAATGCCTTCTGAGCTTCCTCACGACGTTCGGTACGTTTTCCATCTCCCCTGACTTTAGATCTGGTGGTTTGCCATCAACTAGTTTAATGCCATTCTCTAGCAGTCGAATTGTTCTATGGAACATTCCCATTAGATGGCAGGTAGTTTCACCATCCACCGTAGTTAATTGGACACCTAGAGAAAAATTGATTTAAATTTATGAAAGTTTACGTTTCCAAGGCATACCTTCACTTCGAACAGCGATAAAGAATTGGTACAAGCACATAGAAGCATCAATAGCAATTTTGCGGCCTAGATTTACAAAATTCCTTATTTCGTTGTAATTTCCAGTGTTGTAAAAAAGCCTTTTAGATTGCTGAACCAGAAGCAGAAAAGCTGAGCAGATATCAAACTCTTTAGACAGAAAAAAGTACTTCTTCCATCACATCTCCTCTGGGTCAGTAACATCTGGGGTAACAAATAATTGCCTGGCAATCTCATAATTCCAATTCTCCGGAATCTGATACTTTTTCCCATCAATGTTTTCTAGAATGGATTCAATGTCTCTGTATGTGTTGATCATCTCAATGGCTCACTTAGGGCCAACACCTTTGATGCTGTCACAGTAATCACATCCAAGGAGGATGCATAGATCTATAAACTAAAAGGATACCGTATAGGCACACTATAATGAAGGTCAGCTAGCTTGTTTACCTCCTTCGATTTGAGTTCAAACCCCTTCAAGATTTTCTCATAGCTATACTCCTTGACTGGCATCTTTCTGGCCTCACTAAACGTTAAATGCCTTAGCATAATGGATGAGCCAAAGGTAAGTTCATCTGGGGATCTGCATGGCGATTGATCGGGAAACTACCGACTGTCCAAAACATGGATTGGACCAGTAGCGCAACAATCAAGTTCGTAATGTAGTGCTTGCTTTACCTCCTCGTGGTGGTCCCCGGGCAACTGCATGTATAAATCCTTATACATATAGGCCAAAATTGCAAGTGCGGGATTGTCTAGGGTCTAATGCCTAGGCTAGGTAATCTGGGCCAGCAACCCGCGTTACCGAAACTTCAATCGCTACGGAAACCGACACAATGCCTCGGATAAGGACTGATAACACGTTGACGACTTTTGTCTATCGGACCCGGACTAAGATTGGTTTCTGGAATGTGAAGACGCTCCTTGACTCTCAGAGTGAAGGACCTCAGAACGCCAGATTCCTTCAATTGGAGCATGAGTTCATGCGATATAGGCTGGACATATTGGGAGTAAGCGAGATAAGATGGTTAGATGCAGGTGAGTACCAATCCCCAACGCGTAACACTGTACGGAAGATCAACCGGAAACCCCCGTGGATATGGAGTTGGACTGCTGCTAACGCCGACAGCATGCAGATGCCTAATTACCTGGCAGCCGCACGGTGATAGGATTTTAACGGCCAGATTCCGGACGAGAGGACGTCGCGTCACCATCATACAGTGTTACGCCCCCACGGATGGTTCGTCTGAGGAATAAAATGTGAACTTCTACAACCAGTTGGGAGCTGTTCATAATGCAACACCCAACGGCGACATTGTTATTGTGATGGTGGACCTGAATGCCAAGGTAGGCTGCGACAACGAAGGGCTCAAACATGTTATGAGACGGCACGGACTAGGCAATCGCAATGTCAACGGCGAAAGATTTGTTGACTTTTGCAATGCAAATCGTCTTGTCATAGCTGGCACCATGTTTGAGCGCAAAGCCTGCCATAAAATCAGTTGGGTGTCAACTGACAGGCAAGCAACCTCCAACCAAATTGACCATTTTGCCATCAGTCGCCGTTTTAGAAGTAGTCTCCTAGACGTCCGAAACAGGCGAGGTGCCGACATGGGGTTGGTACGAGATCACCATCTTATGACAGCTACTCTCCGACTACGCACTGCTGCCGTTCGAAGATCTAACGACACAAGAATACCTAGGTTCAATATAGACCGACTGAGAGTTCCTACAGTGCGCCAAGAATTAAGGGACCATCTCTCACGTGGAGTGGAAACAGTCAGCAGCTCCCTGCCCGCCACCATCCAAGACCATTGGTGCGCTGTGAAAACTGTTTTCATATCAGGTGCTGAAAGGATTGTCGGTTGATCGCAGGGAAACCATAGGGCGTGGCTTTCTGAGGATACCTGGAGAAGGATCAACGAACGAAAACAGCTAAGAGCTCGAATTGCAGCAACTCCAGCTTGAGTCCCTATATCACATGAAGATGAGAGAAGTACAGCGTAGCGTGAGACGTGACAAGCGCAATTACATCAATGCGCTGGCTACGGAAGCAGAAGAAGCAGCAGCGAGGTGCGACAGCAGAATCGTTTATAGAATCACTAAAGAGCTTATAGGTGGCCGAAGATCTACTCAACACCCAGTGAAAGGCTTAGACGGTTCGTTGCTAATATCGGATGAGGATCAACTGAAGAGATGGAAGGAGCATTTTACTTCGGTTCTAAATCGAGTATTCCAGCAATATGCACCCAAGTCAGACTGAAGTGTCCGTAGAAAGAAGTTCCCGAATTCGCACCACAACCCACAGTAAAGAGGAGATTATTACCGCAATCAAAGCACTGAAAACTAATAAGGCGGTGTTGAATATCGATCGCCACTTCAAATGTTGTTCATCGATTTTGAAAAGGCGTTTGATAGTGTCAATCGGGAATTTATTTGGCGTGCCTTGCGCAGGAGAGGCTTTCCGGATAAATTAATAGCAATTATCAAGGCTACATATGATGGGTCCACATGTCACGTTTTGCACAGAGGAAGGCTGTCTGAGGAATTCGAAGTCCAAAGTGGGGTTCGGCAAGGCTGCATACTTTCACCAATATTGTTTTTATTGGTGATTAGCGATGTGCTGAATGCGGCCTTATCAGCAGGAAATGGAGGAATTCGATGGACTCTCACATCTGAACTCAAACACCTCGACTACGTCGACGACGTATGCCTACTGTCTCACAGAATAATGGACCTTCACCAAATGATAGCAAATGTGGAGAGGGAAGCAGACGTCGTTGGGCTGAAAATTAACTCGGCAAAAACAAAAATGATCAGCCTAGGACCAAACTCATCAACTCATATATGCATTGCTGGACAAACGGTTGAGAGAGTAGAGAGTTTCCAATACCTTGGGAGTATTGTCCCAACCGATGGCGGAACCGAACTGGATATAGCCAGCCGAATAGGTAAAGCAAAATCTGCGTTTGGGATGCTATCCATAGTTTGGCGAAGCAATGCAATTAGCTTAAACACCAAGCTACGACTGTTCCGTTCCAACGTTGAATCCGTGTTGCTATATGGATGTGGTATCTGGAGAGTGACCGTCACTATCACGAGGAAGCTGCAAATGTTTGTTAATAGGTGTCTACGTTACATCTTAAGGATATTCTGGCCAAACCGTATCTCTAACGAACAGCTTTATCAGAGAACGGGCCATGAACCTATAGGCACAACCATACTACGACGAAAGTGGCAGTGGACCGGTCACACTCTCCGAAAGGGTGACAGGTCCATAGCTAACCAAGCGACGCAATGGAACCCGCTTACCCAGGATGGCAGGATACGCGGCGGTCCTAGGAGTACGTGGCGCAGAACAATTGAGAAGGAGGCACGGCAACTAGGAAAGAGTTGGGGAGAGCTGAGGCACATTTCCAGAAATCGCACACGATGGCGCGTAGGCGTTGTAGAGGCCCTAGGACCCACAAGGGGATACAGGACATAAGCAAACAAAGGTAAGGGCATCCATGTCTTCCGTAGCTATGGCGTACACTTTTCCGGCTTTGACTAGTGCTGCATATGGAATATCCACCAGTTTCAGCAACTCCTTCGCCTCGGTAGCATGCTCTTTGGTGACACGAACCAATCTGCGATTGAACTTGTACATGTCAGCCTCATCTACAACTTCAGTGGCTTTCTCCAATGCAGCGATAAGGAGCTTCCTCACGACGTTCGGCACGTTTTCCAACTCCCCTGACTTTAATCAACTGGTTTAATGCCATTCTCTAGCAGTCGAATTCTTCTATAGAACATTCCCATTAGATAGGAGGTAGTTTCACCATCGACCGTAGTTAATTGGACACCTAGAGAAAATTTGATTTAAATTTATGAAAGTTTACGTTTCCAAGGCATACCTTCACTTCGAACAGCGATAAGGAATTGGTACAAGCACATAGAAGCATCAATAGCAATTTTTTTATTTCGTTGTAATTTCCAGTGTTGTAATAAAGCTTTACCAACAAAATTCTTGATTTCACAATCCTTTACAGCAAATGGTGCAACATCTGGGATTAGTTTTGATAAGCCTAGAATTCCCATGGTAGTTTATAGTCCTTATATATGAAATAATAAAATAATTGAGAAACGACGATCAAAAAACCCAACACAAAAGCAGCGGATTCTCTACAATATGTCGCCAATAACAGATATGTCATGCCCAGTGTTGCCAACAGCAAATGTCGATTAAGGCTACATCTCACTACGCGCTCAAAAAAATAATCAACAAAAAACGACCATACACAAATGTCGCTGTACATAACACATTGACACGTATATGGTTTGCGGATATTAGTACTTAATTGAGTGCAGTTCAGCTAGGTTGTAATGGTATGAATGAGTTTTCAGGAGTTAAGTGTGATGTATTTGGCATCACCGGTCCTCGAGTAGATTTGACGTAAGACGGCCATGAAGTTCGACCATTGTTCTTCCTTCTTTGCCCAGACGTCGTGAGGTTCGGTCGTGGTTTTGTAAAAATAATTTAAGTAAGAATAAACTTTAAAACTTAGACTAATAAAGAGTAAAGTAAAAACCGTTGAGTTATTTTTTCCCTTTAAACGACATTACATTGGCGACGAGTAAAGGATGTCAGAGATCCACGCGGATTAGTAAACCTCTATACAAATACGACGTAATACACATCATTTTCTTCGATTTCTTTAAAAACGCAAAAACATGCCCGAGGAAGCAAATCAAGCGGCAACGCAAGCATCGACGGCGGTGTTGAGCATTGCACCATTTGAGTACGACGCGCAAAATTGGATAATATACAAGGAGCGACTGGAGCAGTATTTTTGTCAGGCGGAAATTAGCGACAACGTAAAAAAAGAGCAGCCCTCTTAAATCTATTGGGTGACAGGACGTACGAAGTAGCACATGGACTGTGTGCCCCAAAAACTCCACGGGAAGTTTTATACGAAGATTTAATCAAAATCGTCGACGATAATTTCACGATTCCTACTATTTTATACTGTGAAAGGATTAATTTTTACGCAGCATCAAAGAAAGAGACTGAGTCAGCGCAGGACTACTTAATAAAGCTACGAACATTGGCAAAGGCTTGCAATTTCGGTGATCGCCTCGATAGTATGCTACTCGACAAATTTGTTATTGGCATGACAAACGTTGTTTTCGAGAAGCTGAGCGACGACACAACTCTCACTTTGCCAAAGGCATTGGAGACGGCAAAAAAGTTTGAAAAGCGACATTACGACGGCGATGCAGATGCCGAAAGAAACACAGAACACATCAACAGCGTCAGAACAAACCACCTGAAAAGGCAGCAACACCAGCGATGGGGTACGATGAAACGGCAGCAGGCACCGCAGAGGATTATCAGCAACAGCAAGGGAGATAACAAGTTGTTCAACGTGTGTCCACATTGCGGATTTGATAACCACAAACCACAGAACTGCAAGTACAAATAGGTAACCTGCTACAATTGTGAACGAGTTGGACATATGGCGTCCATGTGCAAATGCATACGTAAGAAAAATATTTCTAAGAAAATTTCTAGTATTTCGAATAACGATCCTTTAAATGATTCCATTGATATAAATTTAAAGCTAATGGGCAAAATAATCGGCAATTCCTTTTGAAACGTATAAAAATAATTTTAGTTGTATTAAATTAGAAAAAGATAACACAAGCATATCCGGTTATGGAAAAAATAAACTGTTGGTTAAAGGTTCGTTGTTTGGAAATGTACAATATAATAATCAGAATAAGTACTTTAAGTTTTTGGTAATAGCTAAGGGTGAAAATCCAATAGTCGGAAGAGATTTCCTTAAAGTTTTTAATATTAAAGAAATTAAAATCAATGCATTGTTCTCAGATGATCACAAGTTGCAATTAATAATTAAAGAGTAGAATTAAACTTGATATTGATGATAACGTTAAGCCAATTTTTGTCAAAGCACGCCCGGTTCCATTTGCATTTAGGGAAGAAGTTGAAAACCAATTTAAAGATTTTGAAAGAAGTGGGATAATAACGAAAACCGAAAGTACGGAATGGGGTACTCCGTTAGTACCAATATTGAAGGAAAACGGTAAAATTAGAATCTGTGCGGTTTATAAAATTACAGTAAACAAAATTTTAAAAGATACGAATCATCCCTTACCCCGAATATCGGATTTAATGAATAAGATTAAGAACGGTAAATTTTTTTCAAAAGTAGACTTAGCGAACGCGTATATTCAAATAGAGCTAGATGAGGAATCTAAAAAATTAGTCACGTGGAGTACACATATAGGTAATTTCGTGATGAATAGACTACCTTTCGGCATTAAGTCAGCCACTGGAATTTTCCAACGCGAAATAGAAAAAG
Source organism: Pocota personata (assembly GCA_963082735.1). Lineage (NCBI taxonomy): Eukaryota > Metazoa > Arthropoda > Insecta > Diptera > Syrphidae > Pocota > Pocota personata. The sequence goes on from OY720432.1 coordinate 24,705,235, forward strand.
TTTTACAGGGCCTTAAAGGGGTGGTAAATTTTTTAGACGATATAATCGTATCAGCCCCAGATTTTAAGACACACAACGTACGTCTTCACGAAACGCTCAAAAGGTTAAGTAACGCGGGTCTTAAATTAAACAAATGCAAGTGTTCGTTTGCAAAGAATAAGATTCAGTACCTAGGGTATGCGATTTCAGAAGCGGGCTTGGTAAAAATAAACCGTAATGAAACAATCAGAAATTTTCCAACACCAACGGGTGTTTCAGATGTTCGATCTTTTTGCGGTTTGGTGAACTATTTTGGACGTTTCATATTGGATTTAGCAACTAAAATGTCTCCTATATACGAACTCTTAAAATGTGACGAACGTAAATTTCAATGGACAAATCAAGCTCAGAAAGTTTTTGAGGGGATTAAAGAGGAAATTATGTCAGACACCGTTCTAGTTCATTTTAATCCCTGTTTACCATTGGTGTTCACCTGTGATGCATCTAACGTGGGAATAGGAGCGGTCTTGGCACATAAATTTCCAGATGGATCTGAACGACCCATTGAATTTGTATCTCGTTTATTATCAAAGTCCGAGCTTAATTACAGCGTCATAGAAAAAGAAGCGTTGTCTATCGTTTACGCCACGAAAAAATTTTACCAATACCTAATAGGAAGGCCTTTTGAGTTGGTCACGGACCACAAACCGCTGGTAGCGAAAAGAAAGGCATTCCACAAATGTTTACGAGTAGGCTTCAAAGGTGGGCATTCCATCTTTCTGCTTTTCAATATATCGTACGTCATGTGAAATCTGAAGGTAATATAGCGGACGCTTTATTTCGCTTTCCACAACCATGTACAAACGACGATGCCGAAGAACATTCAGTGACGTATCTAAATCGAATCGAGCGAAATAGGGATATTTTAGTCGACGCAGACCTTATTAGAAAAGAAACGGGAGCGGACGAAATTATTACCACGGTGTTGAAATGTTTGATTTCAGGTAGTATAGTAGAATTGAAAAAGGATGCAAGGTTCACTCCATATTTGAAACGCATTGACGAGCTTGCAAACGAGAACGAGATTTTGATGTGGGGCCACAGAGTTGTCATTCCTCATAATCTACGAAATTTAATTTTGAAACAAGCCCACAGTACCCACATGGGAATCGTTAAAACTAAATCTCTACTGCGATCCTACGTATGGTGGCCTAACATGGACGCGGAAGGGGAAAATTTGATCAAAAGCTGCGAAGTTTGTTTATCGCTTTTACCTAATCCGACAAAGGCCAATATTATGAATTGGGAAACTCCTAGTAGGCCGAGGGAGCGCATTCATGTCGACTTTGCGGGTCCCATGAAAGGCTTAAGTTTTTTAGTTGTCATAGATGCTTTTTCGAAATGGATCGAGGTATTCTATACCAAAAATCCCAGTTCATCATTTTACATAAAATGTTTACGCAGCTTGTTTTCTCGGTTTGGCATCCCGGAAGTCGTTGTTTCCGATAACGGAACTCAATTTGTTTCCGAAGAAAGCAAAGTTTTCTTAAAACTATACGGTATTAAGCAGTGCCTAACTGCACCAGGGATTCCAGCCACGAACGGAGCAGCTGAGAATGCCGTACGAATTATTAAAAATGCGATCAAGGCTAGGGAAGGAGAGTGCGAGGTTGATCAGATTCTCTTTGAGTTTTTATTTGATTACAGAAACACAATTCATTGCTCAACAGGTAAAACACCATTTTCAGTAATTTTTAAATATTCACCAAGGAGTAAGTTTAACCTTTTGTCACCAAAGAATTTAAATTCAAAACCGTTCAACGAGAAGTTCCTGACTCAGAAATGTGACAGAATTTTTAAGACCAGGGAGAGGGTAATGATTCGAAACTTTAACGTAAAAAAATATTCCGCAGTGGTCAAAAGCCAGTATAGTAAAAGTGTTCGGTCCGCGAATGTACCTATGTAAAATGGAATCAGGCCGGCATATAAAAAGGCACGTTCAACAAATAAGAAAGTACTTGTTGGTAAACACAGAAAACAAAAATAAAGCATATGAGGATAGTAATCGTATTAAGAAATACCCCAATTGTAAAAGGTTTCTTTATTACAAAAGAAGAGGAAACGTAATTCAAAGCCCTTAAAATGTAAACGTATCGAATCGTAGTGATGACATTAGTTCATCTGGAAGATTGTTAAGAAATAGATTAGAGATTAAGAAACCTCAAAAATACAATGATTTTGAATGTAATATTAATGATTAAATCGTAATGAATTCTTGTGAGGGGACGTATGTGATGTATTTGGCATCACCGGTCCTCGAGTAGATTTGACGTAAGACGGCCATGAAGGGCGACCATTGTTCTTCCTTGTTTGCCCAGACGTCGTGAGATTCGGTCATAGTTTTGTAAAAATAATTTAAGTAAGGATAAACTTTAAAACTTAGACTAATAAAGAGTAAAGTAAAAACCGTGGAGTTATCTTTTCCCTTTAAACGACATTACATTAAGACACACCAAATAGCTAAAGCAGCTATAAATGGCTAGAATTGGTATCACTGGCCACGTAATGACATAAAGCAACTGTGCCATTTTCATTTGCGACTAAAAGGCAATATTTTGTACAAAGGAAAACAAATATTTAATAATCTAGATTTAAATATTAAAGTGGAATTAATATATTCAAAAAACAAATTGCACAGCAAATTCTAAATTATTTACATCTTTAAGTTTATGAATTGTTGATAAGAGTTTTTCTTAAACTAATAAAAACTAAAAACGAAAAAAACTAAAACTGACATCTTTCAAATAACCTGTTCTCGTTTTACGTAAAAAAATCTCATGCTTTCAAAGAAAAAAGTATAAATCTGCATCGAAAGACATAGTTCTAAGTATTAGGTTTAAATAAGAGCGCCCGCAGAGGGCCAGCATGTTAGAATAAGGTAGTCAAGTTAGATAAACTAGTTTTAAACGTTTTTTGTCTACCAATAAGTTTAATAAATTATCACATAAAAATGAATTAAAAAAAACCATAAATCTGTAAAGCTATAAACACGTAACGAATGAAATGTCCGAAAATCGAGTGACTTTCAAAGTGCCAATTTTCAAAAAAAACTTTGAGTTGTTGCCTGCAACAAAAAGTTTTTCGATTCTGGAATAAAGCCATCCGATTTTCGGATTACTAAGTACTAATCATCCTCATCCGAGGATGCCCTGGAATGAAATGGTTCATTTTAATGGATTAAAAAAAAAGCATAAACCTGCAAAGCTATAAACACGTAACGAATGAAATGTCCGAAAATCGAGTGACTTTCAAAGTGCCAATTTTCAAAAAAAAAAAAAATTGAGTTGTTGCCTGCAACAAAAAGTTTTTCGATTCTCGAATATAGCAATCCGACTTTCGGATTACTAAGTACTAATCATCCTCATCCGAGGATGTCCTGGAATGAAATGGTTCATTTTACTGCTCAAATGCGACAATAGTTGATAGACATTCATGTTCACAGGTTATTTCAAAGATGCCAATTGATAAACTTTAGTCACAAATTAGCATTAATGCGATTAAAAAAAAAAAATTATGTGGATTGAAAAGTTCACTTGAAATTTGTGTACTGAAAAGCCTCCAATAGTTGATAGAAATTCACGTTGACTGCCAAAGAGCTGCTAGTCATTTTAGTAAATTGTTAATCATTCAAAAAAAAACATCACTTAAAAGAAGAAATAAGAAATATGACACAATCAATTCGAACTAATTTTTTATTTGTTAAATTATTGCTAAAGACAATGTAAATGAAGAACATTTCTTCACTGTGCACTTCATCAAACATATCAATTTTATCACAAGGCGACACAGTTACCCGGTACTTAGACACAGCCTAATAATAGAGGCAGCCCGAACTTCAGCACACATTGTAGCGCAAAAGAACTGAGAAGCGCCTTAGATTCGATTTGCTTAGACTGTCTTATTTGATATTGCTCCGCGTGTCTAAAAATTATTATAGCAACTTTAAGCTAACTTCATGAAAGAAATATGCAAGTGTTGACTCCAGAAATAATGCCCTTATGGAGATTAGATGACGATCGACCCCAGAAAACCGCTACTGGTCTGGTAACTTGGTAAAAACTCCTGAAATTTTAGATTGCTGAACCACAAGCAGAAAAGCTGAGCAGATATCAAACTCTTTAGACAGAAAAAAGTACTTCTTCCATCACATCAATCTCCTCTGGGTCAGAAACAACTGGGGTAACAAACAATGGCCTGGTAATCTCATAGTTCCAATTCTATGGAATCTGATACTTTTTCCTATCAATGCTTTCTAGAATGGATTCAATGTCTCTGTATGTGCTGATCATCTCAATGGCTCGCTTAAGGCCAACACCTTTGATGCTGTCACAGTAATCACATCCAAGGAGGATGCATAGATCTATAAACTAAAAGGATACCGTATAGGCACACTATAAAGAATGTCAGCTAGCTTGTTTACCTCCTTCGATTTGAGTTCAAACCCCTTCAAGATTTTCTCATAGCTATACTCCTTGACTGGCATCTTTCTGGCCTCACTAAACGTTAAATGCCTTAGCATAATGGATGAGCCAAAGGTAAGGGCATCCATGTCTTCCGTAGCTGTGGCGTACACTTTTTCGGCTTTGACTAGTGCTGCACACTGTGCTACTGCTTCACATGGTGCGTCTACATATGGAATACCCATCAGTTTCAGCAACTCCTTCGCCTCGGCAGCATACTCTTTGGTGACACGAACCAATCTGCGATTGAACTTGTCCATGTCAGCCTCATCTCCCCTGATTTTAGATCTGGTGGTTTGCCATCAACTGGTTTAATGCCATTATCTAGCAGTCGAATTGTTCTATAGAACATTTCCATTAGATGGGACGAAGTTTCACCATCCACCGTAGTTAATTGGACACCCAGAGAAAATTTGATTTAAATTTATGAAAGTGTACGTTTCCAAGGCATACCTTCACTTCGAACAGCGATAAGGAATTGGTACAAGCACATAGAAGCATCAATAGCAATTGTGCGGCCTAGATTTACAAAATTCCTTATTTCGTTGTAATTTCCAGTGTTGTAATAAAGCCTTACCAAAAAAATTATTGATTTCACCCTCCTTTACAGCAAATGGTGCAACATCTGCGATTAGTTTTGATAAGCCTAGAATTCCCATGGTAATTTATAGTCCTTATACATATATGAAATAATAAAATAATTGAGAAACGACGATCAAAAAACCGAACACAAAACCAGCGAATTTTCTACAATATGCCGCCAATAACAGACATGTCATGCCCAGTGTTGCCAACAGCAAATGCCGATTAAGGCTACATCTTACTACGCGCTCAAAAAAATAAGCAATAAAAAAACGACCATACAAAAATATCGCTGTTCATAACAAATTGACACGAATATGGCTTGCGGATATTAGTACTTAATTGAGTGCAGTTCAGCTAGGTTGTAATGGTATGAATGAGTTTTCAGGAGTTAAGACACTCCAAATAGCTAAAGCAGGTATAAATGACTAGAATTGGTATCACTGGCCATGTAATGACATAAAGCAACTGTGCCATTTTTACTTGCGACTAAAAGGCAATATTTTGTACAAAGGAACCCAAATGTTTAATAATCTAGATTTAAATATTAAAGTGGAATTAATATATTCAAAAAACAAATTGCACAGCAAATTCTAAATTATTTATGTCTTTAAGTTTATGAATAGTTGATAAGAGTTTTTTTTAAACTAATAAAAACTAAAAACGAAAAAACTAAAACTGACATCTTCCAAATAACCTGTTCTCGTTTTACATAAAAAAATCTTATGCTTTCAAAGAAAAAAGTATAAATCTGCGTCGAAAGACATAGTTCTAAGTATTAGGTTTAGCTTAGAGCGCCCGCATAGGGCCAGTAAGTTAGAATAAGGTAGTTAAGTTAGAAAAACTAGTTTTAAACGTTTTTTGTCTAGCAATAAGTTTAATGAATTATTACATAAAAATGGATTAAAAAAAAGGATAAATCTGCAAAGCTATAAACACGTAACGAATGAAATGTCCGAAAATCGAGTGACTTTCAAAGTGCCAATTTTCAAAAAAAAAAAATTGAGTTGTTGCCTGCAACAAAAAGTTTTTCGATTCTCGAATATAGCAATCCGATTTTCGGATTGCTAAGTACTAATCATCCTCATCCGAGGATGCCCTGGAATGAAATGGTTCATTTTACTGCTCAAATGCGACAATAGTTGATAGAAATTCATATTCACAGGTTATTTCAAAGATGCCAATTGAGAAACTTTAGTCACAAATTAGCAATAATGCGATTAAAAAAAAAATTATGTGGATTGAAGAGTTGACTTGAAATTTGTGTACTGAAAAGCCTCCAATAGTTGATAGAAATTCACGTTGACTGCCAAAGAGCTGCTAGTCATTTTAGTAAATTGTTAATCATTCACAAGGAAACATCACTTAAAAGAAGAAATAAGAAATATAGCACAATCAATTCGAACTAATTTTTTATTTGTTAAATTGTTGCTAAAGGCAATGTAAATGAAGAACATTTCTTCACTGTGCACTTCATCAAACATATCGAATTTATCACAAGGCGACACAGTTACCCTGTACTTAGACACAGCCTAATAATAGAGGCAGCCCGAACTTCAGCACACATTGTAGCGCAAGAGAACTGAGAAACGCCTTAGATTCGATTTGCTTAGACTGTCTTATTCGATATTGCTCCGCGGGTCTAAAAATTATTATAGCAACTTTAAGCTAACTTCATGAAAGAAATATGCAAGTGTTGACTCCAGAAATAACGCCCTTATGGAGATTAGATGACGATCGACCCCAGAAAATCGCTACTGGTCTGGTAATTTGGTAAAAACTCCTGAAATTTTAGATTGCTGAACCACAAGCAAAAAAAAAGCTGAGCAGATATCAAACTCTTTAGGCAGAAAAAAGTACTTCTACCGTCACATCAATCTCCCCTGGGTCAGTAACATCTGGGGTAACAAACAATTGCCTGGCAATCTCATAGTTCCAATTCTCCGGAATCTGATACTTTTTCCTATCAATGTTTTCTAGAATGGATTCAATGTCTCTGTATGTGTTGATCATCTCAATTGATCGCTTATTGCCAACACCTTTGATGCTGTCACAGTAATCACATCCAAGGAGGATGCATAGATCTATAAACTAAAAGGATACCGTATAGCCACACTATAATGAAGGTCAGCTAGCTTGTTTACCTCCTTCGAGTTGAGTTCGAACCCCTTTAAGATTTTCTCATAGCTATACTCCTTGACTGGCATCTTTCTGGCCTCACTAAACGTTAAATGCCTTAGCATAATGGATGAGCCAAAGGTAAGGGCACCCATGTCTTCCGTAGCTGTGGCGTACACTTTTCCGGCTTTGACTAGTGCTGCACACTGTGCTACTGCTTCACATGGTGCGTCTACATATGGAATACCCATCAGTTTCAGCAACTCCTTCGCCTCGGGAGCATACTCTTTGGTGACATGAACCAATCTGTGATTGAACTTGTCCATGTCAGCCTCATCTCCAACTTCGGTGGCTTTCTCCAATGCCTTCTGAGCTTCCTCACAACGTTCGGCACGATTTCCAACTCCCCTGACTTTAATCAACTGTTGTCGAATTACCGCATCAGTTATCGAGCAACACGTGACTGATAAATGTTGATTTGACATGACCGCTTAAGAGATCGAGTATCGAGTATCGAAATTTTTCATACGCTCATCAGTGATCGTGTATTTATTTGTTCGTTTTTTTTTAAGCTGACGAGCTGAGGTGCATTTGGGAGAAAATGTGTGAAAATATCTTTGTTTATTGTTATTTTTGTGTTTGGTTAAATTTATTGTTTGAAATTTATTTCACTTTGAGCCTAAATAAAATTAACCCTCTGCAAAAGGAGATTTTGGTAAATATTATGAGGTGGGACAGCGGTTTAGGTGCATCCTTTAAAATTTATCTTCTCCATTATAAATAAAAATGCACTCTTATTTGCCCTGACTGTTTTGATAGAACTAGAAGTGTATGTTGTGAAAGATATTTTCAGAAAATTATAGTTTTGTATACGTAATCTCTTAAACGTCGTCGTTCAATACACTCATAGCGATCATCCTCTGAATCAGAAGATGAAAAATAAAGTAGATATTAAATTTTTAATTGAAGACGATAAATACAAAACTTTTCCTCACACAAAAATAAATAGTTTTGACATTTGTCAGCCATCTCAATCCAATGTAGTAGAATTGAAATAGTACAATCTTCAAAGTGAACTCGATACGTGACCATTCTTATGTGATCATCCCAATGGAGTTACTCGATCACTCGATAGCGTATTGATTTCATTCACTCGTTAACTGATGTCGTAATTCAACCCCTGGTTTAATGCCATTCTCTAGCAGTCGAATTGTTCTAAAGGAGTATTTCATGAAAAGGAGGAACTAGCAACCAATTTTTAAACAATAAAATTAAGACTTTTAAAGCGCATTCTGAGCATTGTGACAATCTTAAGTACAGTAATTTAAAAGAGACTTCTAGCTGAAGTTGGCCATTTCCGTTATGTACTCTTTCATGATGAGAGTAACAACATAAGAATAAAGTTCAATGTTTGTTCATAATTTTTGCACCGTTGTTGTAGTTATCGTGTAGCAAATAAAGCTTTTTTTTTTTGTTTAATTGAAGTTAGTAGTGAGCAGTGCTAGCTGCACAACAGTGATTTTAAATTTTCAGAGTCGTTTATAAAATAGAGAGCTAAAGGAAAGATAAGTTTTAGTGTCCGACACGTGACGCTAATTTAGAATAAAGTTAATATATTTTCAAAAAAATAAGTCAGCAGAAATGAATTTTTAGTTTCATTAAATTAATACAATAGTCTAATGATTTCTGCAAAAAGTGTGTGTTTAGCCCTTTTTTTTATATTAGTTTTTGGATACTAAAGGTTGTCTGTACGTGACGTGTTTTTTGAGTTAATTTTTCTTATTAGCATTTCTGAGTTTGTTGAATTTTTTCCTTTTACTTTCTGTTTAGAACTTCAAGTTTTAATAATGACTGACAAAACGCAATCAACTAGTGCTGCTCGTATGAGAAGATATCGGGATAAAAAAAGGGCCGAGGATCCAGAATATAAAGCTAAGGAGTCGAAAAGGATCGTCGAATTGCGCAAGAAACAAAGGGAAAAATCTTCAGAAAATGAACTGGCAGCCATAAGACGAAAACAAAGAGATCAAAAGATTTTGCAACGGTCTAAAAAGCGACTTGAAATGCCTACAAATATAAGTGAAAGTTCGAGTTCAATGTCTCTGTACAAGTGCAAACAAACTTTGTCGAAGGCAGTTGTTCGAAAGGCTTTTAAAGCTTTGCCGGAATCACCCAGAAAGAAAAAAGCAGTGGTGACGGAACTGGCGCGCAGAATGGACATTGGATTAGTCGAGAATTCACCTTGACCTAGCATTTCAAGTGAGGACTCCCAGTACGAGCCGGTGAAATCTTTTTACTTTCGGCCAGACATCGTTTACACCTGCACAGGTACCAATGATTCTTTGGTTGTGTGGGAAAATGGAATAAAGAAGAAATGCCAGAAACATTATTTAACCGTGTTCTTGCGAGAACACCTTCTCTGTTTTTAAATATGAAAATCCTGGCTTTGAAATCGGCTTTTCAAAATTTTGTAGCCTTAGGCCAAAAAACGTTCTTGTGATGAAAGACACTCCTAAAGATCAGTGTAGATGCATCATTCATGAAAATTTTACAATGAAGTTAAAAGCTTTAAGAGAAAACTACAACAACGACTGGTGGAATAAAGTTTTATGTGACGCTGCTATGAATTCAAGTTGCTGGAAGAATGAATGCGAATCCTGTTCTGATGGCCAAAAAATAGTTCTATCAGTAGAATTGAGCAGGTCGTGTGTTTGGAAAGAATGGATAAAAAATTCTGAAAATAAACTACGTCTAATAACCAACGAAACCAGTGCAGGTGAACTTAAAGAAAAGCTTATTGCGTCTTTCCCAAAGACAATTCGTCACGTAAATTTAAAACGAATTCAAGCAGCTCAATTTCAACATGACAAAATAAATGAAAATGTGCGTATCCTTCAAGTTGACTTCGCTATGTCGTTTGGCTGTGAATATCAAAACGAGATTCAAAGCGCACTTTGGTCGAGATCAAGTGTTATGTTGTTCACAGCGGCAAGTTTTTACAAGGGCAATTGTCAAACATATGTTATATGCTCGGATGCAAATGCCAAAGATAAAGATACTATCTTCGTTTTTTTAAATGAATTATACGACTTGATCGTCAAAGAGAACGAAAGTTTACCCGAGCCAACAGCTGAAATAATTTGGAGTGACGGCCCTGCCTCAGAATTTAAAAACCGATACATGGTTAAATTATTGTCGTTATTGTCTGAAAAATATGACAGTCCTTTTTTGGAAATATTTTGCGACATCCCACGGAAAAGGTGTAATTGATGGAGTTGGGGGAAACATCAAAAGGCTAGTACGAGAAAAAATGAAGAGTCAAGATCAGAACATTGTGGTTCAATCAGCCAAAGATTTCTCTGAACTCGCATCGCGTTTGGTTACCAAAAACAACAGTGATATATCTTCCAGCCTCAGAGATATCTGAAAAAATAAAAGCTGCATCGCCATGGACAAACGTCAAATCAATACCTGGAATTTTAAATTTCCATTTCATAAAGAGCTCCAAAAAACATGTAGAGTGCCGGGTTAACAGCTTGTCGGATGAAAAAACGGTGTTCACATATTAAACAAGTTTAAAGACATATTTTTTTATCAACTCTGTCAGACACGTGACGTATTTTTGTCTGTACGTGACAAAATAAACAATAATTGCTAAAAATATGAATACATTTTTTTAAAATTTCTTTTAGTTAGATTCAGCTTTGGTTCTTCCCCGTTATTTGCTTCTAACAGATATATGATCATTGCTTAATAGTTTCGCTAAAATTCAAAAGTAAACACATTAATTACAATTACTGATTAACTTGGTGCGTCTGTTACGTGACATTTTTGTTTTTTTTTCAAAGACATTTAATGAAATGGCTAAAAATTATTTTCAGATACTTAACGCCTAATGCACAAAGTATTTAAAAAAAATGTATACGACATGTCTTATAAACAAATACGGAAATAAATGACATAAATTAACATAAAAGTAGTTGGATTTGTCTGTACGTTACCATGGAATGCTCCTAAAGAACATTCCCATTAGATGGGAGGTAGTTTCACCATCCACCGTAGTTAATTGGACACCTAGAGAAAATTTGATTTAAATTTATGAAAGTTTACGTTTCCAAGGCATACCTTCACTTCGAACAGCGATAAGAAATTGGTACAATCACATAGAAGCATCAATAGCAATTTTGCGGCCTAGATTTACAAAATTCCTTATTTCGTTGTAATTTCCAGTGTTGTAATAAAGCCTTACCAAAAAAATTATTGATTTCACCCTCCTTTACAGCAAATGGTGCAACATCTGCGATTAGTTTTGATAAGCCTAGAATTCCCATGGTAATTTATAGTCCTTATACATATATGAAATAATAAAATAATTGAGAAACGACGATCAAAAAACCGAACACAAAACTAGCGGATTCTCTACAATATGCCGCCAATAACAGATATGTCATGCCCAGTGTTGCCAACAGGAAATGTCGATTAAGGCTACATCTTACTACGAGCTCAAAAAAATAAGCAACAAAAAACGACAATACAAAAATGTCGCTGTACATAACAAATTGACACGAATATGGCTTGCGGGTATTAGTACTTAATTGAGTGCAGTTCAGCTAGGTTGTAATGGTATGAATGAGTTTTCAGGAGTTAAGACACACCAAATAGCTAAAGCAGGTATAAATGACTAGAATTGGTATCACTGGCCATGTAATGACATAAAGCAACTGTGCCATTTTTACTTGCGACTAAAAGGCAATATTTTGTACAAACGAACCCAAATGTTTAATAATCTAGATTTAAATATTAAAGTGGAATTAATATATTCACAAAACAAATTGCACAGCAAATTCTAAATTATTTATGTCTTTAAGTTTATGAATAGTTGATAAGAGTTTTTTTTAAACAAATAAAAACTAAAAACGAAAAAACTAAAACTGACATCTTCCAAATAACCTGTTCTCGTTTTACATAAAAAAATCTTATGCTTTCAAAGAAACAAGTATAAATCTGCGTCGAAAGACATAGTTCTAAGTATTAGGTTTAGCTTAAAGCGCCCGCATAGGGCCAGTAAGTTAGAATAAGGTAGTTAAGTTAGATAAACTAGTTTTAAACGTTTTTTGTCTAGCAATAAGTTTAATGAATTATTACATAAAAATGGATTAAAAAAAAGCATAAATCTGCAAAGCTATAAACACGACACAATGAAATGTCCGAAAATCGAGTGACTTTCAAAGTGCCAATTTAAAAAAAAAAATTGAGTTGTTGCCTGCAACAAAAAGTTTTTCGATTCTCGAATATAGCAATCCGATTTTCGGATTGTTAAGTACTAATCATCCTCATCCAAGGATGCCCTGGAATAAAATGGTTCATTTTAATGGGTTAAAAAAAAGCATAAATCTACAAAGCTATAAACACGTAACGAATGAAATGTCCGAAAATCGAGTGACTTTCAAAGTGCCAATTTTCAAAAAAAAAAAAAATTGAATTGTTGCCTGCAACAAATAGTTTTTCGATACTCGAATATAGCAATCCGATTTTCGGATTGCTAAGTACTAATCATCCTCATCCGAGGATGTCCTGGAATGAAATGGTTCATTTTACTGCTCAAATAATGGAAATTCATGTTCACAGGTTATTTCAAAGATGCCAATTGATAAACTTTAGTCACAAATTAGCATTAATACGATTAAAAAAAAAAATTATGTGAATTGAAGAGTTCACTTGAAATTTGTGTACTGAAAAGCCTCCAATAGTTGATAGAAATTCACGTTGACTGTCAAAGAGCTGCTGGTCATTTTAGTAAATTGTTAATCATTCACAAGAAAACATCACTTAAAAGAAGAAATAAGAAATATAGTTACGGTAACCGTACCCCAGGTGACACCCAGACAGCTGAAGTACACATAAAAAGCTCACGTAAATAAATGTACGTGTCAGCTATATCACATTTTCCCACACTTCAATCAAATCCGATATCAACACGAGTGCACTGCACTTGCCGAATAAGCAGATATCCAATATCGACATCCAGCACAGGCGTGCACTGCACTCGCTGCGTGTGTGCAAGAACAGCATATTTCTATATTATAAATAAGTAGAGTTGTCAGTTGTCATTAGTCAATAAGTACGGGATAAATAATAAATTTCCTTTTTGTTAAAATTAAAAGTTGTTTTTTTTTATCTACGGCGCGGAACACTCCTTAACTGCCGCAGTCTACGGTCGAACCACGGTCACAGAACGCAAAATAAGTGGAATTAACTTAAACAAATTTCCTTCATCAAGTGATAGTGAATTTAAAAATTCGAATAGAAGGTTGAATTAACCAAAGTTAAATTAACTAAAAGAAAAATTCTACTTCATCTAGTGATAGTGAATTTTAATACTGTTTGAATATAAAGTTGAAATAACCGAAGTTAAATCAACTTACATAAGTTAACCCCATCAAGTTATAGTGAATATTCGGAAAAGAGTTGAATCAACCAAAGTTGAGAAACCCCAGTAAATTTAATTCACCAAGTGATAACAAATTTAAGTAAACCATCCGAAAATAAATTGAATCAACCAAAGTTGAATCAAATTAACATTCACCAGCAAACTGTGAATTAAGAATAAATAATAAAAAGAAGTGTAGTGCATCGTTCAAACCAAACCAACGAAGGAACAAAAGACACAACAGTATGCAGAAAGTATTTGTAGTTATTATATTAATGTAAGTTATCAAACATTTTTTTTTTTGTTTGTAAAAATTGTGTTAATTTCTTTCCCCTCACTGACCAATTTTAATTATAATTGTAATAATTTATATCCAAAATAGAGTCGTTTATAGCAGAATTTGAAAAATTGACATTAAAAAAAATGCCACTAGATGCTTTAAATACCCAAATTACCCCTGAGAGCTCACAAAGCCTCTCACAAACCCTCCCACAAACCCCCTCACTAGCTCCAGCCAACCCCGCTACAAACATCGTGGCAAATATTGCGGAGTACAACACACCACATATTATAAAAACTCTTCCTGAATTTCACGGAGACTCAAGAGATCTCCACCCTTTTATCGATGCAGTAAACCGGATTGAGATAATTTTGTCCCACTCCGCTCGCAACGAAGTGATTTATGCTGTTTGGTTACAAGCCATACGGCAGAAGATCAAAGGAAGGGCCAGTGACAGACTTTGCCTGTACGGTGAGCCTAAGTTCTGGGCCGAGATCAGTCAATGCTTAAAAAGACATTTCTCAGATCATAGAGATGAGAGAACATTGTATAGTACATTGTCTACATTAAAGCAAACTAGCACAATCAGAAATTTATATGAGCAAATTTTATCTCTAGTAACAGCGTTAAATACATCAATAGAGGGAGATGATTATGTAAGAAAAGTAATGATAGAAACAAATCTGGCCGAAGGGTTAGACACCTTTATTAAAGGCTGCAAGGAGCCAATTAAAACAATCCATATTCTGAACACCAACACATACCCACTAACCAAAGGCAGAAAATGTCTTTCAACAGGGTGGTTATAGCCAACCTCAAAGAAGTTTCGGATCAGGTCAATTCAGAAACAATTTTAACCAACCTCATAGAGGTTCCGGTTCAGGTCAGTTTAGGAATAACTTTAATCAGCAACGACGAGAAGGCACAACGAATACCATGCAATACAGGCGGGAACCTATGAACATTGACAACTCTAGACAATATCGGCAGAACACGAGATATCAAAACCATCCCATCCCAATGGATGTGGATCCATCTGCCTTAAACCCGAAATCGCAGAATACGGCTCGAAGAATTGTTCTCTTACGAAAATTTTCAAGAGGAAGGCCCGATAGACGGAAAAAAATAAAAACACTCCCTTACGTAAATATAAAGACCTCAAATAAAACCCTTAAATTACTTATAGATGCAGGCGCCTTTAGTTCACTATTAAGTCCAGGTTTAGTTCAACCCCGTCATAAAATAAAAATTGAATCCATGCTAATTAACGCTTTAGGGAATTCTACAATCATAAATGAAAAAGTAGAAACATTTTTATTCAAAGATTTTGGAGAAAACCCTCCACCAATTACATTCTATTTGTTTAAATTTCACGAGTATTTTGATGGACTCATTGGACATGATATCCTGTCGAAGAGTGAAATGCAAATAGACTTTCATAAAAATATAATTAGAAGAAATGGAACCGAAGTTCCAATATTCTATAAACCACTAACGGAGTCGTAAGTTTACACGATACCTCCAAACGAAACTAAATATCTCGAAATACCTGTGGACAAGGAACATGGAGAGATACTCTTAGAGGAGCAAGTAATTAACAATGCGCATATACTAGACGGACTTTATGAAAAATACAATTGGAAGACGAACGCAATAATAGAAAACAACACGGATCACGAGATTAAACTCAAAATTGATCAACCCTTAAAAACCACTCTAGTAAACACAATCGATATCAATAACATTACAGTGAACGAACACCAGAACGAAGATCTGCGTGAGAAAATACGACTAGATCACTTAAATAGAGAAGAGAGAAAGATGATATCGAAATTGATACATAAATACAGTGGAATATTTTATAAAGAAGGTGAAGACCTTAGCTTCACAAATCAAGTCAAACATAGGATAAAAACCACAGACGACATCCCCATCTACACAAAGACATACCGATATCCCTACATTCATAGAGAGGAAGTAAAGCGTCAAATAGACAAAATGCTGAAAGAAGGAATTATACGGCAGAGTCATTCCCCATGGTCATCACCAATCTGGATTGTTCCGAAAAAAGCCGACGCTTCAGGCAAAAAGAAATGGCGATTGGTTGTCGACTACAGGAAACTAAATGAGAGAACCATTAACGACAAATATCCCCTACCAAACATTTCTGAAATCCTAGATAAACTAGGCAGGGCAATGTATTTCAGCACCTTAGATCTCGCTTCGGGATTCCACTAAATAGAGGTGTATCCAGAAGACATAAAAAAGACCGCATTCACGGTAGAAAATGGGCACTATGAGTATGTTCGAATGACATTCGGGCTGAAAAACGCCCCCGCCACTTTCCAACGTGTAATGGATAACGTCCTTAAAGAATTGCAAGGCAATGTGTGCTTAGTATACATGGACGACATCATTGTTTTCTCTACCTCTCTTGCCGAACACATACAGAATCTCCGAAAAGTTTTCAATGCACTTCAGAAAGCAAATCTGAAAGTCCAATTAGATAAATCTGAATTCCTACAAAAAGAAGTAGCTTTTCTTGGACACATCATTTCAGAGGACGGTATAAAACCTAATGCTGAGAAAATTAAAGCTGTTAAAGAATATCCGATCCCAAAAACACCAAGACAGATTAAGCAATTTCTGGGACTTTTAGGATATTATCGAAATTCATAAGGGACTTTGCGAAGTTGACGAAACCCCTCACATCAAAATTAAAAAAGGGAGCAAAAATCAACCTGCTGGACCCAACTTATACCAAATGCTTTGAGATGTGCAAAGTCATGTTAATTAACGATCCAATTCAAGCATACCCAGACTTTGACAAACCATTTATATTGACAACGGATGCGTCCAATCTAGCCCTAGGAGCAGTACTATCCCAAATACAAAACGGAAATGAACATCCAATTTGCTATGCAAGTAGAACGCTCAATGAGCATGAGCAAAATTATTCTACAATTGAAAAAGAACTACTAGCAATTGTATGGGCCACCAAATACTTCAGGCCATACTTATTTGGTAACAAGTTCAAGATCCAAACAGACCATAAACATCTCAATTGGCTCATGTCTTTATGAGAACCTAATTCGAAATTAGTACGATGGAGACTGAAACTTGAAGAATTCAACTATGAAATTCAATACAAACCAGGAAAAATTAATAATAACGCAGACGCTCTCTCCAGAATACCCCAAGAATCGAATAAAACGCCTAAAGAAGAAATGGAAATTAACATGCAGGAATCGACATCAGGAAATACAGCACATAGTGCGGAAACAGACAACCAAGACCTAATTCCTATATCTGAGTCATGTCTCAATCAATTTAGGAATCAATATTTAATTTCGTTAAAACAAAGTGGAAGTGCTTCTATTAAAACAAGAAAAATCTTTAAAAACATCAGGAAATCAATACAGTTAAAAAGCTACGATGAGGATTCTTTAGTGCAAATAATAAAGAATCATTTCAATCCTAAGCAAATTAACGCGGTCTATGTAGAGAATCTAGAATTATTTTTAGCACTTCAAAACGTCTATGAAAAATACTTTTCTAGGAGCAAGCAAATGAGAATTCTCCGATGTACTCGATTAAAGGTAGACATAACGGACGAATTGGAACAAGATGAAATTATTAAGAAGTGTCATTTGGAAAATAATCATAGAGGGATTAATGAATGTTTTGAACATATTAAAATGAAATACTTTTTCCCTACTCTTAAACGTAAAATAACAATTTTCATTAATCAATGCAACATTTGCCAAACTGAAAAATACGAAAGAAACCCCCCAAAGCAAAAGTTTGAATTTACACCAACCCCTAAATCACCCTTAGAAATCTGTCACATAGATTTATTTTTTCCTAGTAAAGGCAAGCCATTACTAACTATAATAGATAAATTTTCAAGGTACGCCCAAGCATATCCCTTGGAAACTCGTAATACTCCACACATTAAAGAAGCTCTACTAAAATTTTTCAGTCAGTTTGGAAAACCTAAACTATTAGTAACAGACCAAGAAGGTGCAGTCACAACCATAGGAATTAGAGAATTCTTTTCCGAAAACAACATAGGTATTCATTTTACATCATCCAATTCTTCAACCTCTAACGCACCAATAGAAAGATTTCACTCTACATTACTAGAGCATTTGAGAATAATTGCAAATCATGAAAATACAACATTTGAAGAATCGATTTATAAAGCGCTTTTCGGATACTACAATTCTATAAATCAGATTACTAAATTCGCTCCATTCGAACTATTTTTCGGTAGAAAATTCGATACCACATTAGAACCAAATCCAGAGAAGATTCAAGAGCATAGGCAGGAATTTTTTAAAGAAGCCCATGAGAATAGTAGTAAGCAAAAAGAAAATTACATTAATAAGCTTAACATGAATAAGGAAGACCCAATTACATTACCGACTGACAAAGACGTTTACAAGAAAGAAAGACCTTTAAACAAACTTCAAAAGAGATTTAAGAAAACGAGAATACAAAGGCAGGAAAAGAATACAGCTTTCGATACCGCAGATAGGAAATTTCACAAAAATAAAATTAAGAAACCTCGAAAATTTCAGGCTCGGGACAACACAAACGCAACTAGAGATACAGGACCTAACGAACAACCGGGGACTAGTAGCCATTCAGACGAGCAGCAATGTTAACATAATCAATAACTACCACAAGCTCATCCATATAATGAACTTAGAAAACTATAAAACAAATATCGCCAATATCGGGAAAAACATAAATTCTATCAAGAACAACATTATCATTAAAACACTTCAGCAAAAATTTGACAACCTACAGGAAACATTCGACATTAACTATCCACATAACCGCAACAAAAGAGCACTGATAGATTTACTTGGAACGGGAATAAAGTTTATTACAGGAAACATAGACCACACAGATGCCATAGAGATCAGCAATCAAATTAGGGAACTTCAATTGAACAACGAACAACTTGTAAATCACCAAAACTCACAAACACGAATAAATCAAGACATGATAAACAGATTCAATAACATAACAGAACATATTAATAAACAACAGGAAACAATTAATACATATTTAAGTAAAATAGAGAAGCAAATTAGCAAAATTCACGAAGACAACTTTACCTTTATGCAATACATATACCAAACTTCCTACGACATTGATCTACTCAAAAACCATTTAGACGATATCTCCGAATCTATTCAGTTAGCAAAACTTAAAGTAATATCACGAAATATTTTAACCCCTAAAGAGCTAGAATTTGCCTTTAAGAAATTAAGTTCGCAAGGAATTTCTGTTGACGCACTTGAACAAATATACAGCATCTGCGAGCTACAAGCATTTTATCAAGCCACAAATATCATTTTCGTAATCAAAATTCCATCAGGAAAAATTTAGAGAATACCTCCTAGAATCCGTTCCTACCACAAAAAATAAATCCCTATCCATACCTTATCCAAAACTCCTACAAAATAATGAAGAATCTTACTTTTCAAAAGAAGAATGTAATAGCATTAATAATCTAAAAACTTGTCACAGTAAAAACCTTATAAATATAATAAATGACTCGTGTTACTCTAAGATAGTTTTGGGATTACCTGGTAAATGTAACTATAATGAAGATAATGGAATCAACATTGTAAAACAAATAAAGGACAATTTTATTATACTAAAAAATGTTAAAAATAATGTAATAGAATCAAATTTAGACATAACTTATAATAGCATTATACCCGAATTAAGTTTAAAGAAACTAGAAAATAAAGATCTAATAAAGAGAATTCATTTCAGAAGTAATATTCATAATTCAACACAATATATTCTTATACTATTTGTTATAATAACTGTAATAATATTCTTAATATTAAACATAAGAAAAAACAAAACATCATCCAGTGAAACACAGACACATCAGCCTAATTCGCCGGAGTCTCATCTTAAGGATGGGGGAGTTATGGTAACCGTACCCCAGGTGACACCCAGGAGCTGAAGTACACATAAAAACCTCACGTAAATAAATGTACGTGTCAGCTATATCACATTTTCCCACACTTCAATCAAATCCGATATCAACACGAGTGCACTGCACTTGCCGAATAAGCAGATATCCAATATCGACATCCAGCACAGGCGTGCACTGCACTCGCTGCGTGTGTGCAAGAACAGCATATTTCTATATTATAAATAAGTAGAATAATTAGTAAGTAAGCAGTCAGTTGTCATTAGTCAATAAGTACGGGATAAACAATAAATTTCCTTTTTGTTAAAATTAAAAGTTGTTTTTTTTTTATCTACGGCGCGGAACACTCCTTAACTATATAACACAATCAATTCGAACTAATTTTTTATTTGTTAAATTATTGCTAAAGGCAATGTAAATGAAGAACATTTCTTCACTGTGCACTTCATCAAACATATCGAATTTATCAGAAGGCGACACAGTTACCCGGTACTTAGGCACAGCCTAATAATAGAGGCAGCCCGAACTTCAGTACACATTGTAGCGCAAGAGAACTGAGAAACGCCTTAGATTCGATATGCTTAGACTGCTTTATTTGATATTGCTCCGCGCGTCTAAAAATTATTATAGCAACTTTAAGCTAACTTCGTGAAAGAAATATGCAAGTGTTGACTCCAGAAATAACGCCCTTATGGAGATTAGATGACGATCGACCACAGAAAACCGCTACTGGTCTGGTAACTTGGTAAAAACTCCTGAAATTTTAGACTGCTGAACCACAAGCAGAAAAGCTGAGCAGATATCAAACTCTTTAAACAAAAAAAAGTACTTCTTCCATCACATCAATCTCCTCTGGGTCAGTAACATCTGGGGTAACAAACAATTGCCTGGCAATCTCATAATTCCAATTCTCCGGAATCTGATACTTTTTTCAATGTTTTCTAGAATGGATTCAATGTCTCTGTATGTGTTGATCATCTCAATGGCTCGCTTAGGGCCAACACCTTTGATGCTGTCACAGTAATCACATCCAAGGAGGATACATAGATCTATAAACTAAAAGGATACCATATAGGCACACTATAATGAATGTCAGCTAGCTTGTTTACCTCCTTCGAGTTGAGTTCAAACCCCTTCAAGATTTTCTCATAGCTATACTCCTTGACTGGCATCTTTCTCGCCTCACTAAACGTTAAATACCTTAGCATAATGGATGAGCCAAAGGTAAGGGCATCCATGTCTTCCGTAGCTGTGGCGTACACTTTTTCGGCTTTGACTAGTGCTGCACACTGTGCTACTGCTTCACATGGTGCGTCTACATATGGAATACCCATCAGTTTCAGCAACTCCTTCGCCTCGGCAGAATGCTCCTTGGTGACACGAACCAATCTGCGATTGAACTTGTCCATGTCAGCCTCATCTCCAACTTCGGTGGCTTTCTCCAATGCCTTCTGAACTTCCTCACGACGTTCGGCACGTTTTCCAACTCCCCTGACTTTAGATATGGTGGTTTGCCATCAACTGGTTTAATGCCATTCTCTAGCAGTCGAATTGTACTATAGAATATTCCCATTAGATGGGAGGTAGTTTCACCATCCACCGTAGTTAATTGGACACCCAGAGAAAATTTGATTTAAATTTATGAAAGTTTACGTTTCCAAGGCATACCTTCACTTCGAACAGCGATAAGGAATTGTTACAAGCACATAGAAGCATCAATAGCAATTGTGCGGCCTAGATTTACAAAATTCCTTATTTCGTTGTAATTTCCAGTGTTGTAATAAAGCCTTACCAAAAAAATTGTTGATTTCACCCTCCTTTACAGCAAATGGTGCAACATCTGCGATTAGTTTTGATAAGCCTAGAATTCCCATGGTAATTTATAGTCCTTATACATATATGAAATAATAAAATAATTGAGAAACGACGATGACAATTTTATTATACTAAAAAATGTTAAAAATACTGAAATAGAATCAAATTGTATACCTGAAAGAAAGATCAATGGAAATATTCTAATACAAATGAAAAATTGTTCAGTCACTATAAACAGTATAAAGTATGAAGATTTTAAAACAATTTACTACGAAGATTTTCACATTGTAACACTACACAATTTAGATATAACTTATAATAGCATTATACCCGAATTAAGTTTAAAGAAACTAGAAAACTATAATATCGAAAATAAAGATCTAATAAAGAGAATTCATTTCAGAAGTAATATTCATAATTCAACACAATATATTCTTATACTATTTGTTATAATAACTGTAATAATATTCTTAATATTAAACATAAGAAAAAATAAAATATTATACAGTGAAACACAGACACATCAGCCTAATTCGCCGGAGTCTCATCTTAAGGATGGGGGAGTTACGGTAACCGTACCCCAGGTGACACCCAGGAGCTGAAGTACACATAAAAAGCTCACGTAAATAAATGTACGCGTCAGCTATCCCACATTTTCTCACACTTCAATCAAATCCGATATCAACACGTGTTGCATAGACATTGGTTGCCTTGGGTCTGTGCTGGTATGCTAGTTCCCTCCTTAGCTCGTCGGTGGGCGTGGGACTTGACCCTTTTGCCATTGCAACAAAAAAATTATCATGCCAGTCTATCTACGTCGAGGTGATTTTGACGCGGCGAGAAATTTTTCTTCACCCTCCCTACCATTGCTACTATACTCGCCTAAGTAGCCCCTATACTTGTCTTCGCCATCATCATCCTTCCCTATCCATCCATCCTCATCCTTTTACGCCTTCCATCAAACAAAACTCATTTCTTTATATCGTTTGCTCATTTAAATATAATTTTATTCATTTCCTAAAACTAATCTGACACGTAAATAAACAAAAAAAAAAACTATCTTGGCACGAATATATACAAAAAAAAAACTATATTTACGTTAAACGCACTTACAAAATGCTGATTAAAACAACATTAAACAAAAGAAAAGATAAAACAAAAAAAATGTACTTTACTGTGCGCGTATTCAAACAAAAAGAAACTGGTAAAAGGTACGTATATATATTATAAAAAAAAAACTACCGCGAATGTATGCACTGGCATCTATATATTATATTTTTTTTTGTTGGGAAACCGTAATAAAATCGGTGCTATATTTATATATACATATTTATAAAAAAAAGTCACTTTTTTGACTCACCCTACTTTATGGACGTTGTACCTTTGGTGGTAATCTGCAACCGTCGATCCAATGGCCACTGCATCCATTGCTGTACTTGTACCTATATAATTATGTCTCGCAAAAGAACTTCCAATTAGTAATATATATGTATACTTATAGCACTTTCCCTTACCTTGGTGTAGATGTTATATAAACTCTATATATATATACCTATTACCTTGTGGCCAAGTGTTTTATAAACAAAAATCCATGTATATAAAAAATATAAAAAAAAATTGCTTAAACTCCGCTCTGCTGCTCCTCGTGAGATTTGAACCCGAGCTGGTGTTGGTCCAAATATGGCGGTTGTAATTCCCGCGTCTTAGCGCACACGGCCAAAGTCCGAGTGAAATTCGGAGCTCCAAAAAAAGGCTTCCAATTGCTTTGAGATTTTGCAATGGCGGCTTTGGCTGTGGCAATTGCAAATAATTCGTTACCGAATTATTTTCCACGTTCTTTGGTCGTTAATATTTCTAATTTCAGGCAGCACTATTTATAAGTGCTGCCGCGTAATTTCTGCTGTTGAGCTAATCTGTTTTCTTTTCGATTTCTTTAATTATGTCCACTTTTCTTTAAATGAGTATTTTATTGAGATACTTTTACACCCGATGAAATTATATTTCGCACTTCAAATAACTTTTGCGTTTTTATAAAAATGCACTTTCTGCTGAAATTGTGCAATGGCATTTAACTTCAGCCAAGCTTGATTTTAAAATCATTGTTCTATTACTAGCCGTTAGTTTTTATAGCTTCCTGGAAAGCTTGGCTTTCTGATATATTCGTGAGCGATATCGGTTACAAAAATTCTCTTTCCTCATTTTCAAAAGAAGCACAGGTTTGTACTCTCTATTGGAAGAGTAACGAAATCGAGTATCGAACTTCCCTAAGTACGTTCGATTTAAAAATAATCGAACAGTTCTGTTACAAATGGGCTTTGCGTTTTGTTTACAATCTGTCAAAACAAAATTGCAAATTGAACCCACGCGTTTTCGGTGAATACAAAGAAATTAAATTCGGTACATAAAACGATTCGTAGCAGCAAAAATAAACCAAAAATTCATCTATTGGTATACAACGTGGGTACGAACCTACTTTACAGCCGGGCAACAACATCAGATAAGTGAAATGTGAAATTTCGATTTGTGAAGTGATTCTTTGTGTTGTTTACTTTTTTCTTTGCAGTGAAAATGCAATCATTGGCGTATATCCTTGGCATGGAATATTTCAATTGGTTTGCCAGAAAGATTTTCGAGCTCGTACATACAATTGCCAACAGTACGGCGGACTCGGCACTTAAGGAAATTTGGTAGCAACTTTGAATTTTGACCGTGGACGAAGCTGCTTTGTGCGAAATTTCTGTGAAAGACTTCTTGTCCCACTTTGAAGGATGTTGGCCTTGAACGTGTATTGTACGTTTTCATCGATCTTTCGTGAGCTTTTAGCAAATTCTTGGACAACTGTGTTCGTGCAAGGGCCACACTGGCTTCGCGAGACGTCACAATCATTTCAGGATCCTGCAGTGCCTTCAAGTTACGAAGTATTTTGTACGATGAACCATGGGTGATCATACTTTGCCCGAACATGGCATAGTATGGTTGACAACCTATCGAGTCATGCATATCAGCGCGGAGAGCACACGCTATGCTTGACAAATGCATGTCCCAGTAGTCTTGTTCATCGGATATAAATACTCGTAACTTGAGAAGAAAGATACTGCGGTTTACTCTCTCCGAAGTGTTTGCCTGTGGTGAGTACAAAGCTGTACGAACGTGTTGCACGCCATAGTTGTTCAAAAATTTGCTAAACTCAGTAGACACAAACTGCTTGCCGTTGTCCGAGTGTATGAATTCGGGTGTACCGAACCCATGAAATACCTCGGACTCTAAGAAACGAAGTATGTTCGTCGAAGTTGCTTTAGGCAGTGCTTTTAGGAAGGTGTACTTCGTGAAGTGGTCAACAGCTATGAAGATGTAGACGTTACCTCGTTTTGTGCGCGGATATGGGCCCAGCAAGTCGACATAGAGTCGCTGCATTGGCCGCTCTGAGACGATTTGCTTCACTATTGGAGGACGAAGAATTTTATTTGGCGCCTTTGATGTCATTAACCATTTTTGGCCAATAGTACTTCTCGCGAACTCGTTCGTAAGTTTTTGAGAAGCCACTATGGCAACTGAGTTTCGTGTTGTGAGACATCTCGATGACAGTTTGAGTCAAGGTGCTTGGTATCCATAAACGCCACAAAGAGTCTTCGTTTGCAAGCACATCGCTTCTGAATCTAACTCTTTTGTAAACAAATTTGTCGGATACAACTAGATCCGGAAGCGAGGCTTGATTTTTTACGATTTCCTCTCTCAAAACAGTGTATTCCACAGAATCGAACTCAGGCGAGGTAAGGTCTACTTCTTCACCTACGTCTGTGACCGAAATCTCTTCCATGGCTCCCCGTGACAGGGCATCCGGCACTACATTCAATGAACCCTTGCGGTGTTCGATTGGAAAATCAAAACGCGGGAGCTCCAGACTCCATCTTGCAAGACTACCACTTAAATCCTTAAGCGACATAAGCCACTTCAGACTTGAGTGATCGGTAACAATACGGAATTTGGAACCCTCGATGTAGGCACGGAATTTCCTGACACTTAAGACAGCAGCGAGACACTCAAGCTCAGTCACAGTGTAATTCTTCTGTGCCTTATTCAACTTCTTCGACATAAACGCGATTGGTTTTTCGTTGTCATCTGCATCAAGTTGGAAAAGAACTCCCCCTACTCCTTCAGACGAGGCGTCACATTGGATGGTGAAACCCTTTTTAAAGTCCGGTTGGGACAACACAGGAGCAGAGGTAAGTGCTTGCTTCAACTTTTCAAATGCTTCCCGGGCTGCAGACGACAACTCAAAATCCTTTTTCTTTTTCAGGCAGTTAGTAAGTGGAGCTGCCAGATCGGAATAATTTTTAATAAAACTCCTGTACCATCCAGTCAGGCCGATAAATCTCCGCACTTGTCTCGGTTTTTTCGGAAACGGGAAGATAATCATCGCCTCGAACTTTTCAGGGTTGGTCTTTAGCGTGCCCTGACCGACGATATACCCAAGATACTTGATCTCGCGCATGCAAAACTTACTTTTGTTGAGGTTGATGGTTAAGTTCGCCCTACGTAGACAGGAAGCCACTTCTGCCAATACTTGGACATGGGTATTGAAATTCGCCGAACATATCAACAGGTCATCCAAATATATAAAGACGTGTTCCCGAAGTCGTGCAGGAATCACACGATCCATCAGGCGACACATCCTTTGTGTGGCGTTGCATAACCCGAACGGCATAACTGTAAATTGATACAGTGGCCGTCCAGGTACAGCAAATGCCGTTTTCTGTTTTGACTCTTCATCAAGCGGGATTTGCCAAAATGCATCTTTAAGGTCAAGCCCCGTGATGAAGTATGTGTCCTGTAGACGACTTAGAAATCGTCAATATGTGGCAGCGGATATGCGTCTTTTTTCGTCACGCTGTTCAACTTCCGACTGTCCAAGCAAAGGCGTACTTTCCCTGGCTTTCTGACTAGCACTATAGGGGAACACCAAGGTGAGTTGCTTTCCTCAATAACCCTCAGTTCTAACATGCGATCAAGTTCTTTATAGACTTCTTCCTGCCGCACCGGAGACAAGGGGTAGTGCCTGGATTTTATGGGCACAGCGTTACCGACATCGATCTGGTGGGTCTCAAGATGCGTATGACCGAGTCTAAAGTCAACGAAATTGGGAAATTGTTTCTTCACCGATTCCAGCTGGATTTTCTGCGCTGAGGTGAGTAGCATAAAGCTCGGTTCTTCGATCAATTTCTCACTTTCGCTAACCGGTAGGACTGGTGCATCTATTTCACTAATGTTAGGTACTAAGCAGAACTCCTTCCAGAAATTCATACCGAGATATATCTTCTGTGTTAGGTTGGGAATCAAGTAAAAGGTAATGGTCTTTGTGATGCCGTTAAAAGTCGTTTGGATTTCACAATATCCTACAATATTGTGAGAAGTTCCATCCGCCGTCTTAACGAAATTCGTATACGGCATCACTTTGATCCCATTCCTTTCTACAAACTCGTAGCAGGACTCGCCTAACACAGAGATGGATGCTCCGCTGTCTAACAAACCAAGAACTTGTTCGTCTTTCAACAGCAAACTTGCATACATCCTGCCATCTGTTTTTGACGATAAGATGGTCTCGACAATGATTTTCTGGAAGAGTTTCCGCTTTTGAAATCTTTCACGGCATTTTTGAATGTGCTTGCTTGGCATTTTGTTGCCCATTATCTGGGAGCGAAGTCTGTAATAACTTTGCTTCCTTTCATGAAGCGATTTTAATTCAAAGGTCTTAACGGGTTTTCAAAATTGCTACAGGTTCACTCTCGGAAACCTGCTCTAAGCTCTGTGAATTAGTTTCTGGTGGTTTTAATTTAAAGTTTCGGGGCAGTTCCTTCGAGAACGACGCTCCCCGACTCTTCTGTCGTTCCCCTGACGGTTTCCCTGGTGCTTAGAGCACTCCGGAGTACTAACACCTTTTTCGCCACAGAGAAAGCAGAACAATTGTCGATTGTGTGATGGACACTGGTAGAAGGTGTGTCCTTGCTGATCACAATTCCAGCACACAAGTGGAACGGCTGGTGCTCGATTATAAGATCGGCTAAACGCTGCCACTTCTTCAACATCAGGCTCCTCCGTCTCTTCTTCCAAATGAATCTCGTGAACAGGTCTTTGAGATGTCATTCGCCTAAAAAGGAAACGCTCAGCATCTATGCCTTTGTCTCTTAGCTGTTTAAGGCTCTTGACTTCAGCTGCCAGTAGAATTTCCCCCAGCTTTTCCTTGGCGTTGTTTCTGACGATTTCTATGAGCTTCTTCTCGTCGAAGGGCTCGTTCAAACGGTCATTAAGACGCACAATCGCATCATAGAAATCGTCAAACGATTCCTTGAATGACTGCCTACGTATGAGCAAGCGCATGTATACATCGACATCGTTCTCTTTCCGACCGAATTCCTTCTTCATGGCGACTTTAATTTCTCCAAGTTTCGCATTGTTTACGCATTCTGCGTAGAAACGTCCAGAACCAAGTATTTGCCTTACCGGCCAACAAGGTATGAAAGTTGGCTGTTATTTGCTTGTCGCTATATGACGAAGCAACTTGGAGTCGGTCGATCTTGAAGAGGAAATCGGAAACACTTTCGGTGCAATCGAACTTGATATTCCACCTGTCCAATCGACAACTACCGGATATGCTAGCATGCGATGGAGTTGGTGTCGCAGAAGAAGATTGCTGCACATATAGTGGATTGGACGAAGGTGGAAATACCTGTTCTGGTCTATCATCTACGCTGCTCACGAATTGGGAATTGGCATTAACGTTAACACCAAGGTTGGGCTGTTGTGGTGGCTGGCTTCGGTTCATACTGTCCATCTTAGCTAAGACATTGTTCATAAAGATGTCCATTTGTTGGAAGAGCCGAAGCTGATTGATTGTCAAAGACCGATCAATCTTTTCTGCCAATTCGTCTACATTTTCTGTGGTGTTAGTACCCGAAGCCACTGCATTTATGCCACTATTGACGACAATAGGTTCTCGGTGGTTATTGTTACCCATTGGATCACCATCAGCTACTATCCCACCTGAACGACCTGAACTTTCAGCCTCGTTAGTGACATTTGGAACCGACTGGTTAGCGTTTGGCATTTTTGGCGAACTCTCTGTGTCACTAGCGGTTGGGTTCAGTGAACTGTCAAAACTCAAACGATTAATTGACCTATGAAAAGCCTCAAAGTCTACCTCTAACCTATTCAGACTAGCTGAGTCTTTTGTTGTTATAGACCGCGTAACAGGACGACCTGGCGTCATACTCATACTACAGATACGCATTGAAAACTTCACAAGCAGGCACAAGAAAACTCACAAAAAGAATACGAAGTTAAAAAAAATGAAAAATAAAAATAATAAAAGAATGATAAAATAAAAATAATAAAAAAAATGATTAAATAAATATGTAATAAAAAAAAATATTTTTAACGTCTAAGGCAAACGAAGAAATAAAACAAACGGTTTTCGTTATTTGGCTTAGAATTCGGATTATCAGAGGAGGAAGGACGACAACTTCGGAAGTGAAAGATGGCAAAGTTCTACGATCCGAATAAAAAATGAGAAATGTAAAACAAACTACTTATTAAAATCGGGTAAAATCTCTGTATTTTTACTTTAAACTATATCTGACACTACTCTTTATTTTGTTTTAGGACAGTAACATACAAACAAGTTGCTTGCACTGGACTCCAAAACTCAATATGGTATTGATGGAAGGATCTACAAGCTGACTCATCCAGCCGAATCGCGAGTGACTCTTCTCATCAGTTTAAATTATTATATTTATAGTATCCTATCTTATCTAAACACTAATGCTCCTATTTAAGCGGTTAACACCATGACTCAGATATTAAAGTACTAAAATTTGTTTGGATTGGCTTTCATCATCGCAACGCGATGCTAGGGTTGTACCCCAGTCACCGGGACTTATGATGAAAACCAATACCAAGACTCAAGCAAAAATAAAAAAAAATGTAAATAAAAAAGATCAGAAAAATAAAAAAAGATGTGGCTCAACAAAAAAAAATCTTAAGTAACTATCGCTAGCTACTACTAATTCCTGCCATAAGGCAGGCCTAGAAGGTTGGGCGCCATTTTGTTGCATATATTTTGGTTGCCTTGGGTCTGTGCTGGCATGCTGGTTCCCTCCTTAGCTCGTCGGTGGGCGTGGGACTTGACGCTTTTGCCATTGCAACAAAAAAATTATCATGCCAGTCTATCTACGTCGAGGTGATTTTGACGCGGCGAGACATTTTTCTTCACCCTCCCTACCATTGCTACTATACTCGCCTAAGTAGCCCCTATACTTGTCTTCGCCATCATCATCCTTCCCTATCCATCCATCCTCATCCTTTTACGCCTTCCCTCAAACAAAACTAATTTCTTTATATCGTTTGCTCATTTAAATATAATTTTATTCATTTCCTAAAACTAAATCTGACACGTAAATAAACAAAAAAAAACTATCTTGGCACGAATATATACAAAAAAAAAAACTATATTTACGTTAAACGCACTTACAAAATGTTGATTAAAACAACATTAAACAAAAGAAAAGATAAAACAAAAAAAATGTACTTTACTGTGCGCGTATTCAAACAAACTGGTAAAAGGTACGTATATATATTACAAAAAAAAAACTACCGCGAATGTATATATATATGCACTGGCATCTATATATTATATTTTTTTTTGTTGGGAAACCGTAATAAAATCGGTGCTATATTTATATATATATATTTATAAAAAAAGTCACTTTTTTGACTCACCCTACTTTATGGACGTTGTACCTTTGGTGGTAATCTGCAACCGTCGATCCAATGGCCACTGCATCCATTGCTGTACTTGTACCTATATAATTATGTCTCGCAAAAGAACTTCCAATTAGTAATATATATGTATACTTATAGCACTTTCCCTTACCTTGGTGTAGATGTTATATAAACTCTATATATATATACCTATTACCTTGTGGCCAAGTGTTTTATAAACAAAAATCCATGTATATAAAAAATATAAAAAAAAATTGCTTAAACTCCGCTCTGCTGCTCCTCATGAGATTTGAACCCGAGCTGGTGTTGGTCCAAATATGGCGGTTGTAATTCCCGCGTCTTAGCGCACACGGCCAAAGTCTGAGTGAAATTCGGAGCTCCAAAAAAAGGCTTCCAATTGCTTTGAGATTTTGCAATGGCGACTTTGGCTGTGGCAATTGCAAATAATTCGTTACCGAATTATTTTCCACGTTCTTTGGTCGTTAATATTTCTAATTTCAGGCAGCACTATTTATAAGTGCTGCCGCGTAATTTCTGCTGTTGAGCTAATCTGTTTTCTTTTCGATTTCTTTAATTATGTCCACTTTTCTTTAAATGAGTATTTTATTGAGATACTTTTACACCCGATGAAATTATATTTCGCACTTCAAATAACTTTTGCGTTTTTATAAACATGCACTTTCTGCTGAAATTGTGCAATGGCATTTAACTTCAGCCAAGCTTGATTTTAAAATCATTGTTCTATTACTAGCCGTTAGTTTTTATACCTTCCTGGAAAGCTTGGCTTTCTGAAATTTTCGTGATCGATATCGGTTACAAAAATTCTCATTCCTCATTTTCAAAAGAAGCACAGGTTTGTACTCTCTATTGGAAGAGTAACGAAATCGAGTATCGAACTTCCCTAAGTACGTTCGATTTAAAACTAATCGAACAGTTCTGTTACACACGAGTGCACTGCACTTGCCGAATAAGCAGATATCCAATATCGACATCCAGCACAGGCGTCCACTGCACTCGCTGCGTGTGTGCAAGAACAGCATATTTCTATATTATAAATAAGTAGAATAAGTAGTAAGTAAGCAGTCAGTTGTCATTAGTCAATAAGTACGGGATAAATAATAAATTTCCTTTTTGTTAAAATTAAAAGTTGTTTTTTTTTTTTTATCTACGGCGCGGAACACTCCTTAACTATATAACACAATCAATTCGAACTAATTTTTTATTTGTTAAATTATTGCTAAAGGCAATGTAAAGAACATTTCTTCACTGTGCACTTCATCAAACATATCGAATTTATCAGAAGGCGACACAGTTACCCGGTACTTAGGCACAGCCTAATAATAGAGGCAGCCCGAACTTCAGTACACATTGTAGCGCAAGAGAACTGAGAAACGCCTTAGATTCGATATGCTTAGACTGTTTTATTTGATATTACTCCGCGCGTCTAAAAATTATTATAGCAAATTTAAGCTAACTTCGTGAAAGAAATATGCAAGTGTTGACTCCAGAAATAACGCCCTTATGGAGATTAGATGACGATCGACCACAGAAAACCGCTGCTGGTCTGGTAACTTGGTCAAAACTAATGAAATTTTAGATTGCTGAACCACAAGCACAAAAGCTGAGCAGATATCAAACTCTTTAGACAGAAAAAAATACTTCTTCCATCACATCAATCTCCTCTGGGACAGTAACAACTGGGGTAACAAACAATGGCCTGGCAATCTCATAGTTCCAATTCTCCGGAATCTGATACTTTTTCCTATCAATGTTTTATAGAATGGACTCAATGTCTCTGTATGTGTTGATCATCTCAATGGCTCGCTTAGGGCCAACACCTTTGATGCTGTCACAGTAATCACATCCAAGGAGGATGCATAGATCTATAAACTAAAAGGATACCATATAGGCACACTATAATGAATGTCAGCTAGCTTGTTTACCTCCTTCGAGTTGAGTTCAAACCCCTTCAAGATTTCCTCATAGCTATACTCCTTGACTGGCATCTTTCTGGCCTCAGTAAATGTTAAATGCCTTAGCATAATGGATGAGCCAAAGGTAAGGGCATCCATGTCTTCCGTAGCTGTGGCGTACACTTTTCCGGCTTTGACTAGTGCTGCACACTGTGCTTCTGCTTCACATGGTGCGTCTACATATGGAATACCCATCAGTTTCAGCAACTCCTTCGCCTCGGCAGCATGCTCTTTGGTGACACGAACCAATCTGCGATTGAACTTGTCCATGTGAGCCTCATCTCCAACTTCGGTGGCTTTCTCCAATGCCTTCTGAGCTTCCTCATGACGTTCGGCACGTTTTCCAACTCCCCTGACTGTAGATCTGGTGGTTTGCCAACAAACACATAAACTGGTTTAATGCCATTCTCTAGCAGTCGAATTGTTCTATAGAACATTCCCATTAGATGGGAGGCAGTTTCACCTTCCACCGTAGTTAATTGGACACCTAGAGAAAATTTGATTTAAATTTATGAAAGTTTATGTTTCCAAGGCATACCTTCACTTCGAACAGGGATAAGGAATTGGTACAAGCACATAGAAGCATCAATAGCAATTTTGCGGGATAGATTTACAAAATTCCTTATTTCGTTGAAATTTCCAGTGTTGTAATAAAGCCTTTTAGACTGCTGAACCACAAGCAGAAAAGCTGAGCAGATATCAAACTCTTTAGACAAAAAAAAGTACTTCTTCCATCACATCAATCTCCTCTGGGTCAGTAACATCTGGGGTAACAAACAATTGCCTTGCAATCTCATAACTCCTATTCTCCGGAATCTGATACTTTTTTCAATGTTTTCTAGAATGGATTCAATGTCTCTGTATGTGTTGATCATCTCAATGGCTCGCTTAGGGCCAACACCTTTGATGCTGTCAGAGTAATCACATCCAAGGAGGATGCATAGATCTATAAACTAAAAGGATACCGTATAGGCACATTATAATGAATGTCAGCTAGCTTGTTTACCTCCTTCGAGTTGAGTTCAAACCCCTTCAAGATTTTCTCATAGCTATACTCCTTGACTGGCATCTTTCTCGCCTCACTAAACGTTAAATGCCTTAGCATAATGGATGAGCCAAAGGTAAGGGCATCCATGTCTTCCGTAGCTGTGGCGTACACTTTTCCGGCTTTGACTATTGCTGCATATGGAATACCCATCAGTTTCAGCAACTCCTTCGCCTCGGCAGAATGCTCCTTGGTGACACGAACCAATCTGCGATTGAACTTGTCCATGTCAGCCTCATCTCCAACTTCGGTGGCTTTCTCCAATGCCTTCTGAACTTCCTCACGACGTTCGGCACGTTTTCCAACTCCCCTGACTTTAGATATGGTGGTTTGCCATCTACTGGTTTAATGCCATTCTCTAGCAGTCGAATTGTACTATAGAACATTCCCATTAGATGAGAGGTAGACACCTAGAGAAAATTTGAGTTAGATATATGAAAGCTTACGTTTCCAAGGCATACCTTCACTTCGAACAGCGATAAGGAATTGGTACAAGCACACAGAAGCTTCAATAGCAATTTTGCGGCCTAGATTTACAAAATTCTTTATTTCGTTGTAATTTCCAGTGTTGTAATAAAGCCTTACCAAAAAAATTCTTGATTTCACCCTCTTTTACAGCAAATGGTGCAACATCTGCGATTAGTTTTGATAAGCCTAAAATTCCCATGGTAATTTATAGTCCTTATACATATATGAAATAATAAAATAATTGAGAAACGACCATCAAAAAACCGAACACAAAACCAGGGGATTCTGTACAATATGTGGCCAATAACAGATATGTCATGCCCAGTGTTGCCAACAGGAAATGTCGACTAAGGCTACATCTCACTACGCGCTCAAAAAAATAATCAACAAAAAACGACAATACACAAATGTCGCTGTACATAACAAATTGACACGAATATGGCTTACGGATATTAGTACTTAATTGAGTGCAGATCAGCTAGGTTGTAGTGGTATGAATGAGTTTTCAGGAGTTAAGACACACCAAATAGCTACAAATGGCTGGAATTGGTATCACTGGTGATGTAATGACATGAAGCAACTGTGCCATTTTCACTTGCGACTAAAACGCAATATTTTGTACAAAGGAACCCAAATGTTTAATAATTTAGATTTAAATATGAAAGTGGAATTAATATATTCAAAAAACAAATTGCACAGCAAATTCTAAATTATTTATATCTTTAAGTTTATGAATTGTTGATAAGAGATTTTCTTAAACTAAAACTAAAAAAAACGAAAAAATTAAAACTGACATCTTCCAAATAACCTGCTCTCGTTTTACATAAAAAAATCTTACGCTTTCAAAGGAAAAAGTATAAATCTGCGTCGAAAGACATAGTTCTAAGTATTACTTTTAGCTTAGAGCGCCCGCATAGGGTCAGTAAGTTAGGATAAGGTAGTTAAGTTAGATAAACTAGTCTTAAACGGTTTTTGTCTAGCAATAAGTTTAATGAATTATCACATAAAAATGGATTAAAAAAAGCATAAATCAGCAAGCTATAAACACGTAACGAATGAAATGTCCGAAAATCGAGTGACTTTCAAAGTGCCAATTTTCAAAAAAAAATTGAGTTGTTGCCTGCAAGAAAAAGTTTTTCGATTCTCGAATAAAGCAATCCGATTTTCGGATTGCTAAGTACTAATCATCCTCATCCGGGGATGCCCTGGAATGAAATGGTTCATTTTAATGGATTAAAAAAAAGCATAAATCTTCAAAGCTATAAACACGTAACGAATGAAATGTCCGAAAATCGAGTGACTTTCAAAGTGCCAATTTTCAAAAATAAATTGAGTTATTGCCTGCAACAAAAAGTTTTTCGATTCTCGAATATAGCAATCCGATTTTCGGATTGCTAAGTACTAATCATCCTCATCCGATAATGCCCTGGAATGAAATGGTTCATTTTACAGCTCAAATTCGAAAATAGTTGATAGAAATTAATTTCACAGGTTATTTCCAAGTTGCCAATTGATAAGCTTTAGTCACAAATTAGCATTAATGCGATTAAAAAAAAAAAAAAAATGTGGATTGAAGAGTTCACTTGAAATTTGTGTACTGAAAAGCCTCCAATAGTTGATAGAAATTCACGTTGACTGCCAAAGAGCTGCTAGTCATTTTAGTAAATTGTTAATCATTCACAAGAAAACATCACTTAAAAGAAGAAATAAGAAATATAACACAATCAATTCGAACTAATTTTTTATTTGTTAAATCATTGCTAAAGGCAATGTAAATGGAGAACATTTCTTCACTGTGCACTTCATCAAACATATCGAATTTATCAGAGGGCGACACAGTTACCCGGTACTTAGGCAGAGCCTAATAATAGAGGCAGCCCGAACTTCAGTACACATTGTAGCGCAAGAGAACTGAGAAACGCCTTAGATTCGATATGCTTAGACTGTTTTATTTGATATTGCTCCGCGCGTCTAAAAATTATTATAGCAACTTTAAGCTAACTTCGTGAAAGAAATATGCAAGTGTTGACTCCAGAAATAACGCCCTTATGGAGATTAGATGACGATCGACCCCAGAAAATCGCTACTGGTCTGGTAACTTGGTAAAACTCCTGAAATTTTAGATTGCTGAACCACAAGCAGAAAAGCTGAGCAGATATCAAACTCTTTAGACAGAAAAAAGTACTTCTTTTAACAAGAATTTATTTGGTTGCTTTGTTTCAAAATAGTGCGCTCTACCGCTCACGGTGTACGTCTTCTTCGTCGTCCAATCTATCCTTATCTTAATCCCCCAACGATCTCTTCATCAGAGTCGTGTGTTGTTCTCCCCCTATTTTGCGCTGTCTCTTTCGTGCGGCAGTCCTGCCAAGTCATCTTTTGTTACAGATTCGGCCGTCCTGACATCTGCGACGCCATCGTCGAGTTTCTTGTCAAACCCTATCCAACGCTTCATTCTACCGGCTGACCATACTACTGAATAGGGTTTTTGGTATCTCTGAGAGAACGGCATGTCGGCTACTTGATAACGATCATGAGGAAGTGCTGCTACCACCACGTACGGTCCGCGATATTTTGCTTCTAGCTTACGTGAAGCACCAGTTGAGTTTACTGCATCATTCTTTGACAAAACTAAATCGCCAACATTATATGTTCTCGCTTTACCGTGCTGAGCGTCGTGTCGAGATTTTTGTTTTGATTGGATTTTTGTAATATTCTCCAGCCCATTCGATCGAATGTCTTCCACAGTTGCCAGTAGAGCCTGTAGTATGGTGCGGTTATATCGCTCGACTTGACCGTTGGCCCGGGGCGTTCTGGTGGCATTCTGAACGTGGACAATCCCGAAATCCTTTGTGAAATTTTCAAAAAGCTTGGATGTGAACGAAGTCCCTCTGTCGGATATAATACAACGCGGTGCTCCAAATGAGTAAAAACGTCTGCTAAGAAATTCAGCACGGGTTTCGTTTGCGTACTTGTAAGAGATTTCATGATGGCGTATAAACTATTAAATACGAATTTCCTTTCGTGGATTTTATGAATGGTCCTAGGTGGTCTAGGTTGTGCATCGTATCGAAAGGGACATCTTTTTTTTCTATTAAATGAAGACCTCCACGGGGTTGGACTTAATTTTTGTTGTAGGCACATTCTACACAGAATCTTAGATATTTTCTTACTACCTGGATCATACTGGGAACCAGTATCTGCATTTCAAATGCTCGATGGTTTTCTTTTCAGAAAAATGTCCCATGAGATCATGACTATTCCTCATCACCCGGTTGCGAACGCGAATTATGATCCCTGCTGTTCGACCACTGGTTTGCGGGCAATTTCTAGCGTAGTACCCTCCTTGATTGCAATTATAGCAAGTTATGAAATTTTTTTGTATCGTAGGTCGCTGAGATTGCCATTTTGTATGCTCGCTAGTCGAAAGCCGATTTTGAAATATTTGCTTTGATGTGCCTGGAGTACTAATTGTTCGAGCATTTGTACGAATGCCGTCATACCATTTTATTTTTTCTATTAATTCCGCAATATCCTTAAAATTCCCTGCAGCTAAATTCGAACTCATTTCCGAATCATTCAAGCCCGTAAGGATATATTGGATAATGGTTTTATCTGACAGTTCAATATTTTTACCCACAATGTTCATCTCAAAGCAGTAGTTCTCAATTGTTTCGGTTGGTTTTCTCACTTTTTTCATCAACTGCTTCTGATTTTCTACTTCGCTGTAGTGATGAGGAAAATTTATTTTAAGTCCCGACGATAACTGAGCACATTTCCCTGACACGGTGTATTCCCTGGTATGCTTGGTCCGCAGCCTCCATTGACAAAGCGAATGCCAATGCCTCGGGGAGAGTTCGCTTTTCAGCCATCCTTACAGCCATTTGCAGTTGTCTGTCCTCTATGGCCTGAATAAAAGCTTCCACCGCCATTTCGTTGATAAGCTTCTCACCGGCTTTAGGGTATGAAAGATGGGCTAGTCGTTCTATATCCGCTTGCAACTGTTGGAGCGCTTCCCCCCTTTTCTGGACTCGACTACGCAGCCGGACCCTGTACACCTGCTGCATGTGTTTATCCCCAAACCGCATCTCGATAACCTGAACCAGAGAGTCGTAGTTCTGCTGTTTATCTTCCGGGATGGTCTGCAAGAGTTCCGCAGCTGGACCCCTCAGTGCAAGCGTGAGACTTCTCTTCATCGTCCCAGCTATTGGTCATTGCGGCCGCTTCGAATTGCCTCTTATAAATTGGCCATGATGTTTAAAAATCGGAGATAGGGGGCTGCATCTCCTTTCTTCTCAGACCGTCTGTGGAATATTCCCGTGCTTTCTATCTTTTCACGTTGCTGAGTTCCTTGAAAAGATTTTCAACTTGCTTTCCTACTCTCTCGAATTGCGTATCCACTTTTTCAAACTGAATCTCTATCTTCCCGAACTGAGTTTCAAGTTTCTCAAAGTTTTCATCGAATCTAGTTTCGACTTTGTCGAGTTGCGTCTCGACCTTCTTGATTTTCTCTTCGATCGCTTCGAATTTGGATTCCAAGTTCTTGTTTTGCTCATCAAGTTTGCTTTCTAGAGAATTCTTTTGTTCGTCCATTGCTTTCTTTTGTTCGTCCAGCTTAAGTTCTAGAGAATTCTTTTGGTCATCGAGCTT
Organism: Pocota personata; assembly: GCA_963082735.1. Lineage (NCBI taxonomy): Eukaryota > Metazoa > Arthropoda > Insecta > Diptera > Syrphidae > Pocota > Pocota personata. Next base: position 24,743,832 of record OY720432.1, read on the forward strand.
AAGTTCCAGAGACTTCTTTTGGTCTTCTATTGCTTTCCTTTGTTCGTCCATGACTGACTTAAGTTGCAGGAGCAGACTTGTTATACCCGGGTCGGCTACTGTAGTTGCTGATTCCTCTTTCACGTCAAACTCTACGTCATGCGGATTTTCACCTTCCTGCTTTATTGCTTCTTCCAGACGAATCAGTAGGACATCTTTTCCCCCAGTTGTGTCGAGATTAGATTCCGCTTACTGAGTTCTGCCTTTAGTTGAATTATAGTTAATTTTCCCAATTTGAGACCCATTTTGCGCAACGAATTAACTCAACACAGAAATCGTTTTCTTTTTTTTTTATTGTGCAATTTCACACCACGAAAATAGTTATTCACAGAATAAGTTTTATCCCACTTCTGATACCAATGTAATATGCGAGCTATGGCTCGAGTAGATAAAACGATATTCTGTGAAATTAATTCTTTATTTTCTAGTCTATAGAACAATTCAAGTTCACACTATACTATTCTTCGCAAACTCCTTCCTTACAAGGTGTCTTTCTTCTCAAATCACTTTATCTCCTTTCAATTACTTAATTCACAAATCCAAACTAATTACTTCTTCTTGTTAACTCTCAACTTTCAATTTATCACAAAATTACAACTTCGGCTGTTATCACTTTTCCAATCTCCTCGTGCGGTTCAAAACCAACTGCCTTGCCTCGACCGCCATCTGTCCTTAAATAGCCGCATTTCTGATAGAAAGAAACTTCTAGCAAATTCCTCGACCACTGGAACAAGGAAATTCTGATGTAATAATTCCAAGATGACGATAATTTCCTGCGGTCATAATTCTCTCTTAATTCCATGACGTTGTCCTTGATATTATCCGTCTCTTATCGTGGACACGAACTGTAGACACGAATTGTGGGCACGAACCTCGAATGAAAAGACACTTCGGAACGAAATTATGTTCGGAATGTGTTGCATAGTCGTTGGAGCGTAGTTATTATGCTATTTTATGTTACAATATACTCAAAAAACAAATTGCACAGCAAATTCTAAATTATTTATATCTTTAAGTTTATGAATTATTGATAAGAGTTTTTCTTAAACTAATAAAAACTAAAGACGAAAAAACTAAAACTGACATCTTCCAAATAACCTGTTCTCGTTTTACATAAAAAAAATCTTATGCTTTCAAAGAAAAAAGTATAAATCTGCGTCGAAAGACATAGTTCTAAGTATTAGGTTTAGCTTAGAGCGCCCGCAAAGGGCCAGTAAGTTAGAATAAGGTAGTTAAGTTAGACAAACTAGTTTTAAACGTTTTTTGTCTAGCAATAAGTTTAATGAATTATCACATAAAAATGGATTAAAAAAAAGCATAAATCTGCAAAGCTATAAACACGTAACGAATGAAATGTCCGAAAACCGAGTGACTTTCAAAGTGCCAATTTTCAAAAAAAAAAATTAAGTTGTTGCCTGCAACAAAAAGTTTTTCGATTCTCGAATAAAGGAATCCGATTTTCGAATTGCTAAGTACTAATCATCCTCATCCGAGGATGCCCTGGAATGAAATGGTTCATTTTAAAGGATTAAAAAAAAGCATAAATCTGCAAAGCTATCAACACATAACGAATGAAATGTCCGAAAATCGAGTAACATTCAAAGTGCCAATTTTTAAAAAAAAAAAAATTGAGTTGTTGCCTGCAACAAAGTTTTTCGATTCTCGAATATAGCAATCCGATTTTCGGATTGCTAAGTACTAATCATCCTCATCTGAGGATGCCCTGGAATGAAATGGTTCATTTTACTGCTCAAATGCGACAATAGTTGATAGAAATTCATATTCACAGGTTATTTCAAAGATGCCAATTGATAAACTTTAGTCACAAATTAGCAATAATGCGATTAAAAAAAAAAAATTATGTGGATTGAAGAGTTCACTTGAAATTTGTGTACTGAAAAGCCTCCAATAGTTGATAGAAATTCACGTTGACTGCCAAAGAGCTGCTAGTCATTTTAGTAAATTGTTACTCATTCACAAGAAAACATCACTTAAAAGAAGAAATAAGAAATATAACACAATCAATTCGAACTAATTTTTTATTTGTTAAATTATTGCTAAAGGCAATGTAAATGAAGAACATTTCTTCACTGTGCACATCATCAAACATATCTAATTTATCACAAGGAGATAAAAACTCCTGAAATTTTAGATTGCTGAACCACAAGCAGAAAAGCTGAGCAGATATTATACTCTTTAGACAGAAAAAAGTACTTCTTCCATCACATCAATCTCCTCTGTGTCAGTAACATCTGGGGTAACAAACAATTGCCTTGCAATCTCATAATTCCAATTCTCCGGAATCTGATACTTTTTCGCATCAATTTTTTCTAGAATGGATTCAATGTCTCTGTATGTGTTGATCATCTCAATGGCTCGCTTAGGGCCAACACCTTAGATGCTGTCACAGTAATCACATTCAAGGAGGATGCATAGATCTATAAACTAAAAGGATACCGTATAGCCACACTATAATGAAGGTCAGCTAGCTTGTTTACCTCATTCGAGTTGGGTTCAAACCCCTTCAAGATTTTCTCATAGCTATACTCCTTGACTGGCATCTTTCTCGCCTCACTAAACGTTAAATGCCTTAGCATAACGGATGAGCCAAAGGTAAGGGCATCCATGTCTTCTGTAGCTGTGGCGTACACTTTTCCGGCTTTGACTAGTGCTGCATATGGAATACCCATCAGTTTCAGCAACTCCTTCGCCTCGGCAGCATACTCTTTGGTGACGCGAACCAATCTGCGATTTAACTTGTCCATGTCAGCCTCATCTCCAACTTCGGTGGCTTTCTCCAATGCCTTCTGAGCTTCCTCACGACGTACGGCACGTTTTCCAACTCCCCTGACTTTAGATCTGGTGGTTTGCCGTCAACTGGTTTAATGCCATTCTCTAGCAGTCGAATTGTTCTATAGAACATTCCTATTAGATGGGAGGTAGTTTCACCATCCACCGTAGTTAATTGGACACCTAGAGAAAATTTGATTTAAATTTATGAAAGTTTATGTTTCCAAGGCATACCTTCACTTCGAACAGCGATAAGGAATTGTTACAAGCACATAGAAGCATCAATAGCAATTTTGCAGCCTAGATTTACAAAATTCTTTATTTCGTTGTAATTTCCAGTGTTGTAATAAAGCCTTACCAAAAATATTCTTGATTTCACCCGCTTTTACAGCAAATGGTGCAACATCTGCGATTAGTTTTGATAAGCCTAGAATTCCCATGGTAATTTATAGTCCTTATATATGAAATAATAAAATAATTGAGAAACGACGATCAAAAAACCGAACACAAAACCAGCAGATTCTCTACAATATGCCGCCAATAACAGATATATCATGCCCAGTGTTGCCAACAGCAAATGTCGATTAAGGCTACATCTCACTACGCGCTCAAAAAAATAATCAACAAAAAACGACAATACACAAATGTTGCTGTACATATAATTTGCGGATATTAGTACTTAATTGAGTGCAGTTCAGCTAGGTTACAATGGTATGAATGAGTTTTCAGGAGTTAAGACACACTAAATAACTAAAGCAGCTATAAATGGCTATAATTGGTATCACTGGCCATGTAATGACATAAAGCAACTGTGCCATTTTCACTTGCGACTAAAAGGCAATACTTTGTACAAAGGAACCCAAATGTTTAATAATCTAGATTTAAATATTAAAGTGGAATTAATATATTCAAAAAACAAATTGCACAGCAAATTCTAAATTATTTATATCTTTAAGTTTATGAATTGTTGATAAGAGTTTTTCTTAAACTAATAAAAACTAAAAACGAAAAAACTAAAACTGACATCTTCCAAATAACCTGCTCTCGTTTTACATAAAAAAATCTTACGCTTTCAAAGAAAAAAGTATAAATCTTCGTAGAAAGACATAGTTCTAAGTATTAGGTTTAGCTTAGAGCGCCCGCAAAGGGCCAGTAAGTTAGAATAAGGTAGTTAAGTTAGATAAACTAGTTTTAAACGTTTTTTGTCTAGCAATAAATTTAATGAATTGTCACATAAAAATGGATTAAAAAAAAAAAGCATAAATCTACAAAGCTATAATCTCGTAACGAATGAAATGTCCGAAAATCGAGTGACTTTCAAAGTGCTAATTTTCAAAAAAAAATTGATTTGTTGCCTGCAACAATAAGTTTTTCGATTCTCGAATAAAGCAATCCGATTTTCGGATTGCTAAGTACTAATCATCCTCATCCGAGGATGCCCTGGAATGAAATGGTTCATGTTAATTGATTATAAAAAAAAGCATAAATCTGCAAAGCTATAAACACGTAACGAATGAAATGTCCGAAAATCGAGTGACTTTCAAAGTGCCAATTTTCAAAAAAAAATTAAGTAGTTGCCTGCAACAAAATTTTCGATTCTCGAATAAAGCAATCCGATCTTCGGATTGCTAAGTACTAATCATCCTCATGCGAGGATGCCCTGGAATGAAATGGTTCATTTTAATAGATTGAAAAAAAGCATAGATCTGCAAAGCTATAAACACATAACGAATGAAATGTCCGAAAAGTGCTAATTTTCAAAAAAAAATTGAGTTGTTGCCTGCAACAAAAAGTTTTTCGATTCTCGAATAAAGGAATCCGATTTTCGCATTGCTAAGTACTAATCATCCTCATCCGAGGATGCCCTGGAATGAAATGGATCAATTTACTGCTCAAATGCGACAATAGTTGATAGAAATTCATGTTCACAGGTTATTTCAAAGATGCCAATTGATAAACTTTAGTCACAAATTAGCAATAATGCGATTAAAAAAAAAAAATTATGTGGATTCAAGAGTTCACTTGAAATTTGTGTACTGAAAAGCCTCCAATAGTTGATAGAAATTCACGTTGACTGCCAAAGAGCTGCTAGTCATTTTAGTAAATTGTTACTCATTCACAAGAAAACATCACTTAAAAGAAGAAATAAGAAATATAACACAATCAATTCGAACTAATTTTTTATTTGTTAAATTATTGCTAAAGGCAATGTAAATGAAGAACATTTCTTCACTGTGCACTTCATCAAATATATCAAATTTATCACAAGGCGACACAGATACCCTGTACTTAGACACAGCCTAATAATAAAGGAAGCCCGAACTTTAGCACACATTGTAGCGCAAGAGAGCTGAGAAACGCCTTAGATTCTATTTGCTTAGACCGTCTTATTTGATATTGCTCCGCGCGTCTAAAAATTATTATAGTAACTTTAAGCTAACTTCATGAAAGAAATATGCAAGTGTTGACTCCAGAAATAACGCCGTTATGGAGATTAGATGACGATCGACCCCAGAAAACCGCTACTGGTCTGGTAACTTGGTAAAAACTCCTGAAATTTTAGATTGCTGAACCAGAGGCAGAAAAGCTAAGCAGATATAAAACTCTTTAGACAGAAAAAAAGTACTTCTTCCATCACATCAATCTCCTCTGGGTCAGTAACATCTGGGGTAACAAACAATTGCCTGGCAATCTCATAATTCCAATTCTCCGGAATCTGATACTTTTTCCCATCAATGTTTTCTAGAATGGATTCAATGTCTCTGTATGTGTTGATCATCTCAATGGATCGCTTAGGGCCAACACCTTTGATGCTGTCACAGTAATCACATCCAAGGAGGATGCATGGATCTATAAACTAAAAGGATACCATATAGGCACACTATAATGAAGGTCAGCTAGCTTGCTTACCTCCTTCGAGTTGAGTTCAAACCCCTTCAAGATTTTCTCATAGCTATACTCCTTGACTGGCATCTATCTGGCCTCACTAAACGTCAAATGCCTTAGCATAATGGATGAGCCAAAGGTAAGGGCATCCATGTCTTCCGTAGCTGTGGTGTACACTTTTCCGGCTTCGACTAGTGCTGCACACTGTGCTTCTGCTTCACATGGTGCGTCTACATATGGAATACCCATCAGTTTCAGCAACTCCTTCGCCTCGGCAGCATGCTCTTTGGTGACACGAACCAATCTGCGATTGAACTTGTCCATGTCAGCCTCATCTCCAACTTCGGTGGCTTTCTTCAATGCCTTCTGAGCTTCCTCATGACGTTCGGCACGTTTTCCAACTCCCCTGACTTTAATCAACTGGTTCAATGTCATTCTCTAGCAGTCGAATTGTTCTATAGAACATTCCCATTAGATGGGAGGTAGTTTCACCATCCACCGTAATTAATTGGACACCTAGACAAAATTTGATTTAAATTTATGAAAGTTTACGTTTCCAAGGCATACCTTCACTTCGAACAGCGATAAGGAATTGGTACAAGCACACAGAAGCTTCAATAGCAATTTTGCGGCCTAGATTTACAAAATTCTTTATTTCGTTGTAATTTCCAGTGTTGTAATAAAGCCTTACCAAAAATATTCTTGATTTCACTCCCCTTTTTAATGGTGCAACATCTGCGATTAGTTTTGATAAGCCTAGAATTCCCATGGTAATTTGTAGTCCTTATATATGAAATAATAAAATAATTGAGAAACGACGATCAAAAAACCGAACACAAAACCATCGGATTCTCTACAATATGCCGCCAATAACAGATATGTCATGCCCAGTGTTGCCAACAGAAAATGTCGATTAAGGCTACATCTCACTACGCGCTCAAAAAAATAATCAACAAAAAACGACCATACACAAATGTCGCTGTACATAACAAATTAACACGAATATGGCTTGCGGATATTAGTACTTAATTGAGTGCAGTTCAGCTAGGTTGTAATGGTATGAATGAGTTTTCAGGAGTTAAGACACAACAAATAGCTAAAGCAGCTATAAATGGCTAGAATTATTATCACTGGCCATGTAATGACATAAAGCAACTGTGCCATTTTCACTTGCGACTAAAAGGCAATATTTTGTACAAAGGAACCCAAATGTTTAATAATCTAGATTTAAATATTAAAGTGGAATTAATATATTCAAAAAATAAATTGCACAGCAAATTCTAAATTATTTATATCTTTAAGTTTATGAATTGTTGATAAGAGTTTTTCTTAAACTAATAAAAACTAAAACTGACATCTTCCAAATAACCTGTTCTCGTTTTACATAAAAAAATCTTACGCTTTCAAAGAAAAAAGTATAAATCTGCGTCGAAAGACATATTTCTAAGTATTAGGTTTAGCTTGGAGCGCCCGCATAGGGCCAGTAAGTTAGAATAAGATAGTTAAATTAGATGAACTAGTTTTAAACGTTTTTTTTTGAATTATCACATAAAAATCAGTCACTGTCTAACCTTCAAGCCGGCAACATCGTGTACCTACTTATACGCGAGTTCGCTCCGGAGGCTCATTTCGTTGGTACTTCTCCCGCTATTTTTACATAGCCACATCCGTCTCGTTCTACCTCATAGTGTGTAAAACATATGTAAGTGCATAGAGTGTGAAGTAAACCAGCACATTATGGCCGATGGGCCACGTGTTCTTTCGGGTAATCGTTTCAGCGGGCTCGACACGGAGCCGCTAATCGCACCCAAACATAGAAAAAGAAAAAAAACCTGCCCCCTACAGTAGAATTCAATAACGCCTACAATTCGACCCCAAACAATCCCAAATTTATAGTCATTTCTTCAGCCAATAAAGAAATACCACTTTCATCTTTCAGTGTCTTTTTGCTCAAAAAAGCTATCGATGGAATACGTACAGCCTATGACTACATAACGCAATTGCGTGATGGAAATCTTTTAATCCTGGTAAAATCGTCAAAAATAGCCGACATTTTTCTATCAAAAAAAATCCCCGTCCAATCTCTGCCCTATCAATGTAGCCCTTCACATAAATCTGATCGCATCCAAAGGAACAGTATATGCACCCTTCCTCATCAACGTCCCAGAAAGTGAAATTGTTGAAGAAATGAGGTCTCAAGGCGTCACGGAATATTTCCCCAACCCAATGAGCTGCCGCAATTGTCAATTGCTTGGCCACACCAGCAAAAGATGCAATGGCAATGCATCGTGCGAAACGTGCAATTTGCCACCCCATTCTCCCAACAATTACTCACGTGTATCATGTGCAAATTGCTTTGATGAACACCCCTCGTCCTCTAAAACATGACCTCGCTATCTCCAAGCCAAAGAAACCTTGAGAATAAAAACTGTAAAAAAAATGCAGCATGGGCGAAGCAAAAAAAAATTACAAAGAACAGAACCCGATGTCCACTTCTACCTTTTCGTACTCAGCAGTTGGAAAAAATGCAACGCAAGTCCAACCAGCGAAAAAAATACATGCTGTAAGTGACACTACAACACCCCCTCCACTTCCAATAAATACACCCGAATCAAATTTACTAAACTTCCCACAAAATAACAACCAAACTGTATATAATTCTTCAGAAGCCAACAGCACTCAAACTCTAAATTCACTCAATGCAGTACCCCCAACAACATCAAGCCCACATAAGCACACTATCACTCATCCGATCAACGAACGTACGAATACTAACACAAAACCAACTTCCAACACTCGCACTGTCACCACAAAGCAACCACTAAATCACAAGCTAAACGCACAATACATCATAAACAACTCAAAATCATCTCTCAGACAAGCCACCACAACTCATTTACCGCTGCCCAACAGCAACAAACAATCAGACAAATTATTGAATTCACCACCTCAAAATATTACCTCCCCCACAACCTCAAACCTCTCACCTTTATCAACCGTCACCCAATCTCTCATAAACTCCGATAAATACTACTTAAAATCATTCGAATTGGAGCGGCAGAGTCACCCATCTCACCCCTCTATTTCTACCACCCCTGACTTCGCGCAATATACCACAGGTTATACTGCACCGAAGTCTCATATTCTCGATAAACAACTTCCCAAGGTTCTCCAGCCGTCGATGGCCCATGCAGGCCCTTGCACTAGTCGGTATGACCCAGCGACTGGTTGGCGGGATCGGATCAGCCCCACCACCAATTCACCTAACCACGACTTTTCACAATATACGCACGATTATATTGTACAAAAGGCCAAAACGTCTAATAAAATAGTTCTCTCAGTTCTTCAGTGGAACCTTAAAGGATACTTTAATAATTTGCATGAACTTCAAACCCTAATGTACGAAAAATCTCCCCTAATAATTTCCCTTCAAGAAATCCATCTGCCATACACCACCACCTCCCTCCCCGTCAAGAGGTACCACCGATGCACAAATCAATACCACACAAATTGCGCCAAGTTGATGACTCTTTCCCGTTTTCATTTGTTGCTGTGGAAATCACAATGCATATAAAACTTATAATTGTATCCATCTACATACATCCTGAGCAAAGTTTTACCTCCGACGACTTGCATAATATGGTGAGTTCCTTGATTCCCCCATTCTCCTTACGGGGGATTTCAACTCCTGGAGCCCACTATGGGGATCCCATTCTATTAATAGAAGAGGGAAAATTATAGACGATTTTTTACTAACCTCCAACCTAATTATTTTGAATAACGGTCAGCCAACACACTTTTCGACTCATAAAACCCTGATCCATATTGATCTAACTCTCCTATCCCCCCAATTCGTGCCTAAAACAACATGGTCAGTTCTCCCCGACCTGCATGAGAGTGACCATTTTCCAATCTTTACCTCAATTACCCTTGGTACCTCTAGCATAAATATAAAACTACCACCCAATATATAACGGATTGAGTAAGTGGCTTTTTAGCGGAAAGAACATCTTCCAACAATGTCAACAAGGAAGCTGCAACAATTCAACGAGCCATTCATTTTGGAGCCAACTTTGTCATCCCTAAAACAGGGAGTTCGCCAAGTCAAAGATTAGTTCCTTGGTAGAATAAAAATCTGCATATTCTGCGTGCGACCAAGCAAAAATGTTGGAAACAATTCAAAAAACACCCTGACGACAGCAACCTGATAGCCTATCGTAAAGCAAACGCTATTTTCCGTAAGACTGCGAAAGCTGCAAAAAAAAAGAGTGCTTTGAATCCTCTAAAAAACTCTGGCCGGATGTAAAAGCACTAACAGGTGATTTCCGCAAAGCTGTAAAACGTCTTCGATCCTCCCAATACCCAAGCGGAACAAAAACATCTTGAATGTAAGCGGGTACCGTCCTATTTCTCTCGCAAAATACTGGAGAAAATAGTGGCAAAACGACTTAGCTGGTTCTTGGTGTATAATAACCTTATTGATAATAGTCAAACAGGATTTCGGGCAGGTCGGTCAACGCTAGATGCTTTATTATACATTGACCACTATATATCCACAGCTCTGTCAAGCAAAAATCACGTTTCCATCCTGTCCATCGACTTTGAAGAGGCTTTTGATAGAATTGGAGCACATTTTATACTTAATAAATTAGTTGAATGGAATATCGGCCCAAAAATGTTCAACTTTATAAAAGCCTTTATGACCTTCAGAAAATTTCGGGTAAGATATAGTGGGTGCTATTCCTCCATCTACCCCTTGCATAATGGTGTCCCCCAAGGGTCCCCTCTTTCCGTGGTACTCTTTGTCATTGCATTTAACGACGTAAGCAAAATTCTCTTAAACCACAAAAGCATATGCCATTCTCTCTACGCCGATGATCTTATTACATTCTCCAAATGTAAAGACCTTAACTCAGTAGACAGAATTTTTTCCTCGTTTATTGCGGACATAAATACCTGGGGCAAGTCTTCAGGTGCGAAAATTTCGTTTGAAAAATACAAAATATTACATATATGTAGAAAAACTAGTTGCACAAAGAATATTGTTGTTAATGTACATAATAGTAGTATAAAAAAACGTTGATCATTTATCTATTCTTGGTATTACCTTTGATAACAATTGACTTTTAGGGATCATTGTGCCAATTTAAAACAAAAATTATCTACCAGGGTCAATATTATCAAATATTTAACCTCTAAGAATAGTTTCTGTCATGTCAATAGTTTAGTTACAATAACCCGTTCAATCATCCTACCTAAGATAGACTACGGACTTAGCATCTATGGAAAGTGTTCCAGATCATCCCTCAGCCTAATTCAAACACTCTACCACGCTGCAATAAGATCCAGTCTAAAAGCTCTTAGATCAAAACCAATCAAAAACATGATTGCTGAATCTGGCCTACCTGGAAACCATCACAGAGTTGAAGTCCTCACTGCAATGGCAATATTAAATATTACCGCAACGCAAAATCTTACGATCTTTAATGCCGCCACAAACTTCCACACAACACATCGGTCACCTAAACTACTGTCAACTATCCAAAAATCGGTGGCGTTAGGACAATGTATTGGAATACCACTACCGAACCATCCTAGCAACCCGAAAACTTCTCCACTCTGGGAATTAAATTGTGGAAATATAAACCTTACCCTTAAAACGTTTAACAAAAGCTCAACTTCGAATGTTGTCTACAAGTAGATATTTCTAAAGTTTTTAGAAACATACAAATCCAACAATTGGAGGTTTATATTCACGGATGGATCCAAGACAGCCCTCGGAGTGTCGTTTGCGGACGAGAATGGTAATACCAAAGTATAGGCCAAAGGGCTACTACCCGATTTTGCATCTGTCTTTTCTGCGGAAGCCACAGCTATTGCACACGCGCTTGCAGCTCCAAGCAAACAAAAAATAGTATTTTGCACAGACAGTCTCTCTACCCTGACAGCGATTACTAACACCAAAAATAAAACACTGATTATTGTAACTGAAAGAAACGTACGGAGCGTTTTCCGTTCGCCAACCTGGAACCTCTACGTTGAGCGGTAGGAAGATTCCGGTTGAGAATTAAGGTACCGGCTTTTGCTGTATATCGACAACGTTATTAACGAAAACCGTCAGCTAGTAACTGTCGAAGCAAACCGTATCGACAACTATTTTTGAGTCGAGTAATGGAGAAAGAAAAACGAGCAGAGTTTTACAACAAGATGATTTACAATGAAATGCTTCAAGCTTTTATTTTCTCTTGGCTTAAATACAATCTTTTGAAAACGGTTTATTCAAAATTCAAAAGCTTACAAATTTTGGTGAATTTAATTTACATATTTTTGGTGAATTTAAATTACAAAAATTATAGCAAAGTTGGCGCGAAATTTTAATAATTGGTGACCTTGCCCCAACATTCCGCCCCCTTTGAAAGCACTGCCTTTCAAGACGGTATTAGCGCCAGTTTATGAATGGGACGTCTTGTGTTTCCTTTCGGAGTTTGAATGTCAGCGACTCGAACCATTCCGTCTTTTCCTTGGACGACGTTGGTAATTCTCCCCATAAGCCATTTTTGAGGGGAAACGTTGTCTTCATGGATGATGACTAGGCTGCCAATGGTGACGTTTGGGCTTGGAGATGTCCACTTCGCTCTGCCCTGCAGTTCGTGGATGTACTCGGCTGACCATCTTTGCCAAAAGTGATTTTTGACGGCATTTATTCGCCGCCATCTATGGATGTAGCTGATGTTGGAAACTTCTACTGCAGGTTCTGGAACGGCCTTCAATGACGAACCGATGAGTAGATGTGCGGGAGTGAGAGCTTCGAGGTCATTGGGGTCGGAAGACATCGGAGTAATTGGCCTTGAATTCATCACCGCCTCGAATTCCACCAACGCTGTTGACAACTCTTCGAACGTTAGTTTTGCGCCGCTCAAGCTCCGATATAAGTGACCTTTTGCTACCTTCACTGCAGCTTCCCAAATCCCACCAAAGTGGGGTGCCCTGGGGGGTATAAAATGAAAGTTTATGCTAGTGTTAGTACAAAAATTGGTTATTGTTTCTTGAGAGGATTTCTTGAACAACATATTGCGCAATTCAGCCAGTTTGGACTGTGCCCCTACGAAATTAGTTGCGTTGTCGCAGTGAATATCTCTTGGAAGACCTCTCCGACCTATCATCCTTTTCAAAGCTGCGATGAAGGCTTCGGCCGAAAGATCCGAAACGGCTTCCAAATGAACTGCTTTTGAAGCGAAACAGACGAAGATTGCTATATATGTCTTGTAGGGTACCTTGCCACGAATTTTGAAATGGGTGTAAACTGGACCGCAGAAATCAACCCCGCAACAAGAGAAAGGACGCGATGTAGTCAACCTTTCCCGGGGTAAGTCTCCCATCACTTGTTCAAGCAATTTCGGTCGATATCTGACGCAATGAAGACATTTTCTCACAGTCTGCCGTGCAACTTCCCTAGCGTTGACTATCCAAAATTTTTGCCTCAACAATGCCACAAGTGCCTTTGGACCGGCATGATAATTTGAAAGATGGAGATGCCTAACGAGAGTTCTTGCGAAGCTGCTATTCTTTGGAAGCAGTAATGGGTGCTTGCATTCCTCTGCGATGTCTGCATGCTTCAACCGTCCTCCTACCCTCAACAAAAGGATGCCATTCTTTTCCTGAAGGAAGGGATTCAACAATTTTATAGAGCCCCTTATTTTCCCATTAGTTTGAATGCACTTGATTTCATCCGCAAAGGCGTTCTGTTGTATGACGTGAACGATTCGAATAAGGGCATTATCTAACTCTGTTACAGTTAAAAATCCATTTGGTTGCACTACTGGATTGTGCAGCCGACTACCAAATTTTAGAACATACGAGAAAAATCGAAGCAATTTTGTGTAGGAACTATATTTGTTTATTACTTCCAGCAAGTAATTTGGTTCCGATTTTTGAGAGATCAGCACTGTTTTTCTCTTTTCCAGTGATGCTTCTTCTGAGGAAAGCTGAATTTCGACAGCAGATGGCCATTTGTCTTCACTTTCTCCTAAGAAACTTGGACCCGCAAACCATACTGAGGCCTTTAGCTCCTCTACCGTGCACCCTCTTGAAACAATGTCAGCCGGATTTTCGTGTGTTGGAACGTGCCTCCAGACGGCACCCTGTGTTTCTTCTTGAATTTCGGCTACTCTATTTCCCACGAAGGTACTTAGTTTGGAAGAGTGTGTTGAGATCCAGTGCAGTACGATAGAAGAATCCGTCCACAAGTAGACTTCCGAATGAGTTCCACAGAATACATTTCGAATCTTTGCCCAAAGTTTGGACAACAGATGAGCTGCGCATAGCTCCAGCCGAGGAAGCTGTTTTTTCTTTGCGGGTTCTACCCTGGATTTTGCAACCAAAAGCTTGACCTGTACTGCTCCCGAGCTATCAGTGGCCCTAAGGTAAATGCAACAACCATATGCCTGCATAGAGGCATCCGTGAAACCGTGGATCTGGTATGTCTCCTTATTGGCAATTAGAGCGAATCTGGGTGCAGAAATATTCTTGAGAGAATGCAAATCAACCATAAATGGACGCCACTCGGTATCGATGGTTTGTGGAATAGACGCATCCCAATCTAACCTTTCAATCCATAACTTTTGTAGAATTATCTTAGCCTTGATAATTATGGGGCTAAGCATGCCCATTGGATCGAAGAGTGAAGATGACAGTGAAAGAATAGATCTCTTGGTATACTTGGGGTATGTGCGATTGGGTGTGTATGAAAAACTAAACTCGTCGCTATGAGGGTCCCATGCTATCCCTAAAGTACTGACAAGATTGGAATCAGTCATGCTAATTTGCTTACTTTGAGCATTCACTGCTCTTACAACTCTGGACTCGTTGCTGTTCCATTTGGCTAACTCAAATCCTGCCGACTTCAATATTGCAACAACTTCGTTCTGTATTTGAATCACGGTATCTATATCATCAGCTCCAGTTAACAGATCATCGACGTAAAAGTCTGACTGAAGGACGCGAGAACCCAGTTTGAAAGTGTCCTTGTTTTGTTTGCTCAAATAACGCAGACAGCGAATAGCTAAAAATGGAGCTGACGATGTGCCATAGGTGACTGTATTGAGCTGGTATGTCTGAATAGGTGTTTTTTCGTTTTCCCTCCACAAGATATACTGAAACCTTCGATGCGCTGGGTGTATCATAACTTGCCGATACATCTTGACGATGTCTGCGGTGAGTGCGTATCTATGCAGGCGAAAGCGTAGTAAAATTATAAATAGTTCGTCCTGTATTGTAGGACTGACCATAAGAATCCCGTTGAGTGAGACTTGCGATGATGTACAACACGATGCATCAAAGACGACCCTAAGTTTTGTTGATGCACTATTTGGCCGAAGTACGCATTGATGTGGCAGATAATAATGTGGATCTTCCAGGTTTGGGTTTTCGACTAGCGACATGTGCCCTAATGACATATATTCCTGTAAAAAGGCTGTATATTTAGCTTTCAACGACGCGTTTTTAGACAATCTACGTTCAAGGGATAAAAATCGTCTGAACGCTATGTCGTACGACGCTCTAAACAACAAGGATCCTTCTTAAAGGGAAGCGGGACCATTAGTCGACCACTGGACGTCACTTCGATGTTCTCCTTGAAATGCGCTTCACATTCCTTCTGCTCCTCTGTCCACGGTGACCTGTGACCTACGACTTCTTCAAGCTCCCAGAACCTTTCCACATACCGATCAAGAGAGTCTTCCTTCGAACTTAGACCACATATCTTTTCATTCCTGGTTGTCGATGTCCTATATCTGCCTGAAACGATCCAACCCAAAGATGTTTTTTGTAGCGAGGGAAGTCCCTGACCAAGTTTAACTTGACCCACTTGGAGCAAGTCAAAGAACGCTTCGGCACCTAGCAACAAATCAATTTTCGACGGTTGATTGAAATATTCATCCGCGAGCTCGAGATTTTTGGGAAGGTTCCAGTCGGAGATGCTTAACGCTGCTTCCGGTTGATATCCAGTAATCGATGGAGCAATAAGGAATTCCAAGGACACCTCAAAATTGTTATACCTGGATCGGATTGTAGTTTGAGTCTGAAAACTAATCTTAGTTTCAGCTTCTCCTATTCCAACGATATCCACACTCTTTCTTGTTTTTTGTAAGAAAAGTGATTTCGCAAATTTCTCATTTATGAAGTTCACCTGCGAACCTGAATCGAGCAAAACTCTGCCTATCTGAAATCCCCCAGAAGCATCCTTGACTAACACGAGTGCCGTTGCCAAAATAACTTGAGCGGTAGGAACCTGTTCCCTTTCTGATGCAGCGTTAACTGCTGCTGATGATGGCGCATTCCTGCTTCGAGAGGAATTTTCCAACTCTTGGGGCCTATGCAGGAGGCTGTGATGTGACTTCTTACAGGTTTTGCACCTATACGATGAAGGACATGTCGACACACTATGGCTTCCTAGACAATTTAAACAGACAATCCTAGACAATTTAAACAGAGACCTAACTTCTTCACATTCGAGAAACGTTCCATAGCTGATAGTCTATTAAATGTTGAACAACTGGAAACTGAATGATTTTCGTCCCGACAAAAGGCGCATGACCGTTGACCAACTGCTAATGAAGTATGAGGACGTTGGTTTAAATATGTAGGCTTTGCTTTGGCAGACGATTTCTGAGTCGACTCCGATCGAAGTAGCTTGCTATCCCGCGCTTCGAGGTACTGGCAACGTTTACTTAAAACTTTAGCACATTCTGTCCACTCAGGAAGGGCTTCGTAATCCAACTGCTCATCCCATTTTGACTGTGTCTCCGGATCCACCTTTGACATGGCAATATGTATGATGATGGTGTTGCATATGTTTTCAAATGAACCTAGTGTCTGTAAGGAGTTAAATAGCGCCGAAATATTATCCACCAGACTCCTTAATGAAACTGCAGAAGCTTTGGGAACTTTGGGTAGTTCGAATAATTCGGAAATATATTCTAAGAATATCAGGCAATCGTTATCGTAACGTTCCTTTAGCGTGGCGATTGCCTTTGCGTAGTTGTCTTCAGTGACCTGGAAAGCCTTGACTGTACTAAGGGCTTGATCACTTAAACATGTCAGCAAGTGATGGAACTTTTCAATCGTAGTCAGACTTGGATCATTGTCCACGAGTGTTTTGAATGAGCTAATAAAGTTTTTGTAGTCCGAATATTTCCCACTGAACCTTGGTAGCCGAAGTTTAGGTAGATGGTTGACTGAGTGCGGAACTGCAAAGGTTGTCTCCGCTGCACTCATACATCTGCCTGTTCCCAAAAGCGAAAGCATTTTTGTTTTTGTGGAAACGTACAAATCTTCTAGTTCCCCCCGACTGGTATCCGTAGGTACCAATCGCTCGATTTGAGTCTGATATACTAAAACCTGCTTGAAATATGACTCTAAGATCCCTAGGCGGCATTCTAATTCAGTAGCATTGAGCGTTTCTGCTTTCGTATCTACGTAATTCTTTATCCTAGTCATACTTCCTTTCGTACTTGCGCGTTGTTGCTTCAACTCGTCGATCGCTGAAGCTAGTTGCTGTGTTTCAGTTGAATTACCTGGCATCCTAACTATTCGTACAAATTGTCTGAGGAATTACGAAAATGAATTAAGTGAAGCGATAACTAACTAATCGAAGCGAAGCTATCTTTCGATTAGATGAACAAAATCCAAGTTGGGTTAAAAAGTACTGGCAGTACTGAACCGCAGCAATTTGGAGCAATGGCAACACTGGCCCTTTTGTTTATATTTCAAACGACGACGATGATGATGATTATTTCTCCCACGGCGAAATAAATTTTAGCGATAAAATCTAACCGATAAGTTATAATCCAATGTTGATTATTTTAAGTTTTGACTTAATCCCACAAAGGGCGTGAATCTCCACAGAAGTATGTGTTTTTTAGACACTCGATGAACAATCCAAATTGAAAGCTTTCTTTCAGTGCATATGATCGATGCAGCACCCTCTACGGCGACAACGACGAAAAAAATTGCGATGAGCGAAAAAGTTCTAAGCGTAATGGTGATCTATGTAATGAAAGAATTGCGAAAGTAGAGCGAAAACTTGATGGAGCGACAGTTATGTATATAGCCAATATTTTGTATTTGACATTCACGAAACCTTTGAGTGAAATTAGCGAATTGTTACGAAAGGCGAGCGAAACGAAAGTGCAATGATCATTTTCAAAGCTTGTATTCTAAAGTTGTACACAACGTGGAACGTATTTTTCCATGAAGCTTTTTTGTGGATTCTAACTATGACTTTATACTACTAACACTGATGACGGAAGAATCGATTTGAGGGCGAAGCTAATTCAAATTTCGAAAGCAGCAATATGTTGATTCAATTTAATATATTGTAATGTTTGAATAATATAATATAAGCGAATAATTATTTTAATATATGTGTATGTTACAAATGTGTATGCATGCATGCAGGTCGTAATTATATTGAAATTGCGTTTTTTGATTCTATGTTCCTTTTTTTTTTTTTTTTTGTTTTTTGACTCGAACTTTTGTATGATGTTCTCTGTTCACTTATTGTTAACGCACATTCGATTAATTAGACTTTGTAACGTACCTGTGGTGGGGATTTTTATACTTATCTCCCACTTGTATATCGACAACGTTATTAACGAAAACCGTCAGCTAGTAACTGTCGAAGAGAACCGTATCGACAACTATTTTTGAGTCGAGTAATGGAGAAAGAAAAACGAGCAGAGTTTTACAACAAGATGATTTACAATGAAATGCTTCAAGCTTTTATTTTCTCTTGGCTTAAATACAATCTTTTGAAAACGGTTTATTCAAAATTCAAAAGCTTACAAATTTTGGTGAATTTAATTTACATATTTTTGGTGAATTTAAATTACAAAAATTATAGCAAAGTTGGCGCGAAATTTTAATAATTGGTGACCTTACCCCAACAGTAACCATTCGGGACAAACTAATCAAGTACCTTTAACAAGAATTTATTTGGTTGTTTTATTTCAAAATAGTGCGCGCTACCGCTCACGGTGTACGTCTTCTTCGTCGTCCAATCTATACTATCTTAATCCCCCAACGATCTCTTCATCAGAGCCGTGTGTTGTTGCCCCCCTCTTTTGCGCTGTCTCTTTCGTGCGGCAGTCCAGCAAAGTCATCTTTTGTTACAGATTCGGCCGTCCTGGCATCTGTGACGCCCTCGTCGAGTTCCTTGTCAAACGCTATCCAACGCTTCATTCTACCGGCGACCATACTGCTGAATAGGGTTTTTGGTATCTCTGAGCGAACGGCATGTCGGCTACTTGATAACGATCATGAGGAAGTGCTGCTACCACCACGTACGGTCCGCGATATTTTGCTTCTAGCTTGCGTGAAGCACCAGTTGTGTTTACTGCATCATTCTTTGACACAACTAAATCGCCAACATTATATTTTCTCGCTTTACCGTGCTGAGCGTCATGTCGAGATTTTTGTTTTGATTAGATTTTTGATACGAATTTCCTTTCGTGGATTTTATGAATGGTCTTAGGTGGTCTAAGTGCACCGTATCGAAAGGGACATCTTTTTTTCTATTAAGTAAAGCTCTCCACGGGGTTGGACTTCATTTTTGTTGTGGGCATATTCTACACAGGATCTTAAATATTTCCTTACTACCTGGGTCATCCTCGGGAACCAGTATCTGCATTTCAAATGCTCGATGGTTTCTTTTCAGAAAAATGTCCCATGAAATCATGACTATTCCTCATCACCCGGTTGCGAATGCGAATTATGATCCCTGCTGTTCGACCACTGCCTCTTCCTGGTTTGCGAGCAATTTCTAGCGTAGTGCCCTCCTTGATTGCAATTATAGCAAGTTATGAAATTTTTTTGTATCGTAGGTCGCTGAGATTGCCATTTTGTATGCTCGCTAGTCGAAAGCCGATTTTGGAATATTTGTTTTGATGTGCTTGGAGTACTAATTGTTCGAGCATTTGTACGAATGCCGTCATACCATTTTATTTTTTCTATTAATTCCGCAATATCCTTAAAAATCCCCGCAGCTAAATTCGAACTCATTTCCGAATCATTCAAGCCCGTAAGAATATATTGGATAATGGTTTTATCTGACAGTTCAATCTTTTTACCCACCATGTTCATCTCAAAGCAGTAGTTTTCAATTGTTTCGGTTGGTTTTCTCACTTTTTTCATCAACTGCTGGTGAATTTCTACTTCGCTGTAGTGATGAGGAAAATTTATTTTAAGTCCCGACGATAACTGAGCCCAGGATACTGTCGCTTCCTGCATTGTGTCCCACCAGTATCTTGCAGGACCATGCATTTTCGATGCCGCTGCCATCAGAAATGCCCTCTCGTCCCAGTCGTATATTTTTGCCAATCCTTCAACACGGCTGACCCAGCACTCCGCCGACATTGAAGGTATGTCACCTGGAGAAAAGACTGGTAGCGCATCCGCAATTTCTCTTATCGTGCAGTTTACCCTCGCCTTATCTGTCACTATGCTCCTCGATAGTCGCGTTGATTCTAAAAGCCTTAGTTTCTCAGCTATTTCACGCTCTTTTATGAGCATGATTCGTTCCTTTTCAAGAAGGTCTTTTTCCCTCTTAATTAATGCCCACTCTCTCGCCTCAACTCTGCATCTGTAGATGTACATGCGTCGGAGATATTTGTCAAATGGCCTTCTTCACTGCTTGTGAGAGTTGTCTCAGCCGTTGCGTTCAAAATCTCACTAGAATGAGGTTCAATTTGAAAAGCTCCTCTTTCACCTTGTTCTTTGTCATGTTGAAGTATTCTTTTGAAGAGAACCCTTTTTGACCCGCTGATCGTTAGTCCCCTATTTTTCAGCTCAGCTTGGAGCTGTTTGATGCTCATATTTTCCATGTCTATTGATCTAGAACCAAATAAATTGATAATTTTAATCGCTTGTTTATATTTATAAACACATATTCGACTCCAACGATCTTCTTATTTTACAACGATTTCATAAAAAGATCGAAAGATTGATTTAAATCTTATTTAAAAATCTTAACACACAAAATATTACTCTCCAAAGCAATGGCAGTGTGCGGAAAAACACTCATGAGTGTAACTTGAACAATTTTACAATCACAATCCTGCTCAGCTCATAACAAAACGTAGTTGCTTATACAGAAAAGCCATTTCCGATCGTTCTACTCACACTCATTCAACGTTGGATAAAGATAGATAATTATCTGCTCTTTCGTACACCGAAAATGCAAAACTATATCTTCCACAACTACTCGAAAATAATATTATCCTATCAATCTTGTATTAGATTGCCCGCTTTATCCAACTAATGTTCTATCCCTGCTTTACTTTAAAATAGCGGTAATTGTTGTGGCTTCGGCCAACAACGCAACGATTCGAATCTCCTCTCAACCACGATGGAAACATATCAATCCAATTTGACAATTCTGTGAATCAAATTGTATTTCATCGACAAATTCGCATAGTATATTAATACATTGATCACTTTAACAAGATAGCACCGCAGTTAAACCACAACATTATGCTCCGAGTATTAACGCATTCTCTACAAGCTTATACAATCTTATACATATACACACTCTCAAAACTACAACCAAATGTGAAATCTAACTTATCTTGGCTATATCCGATATCCCACTCCTTATCTTTAACAAGAATTTATTTGGTTGTTTTATTTCAAAATAGTGCGCGCTACCGCTCACGGTGTAGGTCCTCTTCGTCGTCCAATCTATACTATCTTAATCCCCCAACGATCTCTTCATCAGAGCCGTGTGTTGTTGTCCCCCTCTTTTGCGCTGTCTCTTTCGTGCGGCAGTCCTGCAGTCATCTTTTGTTACATACCAAGGAAACATAAAACTTCTATGGGTCCCTGGACACGCGGGAATAAAAGGGAACGAAGACGCAGACGCAGCAGCTAAGAATGCCATTAATGAACCTTTACTCACTCACTTTGTTTTTAACAAAAGAGATACAAAAAGACACATCCAAGCCTAAGCACAAGTAAAACAAAAAGTGGAATGGTCTGCATACACCTACTACTACAAATCTTTAAACCCGAATGGGACAGCAGCATTTTACCCCCAAAACATATCAAATAATATGCGAACATTTTTTACACGGCTTAGGTTGGGCCACACTCTGCTAACCCATGGACATATTTTCACCAAAGACAGCCGCCCACAATGCCAAATCTGCAACTCATCCCAAACACTTACCATACAACACCTCGTTTATGATTGCACCACCCTTCAAGATAAATTAAATAGTCTATTTCCCAACTTCTTTCTCTTCCTTCCACACACAATAACAAGATAGTTTATGCCCTAGATTCTTCATTAGAATTAATCAATAAATTATAAATTATTTGTGAATGTATAGCTGTAGGCCCTGGTAGCCAGCTCTGTAAATCTGTACTATTAGCACATAATTTATTATTTGTTAATAAAGTTTAATAATAAAATAATAATATTACATAAAAATGGATTACAAAAAAAAGTATTAATCTGCAAAGCTATAAACACGTAACGAATGAAATGTCCGAAAATCGAGTGACTTTCAAAGTGCCAATTTTGTTGCCTGCAACAAAAAGTTTTTCGATTCTCGAATATATCAATCCGATTTTCGGATTGCTAAGTACTAATCATCCTCATCCGAGGATGCCCTGGAATGAAATGGTTCATTTTACTGCTCAAATGCGACATTATTCAACGAACTATGTAGCGGGATGCAAGAAAAGTACCTCCAACTAGCTTCTTCAAGCAGTACGTTTTCCAGCTGCTACCAGTTGAATACAACGAGGTTGACTGAAGTTCGCTTGCAATTGGACATGCCGTCGAAAATGCTTTCTCTGCATCACTTCACTCTGGGGTAACTTCGAAGACTATCCATGAAAACGAAGAACAGGTTATTTAAAAGATGCCAATTGATAAACTTTAGTCACAAATTAGCATTTTATTGGTTTTTGTACATTTTTACTTTTGTTAATGTCGATTTTTTCATAAAAAAAAAAAAAATTATGTGGATCCAAGACCCATTCACTTGAAATTACGTTAAATTTGTGTACTGAAGAGCCTCCAATAGCTGATAGAAATTCATGTTGACAGGTTATTTCAAAGCTGCCAATTGATAATCTTTAGTCACAAATTAGCATTAATGCGATTTAAAAAAAAAAAAATTATGTGGATTCAAGAGTTCACTTGAAATTTGTGTACTGAAAAGCCTCCAACAGTTGATAGAAATTCACGTTGACTGCCAAAGAGCTGCTAGTCATTTTAGTAAATTGTTAATCATTCACAAGAAAACATCACTTAAAAGAAGATATAAGAAATATAACACAATCAATTCGAACTAGTTTTTTATTTGTTAAATTATTGCTAAAGGCAATGTAAATGAAGAACATTTCTTCACTGTGCACTTCATCAAACATATCGAATT
Organism: Pocota personata; assembly: GCA_963082735.1. Classification (NCBI taxonomy): domain Eukaryota; kingdom Metazoa; phylum Arthropoda; class Insecta; order Diptera; family Syrphidae; genus Pocota; species Pocota personata. The sequence continues at coordinate 24,766,988 of OY720432.1, forward strand.
TATCACAAGGCGACACAGTTACCCGGTACTTAGACACAGCCTAATAATAAAGGAAGACCCAACTTCAGCACACATTGTAGCGCAAGAGAACTGAGAAACGCCTTAGAATCGATTTGCTTGGACTGTCTTATTTGATATTGCTCCGCGCGTCTAAAAATTATTATAGCAACTTTAAGCTAACTTCATGAAAGAAATATGCAAGTGTTGACTCCAGAAATAACGCCCTTATGGAGATTAGATGACGATCGACCCCAGAAAACCGCTACTGGTCTGGTAACTTGGTAAAAACTCCTGAAATTTTAGATTGCTGAACCACAAGCAGAAAAGTTGAGCAGATATCAAACTCTTTACACAGAAAAAAGTACTTCTACCATCGCATCATTATTATTATTATTATTATTGTTTATTAACAGGCAATTAAAATTACATGCTAATATTAAGCTTAACGAGCCTAGCTGCAGAGACTATTGGCTCTATAATGAGTTAAAATTATATAACAATGTTTGCTTTTGTTAGAAAATCAGAGATTTTTTCAATATTTGTGTTACTAGGGTTTTTAAGAATTTCATAAATTGAATCTTTTTTAAATATATTTTTGATAATAGGTTTTAATACAGAACAATTTTCTAAAATATGTGTTAAATCCAAGGTGGTGTTGCAGGAAGTACAAACTGGCGGGCAATTTTTAGTAAGAAGGTGCTGATGAGAAGCTGAGGTATGTCCAAGTCGTAGTCGTGCAAAGTTAGAGATTTTTTGTTTAGGGATGTTTGTGGGGTATACCGGCTTGTGTTTATCAGGGTTTACTTTCTTGTAATGATGGTGATATAAGCTCCAGTCGTTTTTGATATGAGTTTTTGTAGTTTCTTGAATCAGTTTTATCAAATGTAATTTAGTGTAGATATTGAATCTATATACCGGGGCATTTTTGACCGAGTTAGCTGCAATGTCAGCGTTTTCGTTACCCTGGTTCCCAACATGCCCAGGAGTCCACATCGACTTGATGTTATTTGGCGATTTGATGAGTTGATATCTGATTTCCGATAAGAGCTCAGAGTTGTTGTTAGGGTTTTTGATAGCTTTAAGTACAGATATGCTATCGGAGCATATAATATATTTTCCTCGGCGTTTCATTGCTGTTTTCGTGGCTTGAAGGATGGCGAAAGCTTCTGCTGTAAATATCGAAGCAAATTCAGGCAGGTAACCAATGCAGACAATGGATCCATTTTCAAATGAAACAGCGAATGATGTGTTTTCCGTCGTTTTTGATCCATCAGTAAAGATTAAATTCCATCCATCCGATTTTAAATCTGATGAGATGCTTGCGAAAAGTTGACAGTAAGTTGTATTGCTGGTATTTTCTTTTTTATAGCTAGCTAGAGTCATTATTAGCGATTCAGAGTTAATTAACCATGGGGGGTAGCGTGGAGCAGCAGTGTGTTTTCGTTTAGCTGGAAATTCTATCAGCACTGTTTTTTCAAGGATGGTAGCGATGGCAGATGGTATCCTCTTTGCAAGTTTTTGATTCATTGCCTTCTTTACATCGTAATCGATTATTGAGTTTTTGGAAAAAGCAAGTTTTGCAGACAGCTTTAAAGTAATAGCATCTCTTCGTTCCTCAATGGTAGGTAGTCCTGCTTCTGCTAAAATATTTTTTATAGGAGTAGTAGGAAAGGCGTTTATGCTTCTTCTAACTGCTTGGTGGTACACGGGTTTTATTATTTTTAAAGTTGATTCCGCAATCAACAACAACAACAGTGTCCATATATATACAACCCATAGTCGATTTTGCTTAAAACTAACATTTTGGTAATGGTTGAAAGAGTGTTTATATGAACACTGCTTTTTTTACAAGCTAAATATTTTACAATATTAGTTCTTGCAGCTAGGGATTTCTTAAGTTCTAAACAGTGTTGTTTCCAGGAGTATTTATTATTAAAGACTAATCCTAAAATTCGTAAATTACTAACATTTTCAATTTGTACATTATTTACATTGATGTTAAGTTGTGAACAATTCAATTTACGACAAATATGAAGCACTTTACATTTTTGAATTGACAATTTGGCGCCTGAACTTTGTGACCACTCTAAAATATCTTCAATAGCGAGTTTAAATAAGATTTTGCAGCTGTTTATATCATTCAATTTACATAAAATATATATATCATCTGCATAAAGGCAGTGATCTAGTATTTGATGTTTTAATAAAATTGTGTTTATGTCTTCAAATGCAATTACAAATAAACTACCGAGAGAGGCGATCCCTGGGGGATTCCGTTATGCAATGAGTGGTTGGAAGAGTATGCATTATTTGTTTTTATGCAGAATTTTCTATTGGTTAAAAATGATTTGACGTAACCATATATCTTTCTTCCAACACCCCATTTTATCATATTTTTCAGAACAACATGAATGCCTATTCTATCGAAAGCTTTTTCAAAATCAAGGGTGAGGATTGAAACATGATTTTTAGCTGATAATGCTTTCGAGATAAAATAATCAATGTGAAGTAGGGCATCTACGCATCCTCTGTTGGGTTTAAATGCTACTTGATTAGGGCTGATAAGTTTGTTTGTTTCAGCAAACCACAGTAGGCGCTTAGCGATTATCTTTTCCAGGATTTTAGACAGGCATGGAATAAGGAAGATTGGGCGATATCCTTCGACTGAAGTCTTATCTTTGTTTGGTTTTGGGATAGGTAATATTGTAGGCGTTTTCCAGGTTTGGGGAATAACCGCGGTAGTTAGGACATTGTTATACAGGCGGATAATTCTTTGTTTAGTTTCCTGGGAGAGATTTTTCAGCATTGGATAGGATATTCTATCTCTGCTTGGTGTCTTGCCCTTAACTTTATTTAGTGAAGTTTGAAATTCAAGTAGCGATGTCGGTTTTTCGATGTGTCGTGCGGTCGGATTGGTTGCATGTTGAGGTGGGGTGCTGTTAAGTATCTCGACTTTGTTGTCAATAAATATTGTAATATGCGAGCTACGGCTCGAGTAGATAAAACAATATTCTGTGAAATTATTTCTTTATTTTCTAGTCTATAGAACAATTCAGGTTCACACTATACTATTCTTCGCAATTCTTTTCTTACAAGGTCTCTGTCCTCTCAAATCACTTTATCTCCTTTCAATTACTAAATTCACAAATCCAAACTAATTACTTCTTCTTGTTAAATCTCAACTTTCAATTTATCACAAAATTACAACTTCGACCATTATCACTTTTCTAATCTCTTCGCCACAGTTTAGAAACTACTGCCCCTTTTTAATAGCCATCTGTCCTTATATAGCAGAAGTTTCTGATAGCCAGAAACTTCTAGTAAATTCTTCGACCACTGGAACAAGAAAAATTCTGATGTAATAATTCCAAGATGACAATCATTTCGTGCAGTTATAATTCTCTCTTGCTCTCTTTTATCCGTGATATTATCCGAGCTGTGGTGACTAATTTCAGACACGAACCTCTAATGAAAAGACACTTCGGAATTTGTTGCCTGTTCGAGGACGTAGTTATTATGCTACATTATGTTACACTGCCCTCCTCTTAGACTTGATCGTCCCGAACAAGTGTGTCCTCACTTCGGCCATTGTATCGACTCAGTCGGTCCACATGAACCACTTCCATTTTGGCCCTTGGTCCTCGCTGGATGCGGTAGACAACATCGTTGATGTGGGTTATTATTCTGTAGGGATCTTCCCAGTTCTGCTGCAACTTAGGTGATTTTACCTTTTGGCAATGGGGATTATACAGCCACACTAGATCTCCTTCCTGGAATCCTGACGTTGTTGCCTTGGCATCATACCTGGTCTTCATGCGGTCGCTCGTTATCTTAATCTGGCTTCTGGTCCTTTGGTGTATGTCCCTAAGCCTTTCCCTGTCGAGTAGTGCTTGCACGACACTTCTATAGGCCATCAAAAACAAGAGAATCTGCCGGTCCCAATCCCGTTGGTAGTCACCTACGACCTTCGAGAGATGTTCGTCCAAAGTCCTATTGAAACGCTCCACCATACCGTCCGACTGTGGATGAAGCGGGGTTGTCCTTTTCTTTTTGATTCCGAGTAGTTGACACATCTCTTGGAAGATTCTTGACTCGAAGTTCCGCCCTTGGTCAGAATGCAATTCCAAGGGCACACCGAATCTGCTCACCCAATTGTAGACGATCTGCTCCGCCACGGTTCTGGCTTCCTGGTTAGGGATCGGAAACGCTTCCGGCCACTTACTGAAGTAGTCCATCATTACGAGTATATACCGATTACCATTGTCGGTTTCCGGAAAGGGCCCTGCGATGTCAATGGCGATTCGTTCGAAAGGTGCTCCCACGTTGTATTGGTCCATCTTATCTCGAGTTTTGATTCTCGGACCCTTGCTAGCTGCACACACGTCGCATTTTCTGCACCAGTCTTCGATATCTTCCTTCGCTTTTAACCAATAAAAACGTTCTCGTACCTTTTCTAGCATCTTATTCACTCCCAAGTGGCCTCCGGACGCCCCGCCATGCATTTCCTGTAACACCTTCTTGACCCTCGTCCGCGGTACGACAAGCTGCATTACAAACGACTTTCCGTCGGAGGATTCCCATTTTCTTCTCAGAACACCTTCTTGGACATGGAGGGAGTCCCACTGCGCAAAATATGCCTTTAAGGTTGGGCTTCTGTGAGAGATGTCCTGATGATCCGGTTTCTTCATGTTCTCCTTCCAGGCCAGAATCGGCTCGATATCCGGGTCTTCCTTCTGAGCGTTCCGGATCTCATCTACGCTCCAGCCGGCGATAGGTTCGGCTCTCATTCTTTGGATGGAAACCAGCTCCCGTTCTTCCTGACGCGCACAATGTTTACAATCCGTTCTGCATGGTCTCCGGGACAGTGCATCCGCATTAGAGTGGAGTTTTCCTTTACGATGCTGTATTTCGTAGTCGTAGATTTGCAGCCTTTCGATCCATCTTGCGACCTGACCCTCAGGACTCTTGAACTGTAATAGCCATTTTAAGGCTGCATGGTCTGTGCGAAGAACGAACTTCCTCCCGTAGAGGTATTTGTGAAAATGCTTCGTAGCCAAGATCAAAGCTAGAAGTTCTCTCCTTGTCACGCAGTAGTTCCATTCTGGCTTAGAGAGCACCTTGCTGAAGTACGCAACCACCTTCTCTTGGCCGTCATGCACCTGGGAGAGTACGGCTCCTACCCCAACATTACTAGCATCTGCATCCACAATGAACGTTTCCCCGGGAGTGGGGTAAGCCAGTATCGGGGCATCGCATAGCCGTTGTTTAAGTGCCTTGAAGCTCTTCTCGCACTCAATTGACCATTCGAATTGTTTTCCCTTTTCCGTCATCTGGTGCAGGCTCTTTGCGATCCCGGCAAAATCCTTCACGAACCGTCTGTAGTAGGTGGCTAGGCCCAGGAAGCTCCTTAGTTGGTGTTTATCCTTGGGGACTGGCCAGTTTTGCACCGCTTCGACGTTCTCTGGATCGGTTCTCACTCCTTTCGCTGAAATTATGTGCCCCAAGTACTTGACTTCTGCTCTAAACAGGGCGCACTTCTTGGGGTTGAGCTTCAGGTGGGCACTTCGAAGCCTTTGAAACACATCCCTTAGATTGTCTCGGTGTTGCGCAAACGTTTTTCCTACGACGATGACATCATCCAAGTATACCAAAGAGGTTCTCCATGTTAACCCTTGCAGGACACATTCCATCAATCGCTCGAAAGTCGCCGGAGCATTGCACAGCCCGAATGGCATTACCGTGAATTGCCATAGCCCATTTCCTGCGGTGAAGGCGGTTTTCTCCCGGACTTCTGGATGGATCTGTACCTGCCAGTAGCCACTCTTCAAGTCGAGAGTGGAAAACCATCAGGCTCCTGATAGTGTGTCTAGCGTGTCGTCAATCCGTAGCAGAGGATAGCTGTCTTTCTTGGTGACGTAATTGAGCTGCCGATAGTCCACGCAGAACCGCGTGCTGCCATCTTTCTTCTTAACCAGTACAACCGGTGATGCCCACGGACTTTTGGAACTTTCAATCAGACCTTCTTTCTCCATTGCCGACACCATCTCTGCAACTTCTGTCTGCTTTGCCAATGGAAGGCGCCTAGCAGGCTGACGAATTGGTCTAGTATCACCAGTGTCTATTCGATGTTGTACCAGGTGTGTTCGGCCGTATTCTCCGTCCTGTGAGGCAAATACATCAGCGTACTCATTGATAAGATTCTCTGCCATAGTTCGCTGCTCCTGATTCAGCTCACTGGACTGGAGAATCGTCTTTCTCGTTTCCGCTGTCCAAGGTGATGGGAGAGGTTTTGGAGCATCACGTTCAGATATTGTTGCGACGGCGGTAATCGACGTGCATTTTCCAGTCACCTCCCCTCGCCTTAGTTTGACAGTGTGTGGTCTTGCGTTCAAAACTCTCACTGGAACCATGGTGTTCTTTGGTTCGACTAACGTCTTTCCCACGATGTAGTCTTGAGAATTCTTCTCCGGGTCTGGTTCTACTATGTAGAATCGGTGGCTCCCAAGATCACCTTCCAGCTTCGTCCAAATGATTGTCTCTGAAGACGGCGGCAAAACTTCGTCTTTGCTGATGACAGTCCTGAGAGTTACGGCATTCTCGTTTCCGTACACCATCGGAATCTCCACATTTCGATACCTCAGTACTTGCATCCCGATGTCCAAGATTACTTTATTTGCTTTCATGAAATCTATTCCGATGATGCACTCGTCGCATATATCTGCCACCAGAAACGCATGGGAGAACGTCAGTCCTGCCAGAGTAATCGTAAGACGAACTTCTCCAAATACCTTCGCCATTTCCCCTGTTGCAGTCTTCAGGCAGTAGCTATTGGTGTTGTGCAGCCAGGAGCTGTTGACGATATCTCTTCTTACAATGGAGGCTGTGGCACCTGTGTCGATGGTGACTACGCACTTCTTCTTGTTGATTAGTGCCTCCACTGTCAGGCTCTTGTTACACCATTTGGTTTGCGAAACTTGAATGGTGGTCCTGGGGGCCTCGATTCCAGTAACCAACTTCTGCCCCGCGAAGTTGGTCCTTACGCATTTCCCGGCTGCTGGTTTTGGGAAGTCTGACTGACAGGATGGATGTTATTACCTCCAGATGCTTCCTCTCTGCTTGTCCAACTTCCGCAATGTGGACAATTTCCTCGTCTAGGTGCACTTCTGCACTGCCGTTGTAGGTGTCCGGTTTGGTTGCAATTCCAGCAACGGATTTGACTTCCGCAAGCTCTGTCTTCATCCATGACGGCTGTTCTCTGGCATGAGCATTCCACGACGGACATTTCCCTGACACGGTGTATTCCCTGGTATGCTTGGTCCGCAGCCTTCATTGACAAAGCGAATGCCAATGCCTCGGGGAGTGTTCGCTTTTCAGCCATCCTTACAGCCATTTGCAGTGGTCTATCCTCTATGGCCTGAATAAAAGCTTCCACCGCCATTTCGTTGATAAGCTCCTCACCGGCTTTAGGGTATGAAAAATGAGCTAGTCGCTCTATATACGCTTGCAACTGTTGGAGCGTTTCACCCCTTTTCTGGACTCGACTACGCAGCTGAACCCTGCACACCTGCTGCATGTGTTCATCCACAAACCGCATCTCGATAGCCTGAACCAGAGAGTCGTAGTTCTGCTGTTTATCTTCCGGGATGGTCTGCAAGAGCTCCGCAGCTGGACCCCTGAGTGCAAGTGTGAGTGCAATGGACTTCTCTTCATCGTCCCAGCTATTGGTCATTGCGGCCGCTTCGAATTGCCTCTTATAAATTGGCCATGATGTTTGACCATCGAAGATAGGAGGCTGCATCTCCTTTCTTCTCAGACCGTCAGTGGAATATTCCCGTGCTTTCTGTCTCTTCACGTTGCTGAGCTCCTTAGCAAGATTTTCGACTTGCTTTTCTACTTTTTCGAACTGAGTCTCTATCTTCCCGAACTGAGTTTCATGCTTCTCAAAGTTTTCATCGAATATAGTTTCGACTTTTTCGAGTTGCGTCTCGACCTTCTCGATTTTCTCTTCGATCGCTTCGAATTTGGATTCCAAGTTCTTGTTTTGCTCATCAAGTTTGCTTTCCAGAGCATCTAGAGAATTCTTTTGTTCGTCCATTGCTTTCTTTTGTTCGTCCAGCTTAAGTTCTAGAGAATTCCTCTGGTCGTTCATTGCTTTCTTTTGTTCGTCCATTGCTTTCTTTTGTTCGTCCAGCTTAAGTTCTAGAGAGTTATTTTGGTCGTCTATTGCTTTCTTTTGGTCATCGAGCTTAAATTCCAGAGACTTCTTTTGGTCTTCTATTGCTTTCCTTTGTTCGTCCATGACTGACTTAAGTTGCAGGAGCAGACTTGTTATATCCGGGTCGGCTACTGTACTTGCTGGTTCCTCTCCCACGTCAAACTCTACGTCATGCGGATTTTCACCTTCCTGCGTTACTGCTTCTTCCAGACGAATCAGTAGGGCATCTTTTCCCCCAGTTGTGTCGAGGTTCCGCTTACTGAGTTCTGCCTTTAGTTGAGTTATAGTTAGTTTTCCCAATTTGCGACCCATTTTGCGCAACTAATTAACTCAACACAGAAATCGTTTTTCTTCTTTTTTTTTTTTTTATTGTGCAATTTCACACCACGGAAATAGTTATTCACAGAATAACTTTTATCCCGCTTCTGACACCAATGTAATATGCGAGCTACGGTACGAGTAGATAAAACAATATTCTGTGAAATTATTTCTTTATTTTCTAGTCTATAGAACAATTCAGGTTCACACTATACTATTCTTCGCAATTCTTTTCTTACAAGGTCTCTGTCCTCTCAAATCACTTTATCTCCTTTCAATTACTTAATTCACAAATCCAAACTAATTACTTCTTCTTGTTAAATCACAACTTTCAATTTATCACAAAATTACAACTTCGACCATTATCACTTTTCTAATCTCTTCGCCACAGTGTAGAAACTACTGCTCCTTTTTGATCGCCATCTGTCCTTATATAGCAGAAGTTTCTGATAGCCAGAAACTTCTAGTAAATTCTTCGACCACTGGAACAAGAAAAATTCTGATGTAATAATTCCAAGATGAGAATCATTTCGTGCAGTTATAATTCTCTCTTGCTCTCTTTTATCCGTGATATTATCCGAGCTGTGGTGACTAATTTCAGACACGAACCTCAAATGAAAAGACACTTCGGAATTTGTTGCCTGTTCGAGGGCGTAGTTATTATGCAACATTATGTTACAATATTGTAGCATAATAATAACTACGCCCCCTAAAAATATGACGCAACAAATTCCGAAGTGACTTTCCATTCTGGCAGAATTTTGGTTCAAACCGTCCTTTCATTCGAGGTTCGTGTCTGGGACGAAGTCTCCACAGCTCATGTCAACGAAAGAGACGAATAATATTAGGGATAAAAGGGGATTATAACTGCAAGAATTATTTCTCTTGTTCCAGTGGTCGAAGAATTTGCTAGAAGTTTCTGGCTATCAGAAACTTCTGCTATATAAGGACAGATGGCGATCAAAAAAAGACACAGTTGGTTTAGAACCGTGGCGAAGAGATTGGAAAAGTGATAATGGGCAAAGTTGTAATTTGGTGATAAATTGAAAGTTGAGAGTGAACAAGAAAAAGTAATTAGTTTGGATTTGTGAATTAAGTAATTGAAAGGAGATAAAGTGATTTGAGAGGAAAGAGACCTTGTAAAAGAAAAGAATTTGCGAAGAATAGTATAGTGTGAACTTGAATTGTTCTATAGAGTAGAAAATAAAGAAATAATTTCACAGAATAATTGTTTATCTACTCGAGCCGTAGCGCGCATATTACATTGGTGTCAGAAGCGGGATAAAACTTATTCTGTGAATAACTATTTCCGTGGTGTGAAATTGCACAAAAAAAAAAAAAAAAAAACGATTTCTGTGTTGAGTTAATTAGTTGCGCAAAATGGGTCGCAAATTGGGAAAACTAACTATAACTCAACTAAAGGCAGAACTCAGTAAGCGAAACCTCGACACAACTGGGGGAAAAGATGCCCTACTGATTCGTCTGGAAGAAGCAGTAACGCAGGAAGGTGAAAATCCGCATGATGTAGAGTTCGACGTGGAAGAGGAACCAGCAAGTACAGCAGCCGACCCGGGTATAACAAGTCTGCTCCTGCAACTTAAGTTAGTCATGGACGAACAAAAGAAAGCAATAGAAGACCAAAGGAATTCTCTAGAACTTAAGCTGGACGAACAAAAGAAAGCAATGGACGACCAGAGGAATTCTCTAGAAGTTAAGCTGGACGAACAAAAGAAAGCAATGGACGAACAAAAGAATTCTCTAGATGCTCTGGAGAGCAAACTTGATGAGCAAAACAGGAACTTGGAATCTAAATTCGAAGCGATCGAAGAGAAAATCGAGAAGGTCGAGACGCAACTCGAAAAAGTCGAAACTAGATTCGATGAAAACTTTGAGAAGCATGAAACTCAGTTCGGGAAAATAGAGACTCAGTTCGAAAAAGTAGAAAAACAAGTCGAAAATCTTACTAAGGAACTCAGCAACGTGAAGAGACAGAAAGCACGGGAATATTCCACTGACGGTTTGAGAAGAAAGGAGATACAGCCTCCTATCTTCGATGGTCAAACATCATGGCCAATTTATAAGAGGCAATTCGAAGCGGCCGCAATGACCAATAGCTGGGACGATGAAGAGAAGTCTATTGCACTCACGCTTGCACTGAGGGGTCCAGCTGCGGAGCTCTTGCAGACCATCCCGGAAGATAAACAGCAGAACTACGACTCTCTGGTTCAGGCTATCGAGATGCGGTTTGGGGATGAACACATGCAGCAGGTGTACAGGGTTCAGCTGCGTAGTCGAGTCCAGTAAAGGGGGGAAACGCTCCAACAGTTGCAAGCGGATATAGAGCGACTAGCTCATTTTTCATACCCTAAAGCCGGTGAGGAGCTTATCAACGAAATGGCGGTGGAAGCTTTTATTCAGGCCATAGAGGACAGACAACTGCAAATGGCTGTAAGGAGGCATTGGCATTCGCTTTGTCAATGAAGGCTGCGGACCAAGCATACCAGGGAATACACCGTGTCAGGGAAATGTCCGTCGTGGAATGCTCATGCCAGAGAACAGCCGTCATGGATGAAGACAGAGCTCGCGGAAGTCAAATCCGTTGCTGGAATTGCAACCAAACCGGACACCTACAACGGCAGTGCAGAAGTGCACCTAGACGAGGAAATTGTTCACATTGCGGAAGTAGGAGAAGCAGAGAGGAAGCATCTGGCTGTCAGTCAGACTTCCCAAAACCAGCAGTCGGGAAATGCGTAAGGACCAACTTCGCGGGGCAGAAGTTGGTTACTGGAATCGAGGCCCCCAGGACCACCATTCAAGTTTCGCAAACCAAACGGGGTAACAAGAGCCTGACAGTGGAGGCACTAATCAACGAGAAGAAGTGCGTAGCCACCATCGACACAGGTGCCACTGCCTCCATTGTAAGAAGAGATATCGTCAAAAGCTCCTGGCTGCACAACACCAACAGCTACTGCCTGAAGACTGCAACAGGGGAAATGGCGAAGGTATTTGGAGAAGTTCGTCTTACGATTACTCTGGCAGGACTGACGTTCTCCCATGCGTTTCTGGTGGCAGATATATGCGACGAGTGCATCATCGGAGTAGACTTCATGAAAGCAAATGAAGTAATCTTGGACATCGGGATGCAAGTACTGAGGTATCGAAATGTGGAGATTCCGATGGTGTACGGAAATGAGAATGCCGTAACTCTCAGGACAGTCATCAGCAAAGACGAAGTTTTGCCGCCGTCTTCAGAGACAATCATTTGGACGAAGCTGGAAGGTGATCTTGGGAGCCACCGATTCTACATAGTAGAACCAGACCCAGAGAAGAATTCTCAAGACTACATCGTGGGAAAGACGTTAGTCGAACCAAAGAACTCCATGGTTCCAGTGAGGGTTTTGAACGCAAGACGACACACTGTCAAACTAAGGCGAGGGGAGGTGACTGGAAAATGCACGCCGATTACCGCCGTCGCAACAATATCTGAACGTGATGCTCCAAAACCTCTCCCATCACCTTGGACAGCGGAAGCGAGAGAGACGATTCTCCAGTCCAGTGAGCTGAATCAGGAGCAGCGAACTATGGCAGAGAATCTTATCAATGAGTACGCTGATGTATTTGCCTCACAGGACGGAGAATACGGCCGAACACACCTGGTACAACATCGAATAGACACTGGTGATACTAGACCAATTCGTCAGCCTGCTAGGCGCCTTCCATTGGCAAAGCAGACAGAAGTTGCAGAGATGGTGTCGGCAATGGAGAAAGAAGGTCTGATTGAAGGTTCCAAAAGTCCGTGGGCATCACCGGTTGTATGGTTAAGAAGAAAGATGGCAGCACGCGGTTCTGCGTGGACTATCGGCAGCTCAATTACGTCACCAAGAAAGACAGCTACCCTCTGCCACGGATTGACGACACGCTAGACACACTATCAGGAGCCCGATGGTTTTCCACTCTCGACTTGAAGAGTGGCTACTGGCAGGTACAGATCCATCCAGAAGACCGGGAGAAAACCGCCTTCACCGCAGGAAATGGGCTATGGCAATTCACGGTAATGCCATTCGGGCTGTGCAATGCTCCGGCGAGCGATTGATGGAATGTGTCCTGCAAGGGTTAACATGGAAAACCTGTTTGGTATACTCGGATGATGTCATCGTCGTAGGAAAAACGTTTGCGCAACACCGAGACAATCTAAGGGATGTGTTTCAAAGGCTTCGAAGTGCCCACCTGAAGCTCAACCCCAAGAAGTGCGCGCTGTTTAGAGCGGAAGTCAAGTACCTGGGACACATAATTTCAGCGAAAGGAGTGAGAACCAATCCGGAGAAGGTCGAAGCGGTGAAAAACTGGCCAGTCCCCAAAGACAAACACCAACTAAGGAGCTTCCTGGGCCTAGCCACCTACTACAGACGGTTCGTGAAGGATTTTGCCGGGATCGCAAAGAACCTGCACCAGTTGACGGAAAAGGGAAAACAATTCAAATGGTCAATTGAGTGCGAGAAGAGCTTCAAGGCACTTAAACAACGGCTATGCGATGCCCCGATACTGGCTTACCCCACTCCCGGGGAAACGTTCGTTGTGGATGCAGATGCTAGTAATGTCGGGGTAAAAGCCGTACTCTCCCAGGTGCATGACGGCCAAGAGAAGGTGGTTGCGTACTTCAGCAAGGTGCTCTCTAAGCCAGAAAGGAACTACTGCGTGACAAGGCGGGAACTTCTAGCTTTGATCTTGGCTACGAAGCATTTTCACAAATACCTCTACGGGAGGAAGTTCGTTCTTCGCACAGACCATGCAGCCTTAAAATGGCTATTACAGTTCAAGAGTCCTGAGGGTCAGGTCGCAAGATGGATCGAAAGGCTGCAAATCTACGACTACGAAATACAGCATCGTAAAGGAAAACTCCACTCTAATGCGGATGCACTGTCCCGGAGACCATGCAGAACGGATTGTAAACATTGTGCGCGTCAGGAAGAACGGGAGCTGGTTTCCATCCAAAGAATGAGAGCCGAACCTATCGCCGGCTGGAGCGTAGATGAGATCCGGAACGCTCAGAAGGAAGACCCGGATATCGAGCCGATTCTGGCCTGGAAGGAGAACATGGAGAAACCGGATCATCAGGACATCTCTCACAGAAGCCCGACCTTAAAGGCATATTTTGCGCAGTGGGACTCCCTCCATGTCCAAGAAGGTGTTCTGAGAAGAAAATGGGAATCCTAAGACGGAAAGTCGTTTGTAATGCAGCTTGTCGTACCGCGGACGAGGGTCAAGGAGGTGTTACAGGAAATGCATGGCGGGGCGACCGGAGGCCACTTGGGAGTGAATAAGACGCTAGAAAAGGTACGAGAACGTTTTTATTGGTTAAAAGCGAAGGAAGATATCGAAGACTGGTGCAGAAAATGCGACGTGTGTGCAGCTAGCAAGGGTCCGAGAATCAAAACTCGAGGTAAGATGCACCAATACAACGTGGGAGCACCTTTCGAACGAATCGCCATCGACATCGCAGGGCCCTTTCCGGAAACCGACAATGGTAATCGGTATATACTCGTAGTGATGGACTACTTCAGTAACTGGCCGGAAGCGTTTCCGATCCCTAACCAGGAAGCCAGAACCGTGGCGGAGCAGATCGTCTACAATTGGGTTAGCAGATTCGGTGTGCCCTTGGAATTCCATTCTGACCAAGGGCGGAACTTCGAGTCAAGAATCTTCCAAGAGATGTGTCAACTACTCGGAATCAAAAAGACAAGGACAACCCCGCTTCATCCACAGTCGGACGGTATGGTGGAGCGTTTCAATAGCACGAACATCTCTCGAAGGTCGTAGGTGACTACCAACGGGATTGGGACCGGCAGATTCCCTTGTTTTTGATGGCCTATAGAAGTGCCGTGCATAGCACTACTCGACATATGCCGTTCGAAATCTTATTTGGTGGAATAGCTCGTTTACCCAGTGAGGTGAAATTTGGATCTCCTACCAATGAGCCCAGAAATGAAGAAGAGTACGTGGCGGACCTTAGGGAAAGGCTTAGGGACATACATCAAAGGACCAGAAGCCAGATTAAGATGACGAACGACCGCATGAAGACCAGGTATGATGCCAAGGCAACAACGTCAGGATTCCAGGAAGGAGATCTGGTGTGGCTGTATAATCCCCATCGCCAAAAGGGGAAATCACCTAAATTGCAGCGGAACTGGGAAGGTCCCTACAGAATAGTAACCCGCTTCAACGATGTTGTCTACCGCATCCAGCGAGGACCGAGGGCCAAAATGAAAGTGGTTCGTGTGGACCGACTGAGTCGATACAATGGCCGAAATGAGGATGCACTTGTTCGGGACGAACACGTCTAAGAGGGGGGCAGTGTAGCATAATAATAACTACGCCCCCTAAAAATATGACGCAACAAATTCCGAAGTGACTTTCCATTCTGGCAGAATTTTGGTTCAAACTGTCCTTTCATTCGAGGTTCGTGTCTGGGACGAAGTCTCCACAGCTCATGTCAACGAAAGAGACGAATAATATTAGGGATAAAAGGGGATTATAACTGCAAGAATTATTTCTCTTGTTCCAGTGGTCGAAGAATTTGCTAGAAGTTTCTGGCTATCAGAAACTTCTGCTATATAAGGACAGATGGCGATCAAAAAAAGACACAGTTGGTTTAGAACCGTGGCGAAGAGATTGGAAAAGTGATAATGGGCAAAGTTGTAATTTGGTGATAAATTGAAAGTTGAGAGTGAACAAGAAAAAGTAATTAGTTTGGATTTGTGAATTAAGTAATTGAAAGGATATAAAGTGATTTGAGAGGAAAGAGACCTTGTAAAAGAAAAGAATTTGCGAAGAATAGTATAGTGTGAACTTGAATTGTTCTATAGAGTAGAAAATAAAGAAATAATTTCACAGAATAATTGTTTATCTACTCGAGCCGTAGCGCGCATATTACAATATATTAGAAAAATTTTTATTTTCCGAAATCTCTGACCATGTTTGTGCAATAAAATTGCATATTTCTAATGGATCTGTAATAATGCTATTAGTGGACTTCATGCTATTTATAGCGAGTGGGGTGGGATTACCAGTCAGACGGCGGATGTTTTGCCATATCTTAGCAGGAGAGGAGTTGGGGCTTATAGTCGAGGTGAGTTCACAGAAGCTTTTTGCTTTGCTGTCCTTAAGGAATCTTCGAAATTTCGCATTTAATTTTTTGTAGTATATTAAGTTTTGCGTGGTGGAATTCTTTTGGAAATTATTTAGGGCAATCATTTTTTCTTTCCGTAGTGATGATAATTCTGAATTCCACCAAGGTACTACCTGATTACGCTTTATTGGTACAGTCTGATGAATGGAAAAATTTGCAGCAGTTCTGATGGCTTTTTGCAACAGAGCTGCCTCTTTATTATTGTTTGGGGAAACGGTTTTATCAAACAGGTACTCGACAGTTTTTTTTCTGAACAGCGTCCAATTGGACAAATCTGTTTTGAATTTAGGATTGGGTGTTTTCGATTTGGCAATACGTCCTGTATTTAATTTTGTAAATATCGGGAAATGGTCGCTATTATGAAGATCTTCTAAAATCTTCCAAGTTGTTTTTGGCAACAACTCCGGTGAACAGCACGTTATATCAACATGTGTGAGCGTATTGTGCGTAGAGAGGTGGGTAGGAGATCCGTCGTTCAGGATAGCAAGGTTGGTGTCCAAAAAGAAGTTTTCTAATAACTCACCCTTCTTGTTAGTGTTTGGGGAGCCCCAAAGTATATTCCATGCATTGACATCGCCTCCAAATATGATGGGCAGATTGACTTGATTAATGATATTATCCAAGTCGGTTTTATTGATTTTTTGTTTTGGTGGGAGGTATATATTTATGTATGTAAATTTTAATTTGAGTTGTAGCTCGACAGCTACCACTTGTAGGTTTGAATTTAGGGGTAGGATTCTATGGGGAACGTTTTTTTTAATTGAAATTGCTATACCTTGCTTGTGTGTGTCAATACTTGGCAAATTTTGGAAGTAACCTGCAAATGCTCTTGGAAAAAGTGGTGTATGATTGAACGGGCAGTGTGTTTCTTGCAGAGATACAATGATGGGATTGTGTTCTTTGATTATGATATTAAGCTCATCAAGATTATTAATAAATCCATTAATATTCCATTGCAGAATATTGAGAGCTACATTAGAATTACACTGGTTCCACGAGCTTGTTTTACCTGAGGCAAAAGAAGTGTGGCTTGTCGTGCGTTGGTTTTGCTTTGTATAGTATGCTTTCTGTTGTAGATTACAGAGGTCGGTGGAAATAAGTTGTTCGAGGTTATGACTCTGCGGCTCGGGTGTAGGAGCAGCCAGGCTCTCTAAGGAGCCTGATTGATCCAACTCCCGAATCGCAGAGTCAGTATTATGGTTGATATTTTTATAATTGCATCTCGACATCATGCGTTTTTGGATTATTTGTAATATAATATTCATTGTTCTCCAAGAGTGCTTGGGTAACAGCTGATATAGGTGATTGAGTTGGTACAGAGGTCTTAGAGTTATTGGTTGTGGTTGGAGTGATTGAAGATTGGATATTTATGTTGGTATTGGTGTTTAAGAGAGGTTGAGACGAGTTCGAGATGTACTGAGAGGATTGAGAGGTGGGTATGTTTGAGTTTGATGATGTGGTAGCCAGCTGTTGCAGCGTTTGATTGTGTGCCCGAGTAGCTGACAATTGCGGCAACGCATGGGGTTAGGTATATACTCAGTTATTTTGGCAGTGTAGAAACCGATATCCACTGATTTGGGGATTTGATAAAGATCAAATGTGAAGAGCATGAGACCTGTTGGCTTTTGCTTTCCATCATCGCTTTTCTTTAAAAATTTATATATATCCGTCACACCCTGGGCTTTCATTTCGCTAACAATTTCAGTTTCGGACACGTTTATTAGGCAAGGAGCATAAGCTATTCCTTTCGATTGGTTTAGGCGCTCGTGTAGTTTTACTGTGACTGGGCAAATGCCAGCGAGATCTTTAGCTTTAAGGAAAAGGTCTGCGGTCTTTTGTGACCTCACAAAAATTAATAGACTTCCGTCACGAAGTTGGCTTATATTTTCATAGTCTTTGCTAATGATGTCAATAGCTTTTTTGAGAAGAAATGGACTAAGGGACGAAATGGGCTTTTCACTATTTTTCGGAGACATAATAATAAATCGAGGATTTTTTATATTGGAATGTGATGGGAGATCTGGGAAGATGTTCAGGGGCGAAGTTTTGTGTTTTTGTTTCTTTCTTGGCTGGGGTCGGGGTCAGGATCGGGATCGAGAATCCCGAAACGACCACCTATCTGCTTTGGCCCTGGGGCCATTTTTGAACTTCCGTGGGAACACTCACGTACACTAATTATAGGTATAGCAAGTTGAAAGTTAGAAAAAATACGGTTTTAACGGGAGGTACCGGTTTACGCGCTTGGCGGAAAAATCACACAATAAACTGGGAAACGATGTTATTTGCTCGGGAGTTAGTCGGTGACTGACCATCACATCAATCACAAACAATTGCCTGGCAATCTCATAGTTCCAATTCTCCGGAATCTGATACTTTTTCCTATCAATATTTTCAAGAATGGATTCAATGTCTCTGTATGTGTTGATCATCCCAATGGCTCGCTTAGGGCCAACACCTTTGATGCTGTCACAGTAATCATATCCAAGGAGGATGCATGGATCTATAAACTAAAAGGATACCATATAGGCACACTATAATGAAGGTCAGCTAGCTTGTTTACCTCCTTCGAGTTGAGTTCAAACCCCCTCAAGATTTTCTCATAGCTATACTCCTTGACTGGCATCTTTCTCGCCTCACTAAACGTTAAATGCCTTAG
The DNA here is from genome assembly GCA_963082735.1 of Pocota personata. NCBI lineage: Eukaryota > Metazoa > Arthropoda > Insecta > Diptera > Syrphidae > Pocota > Pocota personata. Next base: position 24,785,363 of record OY720432.1, read on the forward strand.
CATAATGGATGAGCCAAAGGTAAGAACATCCATGTCTTCCGTAGCTGTGGCGTACACTTTTCCGGCTTTGACTAGTGCTGCACACTGTGCTTCTGCTTCACATGGTGCGTCTACATATGGAATACCCATCAGTTTCAGCAACTCCTTCGCCTCGGCAGCATGCTCTTTGGTGACACGAACCAATCTGCGATTGAACTTGTCCATGTCAGCCTCATCTCCAACTTCGGTGGCTTTCTCCAAGGCCTTTCGACCTTCCTCGCGACGTTCGGCATGTTTTGCCAACTCCCCTGACTTTAGATCTGGTGGTTTGCCATCAAACACATAAACTGTTTAATGCCATTCTCTAGCAGTCGAATTGTTATATAGAACATTCCCATTAGATGGAAGGTAGTTTCACCATCCACCGTAATTAATTGGACACCTAGAGAAAATTTGATTTAAATTTATGAAAGTTTTCGTTTCCAAGGCATACCTTCACTTCGAACAGCGATAAGGAATTGGTACAAGTACATAGAAGCATCAATATCAATTTTGCGGCCTAGATTTACAAAATTCCTTATTTCGTGGTAATTTCCAGTGTTGTATAAAGCCTTACCAAAAAAATTCTTGATTTCACCCCCCTTTACAGCAAATGGTGCAACATCTGCGATTAGTTTTGATAAGCCTAGAATTCCCATGGTAATTTATAGTCCTTATATATGAAATAATAAAATAATTGAGAAACGACGATCAAAAAACCGAACACAAAACCAGCAGATTCTCTATAATATGCCGCCAATAACAGATATGTCATGCCCATTGTTGCCAACAGGAAATGTCGATTAAGGCTACATCTCACTACGCGCTCAAAAAAATAATCAACAACAAACGACCATGCACAAATGTCGCTCTACATAACAAATTGACACGAATATGGCTTGCGGATATTAGTGCTTAATTGAGTGCAGTTCAGCTAGGTTGTAATGGTATGAATGAGTTTTCAGGAGTTAAGACACACCAAATAGCTAAAGCAGCTATAAATGGCTAGAATTGGTATCACTGGCCATGTAATGACATAAAGCAACTGTGCCATTTACACTTGCGACTAAAAGGCAATATTTTGTACAAAGGAACCCAAATGTGTAATAATCTAGATTTAAATATTAAAGTGGAATTAATATATTCAAAAAACAAATTGCAGAGCAAATTCTAAATTATTTATATCTTTAAGTTTATAAATTATTGATAAGAGTTTTTCTTAAACTAATAAAAACTAAAAACGAAAAAACTAAAACTGACATCTTCCAAATAACCTGTTCTCGTTTTACATAAAAAAATCTTATGCTTTCAAAGAAAAAAGTATAAATCTGCGTCGAAGACATAGTTCTAAGTATTAGGTTTAGCTTAGAGTGCCCGCATAGGGCCAGTAAGTTAGAATAAGTAGTTAAGTTAGATAAACTAGTTTTAAACGTTTTTTGTCTAGCAATAAGTTTAATGAATTATCACATAAAAATGGATTTAAAAAAAAGCATAAATCTGCAAAGCTATAAACACGTAACGAATGAAATGCCCGAAAATCGAGTGACTTTCAAAGTGTCAATTAAAAAAAAAATTGAGTTGTTGCCTGCAACAAACAATTTTTCGATTCTCGAATATAGCAATCCGATTTTCGGATTGCTAAGTACTAATCATTCTCATCCGAGGATGCCCTGGAATGAAATGGTTCATTTTAATGGATTAAAAAAAAAAACATAAATCTGCAAAGCTATAAAAACGTAACGAATGAAATGTCCGAAAATCGAGTGACTTTCAAAGTGCCAATTTTCAAAAAAAATTGAGTTGTTGCCTGCAAGAAAAAGTTTTTCGATTCTCGAATATAGCAACCCGATTTTCGGATTGCTAAGTACTAATCATCCTCATCCGAGGATGCCCTGGAATGAAATGGTTCATTTTACTGCTCAAATGCGACATTATTCAACGAACTATAAAGCGGGATGAAAGAAAAGTATCTCCAACTAGTTTCTTCAGGCAGTACGTTTTCCAGCTGCTACCAGTTGAATACACCGAGGTTGACTGAAGTCCGCATGCACTTCGACATGCCGTCGAAAATGCTTCCTCTGCATCACTTCACTCTGGGTGTTGGCGACTGTGCCATAAAAAATGAGAAAAAAGTCTTTGGCAAGTTCCAATGTCCACGCACCATGCAAAACAACTGATCACTTCGATCTATAGAAAGTGCTGAGCAGGAACTTAACCGTGCACTTGAACAGCAGTACAAAAAAAAAAACGCTAGAGCAACCGTGAGAAAATAAACCACCGATTCTATCCACGTTATAAAATAGAGTTCTCTTTTAATGTTAAAACGTTTCTTTCTTATATACACATTGTCTAGTTAGTATATACAAAAAAATGAATTCATCGTATAAATTTTGACATTTGTTGTGGGGGCGTTGATGATGGGAAGGTACTCTAAACACGTTGAGCCTTCGTGTTTGATGACGTCACTGTAACTCGAACATTCTCCCCCCCGGTGAACGAAGTTCGCAAGTTGTCGTCTTCACTTTCGGTATACGTTGCATCTTAGTATCAATTTGTAGATGGTTTGGCAATTTTAGTTGAAGCTGGCAACCCTGTACGTGAAAGAGGTCTCATATGAACATGTAAAGAGAGAACAGATTAATATTTCTTTCAGAAACATGCATTGGGTGCAACAACAAAACATAGAGCGAACGACCACAACAGAAACCAAAACAAAGAACGCAGCAGATGTGCTACGCACGTTCCCGTTGTGTACTCTCTTGCTGACGGTGGCTTGTTTACCACTGAAGTAGTCGACCGTCTGTTGGAAGGTTGGTGTTGTGCGGGATTTTAAGCGTGTGATGTGTTTGAATTAAATTTGGTATTAAAACTTGTGCTTATGATATGTATTAATCCAGGTGAGTATTATTATTTGATTATTGTTGTTTCATTAGATTTAGTAGATTTAATTTCCTTCATGTGTTGAATTTTAATATTTGTTTTGTTTATGTGACTTGTGTGTTTGTATGTATGAATGGAATCGCAAGCGTGAGACTTGAATGAGTGTCACTGATTTAGCGAAGTGTGTGTGAATGGGTGTATGATTGGAAACATGAGTATGATACTTGAGTGAGTGTCATTGATTAGCGTGTGTGTATGAATTTGCTGTTCCGTTGTGTGTTGTGTTGGGTAACCAATTATTGGAAGCAACAGTGGTGCATAATTGTTTTGCTACACCATAGGAATTGAGGCAATAGGTTAAAATTTATTTATTTTTCGATTTGTGTTGTGTAGGGAAGAAAGATGTGTGTTTGTTATCAACATCTAATGACTTGTGCATATGTTATGAATGCAAATTTAATTTGTGAGTGTTTTCTCTTGGGTTGAATTGATAGGGAGTGGACAAAGTTTTGTGACTGGTCGTCGAAATTTCCCATGCGCGGTTTTGAGCGTGACTACCCGGGTAAGATTATCGCTTCCTGGGAATGTTTCTGCGATGCGGCCTAAGTTCCATTTTGCTGGGGGCAATCGCTCGTCCTTTAATAGAACTATGTCTCCTACTTTGAGTTGAGGTTGTGGTTTTAGCCATTTCGGTCGTTGCTGTAGCCGTGCTAAATACTCCTGTTGCCAGTGGTTCCAGAAGGATTGCAGGTGAAGTTGAATGGCCTTCCATCTTTCGACGATGTTTAGTTTTCCTCTGGTTAGATCGGGTTCCGGGACCGTGAAGATTGCTTCTCCTATTAAAAAGTGCGCTGGTGTTAAGGCTTGAAAATCGTCGGGATTCTCCGTTAATGGACAAAGGGGCCTCGAGTTTAGGCACGCCTCGATCTGTGTAAGAAGTGTTGTTAGCTCCTCGTATGTTAAGGTTGCATTCCCGGCGATCCTCTTCAAATGGTGTTTGACACTTTTAACCCCTGCTTCCCACAGTCCTCCGAAGTGGGGAGAAGCCGGGGGTATGAAATTCCATTTCGTGCCTTGCGTAGCTAGGACATCGGCAATCTCTTCCCAGTCGTGTTCTGCAGACTTTAATAATCGACGCAAGTCCGCTTCGGCTCCTACAAAATTCGTACCACAGTCACTGTACATTTGGTCGGCCACTCCTCTTCGGGCTGTGAATCTTCGAAAGGCGGCTAAGAAGGCTTGGGTCGTGAGATCAGTTACCGCTTCCAAATGGATTGCTTTCGTGGCTAAGCAAATAAATATGGCGAAATACCCTTTGTGGCACTTAGCTCCTCTACCTTTCCACGTTTTGATATTAATAGGACCAGCATAATCCACACCTGTATGAAAGAACGGGCGTGACACAGTTACTCTTGGCCCCGGTAACTCACCCATTAGTTGATGTGTTGTTTTGCAACGGTACCTGTAGCAGATGGTGCACTGATGTAGACATTTCTTAACTGCTCGTTTTATGCAGAAGATCCAATACTTCTTACGTAGGGTTCCGATCATCTGTTGGATGCCTCCATGCAACGTTCGCTCGTGAGCATTTCGGATTATGAGTTCCGTCAAATGGTGTCCCGGAGCTAAAATCATTGGATGTCGTTGTCCATACGTAAGTTCCGCGTTCTCGAGCCTTCCGCCTACCCGTATGATACCTTGCTCATCAGTGAATGGATTGAGTTGTCCCATGCCCTTCGTCTTCGAAATGCGGTCAGGAAACATTTCTTGTTGGCTGCAACGGACAAGGGTTCTGCTCGCCGTGTCAAGTTCGCTTGGAGATAGGGGTCCCATGATACGCCTGGTTTGCTCCAACCGTGTGTTGGTGATGAATCGATGACAGTACGCCACTGTTCTGAGCAAACGCGTGAAATTTGACAAGCGTATGATTAGTTGATTGACTGAGTTTTCCCTTACTTCCAAGCGATGAATGTAAATGCGTTTCCTTCCTTCGTCGGTTTCGAGCATTGTTGGTTGCTTTGGGATTTCGAACTTCCAGGATGTGTGCAGAAACGGAGGACCGTTCCACCATAAACTCGCCTGCTTTAGTGCTGATGCCAGTATTCCTCGGGAAGCTAGATCCGCTGGGTTGAGTTGAGTTGGGATGTGATACCATATACTGCTGTCGGTTAATCGTTGGATTTCCCCTACTCGGTTTCCGACAAATGTCTCCCATCGAGATGGTGGTGCCTGGATCCAGCAGAGTGTTATGGTGGAATCGGTCCAGGCATATATTTTCGTTTCGGTGAATTTTAAGGTCTTTGCTACATGGTGCAACAGTCTTGCCAAAATTACTGCTCCACATAACTCGAGGCGTGGAATGCTCACTGGTTGAACTGGTGCAACCCTGGTCTTGGCTATCAACAAGTTCATGTGAACCTTACCTTGTTTATCGAGGACGCGGAGGTAAACTGCAGCTCCAAAGGCCTTTTCGGACGCGTCACAAAATCCGTGCAGTTCTACCTGATCAGATTCACCAGTTGTTTGCATCCATCGTGGTAACCGAATGTTGTTTATAGCCTCCAGGTCCCGAAAAAAGACATTCCACTCCTTGAGAATGTCTGCATCTACTGGCTCATCCCACGTCTTCTTCCGAATCCAGAGTAATTGTAAAAAACATTTTGCCTTTATTACGCATGGAGATATCCATCCCATAGGATCAAACAATCTTGCAACGGTTGATAAAATAGATCTCTTGGTCGGTATATGACCATTTGGCGAAGTGTAGCTGTAGGAAATGGTGTCGGCAGTTGGAAGCCAGTGTATGCCCAACATCTTGATGTCATCCAGACCCTCGGAAGGTACCGAAAACTTGGTTTCCCGTTCTTGGAGAGGTACGCCTTCTAGAAGTTCCATCGCATTCGAGGCCCACTTTCGTAAGTGGAATCCGGCTGCCTCGAGAGTGCTCCTGATATCGCTTATCTTCCTTTCAGCTTCTTGTTTGGTGTTGGCTCCTGATATCAAGTCGTCGACATACATTTCTTCCAGAATCATCTTGGCTGCACGTGGAAAGTTCAGACGTGCGTCATCTGCCAACCAGTTGAGTGTTCGGATGGCTAGGTACGGTGCGGACGCAGTCCCGAAGGTAACGGTTTTCAGCCGATAAATTTTAAGACACTCTGTAGGATGTTTTCGCCAGAAAATCAGTTGGTAGTTGGAGTCCTGGTCATCTACCCAAATTTGTCGATACATCTTTTCGATGTCGGCTGTGAAGGTGAATTTGTATAGCCTCCACCGAAGGATGATATCAATTATGTTGTTTTGCAGTGCTGGACCTACCATCAGTCGGTCGTTTAAGGATGTGCCATCAGTAGTCTTGAAGGAAGCATTGAAAACTACACGCAATTTGGTGGACGAGCTACTCTCTTTGACAACTGCATGATGGGGTAGAAAATAATGAGCTGTGTTGTCTGTGAAGGAGTCGTCCTCGACTTCACGCATGTGGCCTAGAGTGCGGTACTCCTCTATGCATTTAGAATAGTCTTCATACAATTTCGGATTTTGTAGCAGGCGACCTTCTAACCGTGTGAAACGCTGTAGTGCACCTTCTCGAGATCTTCCCAGTACGGGATGCACGTTGCCTTTAAAGGGAAGGGCTACCTGGAACCGACCATCTGCTACACGTCTTATGTTTGTACGAAAATGCTCCTCACATATGGTGTTTTCCGGAGTCTCCTTGGTCTGGAAAGGTACCTCTTCTAACTCCCAAAATTTTCTGATCTGACTCTCTATATTACAGGTTTGATGAAAGGTCCTGATCGAGTGTGTTTTGGAAGGAACTCTTCCGAAGAGGATCCACCCCAGTTTCGTGTTCTGGGCAATGGGTAAATTTTTGTCGTTAGGCCTGATTATGTCTGGAAGCAAAATGTCAGCAAGAATATCGCTACCCAACAACAAGTCTACGCTGGCTGGCTTATAAAATTCGGGATCTGCCAAAATCAAACCGTTGAGATAACTCCAGTCTGTAGGTGCCGATGTTTGGGCCGGAAGATGCCCAGACAGTGACTTGAATACGAAGACCTGCGTGGTGGTCTCAAAGGATGAATGACGTGATGCCAAAGATAAGTCCACCACCCTTTGACAAGTACCACTGCTGACCAAACCCAGCCCGGACACCTCGACACATGTGGGCTTCGATGGCGTACGAAGTAATTGAAAGGCTGATGTGGTGATGAAACTGGCCTCCGACCCCGAATCTAGAAGGGCTCGAAGTAAAAACGATTCTCCTGTCGACGTCCTTACCTTCACTACTGCGGTTGCTAACAGGATATGAGTGCCCTGGTTGGGTGAGCTACCTTTGGGTACTGAGTGAAACGTATTCACGGACGGACGGGTTATAATTTGCTCCTCATTGGATGCCTGAAAACTGGGAGCATCAGCATTCATTGTCGAAGCCACAAATGTTTGAGTGCGATTGTATGGGTTAGTGCGAATTGCTTGTGGAATGGATGCATGGTTGTGTGAGCTATTATGTGCCTGTCTATTCATGCCTACTGGATTGGAGTGCAGGAGAGAATGATGTGGTTGCTGACAATAGTAGCAACGGCGACTACTTGGACATTGTTCAAAGATGTGGCTGTATGCCAAGCAGTTGCGACAGATGCCTAACCTATCTACACTCTGACTACGATCTGCAATACTCATTTTTAAAAAGCGGTTGCATTTGCGAATTGCGTGCTGGCCCTTATTGCAGATTTTGCACGAGAACTTTGCGTTGATGACCTGTGAGTGAAACGAGTTACGATGAGACATATTGCGTTGCAAGTTCGATGAACTCCGGACTGGCTGCTGATTCACCGCCTCCAAGGTACGGAAACGTGTCTCCAGGAATTGCGTAAATTCCGTAAAACTTGGCAGCTCCTTCGAATCATCTTTGGCCCCTAATCGTTCCTCCCATAATTGCTGCGTTTTGTTGGGCAGCTTTTGAAGCAATACAAAAATGAGCACCGCATCCCAATGCTTGACTGGAACCTTCAAGTTGTCTAGACTATGGACAACTTCCGTTGAGGTATCTAATAACTCCTTAATTGAGTCAGCTCGCTCCTGCACTATTGACGGTTGGTTAAATAAGCACTTTAACTGTGTGTTCACCAAGAACCGTTGATGGTCATAACGGTCCGTCAATATCGACCATGCCTTTGAGTAGTTCCCGTTGTCGACATTCAGGTGAGCTAACAACTTTTCTGCTTCCCCGGATACACTGGTTTTAAGATAATGCATCTTTTTTTATTTCCGACAGGGCAGCATTGTTGTGGATTAGAGAGATGAACAAATCGTGGAAGGTGCGCCAAGTCTCATAGGAGCCCGAGAAAACTGGCAGCTTAATTTTTGGCAGGTTGATATCTGCTCCACTGGATGCAGTGCTCGTCATCTCCAACGGCCGTTGAACCTCAATGACCTGCGCTGGGGTAAGCTTATCTCTGGCATCAAGCAAATCACTCCTATACTCTACATATACCTCCCTTATATTACCATAAACCTCTTGCACACCCTCTAATTCCTTAGTTTCTTCCCCTACACAACACAAAAATTCCTCATAACTCTTGTTCGCCCTATCCATAGATTGCTCCAACAACGATAAACGACTGGCTATATAATTCGAAGTACGTCGAGTCTCACTTTTCGTCTTTTTGAAGTTCGCAAAATCTTTAGTCATTTGCGTTAACAACCCTTCCAAAACCTTGCTCTTCATTATTTTTAATTTATACTATAGGTATATAAACAATAATAAAGTAAGAAAGTATTCCACTTACTTGTAATTTGGTTGCAGGTTAAATTCTTCCAGGGTCCAAGGTTCAACTTTGTGGGTCCAAGGGTTAAACTCTCCAACTCCCTGAAATTTTCACACACTAATGCTGGATTTTTCTTAGAAAAATTTTTGGGTTCAGCTACAGGATCGATGTGCAAGGATTCCAAGAAGTCCAACGATGGGTATCCCACGTAGAATTGTTCGGCGATCAATTATCCCCCGATGAAGTATCCAGATGTCAAAGCACTCACACACAATTTTGTTGTTTTTTTTTTTTTTGTTTACTTTAATTTTTGATTGAATTTAAAATTTTTTTGCAATTTAGATTATTTTAGATTATAATTAAATCGAATTGTAATTAAACTCAAATATATATAGGCTTCGAAGGACCACTATGTTGGCGACTGTGCCATAAAAAATGAGAAAAAAGTCTTTGGCAAGTTCCAATGTCCACGCACCATGCAAAACAACTGATCACTTCGATCTATAGAAAGTGCTGAGCAGGAACTTAACCGTGCACTTGAACAGCAGTACAAAAAAAAAAACGCTAGAGCAACCGTGAGAAAATAAACCACCGATTCTATCCACGTTATAAAATAGAGTTCTCTTTTAATGTTAAAACGTTTCTTTCTTATATACACATTGTCTAGTTAGTATATACAAAAAAATGAATTCATCGTATAAATTTTGACATTTGTTGTGGGGGCGTTGATGATGGGAAGGTACTCTAAACACGTTGAGCCTTCGTGTTTGATGACGTCACTGTAACTCGAACACTGGGGTAACTTCGAAGACATGAAAACGGAGAACAGGTTATTTAAAAGTTGCCAATTGATAAACTTTAGTCACAAATTAGCATTTTATTGGTTTTTGTACATTTTTACTTTTGTTAATGTCGATTTTTTCATAAAAAAAAAAAATTATGTGGATTCAGGACCCATAGTGTACTGAAGAGCCTCCAAGATGCCAATTGATAAACTATACCAGTCAGAACTTGAAAGAGAACTTACGTGTTATTGTTACAGTAGTGCGTAGATGAACTGAAATATAATACAGTGATAAAACAAACATTAAAAAAAAAAGATAGTGACTTTATTTAGTGCAAATAGATAGTGAACGTAAATTCATAATCTAAAATTGGTGATAGTGAATGATTGCAGAATGCCATAAGTGTAAAACGACTATCCGGGGCGAAACGGGCATTGCATGTGCAGGTGCTTACAAAAAAGTCTTTCACCCTACACCAAGATGTTCAGGATTAGATCAATATAGCAGTGGAGGCCTTAGGGAAGATAATATGGTAAGATTTATCTGCGACGAGTGCATGATGTACATACATACATAATGTGGATATGGTACTGAGAGAAATGCAAGAAGCTTTAAATGCCAATACGAACCAATTGAAATTTTATAAGGAGTTTGAAAATTCATTAAGAAAGAACGAAAGTGAAATCAAGAACCTACTAGAGGCAATCGAATCCAGGTACACAAAAAGAATAAATGAAATGAAAACTGCACAGGAAATATGCGAAAAAAGTATTAACGGAATTAAACGGAATTAAGAAACAGTAATGTTAGCATGCGCAATGAAATAAAAAAAATTACAGCAACAGCAAGTAAACAAATAACAACGGTGGACAAATTGACATTTGCCGATGTCACAAAAAAGAATTTCAACATGAGTGGTGAAAAAGTTCCTGAAATAAGAAAAGAGTTGCCACTTATCATCAAACCAAAACAAAAGCAACATTGGCATAAAACCAAAGAAGAGTTGAATGAAAAGTGGATCCCAAAAATTTAAAAATTACAAATATCGAAACTAGACCTAGCGGAATAATTTTAATTGAAAGTGAGACCACATCTGAAAGAAATAAAATAAAAAGTGATATAGAGGAACAAATGGGCGAAAAGTACGAAGTTAAAGTACTAAACAAAATTAACCCAAGAATTAAAATATACAAAATGAAGTTTATTAATAATGATTAAGAAATTATCGAAAAATTAAAGAAAGAAAATAAAGTTTTTGAAAATAAAGAGATTAAACTAATTATGTATTACGAAACAACAGTAAACAATTACAAATTCTATAATGCAATAATAGAAATTGACGAAGAATCATTTCCAAGACTCATTGAGGCAGGCAAAGCGAACATTGGTTGGGATTAATCTTCTGATGTGTTATAAATGCAACGGTTACAACCATAAAGCTGTGGAATGCAAGAATGAAGAAATATGCTTAAAGTGCCTAGAAAACCATAGGTGTAACGAATGTGTCAAAGAAACAGTAATGAAATGTATAAACTGTGTGAACATCAACAAAAGACTAAACCTTGGACTAGACGAAAATCACTCAACTTGTGATAAAAACTGTCCAGTATACTTAAGGAAACTAGGAGAGAAAAAGAAAAAAAATTTTTATTAGCAACCAAAGTCAATCACAATTCCATGCTTGAATATTCAAGTTCTAATCAACAATTTAGATGAACTGGAGACGTTATTAATAAATAAAAATTATGATATAATAATCGTAACAGAAACACATATTATCGATAATATATACGACCAAGAAATTCAATCAGTAAATTATAACATATCAAGGTACAACAGTATGTCAACGCGTACAGGTGGTGTTATAATTTACACAAAACCAGAAATTAATGTAAAGAATATTAAAACTTATGCCAACGGCATGAACTTTTGGTAGTTAATCGTGTCAATACAAATAACTACTCATGTCTGGTGGCAGGAGTTTATAGATCGCCTAGTTCACCTGAAGTAATGTTTTGTGACGAATTTGCAATGCTTATGGAAGAGATCTGTGGATCAAAAGTTGATTTATTAGTATTGGGTGATTTTAATGATGTTTGGTTTCAAACTAATGACACATATAGAAAGTGTCTCGATAAAATTATTAAGGATAATGCATGTGTACAAATTACGAAACAAGCAACAAGGATAACGCGAACAAGATCTTTGATTGATTACGTTATTACCAATAGTAAATACGTGCCAGCTACTACTATGAGTGAATTAAGGATAAGTGATCACCAATCTCTATTGGCAACTGTAAGCAATAAGGAAAAGGATGTAACATCTAAACAGTGTAAATGGGTAACTCAGATGGTTTATAATAAAAATACATTTTTTAATACATTGAAATATAGTAAAATAAAGTATATTCAGGGCAACATCAACATCAATCGTATGGGATATTTTTTTTTTGAAGGTATAAAAGAAACAATATCAATGTTTTTAAGAAAAAAGTGCGATATCGATAACCGGAAAGAGTGGTTCAATAGTTCTCATATAAGATTAAGAAAATAAAAAATTACAAAATACGGTACGGCAACGGTCACAAATACTGAGGAAGATTGGGCAGCTTACAGAAATGCAAGGAATAAATATAAGTTAGAACTCAAAAAATCAAAACATAAATTTTTAAAAAATAAAATCGAAAATTCTACAAACCAAATATCTATGTGGAAAAATCTAAAAAACTATGTACTCAAAAACCAAAAATCAAGTGATATTATCGACATTAAATTTCGGCAACCATAACTATAGTGATACAAAATTAATTGCTAACAAATTTAATAATTATTTTGTTGAAAGTGTCACAGAAATTATTAACTCAATTCAACATGTGCCTTTTTCTAATTATGTAAACGAAGTGAATGTAACCTTCCAATTTCAATCTGTTTCAGTTGAAGATATCCGACTAATCCTTAAAGAAATTAATAATAAAAAAGACTTATATTTCATGTGTACTCGAAGATACCTTGACAACTTCGAAATTATAGGACCTGCGTTACAAAACGAATCAATCACTCTATCGAATAAGGTATATTTCCTGACTCGTGGAAAAAGGCAGTCGTTACGCCAATTGAAAAAGTAGCTAACACACGTTTGTGCGAAGAATTTAGACCGGTCAACGCGATGCCCCTATTTGATAAAGTTTCACGAGTTGAAAAGAAGAGATATCAAGAAAAAAGATAGTGAATTGTGTTTTTTTTAGACTTCAAAAGAGCATTTGAAACAATCAATTGAAATATTTTATTGGAGAAACTCAAACGATACGGATAAAAATAAAGAGTAAAAGTGGTTTTCGTTATATCTCTCAAATAGAACTCAAATAGTAAGATTAAATGGAATCGAATCGGACCCAATTGAAGTAAATCTAGGTATACCACAAGGAACTGTGTTGGGTACACTACTGTTTATCATATACATAAACAACATGCAAGTGGTTTTACGAAACGCGAACCTAGCTCTTTTTGCCGACGATGCGGTGATATATGTGACTGAAAACAGCATAGAAGAAAATCAGAGATTTCTACAGAAAGATTTGGAACGGGTAAATATGTGGCTGAAACAAAACAAATTGAAACTTAACTTTGCCAAAACGAAGCAAATGCTGATCAACAACAGGCAAGATTATAATTTAAGAATATCAATTGACGGTGAGATCATTGAGCAAATTGATGAGATTAAATACTTAGGCGTTAAAATTGATAACAAACTTAATTTCGATAAACACGTAGATTATATTTATAAAAAAATTGCTAAAATAATTAGTAAGACTACGAAATGAAATATCTACTATAAGTGTAATAAATATTTTTAATGTGATAGTAAAACCCCATTTTGAGTATTGTTCCTCGATTTTCTTTTTGTATAATGATAATTTAATCCACAGAATGCAGTTGTTACAAAATAAGGCTATGAGAAGTATTTTAAAATGTAATAGATATGTGTCACAGTAATCACATCCAAGGAGGATGCATAGATCTATAAACTAAAAGGATACCGTATAGGCACACTATAATGAAGGTCAGCTAGCTTGTTTACCTCCTTCGAGTTGAGTTCAAACCCCTTCAAGATTTTCTCATAGCTATACTCCTTGACTGGCATCTTTCTGGCCTCACTAAACGTTAAATGCCTTAGCATAATGGATGAGCCAAAGGTAAGGGCATCCATGTCTTCCGTAGCTGTGGCGTACACTCTTCCGGCTTTGACTAGAGCTGCACACTGTGCTTCTGCTTCACATGGTGCGTCTACATATGGAATACCCATCAGTTTCAGCAACTCCTTCGCCTTGGCAGCATGCTCTTTGGTGACACGAACCAATCTGCGATTGAACTTGTCCATGTCAGCCTCATCTCCAACTTCGGTGGCTTTCTCCAAGGCCTTTTGACCTTCCTCGCGACGTTCGGCATGTTTTCCAACTCCCCTGACTTTAGATCTGGTGGTTTGCCATCAAACACATAAACTAAACCTCCTTTACAGCAAATGGTGCAACATCTGCGATTGGTTTTGATAAGCCTAGAATTCTCATGGTAATTTATAATCCCTACATATGAAATAACAAAATAATTTAGAAATTAATGACGATAAAAAAACCAGCATATTCTCTACAATATGCCACCAATAACAGCATACCCAGTGTTGCCAACGTCTCACTACTCGCTCAAAAAAACAGCCCTAAGCTGGAATATAACGCCCATATCTGGTCTGGTGCACCCAAGACCGTTCTGCACATTCTTGATAGGGTACAAAATCGCGCGTTAAAACTTATAGGTGATAGAGACATTGTGAATTCCATTCATTCACTAGAACATCGGAGAAATGTCTCCTGTCTCTCCCTGTTTTATCGTTTTTTTAATAAAAAATGCTCCATCGAAATAGCCAGCTGCATTCCTCCCCTTCAAAACTTCACCCGCAATACGCGACATGCTTCGAATGCACATCAGTTCACCCTAAAGCCTAACTTCGGTCGTACTGTTAAATATAGGGATTCGTTTATAAGCCGAACGACACGAATGTGGAATGATCTACCAAGCTCTGTATTTCCCCATCACTACAACCTTCAAACATTTAAAGCCAACGTGCATAGGCTTCTCCTCTGTTCCTCTTCTCCCTTTCCTTAAAAGCCCGTGCCCTGTAACAGTATAAAGGTATTCATATTCCTTTTGGCGCGCGCGAATTATAAAAAAAAAAAAAAAAAAAAAAAAACGACCACCCACAAATCTCGCTGTACATAACAAATTGACACGAATATCGCTTACGGATTTTAGTACTTAATTGAGTGCAGTTCAGCACAGAATGAGTTTTCAGGAGTTAAGACACACCAAATAGCTAAAGCAGCTATAAATGGCTAGAATTGGTATCACTGTCCATGTAATGATATAAAGAAACTGTGTCATTTTCACTTACGACTAAAAGGCAATATTTTGTACAAAAGAACCCAAATGTTTAATAATCTAGATTTAAATATTAAAGTGGAATTAATATATTAAAAAAAAAAAAAAAAAACAAATTCCACAGTAAACTCTAAATTATTTATATCTTTAAGTTGATGAATTGTTGATAAGAGTTTTTCTTACACTAATAAAAAACTAAAAACTAAAACTGACATTTTCCAAATAACCTGGGGTCGAATTACGACATCAGTTAACAAGTGAGTGAAATCTATACGGTATCGAGTGATCGAGTAACTTCAATGGGATGATCACATAAGAATGGTCTCGTATCGAGTGCGCTTTGAAAATTGTACTACTACAATTCTACTACATGAATTGAGATGGCTGATAAATGTTAAAGGTATTTATTTTTGTGTGAGGAGAAGTTTTTTATTTATCGTCTTCAATTAAAAATGGAAAATTTACTTTATTTTTCATCTTCTGATTTATGAGTGTATTGAACGAAGACGTTTAAGAGATAAAAGCGATCCCTTCTCTTTACAAGACTCAGCGTACCTATACAAAACTATAATTTTCTGAAAATATCTTTCAAAACATATACTTTTGCTTGCAGTTTTATTAAAAGATTCGGGGTAAATAAGAGTGCATTCTTATTTAAAATTTTAAGGGTGGCCGTGGTGTAGTGGTAACATCAACGCTTGTCACACTCTTGGTTTACGGTTCAAATCCTGATATCAACAATCATCTATTTATTTCGTCTGAAATAAATAAAAAAGTCGATCAATTGCGAAAGCCTAGTTAACTCTACTGCGAAGGCATAACACTGGCAGTAGGGTGGTCTTAATGCGACTTGGTCGTGATGATGACATCAGGTGGAGGGAAGAAAATACTGTGAATCATGAGCAACGACAAAAAGCAAAACAAACAAGCTCCCCAGTTATCTGGACGCCACCCTTGGAGTTTACTGAAACTTAATTCCACCTAAGTTTCAAACCCACTACACCAATTTTTCTTTCTCTCTCTCTCAATTTCCACGAACGGCCGTGCCCTGAAATAATTTAATGGTATTCATATCCCATTTGGTGAGCGCAAATTATAAAAAAAAAAATAATGGAGAAGATAAATTTTAGACGATGCACCTGTGAAAAAAACGCCACTAACAAAAGTAAAGATTTACAAAAACCAATAAAATGCTGATTTGTGACTAAAGTTTATCAATTGGTACCTTTTAAATAACCTTTTCTTCGTTTCCATGGATAGTCTTCGAAGTTACCCCAGAGTGAAGTTATGCAGAGGAAGCATTTTCGACGGCATGTCCAAGCGCATGCGGATCCCAATCAACCTCGGTGTATGCAACTGGGAGCTGCTGGAAATCGTACTGCCTGAAGAAGCTAGTTGGAAATGCTTTTCTTACATCCCGCTACATAGTTCGTTGAATAATGTCGTATTTGAGCAGTAAAATGAACCATTTCATTAAAGGGCCTTACTCTGTATTTCAATTCGGATGAGGATGATTAGTACTTAGCAATCCGAAAACCGAATTGTTATATTCGAGAATCGAAAACTTTTTGTTGCAGGCAAAACTCAATTTTTTTTTTTGGAAAATTGGCACTTTGAAAGTCACTCGATTTTCGGATATGTCATTCGTTACGTGTGTATAGCTTTTCAAATTTATACTTCTTTTTTTTAATCCGTTTTTATGTGATAATTCAGTAAACTTATTGCTAGACAAAAAACGCTCAAAACTACCTTATCTAACTTAACGATCTTATTCTAACTTACTGGCCCCGTGCGGGCACTCTAAGCTAAACCTAATACTTAGAACTATGTATTTCGACGCAGATTTATACTTTTTTCTTTTAAAAGTGTAAATTTTTTTTATGTAAAACGAGAACAGGTTATTTGGAAAATGTTAGTTCTAGTTTTTTAGGTTTTAGTTTTTTATTAGTTTAAGAAAAACTCTTATCAACAATTCATCAAATTAAATATATAAATAATTTAGAATTTGCTGTGCAATTTATTTTTTGAATATATTAATTCCACTTTAATATTTAAATCTAGAGTATTAAACATTTGAGTTGTACAAAATATTGCATTTTAGTCGCAAGTGAAAATGGCACAGTTGCTTTATGTCATTATATGGCCAGTAATACCAATTCTAGCCATTTATGGCTGCTTTAGCTATTTGGTGTGTCTTAACTCTTGAAAACTCATTCATACCATTACAACCTAGCTGAACTGCACTCAATTAAGTACTAATATTCGCAAGTGGCAACCGATATTCGTGTCAATTTGTTATGTACAGCGACATTTGTGTATGGTCGTTTTTTTGTTCATTATTTTTTTGAGCGCGTAGTGAGATGTAGCCTTAACCGACATTTCCTGTTGGCAACAATGGGCATGACATGTCTGTTATTGGCGGCATATTGTAAAGAATCCGCTGATTTTATGTTCGGTTTTTTTATCGTCGTTTATTTCTAAATTATTTTGTTATTTCATACATATATAAGGAAAATTACCATGGGATTTCTAGGCTTATTAAATATTACAACAATGGAAAAAAAAATTATAAATTTCAAAAATCCCGGAAATCAAAATCCTGGAAATTGAACATTGAAAAAAAAATACCGGAAATTTTTAAAATTTCCGTGATTTAAAGTTTTTTTTTACATTTTTTTGGTGGGCAGAAATTATTGAATATTCATAATAAACCCTCACACAGAGGGTAACCACACTGAAAAAATACTCAATTTTTTAAGTGCACTATATGAGAATCATGAAGAAGTACCCCTCATTCAAATTTATGAGAATCTGAAAGCATATGGTTTCAGATAACGATTTCTTGTTATTTGGGGAGGGGTAGTTTTATGTTAGGTAAATTTAGAGAGCGGAAAAAAAAGAAAATGTTCTTTTTAGAACTATTATTTGGTTCCGTTAGGTAATTAGGCATTTAGAACGGATTTTGATGACTGACACTTAAGAAATACCAAATTCCTTTGCGGTTGCTAATTAAAATCATTGTATAGAATTGTACTCAAGGAATGTGTTCATTCTATTGATAGTAATTTCTTATTTGATATTTGGGGATGTGTAGTTCTATGTTAAGTAAATTTAGAGAGCGAAAAAAAAGAAAATGTTCTTATTAGAACTATTATTTGGTTCTGTTAAGAGGTATTTAGAACGGATTTTGATGACTTGCGCTTTAGAAATACCGAATGCCTTTGCGGTTGCTAATTAAAATCATTATATTTTGATTGATTTTTGATTTTTTTGGAAATATGTTTCCAAAAACTATTATCTTCAAGCATGTGTTTTTAAAAAATGAAAAGTGCATATACAAATTTATATTTGCATGTGACGCCGAAGGTCGTCCGGCCTATGCTTCCAGATTCTCATGAATTTGAATGAGGGGGTACTTAAATTCATGAGAATCATGAAAAAGTTCCTTCTTCATGATTCTCATATAGTAACTTAACCAATTGAGTATTTTCATTTTTCAGTCTGGTTACCCTCGGTGTGAGGGTTGGTGAAGTGGATTTGGTAAGTGGGGTGGGTAAGTGGGGTGGGTAAGTGGGCTGGGTAAGTGGGGTGGGTAAGTGGGGTGGTAAGTTGGGTGGGTTTTCTCTAAGAGATTTTATTATGAATTTTCAATAATTTCTGCAAACTAAAAAAATGTAAAAAAAAAAATTTCCAAAAAATTTAATTTTTACACAAATAAATGGTTAACTAGTCGGGATTCTGTATTTCGGTTTCCGGGATTTTGATTTCCGGAATTCTGGTTTCCGTGATTTTGAGAACGGGATTTTTTAAACGGGATTTTGTGAGTCGGGATATCCGACACCGTTGTCTGGTGCCTCTAGGGATACCAGAAAGAATTGGCGAAAGTTCTCAATAGTTGGACCGCACGGACAGCCACTTGCGAGTCGGAGTGTAGTCAGATACCTGGGGCTCTGGTCAGACCAATATCTATATTTTAACAAACATATAGATGCTGCTCTGGCCAGAGCCAAAGGTGCTTTTGCCCTTACAAAGAGACTTTTTTATAGCAAGCAACTCGATGCAAGGGTAAAGGTAATCTTCTACATGGCCCTCATCCGGCCCATGCTCGTATATGGATGCCCCGTGTGGTTTAACGTGGGAGCAAGCTTGTTAGAAAAGATTCGGGTATTTGAGAGGGCTTGCCTTCATTTGTTCAGAACACCAGAGTCCCAGTACATAAAATTCTATCCCAATGAGGTCCTATACAACAGGGCTAACCTAATAAGAGTTGATAATTTCGTTATCAAGCTGATTCGAAGGCACATTGCAAGAGCAATGAGCTTGACGAACAACCTGATCTCCGGGGCTTATTACCCCAATTACAAGTATCACGAAAGAGTGCGCCTTAACGGCTTTGTTCCCCAAAGGCGTTCCTCTATTTTGATAAGAGGGTCTGATCCAGGACAGATTGGCAGTGCCGCTAATCTTCCACGTTGCTCGGACAGCTGTGGATAGGCGACTCAACTACGACAGAGACGTTGCACACGGCAGTGTGGAGCGTCTCCGGTTTAGTATACCGGTATCGGGTCGCGATGTAGAGGACGTACAACGTCAGTCATTTCTGTCATTTCTGGTGGCTAGCCGAAAGAGAGGAAACTCATTCGTCGTTTCCTCCTAATCCAGGGTAGCCTGTTTGATATTAAAAGTTGGCTGTTCATGCCCATGGCCGACTTACATAGTTTAGGTAGGGGAAGGTAATAATTGAAAAAAATAAAAATAAAAATATCCACAGCACTTGGATGAAAAAAAATAAAAAAAAACACAAAAACACAAAAAACACGAAAATAAAATAAAAAAAAAACGCACTCGATAAAAAAAAATAAAAAAAAAATTTAAAAAAAGCAAAAAAAAAAATTTACGTAGAAAAAACGTAAGGTAGAATAAGATAGGCTAATTTAGAATAAGGTAGTTTAAGATTTATTTTAAGGTAGATTGTAAGTTTTATATATAAGAACATTAAATAAAAAAAAGTTCATATACTAAGTTTTTTCATCCGATTAAACATTTTTCTTAGTAGTAATATCAATAGAATAATAAAATAAATAAATAAAGAATCTTAAGTTAGTTACGTCGAAAGACATGGTTTTAAGTATTAGGTTTAACTTAGAGCGCCCGCATAGGGCCAGTAAGTTAGAATAAGAATAGCTAAGTTAGTTAAGCTAGTTTTAAGCGTTTTTTGTCTAGCAATTAAGTTACAATGAATTTAATAAAAATGCATTAAAAATGAAAATGAAATAAGGGATAGTTATATTCACAGAGATCTAGGAATTGCTACCGTGAGGGATGAAGTAACAAACTTTGCTCATAAACTTCGTACTCGCCTTCATGATCATTGCAATAATGAAATAATCCATACTCTGGACGTGACAAACCTCGAGCGCCGGCTACAAAGAACAAGACCGTACGATCTGGCGCAGTAAGGGAAAACCGCATGTAATGACGGTATTAGTAGGTGCCTTCGCTGGAAGCTACCTACCTAACGCGATTAACACTACAGAAGCGTAAACTACTTGTTAAGGTAACTTAGTCGTAGTCACCATAAAACGAAAAAATTAAATGAACGAATTTCCTACTACTATGAGCACGAGCGGCCGGTTCTCATAGTGCCTCTCTGGGGGGTGAGGTTTAGCCCGTAGGCATATACTGGCCGACGCTTATGAATCATCAGGTCAGATATATGAATCGGGCATAACCAATGGTATGGGCCATTGGTATCTTTTGAAGATTCCTGCACCTCCAGGCGCAACCAAAAAAAAACAAAAAATTCTTTCCTTACAAGGTCTCTTTCTTCTCAAATCAGTTTATCTCATTTCAATTACTTAATTCACAAATCCAAACTAATTACTTCTTCTTGTTAACTCTCAACTTTCAATTTATCACAAAATTACAACTTCGCCTATTATCACTTTTCCAATCTCCTCTTCGTGCGGTTCAAAACCCAACTGCCCTGCCTCGATCGCCATCTGTCCTTATATAGTCGCATTTCTGATAGCCAGAAACTTCTAGCAAATTCTTCGACCACTGGAACAAGAAAATTCTGATGTAATAATTCCAAGATTACAGCTGCAGCCAATAATCTCTTGTGGTTATAATTCTCTCTTAATTCCGCGACGTCGTCTTAGACATAATCCGTCTCTTACCGTGGACACGAACCTCGAATAAAAAGACACTTCGGAATGTGTTGCCTACTTTTGGATCGTAGTTATTATGCTACATTATGTTACGATAACATAGATACCATTCGGAATGTTGGTGAATGGTATTGTTGTTTTCGTTGTGCGCGAGTTTCTATGCCGGGTAGTTGGTTAGGCATGAATGACAGTTGCGGTAACAAAGAGAAAAGTTTAGGCTCAGTGTTTAGCACTAAATTGCAGAATGAGAGTGCGATTCAAGATTGTTATTAATATGCAGGTATGAGTCTTATGAACCGAAATAAAACCACTTTTAATTAATTAAACGATTTGAATTATAGATAAACTTGAATTAATTAGCGCTTATATGAATCTGTGTTTAATTTGTTATATTTGACAGATAAAAAAAAAAAAAAATAAGAAAATTTGTAAATAAGGAATTTTGTTAATCTAGGCCACAAAATTGCTATTGATGCTTCCATGTCCTTGTACCAATTCCTTATCGCTGTTCGAAGTGAAGGTATGCCTTCGGGGAACGACACGATTTCCCGGATTCCAAAATCCCTGAAAAAAAAATTATAAATTTCAAAAATCCCGGAAATCAAAATCCTGGAAATTGAACATTGAAAAAAAAAATCCCGGAAATTTTTACAATTTCCGTGATTTTAAGTTTTTTTTTACATTTTTGTGGTGGGCAGAAATTATTGAATATTCATAATAAACCCTCACACAGAGGGTATCTACACTGAAAAATGAAAATACTCAATTGGTTAAGTGCACTATATTAGAATCATGAAGAAAGCACTTTTTCATGGTTCTCATGCATTTAAGTACCCCCTCATTCAAATTTATGAGAATCTGAAAGCATATCCTTTCAGATAACGATTTCTTGTTATTTGGGGATGGGTAGTTTTATGTTAGGTAAATTTAGAGAGCGGAAAAAAAAGAAAATGTTCTTTTTAGAACTATTATTTGGTTCCGTTAGGTATTTAGGCATTTAGAACGGATTTTGATGACTGACACTTAAGAAATACCAAATTCCTTTGCGGTTGCTAATTAAAATCATTGTATAGAATTGTACTCAAGGAATGTGTTCATTCTATTGATAGTAATTTCTTATTTGATATTTGGGGATGTGTAGTTCTATGTTAAGTAAATTTAGAGAGCGAAAAAAAAGAAAATGTTCTTTTTAGAACTATTATTTGGTTCTGTTAAGAGGTATTTAGAACGGATTTTGATGACTTGCGCTTTAGAAATACCGAATGCCTTTGCGGTTGCTAATTAAAATCATTATATTTTGATTGATTTTTGATGTTTTTGGAAATATGTTTCCAGAAACTATTATCTTCAAGCATGTGTTTTTAAAAAATGAAAAGTGCATATACAAATTTGTATTTGCATGTGACGCCGAAGGCCGCCGGCATATGCTTCCAGATTCTCATGAATTTGAATGAGGGGGTACTTAAATTCATGAGAATCATGAAAAAGTACCTTCTTAATGATTCTCATATAGTAACTTAACCAATTGAGTATTTTCATTTTTCAGTCTGGTTACCCTCGGTGTGAGGGTTGGTGAAGTGGATTTGGTAAATGGGGTGGGTAAGTGGGCTGGGTAAGTGGGCTGGGTAAGTGGGCTGGGTAAGTGGGGTGGTAAGTTGGGTGGGTTGGGTTCGCAAACGTTCTTTAAGAAGGATAAATTTTTCTCTAAGAGATTTTACTATGAATTTTCATTAATTTCTGCCCACTAAAAAAATGTAAAAAAAAAAAAAATTCAAAAAAAAAAAAAATTTCCAAAAAATTAAATTTTTACACAAATAATTGCTTAACTAGTCGGGATTCTGTATTTCGGTTTCCGGGATTTTGATTTCCGGAATTCTGGTTTCCGGGATTTTGAGAACGGGATTTTGTGAGTCGGGATATCGTGGCCAACCTATGCCTTGGAAACGTAAACTTTCGTAAATTTAAATCAAATTTTCTCTAGGTGTCCAATTAACTACGGTGGATGGTGAAACTACCTCCCATCTAATGGGAATGTTCTATAGAACAATTCGACTGGTAGACTGCTTGGGTGGCCGTGGTGTAGTGGTAACATCATAGCTTGTCATGCTATTGATTCACGGTTCGAATCCTGATGTAAAGAATCATCTATTTATTTCGCATGAAATAAATAAAAAAGTCGATCACTTGCGAAAGCTTAAGTCAACTCTACTGTGAAGGCATAACACTGGCAGTAGGGTGGTCATATGGCTAAAATGCAACTTGATTGTGATGATGACATCAGGAGGACGGAAAAAAATACTGTGAATCATAAGCAACGACAATAATAGCGAAAACAAACAAAATACTCCCCAGTTATCTGGACAGCCACCCTTGGAGTTTACACAAACTTAATACCACCTGAGTTTCAAACTACACCACTCTGTCTTTCTCTCTGTCTCTTCCCCTTTCCACAAAAACGCACGTGTTCTAAAAATTAGTATAAGGGTATTCATATCCCCTTTAACACGTGCAAATTATATAAAAAAAAAAAAAAAAAGAATGTCATTGAACCAATTTGATGGCAAACTAACAGATCTAAAGTCAGGTGAGTTGGCAAAACGTACCGAACGTCGTGAGGAAGCTCAAAAGGCCTTGGAGAAAGCCACCGAAGCTGGAGATGAGGCTGACATGGACAAGCTCAATCAAAGATTGTTTCGTGTCACCAAAGAGCACGCTATCGAGGCGAAGGAGTTGTTGAAACTGATGGGTATTCCATATGTAGACGCACCATGTGAAGCAGAAGCACAGTGTGCAGCACTAGTCAAAGCAGGGAAGTGTACGCCACAGCTACGGAAGACATGGATGTCCTTACCTTTGGCTCATCCATTATGCTAAGGCATTTAACGTTTAGTGAGGCCAGAAAGCAGTCAAAGAGTACAGCTATGAGAAAATTTTGAAGGGGTTTGAACTCAACTCGAAAGATTTACACAAATTAGCTGACCTTCATTATAGTGTGCCTATAAGGTATCCTTTTAGCACAGATAATAAATATACCCAGATGTCTCATTCATATGGAAAGTAGTGATATATGAAAATAAAATTCACTAGAAAAAAGCTTATTAAAAAGCTTAAACTTCTTACAAAAGGGAAAAAATCAGAATACAGGACATTTGTTTTTTCTGCTCACTTTTTGGTCCATCGTGTCACTCACGCATACCGTTGTTTACCTTCACTGTAAAAAAGAAACAACAAAAATATTTTGTGCGACTGCGGTCACGGAGTTCTGGTGCCGACACGTTGGCAAGATGGATATGGAATATAGATCGTATATATATATGTACAAATGGTTGGGCTATGTTGTGTGCTTGTTATTTTGTCTGTATGTATGTACCTTATCTTCAGCACTTGATTAAATAAATAAAAACTCTGTAAACTTTGTGGACATAAATTTGCTCTGAAAATGGGTATGAATATGAGTTTTGCATATTGCATTTTATATTTATGCTCTTATAATAACTGATCTCTGCTCTTGGCCTACTTAAGTGAAGGTGACTAATGTTCGAAATTATTATAAAAAAAACTAATTAACTTAACAAAATAATAATTTGAGGGTGGCAGTGGTGTAGTGGTAATATCAACACTTGTCAAATCCTGATCTCAACAATCATCTATTTATTTCGTCTGAAATAAATAAAAAAGTCGATCAATTGCGAAAGCTTAGTCAACTCTACTGCGAAGCCATAACACTGGCAGTAGGGTGGTCATATGGCTTAAATGCAACTTGATCGTGATGATGACATCAGGTGGAGGGAAAAAACTACTGTGAATCATGAGCAACGACAAAAAGCAAAACAAACAAGCTCCCCAGTTATCTGGACGCCACCCTTGGAGTTTACTGAGACTTAATACCACCTAAGTTTCAAACCCACTACACCAATCTTTCTTTCTCTCTCTCTTTCAATTTCTTCAAACGACCGTGCCCTGAAATAATTTAATGGTATTCATATCCCATTTGGCGCGCACAAATTATAAAAAAAAATAAAAAATTTATCACGCAATTAACTTAAATTAGATTAGTATTAATTTGCAGTTAAATCACCTTAACTGAAGTAGTTTCCAGGGGACAGGAACGAGGACGTAGCAGGATATCGACCCCCACCCTCCCAACCTCCCAATAATCACTACCAATTTATCTGTCGAGTTTACTTCTTAAGCGATCATTACATTTTGCAATTTTTTTATTTTTTTTCTGGAAATTCTACTTTTATTTAAATTCTTTTTAAGGACCCATTTACAATTTTTCCAGAGCAATACCACTATTAGGAAATTTATTAAATTAATTTTGTGGTCATAACATACATTGAACCAATTCGGAAAATGTATATTTGTTGCCTTTATACATTCTTTGATTATAATTTCTTTTAAGTTAGATGCAAAAGGCAGTTTTTGAAAGTATTCGGAAAATATTGTACATGAAGACGGCATACTTGAAAATATTTTTCCGACGCTCATAAGAGAACCGTATTTTAAGGCTTTTTATGTGTTCCCGAGACCCCTGTGCTAAAGCCTTTCCTTTTTTAGGAAATTTAAATAATTTTCCATCAGGCAATTCATTTTTTGGTTATAAATAGAACAGTGTGCAATTGCGCACTTCGTTCTTTTCCAGGACATTTTTTCTTTGGAGACAATTTTCTTATGACTTTTAATTTTTTAGTATATGCATGTACTATATATGTATGTTAGTAATTCACCTGAAAATCTAAATGATTGATATTCGAGCAAAATCTCTCAAACATTCTCTTCATATACAACACATACGCGTTTACAAAACTTCCATTTATGAAACGGTGGTATGGAAATCACACCGTCATGCATCTTCATGCCCCTTCCCACATACCCCTTTACACTTCATCACCTCGTTCGTTTGCATGTCACAACACACGATGAGAAAAAAAACTTTTCCCACACTAAAGAACGGAGTGAGGAAAAAGAAAAAGCTTTATTTGTGGTACTTATTCTGAAAGCTCTCTATCTGCCAGGACGATTTCTGCCAGGACAAAAATATGCTTCATTTTTTTATATGAGCGTGCGACATCTGGGTAGTTTATTATCTGTGCTTTTAGTTTATACATCTATAAAGCGAGTTTAGTTTATACATCTATAAGCGAGCCATACAGGGACATTGAATCCATTCTAGAAAACATTGATAGGAAAAGTATCAGATTTCAGGGAATTGGAACTATGAGATTGCCAGGCAATTATTTGTTACCCCAGAGGAGATTTATGTGAGGTTTTATGAAACCGACCTGTGTTTATCTTAGAACTCAACTTCCTCTTTCAGCTCAAATGGACAGAACCCGATGAGGAGGGTTTGGTGAAGTTTATTTGTGGTGACCGTCAGTTTAGTGAAGATCGAATCCGTATGAGTGCTAAAAAGATTCTCAAATCAAAAAATACTTTTCTGAAGCTAATTTTCCTGTGTATTTAAAGTCGCTTCCATCTTCTATTACACCAAAGCGGAAATCCGAAAAGGAATTAACAAGAAAGCCAAAACATCAACCCCACATGGAAGGAAACCAAAGTGAGCTGAAAGCTGTTGTCCCGTGGAATATATGTATGTTTAGAAATTGTATTTGTGTTAAGTTTTAAGAATAAGATATTTTGGATTTCTTACATATTATTTGGCATGACTCATGACCGAGTCATTTAATCGTCGGGTCTTGGCTTTTTGGGCCTCATTAACACCTTGGTACAATTTATAGAGTTCTCGGTTGTATCCTATCCATTCACCCTCTTTCCTTAAAGGCCAAACGTTCGAAGAAGTACTTTTTTCTGTCTAAAGATGTATCAAATCTGCTCAGCTTTTCTGCTTGTGGTTCACCAATCTAAAATCTAAGGAGTTTTTACCAAGTTACCAGACCAGTAGCGGTTTTCTAGGGTCGGTCGTCATCAAATCTCCATAATTTCTGGAGTCAACACTTGCATATTTCTTTCATTAAGAAAGTTTAAAGTTGCTATAATAATTTGGCAGTCAATGTGAATTTCTATCAACTATTAGAGGCTCTTCAGTACACAAATTTCAAGTGAACTATGGCCCTCTAATCCACATAATTTTTTATTTTATTTTTTTATTTCATACATCTTTCACAATAGACTTATAGTCTTTAAGCGCAAAAGTTAAATTTAAGTTGTACAATTCAATAACTAATAGCCAATTCAAAAATCAATTCATTCAAATAATAAAAAAATAATTATTTTAAATAATTAAATCAATTTTTATTTTTTATGAATTTTCAACCAAATATCTGAACAAAACAGCCTCAAAACGTTTAGTGTCACTGAGTTTCCTTATATCTAGGGGCAAGGAGTTATACTACTTGATGACATAAACGAAAAACTGCCGTTCTGAAGTCGTGCATATACATACAAGTCCTGGGTTGTATTATTATGAAGGAGCGTTTGGACACTGGCAACTTTATTTTTCCATATAGATAGTACATCTCTCTGGTTCTTAGTAAGTTATTTAATATTTTAAGTGCAAAGTATTTTCTAAATGTGTGTAGGTCACGTCCTAAAATATTTTTTGAGAAGTTCGATACGTGATCAAAGCCCTTAAGTTTATAAACGTATCTGACAACGTTATTAAAAGCAACAGTAAGTCTTTTTTTCGTTTCGTAGCTCAGGTCGTAAAAAATTTCACATCTGTAAGATATAATTGGCATAATTATGCTTTTTGCTAAGTTTGTTTTAATGTGTAGTGGTGTGAACTGATAACGATAAACATCGCAGACAGCAGCCAGGAACTACCGCAGTAATTATTAATTGGATGTGGTAGTTCTAATTCAGAGTCGAATCAAACCAGATACCTAAATTTTTAACTTTATCGACATATTCGAGTTTTGTGTTCCCCAAAAATGGGGGTGTAAAATAACTGACTTCAAGCACTTAGATTTTCTAGGGTTTATTTGAAGATAATTAGTACCGGACCATTGCAGAATATTTCCAAGGTCAGACACCGACTAACCTCCAAGCCGGCAAGATCAAATTCTCTCTGATTGTGCTTCGCTAATTTGTTCGTTGGTGTGTACTCCCGCTATTTTCATAGCTTACTCCCGGTTCATTTTCGTTTTCTCTCCCGTTAGTGAGTGAAACATTCAAAGTAGAGAGTGTCACAAAACATTTACTATTGCCAATAGACCTAGTGCTTTTACGGGCAATCGATTTAGCGGGCTCGAGCCAGACTCGTCTATCGAACCCAAAATCAAAGAAAGAAAAAAAAACAATTTCTCCCGCTATCGAAGTAAGCAATGTTCTCCCAACCCAGAGCATTTCAAATAACCCGAAATTCATCGTCATCTCTCCATCAGATGTAGGTAAGCCTTTGTCGTCTTTTACCGTCTTCTTACTAAAAAAAGCAATCGACAATATAAGCACTGCTAACGAGTACATTACTCAACTGCGGGACGGCAATCTTCTAATTCTCGTAAAATCCCAGAAAGTCGCAGATCTCTTCATTTCAAAAAAAAAAAAAACTCTATCCAACCTCTGTTCAATCTCCGTAACCCTCCACACAAATTTAAATTCGTCGAAAGGCACAGTATATGTGCCATTTTTGATAAACGTACCTGAAAGCGAAATTATGCACGAAATGCAATCCCAGGGAGTCACGGAAGTGTTCAAGTTCAAGAAATTCGCAGACGGCAGCGAACGTGCCACTGGTCTTGTTCTCTTAACTTTCGATCTCTTCCGCTCCCCTAGCACCGTCAGAATAGGATGGTACAATGCAAAAGTCGAAGACTACTTCCCCAATCCCATGCGTTGTAAACGCATAAATAAAAACTATAAATAAATGTAGCATGGCAGAAGCGAAACAAATATACAGAGAACAGAATCCAATTGCCTCATCCACGTTTACATACTCCACCATTGCGAAAAATGCCACGCAAGCACAGCCACAAAATCACGTATCCAGTGCACCCAACATTACTGCCATTCCCTCCCCACCAGCAACCAAAAATAAAAATGCTACGGTATCAGAACCAACCAATGTTTCAAACAATAACACCAAAATTCAGCACAATACTTCCGAATCCAACAACAATCACTCTTCCAACACGTTGTCAAACTCACACAACCCAACCAATTCAATAACAATCGAACAAAAAAACACAACTACCCATACCAATTCCGAACATAACAATAAAACACCATCCAACCCACGATCTAACACCACAAACCAACCAACAATTTCTAAGTTTCACACACAACACATTACAAACGTCCCAGAACTGCATGACAGTCAACCTACTCCAATTATCTTAAACTCATTCTATACTCTTAATACAGCTGATGCAAACTATACCAATACAAAAAATCAGCACTTATTAAACTCTCCAAGTAAACATATTAACTATTTCACTTCACCAACCCCATCTACAGCTACTCAATCTCTCAACAATTCCAATAACTATTACGTAACGGATGATGATGAAGCAATTGATAACAATATCGGCACCCAAGAATACGACTCTGCCGTCCGAAGGCTGAATCGCCCGGGTTCCATTCTGAACTCTGGTGCTTCAGCTTTGGGACGGCAGAGTCACAACCTCCGCCCTTCTAACTCTTCCACCAATGACTTTGCACAATATAACCCTGATTATACTGTCCCAAAGTCCACGCTATTGACTACATCAATATCAAAGGTTCTCCAATGGAATCTCAAAGGTTATTCCAATAATCTTCACGAGCTCCAACTATTAATAAAGGAACATAATCCCTCAATCATATCTCTGCATCGAGCAGCAATAAACGTTGCGACTGAACCAAGCACGATACCCTATCCCCCATCGAAAAAAAGACTTTGTTAAACTAGTCAACGCTCATTACAAGTACAAAAGGAAAGAAACATGGAACCAATACACCCACTACTACACTACTATCAACCCGAGAGCTGACCTGGTATCATATCCAAAATCTACAACATCTAACATGAACAAATGCTTCCTTAGGCTTCGCCTTGGACATACCCAAATAACGCACAGGCATCTTTTAAACAAGGACAACCCTCCAACCTGCCATCTCTGTCAATCAAGTCTCACCCTAACAACAAAACATCTTACTTCCGACTGCAACAAAACCTTTTTAACCTGTTATTAGTTCCTTCAGAACAAAATATTAAAAACGTTTACAAACTACTAGTTAAAGTCAACTTAGAAAATAACATTTAATGTACTTCTCGGGAACACTTATCCTGGGGGGCGACCGGAAGTGGAAAGTATTACGAGCAATGGAGCATTGTAGTTCTGGCCACTTCCGACCGCCCCCCAAGTTAATACAACCAAATTATTTATTATACTTAAATACCTCTTTATATAACACAACTGTAAGCCTTGGCAGCTAGTGCCGTATCCTTTAGAATTAATCTGTATATTTATTGTACTGTTTAATATAATAATAAATAAATAAATATTTTCAAGGTCTCTGTTTAACCTATAAGCTCCATCTTCTATCATTCCAAGTTTACAGCTAAGATAAATTTGGACGTCATCCGTGGAAGATCATTTATAAAAATTGAGAATAAAAGCGGGCCCAATATAGAGCCTTGGGGTACCCCCGACGACAACTCGATGAAGCCTGATTTACTTCTCCCTACAACAACAGCTTGTCTCCTTCCAATAAGGTGGGAGAACTTCAAG
This sequence comes from Pocota personata, assembly GCA_963082735.1. NCBI lineage: Eukaryota > Metazoa > Arthropoda > Insecta > Diptera > Syrphidae > Pocota > Pocota personata. The sequence goes on from OY720432.1 coordinate 24,816,093, forward strand.
TCAGCTGCCATTTGAGAAAAACGAAACTAACTATTTAGTTTGGAAACAAGTACCCTATGGTTTACCATGTCAAAGGCCTTCGAGAAATCATGGTTACAGTCCATGGCGCATCTAATATCATCCGTGACTTTAAGAACAGCTGAAACACAACTATGGTTTGCTCTAAAACCTGACTGAAGCCCACTCAGAAGATTTTTATTTTTAATAAAACTCGATATTTGTTATTGCAAAAGTTTTTCCAAAATCTTAGATAGATATGATAGTATTGATATTGGCCTAAATTCAGATGAGGATGAGCAAGTAGCAGGTTTTTTTTTACAATGGGTGTAACTTTGGCAACCTTCCACGCCATTGGGAAAGAGCTAGTTAAAATGATTGTGTTATACATATGTATGTGTAAGAGTTGGAAGTATGTGGGGCAGCATTATTTTAATGTATGTTATCAAGACCCACCGCTTTAGACTCTATCTTAAGTATAGCCCTTACAACATCAGTCTTATCTATTCTATAGAAGTGAAAACTTTCTTCATTATATGAGTTTGTGGTAATTTCAGCTGAGCTTGGAACTATGAGATTAATCGAGGCGCATTGAACTTTTGCAAATTTATTATTAAGGAAGTCTGGATTTACATCTTCATCACAATGTTGCTTTTGACGCACAACACCTAGCTCCCGAATGTTTCTCCACAGAGTTTTCGTGGGTATTCAGAGAGCACACGAGATTTGGCATCTCTTATTTTAAAACTGACCTTATTTCTCAGCATGCGAAAAAGTTCATAGAATTTGGTGAGTCTGTACCGTTTCCAGCGTTTGTACGCCAGATCTCTTTGTTCCATGAGTTCTTGAATATCAATTGAAAACCATGAACTTGTATTATTTCGCATACATTTTGTTTTGAGTGGTACATGTGTGTTAAACAGATGGTTGATAGCATCTTGCAGAAAATTAACTTGATCATCAGCGGATGTCGTAAAGTAGATTTGTTCTAGATCCCTCTGTGTCGAGCAAGTTGCAGTTATAGTCACCACACATGATTATTTTTTAATAGGAAGTAAAAACGTTTTCAAGTGTTGAAAAGACACGCGATATGTCAATATTTGTGTTAGGCCTGTAAACAACGCTAAGCAAACATTTATTTAGACTATTGAGCATTTTAATAAAACAAAAATTGATCGAAGACGCAGCATCTGCCCAAGCAACAGGTTTAAAATGAATACAACTACGCACGTAAATTGCTGTTCCACCACCAATTCGGTCAGATCTATCAGCGCGAAACAATTTGTAGCCATCCAAGCCATATACAATATCAGAAATTTCAAGTTGAAACCAAATCTCCGAAATACATATAACGTCCACGCTTGACTCTATGAACAGGAATCTAAACTCATCCATATTTGGATACAGACTTTGTGCGTTAATGTGACAAACCCGAAGGCCACTATACAGTTTACACAGCACATCTATCATAACACGCGTATTCACGCTCATGTCACTACGAAACAAGATACACAAGAAATGAAGACGACATGGCTGATGAATACAGAAAATGAAATGAAAGTAAAAAGAAAATAAGAAAAGATAATATTTGAAATTTAATAATGATAAATCGGATAAATCAGCTTACAGTTGATCATCATGTGGACATCGTATTTTCGATAATTGAATTCAAACTTTCATGGCGTTAATTAAAAGCCCTTTTTCTGCTGCACTGATTCGTACATGAACTCTCCCCGCATGGGTGAAAACACTCAAAAGCTTACCATGTCGCTTTAATAGGAGAGCTTTCCATAGAATCATGTGGTTGGATGATGGCAGCCCGACGGCACGCAAACAAAGAGTTTTGTTTTTATTTGTTTTCCATCGACGACGAATCGATTCCAGCAGTAAATTTTTGTCGGTGGTTGATTTGAATTTCACTACGATTGTAGTATCAACAGAAGTAGCAGTTGGTCGAGTGCGGAAAATGCCTTGCAGGACAGGTGCTTGGGTGCAGTCTAAGGAGTGACATAATTTGATAAACAAATCATGCAGGTCCTCGGTCTCTTTTTTTGGTATTCCGCGGATGATAGCATCTGTTGATATTTTTTCACGTTCGAGTTCGTCAATTCTTTGGTAAAGTAATGGGCATAGCAGCAGGTGATTCTGATCTAAATTCGACCTGTTGGACTCGGTGTGACAGATCTGCAACGGTTTTAGTGACCTCCTCAAAACGTCTAAAATCGCTCTCGGTTTTCTCAAGTTGCAAGGCCAGCTTGATGTATTGTTCCAGAATCAACTTTTTCAATTCTGTGTGCTGCTTATTCATACATAATGTAATATGCGAGCTACGGCTCGAGTAGATAAAACGTTATTCTGTGAGATTATTTCTTTATTTTCTAGTCTATAGAACAATTCAAGTTCACACTATACTGTTCTTCGCAAATTCTTTCCTTACAAGGTCTCTTTCTTCTCAAATCAGTTTATCTCATTTCAATTACTTAATTCACAAATCAAAACTAATTACTTCTTCTTGTAAACTCTCAAATTTCAATTTATCACAAAATTACAACTTCGGTTCAAAACCCAACTGCCCAGCCTCGATCGCCATCTGTCCTTATCTAGTCGCATTTCTGATACCCAGAAACTTCTAGCAAATTCTTCGACCACTGGAACAAGAAAATTCTGATGTAAGAATTCCAAGATGACAGCTGCAGCCAATAATCTCTTGTGGTTATAATTCTCTCTTAATTCCGCGACGTTGTCTTAGACATAATCCGTCTCTTACCGTGAACACGAACCTCGAATGAAAAAACTCTTCGGAATGTGTTGCCTACTTTTGGAGCGTAGTTATTATGCTACATTATGTTACACTGCCCCCCTCTTAGACTTATTCGTCCCGAACAAGTGCGTCCTCACCTCGGCCATTGTATCGACTCAGTCGGTCCACATGAACCACTTTCATTTTGGCCCTTGGTATTCGCTAGATGCGGTAGACAACATCGTTGATGCGGGTTACTATTCTGTAGGGACCCTCCCAGTTCTGCTGATTTCCCCTTTTGGCGATGGGGATTATACAGCCACACTAGATCTCCTTCCTGGAATTCAAACGTTGTTGCCTTGGCATCATACCTGGTTTTCATGCGGTCGCTCGTTATCTTAATCTGGCTTCTGGTCCTTTGGTGTATGTCCCTAAGCCTTTCCCTAAGGTCCACCACGTACTCTTCTTCATTTCTGGGCTCATTGGTAGGAGATCCAAATTTCACCTCACTGGGTAAACGAGCTATTCCACCAAACAAGATTTCGAATGGCGTATGTCGAGTAGAGCTATGCAGGGCACTTCTATAGGCCATCAAAAACAAGGGAATCAATCCCGTTGGTAGTCACCTACGACCTTCGAGAGATGTTCGTGCTATTGAAACGCTCCACCATACCGTCCGACTGTGGATGAAGCGGGGTTGTCTGTGTCTTTTTGATTCCGAGTAGTTGACACATCTCTTGGAAGATTCTTGACTCGAAGCTCCGCCCTTGGTCAGAATGCAATTCCAAGGGCACACCGAATCTGCTCACCCAATTGTAGACGATCTGCTCCGCCACGGTTCTGGCTTCCTGGTTAGGGATCGGAAACGCTTCCGGCGACGTACTGAAGTAGTCCATTACTACAAATATATAAATATTACCATTGTCGGTTTCCGGAAAGGACCCTGCGATGTCAATGGCGATTCGTTCGAAAGGTGCTCCCACGTTGTATTGGTGCATCTTACCTCGAGTTTTGATTCTCGGACCCTTGCTAGCTGCACACACGTCGCATTTTCTGCACCAGTCTTCGACATCTTCCTTCGCTTTTAACCAATAAAAACTTTCTCGTACCTTTTCTAGCGTCTTATTCACTCCCAAGGGGCCTCCGGACACTCCGTCATGCATTTCCTGTAACACCTCCTTGACCCTTGTCCGCGGCACGACAAGCTGCATTACAAAAGACTTTCCGTCGGAGGATTCCCATTTTCTTCTCAGAACACCTTCTTGGACATGAAGGGAGTCGCACTGCGCAAAATATGCCTTTAAGGTGGCTTCTGTGAGAGATGTTCTGATGATCCGGTTTCTCCATGTTCTCCTTCCATGCCAGAATCGGCTCGATATCCGGGTCTTCCTTCTGAGCGTTCCGGATCTCATCTACGCTCCAGCTGGCGATAGGTTCGGCTCTCATTCTTTGGATGGAAACCAGCTCCCATTCTTCCTGACGCGCACAATGTTTACAATCCGTTCTGCATGGTCTCCGGGACAGTGCATCCGCATTAAAGTGAAGTTTTCCTTTACGATGCTGAATTTCAGCCTTTCGATCCATCTTGCGACCTGACCCTCAGGTCTCTTGAACTGTAATAGCCATTTTAAGGCTGCATGGTCTGTGCGAAGAACGAACTTCCTCCCATAGAGGTATTTGTGAAAATGCTTCGTAGCCAAAATCAAAGCTAGAAGTTCCCGCCTTGTCACGCAGTAGTTCCTTTCTGGCTTAGAGAGTACCTTGCTGAAGTACGCAACCACCTTCTCTTGGCCATCATGCACCTGGGAGAGTACGGCTCCTACCCCGACATTACTAGCATCTGCATCCACAATGAACGTTTCCCCGGGAGTGGGGTAAGCTAGTATCGGGGCATCGCATAGCCGTTGTTTAAGTGCCTTGAAGCTCTTCTCGCACTCAATTGACCATTTGAATTTTTTTCCCTTTTCCGTCAACTGGTGCAGGCTTTTTGCGATCCCGGCAAAATCCTTCACGAACTGTCTGTAGTAGGTGGCTAGGCCCAGGAAGCTCCTTAGTTGGTGTTTATCTCTGGGACTGGCCAGTTTTCCACCGCTTCGACCTTCTCTGGATCGGTTCTCACTCCTTTCGCTGAAATTATGTGTCCCAGGTACTTGACTTCCGCTCTAAACAGGGCGCACTTCTTGGGGTTGACCTTCAGGTGGGCACTTCGAAGCCTTTGAAACACATCCCTTAGATTGTCTCGGTGTTGCGCAAACATTTTTCCCATGACGATGACATCATCCAAGTACACCAAACAGGTTTTCCATGTTAACCCTTGCAGGACACATTCCATCCATCGCTCGAAAGTCGCCGGAGCATTGCACAGCCCGAATGGCATTACCGTGAATTGCCATAGCCCGTTTCCTGCGGCGAAGGCAGTTTTCTCCCGGTCTTCTGGATGGATCTGTACCTGCCAGTAGCCACTCTTCAAGTCGAGAGTGGAAAACCATTGGGCTCCTGATAGTGTGTCCAGCGTGTCGTCAATCCGTGGCAGAGGATAGCTGTCTTTTTTGGTGACGTAATTGAGCTGCCGATAGTCCACGCAGAACCGAGTGTTGCCATCTTTCTTCTTAACCAGTACAACCGGTGATGCCCACAGACTTTTGGAACTTTCAAACAGACCTTCTTTCTGCTTTGCCAATGGAAGGCGCCTAGCAGGCTGACGAATTGGCCTAGTATCACCAGTGTCTATTCGATGTTGTACCAGGTGTGTTCGGCCGTATTCTCCGTCCTGTGAGGCAAATACATCAGCGTACTCATTGATAAGATTCTCTGCCATAGTTCGCTGCTCCTGATTCAGCTCACTGGACTGGAGAATCGTATCTCTCGTTTCCGCTGTCCAAGGTGATGGGAGAGGTTTTAGAGCATCACGTTCAGATATTGTTGCGACGGCGGTAATCGGCGTGCATTTTCCAGTCACCTCCCCTCGCCTTAGTTTGACAGTGTGTGGCCTCGCATTCAAAACTCTCACAGGAACCATGGTGTTCTTTGGTTCGACTAACGTCTTTCCCACTATGTAGTTTTGAGAATGCTTCTCTGGGTCTGGTTCTACTATGTAGAATCGGTGGCTCCCAAGATCACCTTCCAGCTTCGTCCAAATGATTGTCTCTGAAGACGGCGGCAAAACTTCGTCTTTGCTGATGACTGTCCTGAGAGTTACGGCATTCTCGTTTCCGTACACCATCGGAATCTCCACATTTCGATACCTCAGTACTTGCATCCCGATGTCCAAGATTACTTCATTTGCTTTCATGAAGTCTATTCCGATGATGCACTCGTCGCATATATCTGCCACCAGAAACGCATGGGAGAACGTCAGTCCCGCCAGAGTAATCGTAAGACGAACTTCTCCAAACACCTTCGCCATTTCCCCTGTTGCAGTCTTCAGGCAGTAGCTGTTGGTGTTGTGCAGCCAGAAGCTTCTGACGATAACTCTTCTTACAATGGAGGCGGTGGCACCTGTGTCGATGGTGGCTACGCACTTCTTCTTGTTGATAAGTGCCTCCACTGTCAGGCTCTTGTTACCCCGTTTGGTTTACGAAACTTGAATGGTGGTCCTGGGGGCCTCGATTCCAGTAACCAACTTCTGTCCCGCGAAGTTGGTCCTTACGCATTTCCCGACTGCTGGTTTTGGGAAGTCTGACTGACAGGATGGATGTTATCACCGCCAGATGCTTCCTCTCTGCTTCTCCTACTTCCGCAATGTGGCAATTTCCTCGTCTAGGTGCACTTCTGCACTGCCGTTGTAGGTGTCCGGTTTGGTTGCAATTCCAGCAACGAATTTGACTTCCGTGAGCTTTTTCTTTATCCATGACGGCTGTTCTCTGGCATGAGCATTCCACGACGGACATTTCCCTGACACGGTGTATTCCCTGGTATGCTTGGTCCGCAGCCTTCATTGACAAAGCGAATACCAATGCCTCGGGGAGTGTTCGCTTTTCAGCCATCCTTACAGCCATTTGCAGTTGTCTGTCTTCTATGGCCTGAATAAAAGCTTCCACCGTCATTTCATTGATAAGCTCCTCACCGGCTTTAGGGTGTGAAAGATGGGGTAGTCGCTCTATATCCGCTTGCAACTGTTGGAGCGTTTCTCCCCTTTTCTGGACTCGACTACGCAGCTGAACCCTGTACACCTGCTGCATGTGTTCATCCCCAAACCGCATCTCGATAGCCTGAACAGAGAGTCGTAGTTCTGCTGTTTATCTTCCGGGATGTCTGCAAGAGCTCCGCAGCTGGACCCCTCAGTACAAGCGTGAGTGCAATAGACTTCTCTTCATCGTCCCAGCTATTGGTCATTGCCTCTTATAAATTGGCCATGATGTTTGACCATCGAAGATAGGAGGCTGCATCTCCTTTCTTCTCAGACCGTCAGTGGAATATTCCCGTGCTTTCTGTCTCTTCACGTTGCTGAGTTCCTTAGCAAGACTTTCGACTTGCTTTCCTGCTCTCTCGAATTGCGTATCTAGTTTTTCAAACTGAGTCTCTATCTTCCCGAACTGAGTTTCATGTTTCTCAAAGTTTTCATCGAATCTAGTTTCGACTTTTTCGAGTTGCGTCTCGACCTTCTCGATTTTCTCTTCGATCGCTTCGAATTTGGATTCCAAGTTCTTGTTTTGCTCATCAAGTTTGCTTTCCAGAGCATCTAGAGAATTCTTTTGTTCGTCCAGCTTAAGTTCTAGAGAGTTCTTTTGGTCGTCTATTGCTTTCTTTTGGTCATCGAGCTTAAGTTCCAGAGACTTCTTTTGGTCTTCTATTGCTTTCCTTTGTTCGTCCATGACTGACTTAAGTTGCAGGAGCAGACTTGTTATACCCGGGTCGGCTACTGTAGTTGCTGATTCCTCTTTCACGTCAAACTCTACGTCATGCGGATTTTCACGTTCCTGCTTTATTGCTTCTTCCAGACGAATCAGTGGGACATCTTTTCCCCCAGTTGTGTCGAGATTAGATTCCACTTACTGAGTTCTGCCTTTAGTTAATTTATAGTTAGTTTTCCCAATTTGCGACCCATTTTGCGCAACTAATTAACTCAACACAGAAAGGTTTTTTTTTTTTTTTTTATTGTGCAATTTCACAACACGGAAATAGTTATTCACAGAATAAGTTTTATCCCACTTCTGACACCAATGTAATATGCGAGCTACGGCTCGAGTAGATAAAACGTTATTCTGTGAGATTATTTCTTTATTTTCTAGTCTATGCAAAAGAAGACGTTATGGAAGACGTGAAAAGCCAAGGCTTGAAAATTATTGACGCCGTGAATATTATCAAGAAGGAAAGGCAACGTACGGAAGGAGACAAAGATAATGTCATCAAACGCGGTCTCCCACTTTTTATGCTTACCTTTGATAGGAAACCATTCTAAACATCAAGGTAAAAGTCGAGCACATGCGTAAGGGCAAGGGATCGATACGTCAGTGTAAGCGATGCCACGGCTTTAATCATACGCAGGCATACTGCCAGAAAGAACCACGGTGCGTAAAATGTGCCGGTACACATCTCTCGGAAGAGTGCAACATAACCAAGCAGGTCCCAGCGGTCTGCGCGAATTGCATGGGAAACCACCCAGCGAACTATCGAGGTTGCGAAATCGCCAAAAAACTTCAAAAAAGACGCGATACTCTAAAAAAGACCGCTACACCCGGAACCAAACTTAAAAGATCCTATAATCGGTAAGCCTAAGACCGTTAAGCCAGTCAAAAGGGCGAGACCGATAAAGGAAAATATAAAAATTGCACAAGAGAACGTCGCTGGTCCAAGTCCAACGGAAAAACTGCCACTGGCTGGAAGTACGAAATCGTACGCGCAAATCGCATCAGGGTCAGCCACAAAAGATCCGGTCTGCCAAATACTAACTGTGATATTGGAAAAACTTGAGGAGCAAACCAAGGTTAATCAAGTTATTTTCGACAAATTGAGCAAGCTCGAGTTCAAGCCTCGCAAGACAAACAACAAAACATGAATATGAAACAGGTGCTAAAGATACTAACGTGGAATTCAAACGGCATTCTGGCAAAAATAGACGAATTTGAAATCTTTTTAAGGAAAAACAATATTGATATATGCTTGATATCGGAAACCCACTTTAAAAAAGGACCCAGAATAAAAGGCTACAGTGATTATCACGCGCATCATCCTTCGGAAGATGCGAGAGGCGGTTCCTCTATGTACATTAAAGAATACATTAAGCACTCCGAAAACATAAAAGTAGAACTGGATTCTATGCAAATAAGCTCAGTTTCCGTAAAAATAAATCATTTAGACTACCAGATCGGATCGTGTTACTTCCCTCCGGGATATAGGCTGGTGGACGACGACCTCGTTCGCCTCTTTGACTCACTCGGGGGAAATTTTATCATCGGTGGTGACTTTAACGCGAAACGTTAGGCAGATTATTGTACAAAGCCAGTATGAAAGGTGGTTTGGAATTTTTTTCGACGGGAAAGCCAACGTATTGGCCAACTGACAATAATAAAATCCCTGACCTCGTCGACTTCTTTATCGCAAAAGCACTAACTAAAAATCTAACGGAAGTAGAAGAATGTTATGATTTATGCTCAGACCACTCAGCAGTCACTCTGAAAATCGGTGGAAGTCTAGCAAAAAAAGAAGGACCGCCTAAGGTAACTAGTAACAAAACAAACTGGGACGTTTTCAGAAAAGACTGCAAGGAAAATATTGCTCTAAATGTGCCGCTAAAGACACCACTTGAAATAGAAGATGAAATTGACAAGCTCCTGGAAGCCATTCAGTGCGCAGCATGGAAAAATAGCCCTTTTCGAAAAACAGCAACACGGAACAGCAAAGTCAAATACCAGCCTGATATCGAAGACCTCATACGAGAAAAGAGAAGAGCGCCACCGCATAAAACTTATCTTAACCACCTTTGCAACAAGCTAAAAAATGTGCTGCAGGACTTAAGAAATCGCGAGACTTCTACTTACCTCGAGAGCTTGACCGCTGATAAGTGTTCAAACTACTCTCTATGAAAAGCCTTGAAGTCCATAAGGAAACCCGTAATGCACTCGCCAAAAATAAGAAAAGCTAACGGCGAATGGGCAAAAGGAGAAAAAGAGAAAGCGGAATTATTTGCCGAACATTTAGAGGAAACGTTCAAGCCATTCGATGGACAACCATTGATCGAAGATCCGAATGCAAATACGGCACCCGACAACTTTAAATTAAAAACTGTATCCCTGTCCGAACTTCGAATGACAATAAGAAAACTGAAAAATAACAAGGCTCCAGGATATGATTTAATCACTGGCGAAGTTTTGAAGGAGCTACCGAAAAAAGCGTTAGTTAAGTTACTCTACATTATAAATGCTTCATTGAAACTTCTATATGTTCCAAGGCAATGGAAAGTCGCCGAAGTAATAATGGTTCCGAAACCGGGGAAATGTGCAAACGACAAGAAATCATATAGACCCATTTCGCTTCTGCCGATAATATCTAAAGTCTTTGAGAAACTTCTGCTAAAAAGATTGCACCCAGTAATTGAAGAAAGGCGATGGATCCCGGATCATCAATTCGGGTTTCGGGTTAAACATTCCACAATCGATCAGGTGTATCGAATTACAAATGAAATTGAAAAAGCTCTAGAAGGGAAAAAGATATGCTCTACCGCTTTTCTCGACGCATCGCAAGCATTCGACAAGGTATGGCACGAAGGCCTGAGATATAAGCTAAGGGTAATCTTACCAGATAAATTCTACAGAATGTTGGAATCTTACCTTAATAACAGACTCTTTCGTGTTAAACATGGGGCAGAATATTCGAAATTCAAAGAAATCCATGCCGGTGTTCTCTCAGGAAGCGTTCTCGGCCCAATCCTGTTCCTCTTCTACACAAGAGATATACCACAAGGTGAAGGGACTGTCGTAGCAACGTTCGCAGATGACACGACTATCCTCGCAACAGATGAGTCAGTCGAATCATCAACTGGAAAACTCCAACCAGCTTTAAACGTATGCGAGTGGACAAAGACCTGGAGAATCGTCCTTAACGAGACCAAGTCAACGCATGTCAATTTTACGTACAAAAAGATAAACAACTTACCTATTTCCATTAACTCAGTACAAATACCGTACGCAAACGAGGCAAAATATCCATTAATGACACTAGACGCAAAACTTAAGTGGAAGCCACATGTTAAAAAGAAGCACAACGAGCTCGAAATCAGACTTAGAGAAATGTACTGGCTACTCGGGAGATACTCGAAGTTAAGCGTATACAACAAACTGCTTCTGTATAAGCAAGTGCTAAAACCATCTTGGACATACGGTATACAACTTTGGGGTTGTACCAAGCCAAGCAATATAACTGTACTACAAACATTCCAAAATAAAACACTAGAGCAATTGTGAATGCTCAATGGTATATAAGGAATAGGAATCCAACAACCCGAGTATGTTCCCGCAAATAAATAAAATATTTCGGAGGAATAATCAAAATGACCTTCCGTGTCTTAAGATCCCCCGAACGACGAACAATAGACAAATACTAATAACAGCAGGTATAGATCCAGATAACGCAGTAGAGGATGACAATTTCTTTGTTATCGAAGATCCACAGGAGAAGGTAGAGGCTATAGGAGCGACTTTCCAGGAAGTGTACATGGTGAACGATACCATTTGCCCGAACCACGACCTGGAAAATCGCGTCCTTGTGCACAACTTCTACATTCGAAATGATAAAGAGCACTGGCGATCCGAGAACATAGGTTTTACCGGGTTCAATGACGAAAACTTGGCAAACAATGCCATCGCCAATGAAAGGGTTCACCCCCCGTACGTATCGAAGGTAGAACTCCAAACGATCTTCGCATCATTGAGAAAGAAGAAATCAGTGGGAATCGACGGAGTGTCGAACATTGTGCTTCGACATCTCCCTCTAGAAGCAGTGGACATTTACACCACTCTGTTTAACAATGCGCTGAATAATGAACATTATCCAGCGCATTGGAAAACAGCAGTGATACAACCCATCCCCAAAAGGGGTAAGGACACCTCCAATCCGGCAAGTCTCCTTCCGAACATCAGCAAGGTATTCGAAAAAGTGATCAATAGAGCCCTGCTTAAGTGGACTGAGAACAGTAATATAATTCCGGATAACCAATTCGGTTTTAAGGCGGGGCATGATACAATACATGCCGCGTCTAATCTGGTATCGGATATCCAATGGAACAAAAGCAAGAACCAATGCACGGGTGCCTGCCTGATTGACTGGGAGAAGGCCTTCGACACCGTATGGTTAGAGGGACTTTTCTACAAGCTAAGCAGGCTGGGCATAAGCAAACCACTGCTGTATATACTTCATAACATGCTCACCAGTAGACAGTTCATTGTCAAAAATGACAATGTAACTTCTGCTGGAACATTTCAAATTAAAAATGGTCTGCAACAAGGTGCGGTTAATTCACCGATTCTTTTCAACATTTACACGAGCGATCTCATAGGATCACTACACCATGCCATAGCGTACGCAGACGACCTGATCGCGTACAGATCAGGACCAAAAATCGAGGTCATTGCAATTCTCCTGCAACGCGACTTCGACAAGATTCAGCGATATTGCGATGACTGGAAGTTGAAGATCAACTTCCAGAAATCGGAAACCATTCTTTTTAGGACACCGTTATCTGGTGCCTCTAGGGATACCAGAAAGAATTGGCGAAAGTTCTCAATAGTTAGACCGCACGGACAGCCACTTGCGAGTCGAAGTGTAGTCAGATACCTGGGGCTCTGGTTAGACCAATATCTGGCCAGAGCCAAAGGTGCTTTTGCCCTTACAAAGAGACTTTTTTATAGCAAGGAACTCGATGCAAGGGTAAAGGTAATACAGAACACCAGAGTCCCAGTACATAAAATTCTATCACAATGAGGTCCTATACAACAGGGCTAACGTACTAAGAGTGGATAATTTCGTTATCAAGCTGATTCGAAGGCACATTGCAAGAGCAATGAGCTCGACGAACAACCTGATCTCCGGGGCTTATTACCCCAATTACAAGTATCACGAAAGAGTGCGCCTTAACGACTTTGTTCCCCAAAGGCGTTCCTCTATTTTGATAAGAGGGTCTGATCCAGGACAGATTGGCAGTGCCGCTAATCTTCCACGTTGCTCGGACAGCTGTGGATAGGCGACTCAACTACGACAGAGACGTTGCACACGGCAGTGTGGAGCGTCTCCGGTTTAGTATACCGGTATCGGGTCGCGATGTAGAGGACGTACAACGTCAGTACGGTCATTTCTGGTGGCTAGCCGAAAGAGAGGAAACTCCTTCGTCGTTTCCTCCTAATCCAGGGTAGCCTGTTTGATATTAAAAGTTGGCTGTTAATGCCCATGGCCGACTTACATAGTTTAGGTAGGTGTAGGTAATAATTGAAAAAAAAAAAATAAAAATATCCACAGCACTTGGATTAAAAAAAATAAAAAAAAAAAAAAAAAACACAAAAAACACGAAAAAAAAATAAAAAAAAACAGCACTCGATAAAAAAAAAACAAAAAAAAAATTTAAAAAAAAGAATAGTTAAGTTAGTTAAGCTAGTTTTAAGCGTTTTTTGTCTAGCAATTAAGTTACAATGAATTTAATAAAAATGCATTAAAAATGAAAATGAAATAAGGGATAGTGATATTCACAGAGATCTAGGAATTGCTACCGTGAGGGATGAAGTAACAAACTTTGCTCATAAACTTCGTACTCGCCTTCATGATCATTGCAATAATGAAATAATCCATACTCTGGACGTGACAAACCTCGAGCGCCGGCTACAAAGAACAAGACCGTACGATCTGGCGCAGTAAGGGAAAACCGCATGTAATGACGGTATTAGTAGGTGCCTTCGCTGGAAGCTACCTACCTAACGCGATTAACACTACAGAAGCGTGAACTACTTGTTAAGGTAACTTAGTCGTAGTCACCATAAAACGAAAAAAATAAATGAACGAATTTCCTACTACTATGAGCACGAGCGGCCGGTTCTCATAGTGCCTCTCTGGGGGGTTAGGTTTAGCCCGTAGGCATATACTGGCCGACGCTTATGAATCATCAGGTCAGATATATGAATCGGGCATAACCAATGGTACGGGCCATTGGTATCTTTTGAAGATTCCTGCACCTCCAGGCGCAACCAAAACAAAACAAAAAATTCTTTCCTTACAAGGTCTCTTTCTTCTCAAATCAGTTTATCTCATTTCAATTACTTAATTCACAAATCCAAACTAATTACTTCTTCTTGTTAACTCTCAACTTTCAATTTATCACAAAATTACAACTTCGCCTATTATCACTTTTCCAATCTCCTCTTCGTGCGGTTCAAAACCCAACTGCCCTGCCTCGATCGCCATCTGTCCTTATCTAGTCGCATTTCTGATACCCAGAAACTTCTAGCAAATTCTTCGATCACTGGAACAAGAAAATTCTGATGTAAGAATTCCAAGATGACAGCTGCAGCCAATAATCTCTTGTGGTTATAATTCTCTCTTAATTCCGCGACGTCGTCTTAGACATAATCCGTCTCTTACCGTGGACACGAACCTCGAATAAAAAGACACTTCGGAATGTGTTGCCTACTTTTTGAGCGTAGGTATTATGCTACATTATGTTACGATCACATAGATACCATTCGGGATGTTGGTGAATGGTATTGTTGTTTTCGTTGTGCGCGAGTTTCTATGCCGGGTAGTTGGTTAGGCATGAATGACAGTTGCGGTAACAAAGAGAAAAGTTTGGGCTCAGTGTTTAGCACTAAATTGCAGAATGAGAGTGCGATTCAAGATTGTTATTAATATGCAGGTATGAGTCTTATGAACCGAAATAAAACCACTTTTAATTAATTAGCCGATTTGAATTAGAGATAAACTTGAATTAATTAGCGCTTATATGAATCTGTGTTTAATTTGTTATATTCGACAAATCAAAAAAAAAAAAAAAAAATAAGAAAATTTGTAAATAAGGAATTTTGTAAATCTAGGCCACAAAATTGCTATTGATGCTTCTATGTGCTTGTACCAATTCCTTATCGCTGTTCGAAGTGAAGGTATGCCTTGGGGGAACGACACGATTTCCCGGATTCCAAAATCCCGTAGAACCAAAATCCCGGAAAAAAAAAATTATAAATTTCAAAAATCCCGGAAATCAAAATCCTGCAAATTGAACATTGAAAAAAAAATCCCGGAAATTTTTAAAATTTCCGTGATTTAAAGTTTTTTTTTACATTTTTTTGGTGGGCAGAAATTATTGAATATTCATAATAAACCCTCACACAGAGGGTAACCACACTGAAAAATGAAAATACTCAATTGGTTAAGTGCACTATATGAGAATCATGAAGAAGGCACTTTTTCATGATTCTCATGCATTTAAGTACCCCCTCATTCAAATTTATGAGAATCTGAAAGCATATGGTTTCAGATAACGATTTCTTGTTATTTGGGGAGGGGTAGTTTTATGTATGCGGAAAAAAAAGAAAATGTTCTTTTTAGAACTATTATTTGGTTCCGTTAGGTATTTAGGCATTTAGAACGGATTTTGATGACTGACACTTAAGAAATACCGAATTCCTTTGCGGTTGCTAATTAAAATCATTGCATAGAATTGTACTTAAGGAATGTGTTCATTCTATTGATAGTAATTTCTTATTTGTTATTTGGGGATGTGTAGTTCTATGTTAAGTAAATTTAGAGAGCGAAAAAAAAGAAAATGTTCTTTTTAGAACTATTATTTGGTTCTGTTAAGAGGTATTTAGAACGGATTTTGATGACTTGCGCTTTAGAAATACCGAATGCCTTTGCGGTTGCTAATTAAAATCATTATATTTTGATTGATTTTTGATTTTTTTGGAAATATGTTTCCAGAAACTATTATCTTCAAGCATGTGTTTTTAAAAAATGAAAAGTGCATATACAAATTTGTATTTGCATGTGACGCCGAAGGCCGTCCGGCATATGCTTCCAGATTCTCATGAATTTTAATGAGGGGGTACTTAAATTCATGAGAATCATGAAAAAGTGCCTTCTTAATGATTCTCATATAGTAACTTAACCAATTGAGTATTTTCATTTTTCAGTCTAGTTACCCTCGGTGTGAGGGTTGGTGAAGTGAATTTGGTAAGTGGGGTGGGTAAGTGGGCTGGGTAAGTGGGGTGGGTGAGTGGGGTGGTAAGTTGGGTGGGTTGGATTCACAAACGTTCTTTAAGAAGAATAAATTTTTCTCTAAGAGATTTTATTATGAATTTTCAATAATTTCTGCCCACTAATAATATGTAAAAAAAAAAAAAAATTCCAAAAAATTAAATTTTTACACAAATAATTGCTTAACTAGTCGGGATTCTGTATTTCGGTTTCCGTGGTGGATGATGAAACTACCTCCCATCTAATGGGAATGTTTTATAGAACAATTCGACTGCTAGAGAATGTCATTGAACCAGTTTGATGGCAAACTAACAGATCTAAAGTCAGGTGAGTTGGCAAAACTTGCCGAACGTCGTGAGGAAGCTCAAAAGGCCTTGGAAAAAGCCACCGAAGCTGGAGATGAGGCTGACATGGACAAGTCCAATCGCAGATTGGTTCGTGTCACCAAAGAGCTTGCTGCCGAGGCGAAGAAGTTGTTGAAACTGATGGGTGTTTCATATGTAGACGTACCATGTGAAGCAGAAGCACAGTGTGCAGCACTAGTCAAAGCTTCCGAAAGCCACAGCTACGGAAGACATGGATGTCCTTACCTTTGGGTCATCCATTATGCTAAGGAATTTAACGTTTAGTAAGGCCAGAAAGATGCCAGTCAATGATTATAGCTATGAGAAAGTCTTGAAGGGGTTTGAACTCAACTCGAAGGAGGTACATAAACAAGCTGACCTATAAGGTGTGTGCTATAAGGTATCCTTTTAGTTTATAGATCTATGCATCCTCATCCTAATTTTATGGTTTGAAGAACTGTTAAGGTTGATGACGTCTCTCTGCTGTTCTTGGTTTTAATCGCCAATATTCTCTCTGGCTGTGAACGGAGTTCGCAAATTATTTCTAATAATTATTATTAAAAACATTTATCTCAATTTTAAAGTTTCATGCTTCATTTCGGGATCACCCTGTGACCTTTGCCGCAGAACCAATCTACTACAGGTTGATTGCAATCGTTACATGTAAAGGAAATGCGATTAATGAATTGAAACATAAAAGAGACAACACAATGCGACACATATGGAAATACGTGGAGTGATAAGACAAACTCATTACTTTTCGATGCTTTTGATCTGTGAAGGCGATGATCGGTTATCTTCTACCTTTCTCTTATTACTACCATTATATGTGCCCGTCGTTGTCCGACTTTCCTTTTCGCACTTGCGTTGATTTTTTGGTCTTCGGTTTATGAATGGAATGCTTTGGACATGAACACCGTAGTAAATAGTGTCGCGTAGTAATTGTCGGTTGTGATTATTTTTTTTTTATTTTATTAATTTATTTATTTATTTTTTTTTATAACTGCTGTGATCATCGAGGAATGATTCCAAAGTGAGTTGCATTTGTTTTATTTTATTTTGTTGATTTCCTTTTATTATTTGCATTTTATTTTATCAATGAATCTTTACCGGTTTATAAAAAGTTGGGGTTTTTTTTTTTTTTTTTTTCTTTTTGTTTCGCGATTTTCTTTACTTTGCGGTATTTCTGTGAGTTTGTGTGGAGTGCAAAAAAAAAAAAAAAATGTGCATTTTAAGTTTGTGTAGAGTGCAATAAAAGAGTTTTAAATTTTGAGTGCAGATAAATTTTAATTTTGTTGTGCATACATGGATTACGTTTTCGGTCGAATGCGTTGGTTGGTGTTGATACACAACGCAGTGTTTTGTTTATGTACGATGTGCATACTATTAAGCATACGGTTAAACATGTCGTTCGATGGTTGTAATAATAATGGGTTGCGATGGGCGGCAATCAGCTGTTTATCGCCGATGACGAAGAAGCCCCGTTTTGTGTTGTGTTGTGTACGTATGTACAATTGTACATCCATATGTGCATGGATGGATGGGTTGAAATAAAAATGATGAAATGGATGGGTTGAATGTTTACACTTTGTATTGTGTTGTTTTATATTTGTAATTATTAGGTGAAAATAATTCAATAAAGACTGAATTAAATTAAAAATTATCTTGAGCGTTTTCCTGGGTGTTGTGTATGGGTATTAGAGATTTTGTTTTTATTAAATTAATGTGTCGTTTTCTTTCGTTTTGTTCAACGGTAGATATCAAAGTTTGAGAGAGGACGTTTGAATTTGCCCGTTTTTGTCCTAATGGTTACAACGCGAACTAGGCCGTCCGCTCCTGAATGTACTTTCTCTATGCGTGTTAGCCTCCATTGAGATGGTGGTAATCTTTCATCCTTGATGGTTTTACGCCACTTTGGCCTCTGTTGCCACCTTTGACAACCGAGAGAACTTACGGATCAGTTTGCTCACACTATCATTCGTGTCTTGTGTCGTAACGTGATGAGTTTGAAGTTTCCGGATCTCTTCCACTGTCTCTGTTGATAATGGTTGATTCGGTTCCTGAAATTCCCATTGTCTTCGCAACTGTGTGTCAAGACTTGCGAGATGTACGAAGGTTTGTGTGGAATGTGGTATCATTTCAGAAACTTTACCTATAACGACTCATCCCAGCTTGGTCTTTTGGGCAATTGGTGAGTTGACGTCGTCGGTCCTGATAATTTCTGGAAGGATGACCTCTGAATACCCATTGACTCCGAATAACGGCTAACTGTAATCCATTTATATGGTTCTACTTGTCAGGTATCACGGATTTGGCCGGAAGAAGCCCAGTTAATGACTTGAAAACTAAAGCCCTACCAGAGCTCTCGAACGTCGAATCCCTCGACGTAAATGTAACGTCGACATGGTGCTAAGTGTTGCCGTTACTGACTTTCCCTAGCCCCGATACCTGGACATGTGTACGTCGTTTAGGGAGTTTAAGCTGCTGTGCAGCTGATTCAGAGATGAACGTTGCCTCTGATCCCGGATCGATTAAGGCACGTAAGTAAACGTACTTCTATCACTTGACCTTACCTTAACAACTGCTGTAGCTAGCAAAACATTTGTTGTGTTGACCTGTTGCGATGCATGAAACGCGTTACTCCTGGTGCTACTGGGTTGGTTGTCACTCATTGGATGAAATGTTGGTGCGTTGGGGTTCACAGCTACCTGCTCCGTTTGAGTGCTGATTGTGCTGATGATTGTGTTGATTCCGCAGTGTTGTTGTGTACGTGTAGGGTGATGATGTTTTGGCGTGTGTACTTGGGTGTAGTAGTGAATGGTGGCGCTCGTGACAGAAGTAGCAGTGTTTACTAACTAGGACATTCTCGTGTCGGATGGCTATAGGCGAGACAGTTCTCGCAGACCTTGACTTGTCGAACAGACTGTTGTCTATGCCTCACGTCCATGCCCAAAAATCGGTTGCATTTTCTCAAGGAGTGTTGCCCTTGGTTGCACACCTTGCATGAAAACTGATTCGATTGTGCCGAAGAGTGAAAAACATTGGCGTTGGACTCCGATTTCGACCATGGCTTGGCGTTAGACTTAGTTGGTCCCTGTTGCGCTACAGCCTCTAGCGTGCGGAAACGTGTTTCTAGGAATTCGTTGAACTGGTTTCTCGTTGGCAGATCCTTGCTGTTGCCCAACTTCTCTTCCCAAAGCTGCTGCGTGAGACTGGGTAATTTTTGGAATAGAATGTATATCACAATGGCATCCCATTGTTCAACTGGAAGCCCTAAGTTTTCTAAAGCGTGGAGACTTTTGGAAGAAACATCTAAAATTGTTCGCAAACCTTCTGCAGACTCTTACCCTAAAATAGGTTGATTAAAAAAGACCTTGAATTGAGCATTGACCAACACCCGTTTATGGTCAAACCTCGCCTTTAATAGCTACCAAGCCTTGTTATCATTCCCAGAATCTAAGGACAAATGTTGTAGAATTCTCGCTGCATCACCCGTGAGAGACGACTTCAAATAATAAAACTTTTGAATCTAACCAAGTGACTGATTACTGTGGATTAGCGGGACAAAAATGTAGTAAAACGCCCGCCATTTGGTGTATGACCCAGAGAACTCGGGTATATTAATTTTCGGAAGACGAAGTTTACTGCTACTAGAAGCTGTGGAGGTTAGCGGCGCTGAAGGTACCGTTGTTACTACCGCTTGAACCTTACTTGTCGGACCACACTTGTCCATGGCATCTAACAACTCACACTTGTATTCAAGGTAAGTCTCTTGTATTTCCTCATACATTTTTATTACGTCCTCCTTTTTAATCTCCTTCTCCAGCTTACCAACGCTCTTAATCTCCTTATGGTATCGCCGAGAAGTTACGAAACTATCTTCCAACAGAGCAAGCCGAGTGGATATATAATTTGTCGTTCGTCGAGATTCACCTGTCTTTTTAAAATTAGTGAAATGTCGCTTTAACTGCGACAATGCCATGAGTTGGAGCTCTCCAAAAGACATTTTGCACTTTATTTTACAAAAAAAATAAAAAAAGGACGAAAAAGGAAATAGAAAAAATAAGGGCTTAAGTGTTGTGCCTTGAGTGGATGTCTGCAGGATCGAAATTACGCGACGCGGGAATCCCGATTTGCACAATTGGGTATAGATGGCTCCCGTGTAACAAAGGAAAAACAAAGGAATTGCACTTGCACAATGTATATAAAGGGTGGCCGTGGTGTAGTGGTAACATCATCGCTTGTCACGTTATTGATTCACGGTTCGAATCCCGATGTCAAGAGTCATCTATTTATTTCGCATGAAATAAATAAAAAAGTCGATCACTTGCGAAAGCTAAGTCAACTCAACATTTCATTTCATTTCATTTTTAGTGCATTCTTATTAGTCAATTTATTAACTTATATGCTAGACAAAACGCTTAAAACTACCTTAACTAACTTAACTATTCTTATTCTAACTTACTGGCCCTATGCGGGCGCTCTAAGTTAAACCTAATACTTAAAACTATGTCTTTCGACGTAACGTTTTATTCATTTCATTATTTTATTATTGATTTTTACTAAGAAAAATAGATAAAAAAAATTTAGTAAATGAACTTTTTTTTTGTATTCAATATATAAAACTTATAAACTACCTTAAAATAAATCTTAAAATATCTTAATCTACCTTAATCTATCTTATTCTACCTTACGTAATTATATACGTACTTTTTTTGTTTTTTTTATTTTTTTTTTATTTTATCAAGTGCTGTTTTTTTATTATTATTTTTTTTTTAATTTTTTTTTTTTTCCAAGTGCTGTTTTTTTTTAAATTTTTATTTTTTTTTTACCTACACACAATATATCTAAAATAAATAAACCTAAACTATGTAAGTCGGCCATAGGCAAGAACAGCCAACTTTAAACCTCAAACAGGCTACTCCTTCGTCGTTTCCTCTCTCTCGGCTAGCCACCAGAAATGACCGTACTGACATTGTACGTCCTCAACATCGCGACCCGATACTGCCCTACTAAACCGGAGACGCTCCACACTGCCGTGTGCAACGTCTCTGTCGTAGTTGAGTCGCCTATCCACAGCTGTCCAAGAAACGTGGAAGATTAGCGGCACTGCCAATCTGTCCTGGATCAGACCTTTCTCATCAAAATAGAGGAACGCCTCTGGGGGAACAAAGCCGTTAAGGCGCACTCTCTCGTGACTCATAATTGGGGTAATAAGCCCCAGAGATCAGATTGTTCGTCGAGCTCATTGCTCTTGC
The DNA here is from genome assembly GCA_963082735.1 of Pocota personata. NCBI lineage: Eukaryota > Metazoa > Arthropoda > Insecta > Diptera > Syrphidae > Pocota > Pocota personata. Next base: position 24,837,602 of record OY720432.1, read on the forward strand.
AATGTACCTTCGAATCAGCTTGATAACTAAATTATACACTCTTATTAGATTAGCCCTGTTGTATAGGACCTCATTGGGATAGAATTTTATGTACTGGGAGTCCGGTGTTCTGTATAAATGAAGGCAAGCCCGAACGCAAGCCCTCTCAAACACCCGAAACTTTTCCAACAATCTTGCTCCCACGTTGAACCACACGGGACATCCATATACGAGCATGGGCCGGATGAGGGCCATGTAGCAGATTACCTTTACGCTTGCATCGAGTTGCTTGATAGAGTCTCTTTGTAAGGGCAAAAGCACCTTTGGCTCTGGCCGGAGCAGCATCTGTATGTTTGCTAAAATGTAGATATTGGTCTAAACAGAGCCCCAGGTATCTGACTACACTTCGACACGTAAGTGGCTGTCCGTGCAGTCCAACTATTGAGAACTTTCGCCAATTCTTTCTGGTATCCCTGGAGGCACCAGACAACGGCGTTCTAAAAAGAATAGTTTCAGATTTCTGGAAGTTGATCTTCAACTTCCAGTCATCGCAATATCGCTGAACCTTATCGAAGTCACGTTGCAAGAGAATTGCAAAGACTTCGATTTTTGGCCCTGATCTGTACGCGATCAAGTAATCTGCATACGCTATGGCATGGTGAAGTGATCCTATGAGATCGCTTGTGTAAATATTGGAAAGGATCGGTGAATTAACCGCACCTTGTTGCAGACCATTTTTAATTAGAAATGTTCCAGCAGAAGTCACATTGCCATTTTTGACAATGAACTGTCTACTGGTGAGCATGTTATGAAGTATATACAGCAGTGGTTTGCTTATGCCCAGCCTGCTTAGCTTGTAGAAAAGTCCCTCTAACCATACGGTGTCGAAGGCCTTCTCCCAGTCAATCAGGCAGGCACCCGTGCATTGGTTCTTGCTTTTGTTCCATTGGATATCCGATACCAGATTAGACGCGGCATGTATTGTATCATGCCCCGCCTTAAAACCGAATTGGTTATCCGGAATTATATTACTGTTCTCAGTCCACTTAAGCAGGGCTCTATTGATCACTTTCTCGAATACCGTGCTGATGTTCGGAAGGAGACTTATCGACCGGAGATTTGCCGGATTGAAAGTGTGCTTACCCCTTTTGGGGATGGGGTGTATCACTGCTGTTTTCCAATGCGCTGGATAATGTGCATTATTCAGTGCATTGTTAAACAGAGTGGTGTAAATGTCCACCGCTTCTAGAGGGAGATGTCGAAGCACAATGTTCTACACTCCATCGATTCCTACAGATTTCTTCCTCCTCAATGAGTCGAAGATCGCTTGGAGTTCCACCTTCGATATGTACGGGGGATGCACCCTTTCATCGGCGATGACATTATTTGCCATGTTATCGTCATTGAACTCGGTAAAACCTATGTTCTCGGATCGCCAGTGCTCTATATCATTTCGAAGGTAGAAGTTGTGCACAAGGACGCTATTTTCCAGGTCGTGGTTCGGGCAAATGGTATCATTCACCTTCTACACTTCCTGGAAAGCCGCTCCTATAGCCTCTACCTTCTCCTGCGGATCTTCGATCACAAAGAAGTTATCATCCTCTACTGCGTTATCTGGATCTATACCTGCTGTTATAAGTATTCGTCCATTGTTCGTCGTTCGGGGTATCTTAAGACACGGAAGGTCGTTTTGATTATTCCTCCGAAATATTTTATTTACATATTTGCGGGAACATACTCGGGTTGTTGGATTTTACAGCCCGAATTTTGTTGTTCCAATGCAAATTATAAGAAAGTCTGTAATTTTCTCTAATTAATTTTTGGAGGTTTTTAATCAACGACTTCAGCGTCCTAACCTCCGAGTTTTGTCTGTCAGTAAACTCTCTGTACAACTTTTTTAGTCTCGACAGCAGTCTACTTTTGAGTTGGTGTAGTGCGTCAATTGTTGCATTGCGGAATATGTCTGCGTTGTCAGTATGTTGATACCGAGGTATCGTATTATCCGTAGTTCGTTTAATTGTTTCGTCCCAGTCAATCTCCTCGTTTGACAGATTCCTACTGGACGGTGGGTAGAGCGAATTCGAGGAGAATGCTCTTGTCAAAGTTCTTGAGAAGCGAGTCCAACGCGTCCTACTATAATTGTAGGAGTACGTTTGGACAAACTCCTCTAACTCCGCAATTTCATTGGGAATCGTTATTACGGCACTGAGTCCGCAATGGTCACTGTCATACACAAATGTGTGCTGACAGTTTATAGTTTGTCGGTCCATGTCGGTCAGTTGTAACCGTACGTCGAACAGCATAAGATCCAGATAGGAGCCGTTTCTAGGAAACGACGGACTATCTGTAGCTTTCAAATAGAGTTTATACTTGACACTGTGCCGACCCCACCAATTGAATAGTAGGTTCCCTCTAGGATTAGGTGTGTTGTTTCCCCAATCTCTATGTTTGGAGTTTAGATCTCCGGCCATGATGAAATAATTCTCCTCCGACTCCAGCCTTTGGCATCGAAAAAGTGTCTCGAGCTCTGAAATAAATAAAGTAGATTGAGTAGCTTCAGGTGCATAGAGTGCGACCAGCTCCTATAACCTTCGCACTTCACCGCTGTACATGACTTTAAATTGCAGTTGTTTGCGTATGAAGATCGCAACACCTCCTCCTTTGTGGAGTTGGGTCGATCTCTTCTGACAATATTGTATTTACTGTGTCCCAATTTGTGCTTCTGGGATAGCTTTGTTTCGCTAACCATAAGCACATCAGGGGTTTGGTCTTCTAGCAACTTAGACAATACGGCTCTTCGCTCGATCCTAATCAGTGAATTCACATTCACCGCAAGGATCTTCAAGGATTGCTCCTCCACGTTCGTACCCATTACGACTGGAGGTGCGTTAGGCCCGGCAGAAGTGCGTAGATCTGGTCCACTCGCTTCGCCTGCTCCTGTACCACACGTTGAAGCTGCTCCATCTTCCCTTGGATAGAGAGCAAGATAGCCAGCAAGTCAGTTTGAGCCTCCGGTGCTCTAGGCGCTGGGGCCTGAGAAGCAACCTTTGGTCTTTTCCGTTCCGCGTTTCCCCGACCTACCGCCATTTGGGCTTAGGTCACTTGGGGAGTCACGGATTGTATTTGAATTGGAGCAGGTGGACGTTTCACTACGATCTTCTCCTGGCGAACTAGGTTTACTTTCTTAATGTACTGGAACTTAGGACAACCCCGATAGTTTGCGGTGTGTCCCGAGTTCCTGCATAAAGCACACGAGAGCTGGCTCTTATCTGCCACTCCATCCTTACCCAGAGTGCATTCCTCTGCTTTGTGGTTCTTTCCACACTTAACACATCGAGGCTGCATTTCACAATTCGACGCGGCGTGTCCGAACCTTTGGCAGCGAACACATTGTAAAATGTTTTCGCTCCTTCTTAATTTTTCCCATGCGACAACCTGGTAGTCTAGGACTTTAATACTCCTTAGACCATCCAGCTTGCTATTGGGTGAAAGCTGAACTAGGAAGAACGGCAGTTTCTGCTTCTCCCTTTTGGCCCTAGCTGTGGTGAATGGCTTGACCCCTACGAATTCGTTGCACTCTTTCTCTTTAAGCAGCGCAAGGAGCGTCTCCGGATCAGTAGACGGGTGTATCCCCCTCAGCAGCATTGTTTGCCGCTTTTTCCCCTTCGGGGTGAAAGAGAAGAACTCCATCGCCATGTCCCTAAGTAATTCTTTAATTTGTTTATAATCTTCCACTGTATTACAGTGGATAGCATGTCTATTTTCATTTAATCTTTTAATAGAAAAATGATTGCCTATGGCCGACTTACATAGTTCGATGGTATCCTTCAGCTCAATTTTGTAGGTATTAATTGGAGGCACCTTTGTCTTTGCAGTCATCTTCTGTTGCGGTTGTTGCTGCGGTTGCTGTTGCTGTTGTTTCTGCTGCTGCTGCTGTTTCTGCTGCGTTGTTTGCTGCTGTAGTTGTTGCAGCGTTTTCTGCTGCTGTTGTTGTTGCTGCTGCATTTGCTGCTGTTGTTGTTGCTGCTGCTTTTGCTGCTGTATTTGAGGCGGCCTTTTTTGTTGTTGCAGCTGACCTTCTGGCTGCTTCTGTTGTTGTTGTGAGGCGTGCTGGAGCTCCAGCTGCCGCTCCCTTTCTCTTCTGGCCATTTGTTTGGCCTTCATAGCACGTACCCTTTGTTCCAGCTATTTAATGCTAGAAGTCAGGCTCTCGACTTCTTCATCTTCGTCCTCTGATTCGGAGGACGCCAAAATGGCGAAGCTGTTATTTTTGTCGTCTCCAATGTAGCGGCCTTCCCAACCGTCGGAGATATATGGGTATTCGGCCGAGTCATCTGACCTCTGCCGCTTCTTTTCTGCTGCTGCTGTTATTGCTGTGCTCGGCGCCCCTTCCCTCACTCCACCTGGCAGCTGTTCAGCTGAAGCTGATGTGGAGGGAAGCTTTACGAGGTTAGGAGTAGGTTTGAGTTTCCTTCTCCTTTTGCGCTTACTTTCGGTCACCACTGTTACCGGGTGGCCTGACTGAACTGCGTCATCGACTGACGCAGTCACTCCGCCCGCTGGCCCGCTCGAGGCTGCATTTCGCAATTCGACGCGGCGTGTCCGAACCTTTGGCAGCGAACACATTGTAAAATGTTTTCGCTCCTTCTTAATTTTTCCCATGCGACAACCTGGTAGTCTAGGACTTTAATACTCCTTAGACTATCCAGTTTGCTATTGGGTGAAAGCTGAACTAGGAAGAACGGCAGTTTCCGCTTCTCCCTTTTTTCCTTAGCTGTGGTGAATGGCTTGACCCCTACGAATTCGTTGCACTCTTTCTCTTTAAGCAGCGCAAGGAGCGTCTCCGGATCAGTAGACGGGTGTATCTACCTCAGCAGCATTGTTTGCCGGGGAAGAACTCCGTCGTCGTGTGCTTCAACAAATCTTGAATTTTTTTATATTGTTCCACTGTATTGCAGCGGATTGCGTGCCTGTCTTCATTTAAGCGTTTAATAGAAAAATTGTTGCCTATGACCGACTTACATAGTTCAATAGTGTCCATAAGCTCAATCTTATAGGTGTTGATTGGCGGTACCCTCGCTTTTGTCGTCGTCTTCGGTTGCGGTTGTTGTTGCTGTTGGTTCTGCTGCGGTTGTTGTTGCTGTTGGTTCTGCTGCGGTTGTTGTTGCTGTTGTTTCTGCTGCTGCTGCTGTTTCTGTTGGTGTTGTTTCTGGTGCTGCTGCGGTTGTTGTTGTCTGTCCTGCTGTTGTTTTTTCAGCTGTTGTTGTTGCTGCTGCTTCTGCTGCAGTATTTGCGGCTGAACTTGGCTTTGCCGCTGGCTTTCTGGCAGCTAGTCAGACTCTCGACTTCTTCTTTTTCGTCATCCGATTCGGAGGTCGCCAGAACTGCGAAGCTGTTGTTTTTGTCTCCAACGTAGTGGCCTTCCCCACCATTAGAGACGTATGCTAACTCGACAGAGTCATTGTACTGTTGCTATATTCGGCAGCCCCTTTCCAAAAAGCTTGCTCCCACGTTGATCCACACGGGGCATCCATATACGAGCATGGGCCTAATGAGGGTCATGTAGCAGATTACCTTTACCCTTGCATCGAGTTGCTTGCTATAAAAAAGTGTCTTTGTAAGGGCAAAAGCACCTTTGGCTCTGGCCAGAGCAGTATCTATATATTTGTTAAAATATAGATATTGGTCTAACCAGAGCCCCAGGTATCTGACTACACTTCGACTCGCAAATGGCTGTCCGTGCGGTCCAACTATTGAGAACTTTCGCCAATTCTTTCTGGTATCCCTAGAGGCACCAGACAAAGGCGTCCTAAAAAGAATGGTTTCCGATTTCTGGAAGTTGATCTTCAACTTCCAGTCATCGCAATATCGCTGAATCTTGTCGAAGTCACGTTGCAAGAGAATTGCAATGACCTCGATTTTTGGTCCTGATCTGTACGCGATCAAGTCGTCTGCGTACGCTATGGCATGGTGTAGTGATCCTATGAGCTTGCTCGTGTAAATGTTGAAAAGGATCGGTGAATTAACCGCACCTTGTTGCAGACCGTTTTTAATTAGAAATGCTCCAGCAGAAGTCACATTGCCATTTTTGACGATGAACTGACTACTGGTGAGCATGTTATGAAGTATGTACAACAGTGGTTTGCTTATGTCCAGCCCGCTTAGCTTGTAGAAAAGTCCCTCTAACCATACGGTGTCAAAGGCCTTCTCCAAGTCAATCAGGCAGGCACCCGTGCTGCTGCTGCTGCTGGTGTTGTTGTTGAATTTTTTGCTGCGTTTTCTGCTGCGGTTGTAGTTGCTGCTGTTTTTTCAGCTGTTGTTGTTGCTGCTGCTTCTGCAGTAGTAATTGCGGCTGTACTTGGCTTTGCTGCTGGTTTTCTGGCGGCTGCTTCTGTAGTTGTTGTTGTTGTTGTTGAGCGCGCTGGAGCTCTTGTTGCCGCTTCCTCTCTCTCCTGGCCACTTTTTTGGCCTTTATGGCACGCACCCTTTGTTCGAGCTGCCTGATGCTGCTCGTCAGACTCTCGACTTCTTCCTCTTCATCATCTGATTCGGAGGCTGCAAGAACGGCGAAGCTATTATTCTTATCTCCAACATAGTGGCCTTCCTCACCGTCGGAGATGTAAGCTAACTTGACAGAGTCATCCGACCTCGGCCGCTTTTTCTCTGCTGCTACTGCTGTTGTTGTAGTCGGCGCCCCTTCCCTCACTCCACCTGGCAGCTGTTCAGCTGAAGCTGATGTGGAGGGACGCTTTACAAGTTTGGGAGAAGGTTTCAATTTCCTTCTCCTTTTCCCCATACTTGCATTTGCCACTGTTGCTGGCTGTGAAGGCATAACACTGGCAGTAGGGTGGTCATATGGCTAAAATGCAACTTGATCGTGATGATAACATCAGGAGGACGGAAAAAAATACTGTGAATCATAATCAACGACAATAATAACGAAAACAAACAAAATACTCTCCAGTTATCTGGACAGCCACGTACTTTGTACTATGTACTTTAATTTTGGCGCAAATTCACAATATGCCAACGTATATGTATATATACATATTTAGCGTTTTGTGTAGAATATAATAATTACAATTGTATTAATTATACTATTTACAAAACATAGAATGTGCACTAGTTGTGTTTGTTTTAATTTAATTGTATGGTTTGAAGAACTGTCAAGGTTGGTTTTAAATAACCTGCCCTTCGTTTTCATGGATAGTCTTCGAAGTTACCCCAGAGTGAAGTGATGCAGAGAAAGCATTTTCGACGGCATGTCCAAGTGCATGCATCAACCTCTGTGTAAGCAACTGTGAGCAGCTGGAAAACATACTGCCTGAAGAAGCTAGTTGGAGATGCTTTTCTTGCATCCCGCTTCATAGTTCCTTGAATAATGTCGCATTTGAGCAGTGAAATGAACCGTTTCAATCCAGGGCCTTACTCTGTATTTCAATTCGGATGAGGATGATTAGTACTTAGCAATCCGAAATTCGGATTAATATATTCGAGAATCGAAAATCTTTTTGTTGCAGGCAACAACTCAATTTTTCTTTTGGAAAATTAACACTTTCGGATATTTCATTCGTTTCTTGTTTATAGCTTGCAGATTTATAAATTTTTTTTTATCCATTTTTATTTGATAATTCATTAAACTTATTGCTAGACAAAAAACGCTTAAAACTACCTTATCTAACTTAACTATTTTATTCTAACTTACTGGCCCTTTGCGACTCTAAGCTCAACCTAATACTTAAAACTATGTCCTTCGACGCAGATTTATACTTTTTTCTTTGAAAGTGTAAGATTTTTCTATATAAAAGGAGAACAGGTTATTTCGAAGATGTCAGTTTTAGTTTTTAGTTTTTTATTAGTTTAAGAAAACTCTTATCAACAATTCATCAACTTAAAGATACAAATAATTTAGAATTTGCTGTGCAATTTGTTTTTTGAATATATTAATTCCACTTTAATATTTAAATCTTGATTATTAAACATTGTTCCTTTGCACAAAATATTGTTCTGAGAACTAGTTTGCCTATATAAAGGTAATCTAAAATCCCCTAAATTTTTTAAATTGTAATAGTTACCTACATATTGCAGATTTCTTTATAGATACATAGGGTATAATACGTTTTTTAGATCGAAAATAACAATTAATAAATTAAATTTCAATCTCTGTCTAATATTCATTTATTTTAATTCATCTAACATGTCGATAATATGGGTTCTCAACCCACACTGTTATACGCATCTCATCGCTCTGTTTTGCAAAATTTGTATATTACCAATTTTTTCGATCAATAATCAATATGTGGTACCAGGGTGGCCCGCTTCGCGGGATTAAGGGATTTAAACTCTCTTTTCGCATGCGGGAGGTCCCGCTCACGCAACTTCGTTGCTCTGCTCGGGGTAGGTGCTTTTCGTCAGGCAGGCGCCTATGTCATCATGAAATAACTCCCCAATTTGAAGTATGAAATAAATCCCCAAAAACCCATGAAATAAATCCCCAATGTTGGGGGTTTATTTCATATGAAAAAAAATCCCAACCTCCATACAAATTTTAGGGGGTTATTTCATATTCATTTTTGGGGGCTTATTCTTGGGGGGTTATTTCCTGGAGCCAGTTATATATACTAATTGCAAATTTCATTGAATTTTTTTCCTTATTCTATATAAAAAATTAATTTTTTTTACATTTTCAAACATATGTAATCTGCATGATTATTGAACGATAGTTTACTGTCTATTATTACACCTAAATACTTAATTTGCTCATCACATTCAATATCACAAATATCTATTTTTACGTTAATACCAATACTCCTATTACCAATGCACATACATTTGGTTTTCAATACATTTAACTTCAATTTATTTTTACATAACCATTTAAACACCAAATCTGTATCTGAATTTAGATTATTTTCACATTCTTTTAAATTTCTTCTAATAATGTAAATTTTATTTGTTTATTTATTTATTTATTTAAAACATCTTTCACAATAGACTATAGTCTTTAAGCGCAAAAGTTAAATTTAAGTTATACAATTCAATAACTAATAGCCAATTCAGAAATCAATTCCTTCAAATAATTAAATAATAATAATTTTAAATAATTATATAATTAATTAATTTTTATTTTTTATGAATTTTCAACCAAATATCTGAACAAAACAGCCTCAAAACGTTTTGTGCCACTGAGTTTCCTTATGTCTAGGGGCAAGGAGTTATACTGCTTGATGATATGAACGAAACATTGCCGTTCTGAAGTCGTGCATGTAAACCTAGGTTGTATTATTATGAATGAGCCATTGGACATTGGCAACTCTATTTTTTCATATAGATAGTGCGGCTCTCTGGTTCTTAATAAGTTATTTAATGTTTTAGTGCAAAGTATATTCTAAAATATTTTTTGAGAAGTTCGATACGTGATCAAAGCCCTTAAGGTTATAAACGTATCTGATAACGTTATTAAAAGCAACAGAAAGTCTTTTTTTTCGTTTCGTAGCTCAGGTCACAAAAAATTGCACACCCGTAAGATATAATTGGAATAATTATGCTTTTTGCTAAATTTATTTTAATGTGTAGTGGTGTGAACTGTTTCGATAACGATAAACAACACAGACAGCAGCCAGGAACTACCGCAGCAATTATTAATTGGATGTGGTAGTTCCAGTTCAGAGTCAAATCAAACCAGATACCTAAATTCTTAGCCTTGTTTTTTTTTTTTTTTTTTTTATAATTTGCGCGCTCCAAATGGGATATGAATACCATTAAATTATTTCAGGGCACGGGCGTTTGTAGAAATTGTGAGAGAGAGAAAGAAAGATTGGTGTAGTGGGTTTGAAACTTAGGTGGTATTAAGTTTCAGTAAACTCCGAGGGTGACGTCCAGATAACTGGGGAGCTTGTTTGTTTTCCTTTTGTTTTTTCTCATGATTCACAGTATTTTTTTTTCCTGCACCTGATGTCATCATCACGATCAAGTTGCATTTAAGCCATATTGACCACCCTACTAAGAGAGAGCATGAGAAGCGCGCGATAGAGGATATAGAGAGGTGCTACTCCAGGAATAATGTTCGGAAGTTTTACCAAAAGGTAAAAAGAACGTGTCGTGCCAAAAAGAATCGAACAGAGACCTGTAGAGACGAACAAGGAAACCTTGTAGTAGAGTCACAGTCGGTGCTGAGGACATGGAAAAACCATTTCTGCAGACTGCTAAACGGCGAAGAGGACACAAATTCCGCTGTCAGGCAAAATGAACCATTCAACCTGGACGATGAAAGCCAAGATTTCCATCCACCTGACCAAAATGAAGTGAGGATAGCAATATCTAAGCTTAAATCCAACAAGGCTGCTGGACCGGACGGCTTAACTGCCTAGCTGTTTAAGGCGGCGGGAGATGACCTGGTGGAGAGCATACACCAACTCGTCTCCAAGATTTGGTCAGAAGAAAGTATGCCTGATGAATGGAACCTCAGCATCGTTTGCCCGATCCACAAGAAAGGAGACCCTCTAAACTGCGCCAACTATAGAGGCATCAGTCTCCTGAACATTGCGTATAAGATCATGTCTGCTGTACTGTGTGAGCGCCTGAAATCATTCGTCAACGATCTGATAGGCCCCTATCAGTGCGGTTTTAGGCCCGGTAAGTCCACGACCGATCAAATATTCACACTACGGCAGATCATGGAGAAAACCCAAGAAGTCCAGATCGATACTCATCATCTTTTTATTGATTTTCAGGCCGCATATGACAGGAGCCATGTCTAGTTTTGGCATCCCTGCCAAACTTGTCAGATTGTGCAGAATGACGATGGAGAACGATCGCTGCTCCATAAAGGTTGGAAACAATCTCACCGAGACCTTTGATGTCAAACAAGGATTTAGACAAGGTGACGCGCTGTCATGTGACTTTTTCAACATCATTCTTGAGAAAATTGTGCGAAACTCACAAGCCAACACCAGGGGCATAATTTTCCAAAAGTCTGTACAACTTCTTGCATACGCTGATGACATTGACATTATTGGCAGAAGATAGCGAGCTGTCACTGGTGCGTTTGCAAGTATTAGTGCAGAAGCGGCAAAAATGGGTTTGGTGGTGAATGAGGGTAAAACAAAATATATGCTGTCAACAAGAAGGGACACACAACATCGACGAATCGGACAGAACGTCACGATAGACAGCTACAATTTTGAGGTAGTTAGGGACTTTGTCTACCTCGGCTCCGCGGTAAACTCTGATAATGACATCTCAGTAGAAATCAAGCGAAGAATTACACTTGCCAACCGCTGTTTCTTTGGCCTAAGACGGCAATTGATTAGTAAGGCCTTGTCAAAAAACACTAAGGAGACTCTATATAAGACCCTTATCATCCCTGTCCTGCTCTATGGCGCAGAAGCATGGACCCTAGCAAAATCGGATGAAGATCTTCTTGGTCGTTTCGAACGCAAAATTCTTCCAGTGATTTTTGGTTACGTTTGCGTTGACGGGCTTTGGAGGAGAAGATTTAACAGCGAACTCTACGAGCTGTACAGCGACATCAACCTGGTCAGAAAAGTGCGCATCAGTCGTCTAAGATGTCTAGGACATGTAGAGCGAATGGACACCAACGCTACGGCCCGAAGAGTCTTCGATTCCAACCCGGAGGGACAACGCAGTAGAGGAAGACCTCGCCTTAGGTGGCACGCACAAGTGGAAGGGGACATCAACCTACTTGGAGTGCGCAACTGGAGGCAGTTAGCCAAAGATGCGCTAACTGGAGAGGCGTATTGGTTGAGGCCCAGGTCCACCCCGGACTGTAGCGCCACCTAAAGTAAAGTAAGTAAGACCACCCTACTGCTCAGTCGTTCACAGACACTACAAGGTGAATGATACCATTTGCCCGAACACCACGACCTGAAAAATCGCATCCTTGTACACAACTTCTACCTTCGAAATGATATAGAGCACTGGCGATCCGAGAACATAGGCTTTACCGAGTTCAATGACGATAACTTGGCAAACAATGCCATCGCCGATGAAAGGGTATATCCCCCGTACATATCGAAGGTGGAGCTCCAAACGATCTTCGACTCATTGAGGAGGAAAAAGTCTGTAGGAATCGATGGAGTGTCGAACATTGTGCTTCGACATCTCCCTCAAAAAGCGGTGGTGTTTAACAATGCGCTGAATAATGCACATTATCCAGCGCATTGGAAAACAGCAGTGATACACCAATCCCCAAAAGGGGTAAGGACACTTCCAATCCGGCAAATCTCCGGTCGATAAGTCTCCTTCCGAACATCAGCAAGGTATTCGAGAAAGTGATCAACAGGGCCCTGCTTAAGTGGACTGAGAACAGTAATATAATTCCGGATAACCAATTCGGTTTTAAGGCGGGGCATGATACAATACATGCCGCGTCTAAACTGGTATCGGATATACAATGGAACAAATGCAAAAACCAATGCACGGATGCCTGCCTGATTGACTTGGAGAAGGCCTTTGACACCGTATGGTTAGAGGGACTTTTCTACAAGCTAAGCGGGCTGGACATAAGCAAACCACTGTTGTACATACTTCATAACATGCTCACCAGTAGTCAGTTCATCGTCAAAAATGGCAATGTGACTTCTGCTGGAGCATTTCTAATTAAAAACGGTCTGCAACAAGGTGCGGTTAATTCACCGATCCTTTTCAACATTTACACGAGCAAGCTCATAGGATCACTACACCATGCCATAGCGTACGCAGACGACTTGATCGCGTACAGATCAGGACCAAAAATCGAGGTCATTGCAATTCTCTTGCAACGTGACTTCGACAAGATTCAGCGATATTGCGATGACTGGAAGTTGAAGATCAACTTCCAGAAATCGGAAACCATTCTTTTTAGAACGCCTTTGTCTGGTGCCTCTAGGGATACCAGAAAGAATTGGCGAAAGTTCTCAATAGTTGGACCGCACGGACAGCCATTTGCGAGTCGAAGTGTAGTCAGATACCTGGGGCTCTGGTTAGACTAATATCTATATTTTAACAAATATATAGATGCTGCTCTGACCAGAGCCAAAGGTGCTTTTGCCCTTACAAAGACACTTTTTTATAGCAAGCAACTCGATGCAAGGGTAAAGGTAATCTGCTACATGACCCTCATTAGGCCCATGCTCGTATATGGATGCCCCGTGTGGATCAACGTGGGAGCAAGCTTTTTGGAAAGGGGCTGCCGAATATAGCAACAGTACAATGACTCTGTCGAGTTAGCATACGTCTCTAATGGTGGGGAAGGCCACTACGTTGGAGACAAAAACAACAGCTTCGCAGTTCTGGCGACCTCCGAATCGGATGACGAAAAAGAAGAAGTCGAGAGTCTGACTAGCTGCCAGAAAGCCAGCGGCAAAGCCAAGTTCAGCCGCAAATACTGCACCAGAAGCAGCAGCAACAACAACAGCTGAAAAAACAGCAGCAGGACAGACAACAACAACCGCAGCAGCACCAACAGCAACAACAACCGCAACCGAAGACGACGACAAAAGCGAGGGTACCGCCAATCAACACCTATAAGATTGAGCTTATGGACACTATTGAACTATGTAAGTCGGTCATAGGCAACAATTTTTCTATTAAACGCTTAAATGAAGACAGGCACGCAATCCGCTGCAATACAGTGGAACAATATAAAAAAATTCAAGATTTGTTGAAGCACACGACGACGGAGTTCTTCCCCGGCAAACAATGCTGCTGAGGTAGATACACCCGTCTACTGATCCGGAGACGCTCCTTGCGCTGCTTAAAGAGAAAGAGTGCAACGAATTCGTAGGGGTCAAGCCATTCACCACAGCTAAGGAAAAAAGGGAGAAGCGGAAACTGCCGTTCTTCCTAGTTCAGCTTTCACCCAATAGCAAACTGGATAGTCTAAGGAGTATTAAAGTCCTAGACTACCAGGTTGTCGCATGGGAAAAATTAAGAAGGAGCGAAAACATTTTACAATGTGTTCGCTGCCAAAGGTTCGGACACGCCGCGTCGAATTGCGAAATGCAGCCTCGAGCGGGCCAGCGGGCGGAGTGACTGCGTCAGTCGATGACGCAGTTCAGTCAGGCCACCCGGTAACAGTGGTGACCGAAAGTAAGCGCAAAAGGAGAAGGAAACTCAAACCTACTCCTAACCTCGTAAAGCTTCCCTCCACATCAGCTTCAGCTGAACAGCTGCCAGGTGGAGTGAGGGAAGGGGCGCCGAGCACAGCAATAACAGCAGCAGCAGAAAAGAAGCGGCAGAGGTCAGATGACTCGGCCGAATACCCATATATCTCCGACGGTTGGGAAGGCCGCTACATTGGAGACGACAAAAATAACAGCTTCGCCATTTTGGCGTCCTCCGAATCAGAGGACGAAGATGAAGAAGTCGAGAGCCTGACTTCTAGCATTAAATAGCTGGAACAAAGGGTACGTGCTATGAAGGCCAAACAAATGGCCAGAAGAGAAAGGGAGCGGCAGCTGGAGCTCCAGCACGCCTCACAACAACAACAGAAGCAGCCAGAAGGTCAGCTGCAACAACAAAAAAGGCCGCCTCAAATACAGCAGCAAAAGCAGCAGCAACAACAACAGCAGCAAATGCAGCAGCAACAACAACAGCAGCAGAAAACGCTGCAACAACTACAGCAGCAAACAACGCAGCAGAAACAGCAGCAGCAGCAGAAACAACAGCAACAGCAACCGCAGCAACAACCGCAACAGAAGATGACTGCAAAGACAAAGGTGCCTCCAATTAATACCTACAAAATTGAGCTGAAGGATACCATCGAACTATGTAAGTCGGCCATAGGCAATCATTTTTCTATTAAAAGATTAAATGAAAATAGACATGCTATCCACTGTAATACAGTGGAAGATTATAAACAAATTAAAGAATTACTTAGGGACATGGCGATGGAGTTCTTCTCTTTCACCCCGAAGGGGAAAAAGCGGCAAACAATGCTGCTGAGGGGGATACACCCGTCTACTGATCCGGAGACGCTCCTTGCGCTGCTTAAAGAGAAAGAGTGCAACGAATTCGTAGGGGTCAAGCCATTCACCACAGCTAGGGCCAAAAGGGAGAAGCAGAAACTGCCGTTCTTCCTAGTTCAGCTTTCACCCAATAGCAAGCTGGATGGTCTAAGGAGTATTAAAGTCCTAGACTACCAGGTTGTCGCATGGGAAAAATTAAGAAGGAGCGAAAACATTTTACAATGTGTTCGCTGCCAAAGGTTCGGACACGCCGCGTCGAATTGTGAAATGCAGCCTCGATGTGTTAAGTGTGGAAAGAACCACAAAGCAGAGGAATGCACTCTGGGTAAGGATGGAGTGGCAGATAAGAGCCAGCTCTCGTGTGCTTTATGCAGGAACTCGGGACACACCGCAAACTATCGGGGTTGTTCTAAGTTCCAGTACATTAAGAAAGTAAATCTAGTTCGCCAGGAGAAGGTCGTAGTGAAACGTCCACCTGCTCCAATTCAAATACAATCCGTGACTCCCCAAGTGACCTAAGCCCAAATGGCGGTAGGTCGGGGAAACGCGGAACAGAAAAGACCAAAGGTTGCTTCTCAGGCCCCAGCGCCTAGAGCACCGGAGGCTCAAACTGACTTGCTGGCTATCTTGCTCTCTATCCAAGGGAAGATGGAGCAGCTTCAACGTCTGGTACAGGAGCAGGCGAAGTGAGTGGACCAGATCTACACACTTCTGCCGGGCCTAACGCACCTCCAGTCGTAATGGGTACGAACGTGGAGGAGCAATCCTTGAAGATCCTTGCGGTGAATGTGAATTCACTGATTAGGATCGAGCGAAGAGCCGTATTGTCTAAGTTGCTAGAAGACCAAACCCCTGATGTGCTTATGGTTAGCGAAACAAAGCTATCCCAGAAGCACAAATTGGGACACAGTAAATACAATATTGTCAGAAGAGACCGACCCAACTCCACAAAGGAGGAGGTGTTGCGATCTTCATACGCAAACAACTGCAATTTAAAGTCATGTACAGCGGTGAAGTGCGAAGGTTACAGGAGCTGGAAGCGTGTATCGTGTGCATCCCTCTCCGTAGTGGAAAGAGGATGTACTTGGTCGCACTCTATGCACCTGAAGCTACTCAATCTACTTTATTTATTTCAGAGCTCGAGACACTTTTTCGATGCCAAAGGCCGGAGTCGGAGGAGAATTATTTCATCATGGCCGGAGATCTAAATTCCAAACATAGACAATGGGCAAATAACACACCTAATCCTAGAGCGAACATACTATTCAATTGGTGGGGTCGGCACAGTGTCGAGTATAAACTCGATTTGAAAGCTACAGATAGTCCGTCGTTTCCTAGAAGCGGCTCCTATCTGGATCTTATGCTGTTCGACGTACGGTTACAACTGACTGACATGGACCGACAAACTATAAACTGTCTGCACACATTTGTGTATAACAGTGACCATTGCGGACTCAGTGCCGTAATAACGATTCCCAACGAAATTGCGGAGTTGGAGGAGTTTGTCCAAACGTACTCCTACAATTATAGTAGGACGCGTTGGACTCGCTTCTCTAGAGTTTTGACAAGAGCACTCTCCTCGAATTCGCTCTACCCACCCTCCAATAGGAATCTGACAAACGAGGAGATTGACTGGTACCTAAAACAAATGGACGAGACAATTAGACGAACTATGGACAATACGATACATCGGTATCAACACACTGAAAACGCAGACATATTCCGCAATGCAACAATTGACGCACTACACCAATACAAAATTAGAATGCTGTCGAGACCATAAACCTTGTACAGACAGTTTAATGACAGACAAAACTCGGAGGGTAAAATGCTGAAGTCGTTGATTAAAAACCTCCAAAAATTAATTAGAGAAAATTACAGACTTTCTTGTAATTTGCATTGGAACAACAAAATTCGGGCTGTAAAATCCAACAACCCGAGTATGTTCCCGCAAATATGTAAATAAAATATTTCGGAGGAATAATCAAAACGACCTTCCGTGTCTTAAGATCCCCCGAACGACGAACAATGGACAATTACTAATAACAGCAGGTATAGATCCAGATAACGCAGTAGAGGATGACAACTTCTTTTGATCGAAGATCCGCATTAGAAGGTAGAGGCTATAGGAGCGACTTTCCAGGAAGTGTACAAGGTGAATGATACCATTTGCCCGAATCACGATCTGGAAAATAGCGTCCTTGTGTACAACTTCTACCTTCGAAATGATATAGAGCGCTGGCGATCCGAGAACAGAAGTTTTACCGAGTTCAATGACGATAACATGGCAAATAATGTCATCGCCGATGAAAGGGTACATCCCCCGATCATATCGAAGGTGGAGCTCCAAACGATCTTCGACTCACTGAGAAGGAAGAAATCAGTAGGTATCGATGGAGTATCGAACATTGTGCTTCGACATCTCCCTCTAGAAGCGGTGGACATTTACACCACTCTGTTTAACAATGCACTGAATAATGCACATTATCCAGCGCATTGAAAAACAGCAGTGATAAAACTCATCCCCAAAAGGGGTAAGGACACTTCCAATCCGGCAAATCTCCGGTCGATAAGTCTCCTTCCGAACATCAGTAAGGTATTCGAAAAGTGATCAATAGGGCCCAGCTTAAGTGGACTGAGAACAGTAATATAATTCCGGATAACCAATTCGGTTTTAAGGCAGAGCATGATACAATACATGCCGCGTCTAAACTGGTATCGGATATCCAATGGAACAAAAGCAAGAACCAATGCACGGGTGCCTGCCTGATTGACTTGGAGAAGGCTTTCGATACCGTATGGTTAGAGGGACTTTTCTACAAGCTGAGCAGGCTGGGCATAAGCAGACCGCTGCTGTACATACTTTATAATATGCTCACCAGTAGAGAGCATATCTACTGGTGAGCATATTATAAAGTATGTACAGCAGCGGTCTGCTTATGCCCAGCCTGCTCAGCTTGTAGAAAAGTCCCTCTAACCATACGGTATCGAAAGCCTTCTCCAAGTCAATCAGGCAGGCACCCGTTCATTGTCAAAAATGGCAATGTGACTTCTGCTGGAACATTTCTAACTAAAAACGGTCTGCAACAATTCGCCGAACCTCTTCAACATTTACACGAGCAAGCTCATATTATCACTTCATCATGCCATAGCGTATGCAGATGACTTGATCGCGTACAGATCAGGACCAAAAATCGAAGTCATTGCAATTCTCTTGCAACGTGACTTCGGTAAGATTCAGCGATATTGTGATGACTGGAAGTTGAAGATCAACTTCCAGAAATCGAAAACCATTCTTTTTAGGACGCCGTTGTCTGGTGCCTCTGGGGATACCAGAAAGAATTGGCGAAAGTTCTCAATAGCTGGACCGCACGGACAGCCACTTGCGAGTCGAAGTGTAGTCAGATACCTGGGGCTCTGTTTAGACCAATATCTATATTTTAGCAAACATACAGATGCTGCTCCGGCCAGAGCCAAAGGTGCTTTTGCCCTTACAAAGAGACTCTTTTATATCAAGCAACTCGATGCAAGCGTAAAGGTAATCTGCTACATGGCCCTCATCCGGCCCATGCTCGTATATGGATGCCGCGTGTGGTTCAACGTGGGAGCAAGCTTGTTGGAAAAGAATCGGGTGTTTGAGAGGGCTCGCCTTCATTTATACAGAACACCAGAGTCCCAGTACATAAAATTCTATCCCAATGAGGTCCTATACAACAGGGCTAATCTAATAAGAGTGGATAATTTCGTTATCAAGCTGTTTCGAAGGCACATTGCAAGAGCAATGAGCTCGACGAACAATCTGATCTCCGGTTCTTATTATCCCAATTACGAGTATCATGAGAGAGTGCGCCTTAACGGCTTTGTTCCCCCAGAGGCGTTCCTCTATTTTGATGAGAAAGGTCTGATCCAGGACAGATTGGCGGTACCGCTAATCTTTCACGTTGCTCGGGCAGCTGTGTATAGGCGACTCAACTACGACAGAGACGTTGCACACGGCAGTGTGGAGCGTCTCCGGTTTAGTAGGGCGTTATCGGGTCGCGATATTTATGACGTACAATGTCAGTACGGTCGTTTCTGGTGGCTAGCCGAAAGAGAGGAAACTCCTTCGTCGTTTCCTCCTAATCCAGGGTAGCCTGTTGCATGTTTAAGGTTGGCTGTACTTTGCCCATGGCCGACTTACATAGTTTAGGTTAGGTAGTTTAGCTTGTAGGTAATAATTTAAAAAAAAAACTTAATGCAAAAATACAAAAAAAAAAACACAAAAAACACAAAAAAAAAATGAAAAAAAACAGCACTCGATAAAACAAAAAAAATTTACGTATAAGAATACGTAAGGTAGAATAAGATAGGCTAATTTAGAATAAGATAGTTTAAGATTTATTTTAAGGTAGATTTGTAAGTTTTATATATTTTGTTTTTTCCATTGATTAAACATTTATCTTAGTTGTAATAATTAATAGAGTAATAAAATAAATAAATATAGAATCTTAAGTTAGTTACGTCGTAAGACATAATTTTAAGTACTAGGTTTAACTGAGAGCGCCCGCAAAGGGCCAGTAAGTTAGAATAAGAATAGTTAAGTTAGTTAAGCTAGTTTTAAGCGTTTTTTGTCTAGCAATTAAGTTACAATGAATTTAATAAAAATGCATTGAAAATGAATGAAAAATGTTATGCATTCGCAGTAGAGTTGGCTAAGCTTTCGCAATTGATCGACTTTTTTATTTATTGCAGAAGAAATAAATAGATGTTTGTTGAGATCGGGATTTGAACCGTGAACCGAGAGCGTGACAAGCGTTGATGTTACCACTACACCACGGCCACCCTCAATGTTGTTGACATATTCGAGTTTTGTGTTCCCCAAAAATAGGGATGGAAAATAACTGACTTCAAGTTCGTTTTTATAAATAACTAAGCACTTAGTTTTTATAGGGTTTATTTGAAGATAATTAGTATCGGACCATTGCAGGATATTTTCAAGGTCTCTGTTTAATCTATAAGCTCCATCTTCTATCATTAAAAGTTTACAGCTAAGATAAATTTGCACGTCATCCGCGTACATGTGTAAAGATGTATGCTTAACCGCTAGAGGAAGGTCATTTATAAAAATTGAGGATAAAAGCGGGCCCAAGATATAGCCTTGGGGTACTCCCGACGACAACTCGATGAAGCCTGATTTACTTCTCCCTACAACAACAGCTTGTCTCCTTTCACTAAGGTAGGAGAGCATCAAGTCAGCTGCCATTTGAGAGAAACGAAACTCATCATCCGCAAATAAGGAAGCCTTTGAAAATTTAAGACAATCTTTAATGTCATTTACATAAATTAGAAACAGGATGACCCCAAGAATTGTTACTTTCGGGACACCCAAGTTAACCGTTTTTACCGAAGAATAAACTTCGCTTAATTTCACACTTTGTGTCCTTGAAGATAAGTAAGACTCAAACCATTTGACCTTGTTCTGCTTAATTCCATACTTGAATAATTTCTTCGAAAGACTATTCCTGTCCACCGTCTCGGATGCTCTCTTCAAATCCAGGAAAAGTGCCAGCATCGAATTTCCCGAATCCAAATCTCTTTTCCATTCATTTAATACTCATGCTAAAGCTGTTTCCGTCAAACGCCCTTTAGGAAAACCGGATTGCTAACTCTCCAACTGTGTGCACACTATACTTACTTTCTCCAAAATCTTTTAATTTTTCAGATTTATAGGTCGAAATTTTTCCAGATTTTTCGCATTTTTTCCTTCTCAACAGGTACCACTATCGATTTCTTCCATTACCTTGGAAACACACCTACTGTCGAAAATAAACGCAACCAGCAATTGTAGTGTAGCGTCGGCCCTGGAGTGTGGGCTCGGTTAACGCACCCAATCTGACATTCGGGCACTGTCATTATAAAACTTCATGGTTAGCTGACATTCTTATTCTCTTGAGCGGCCATTTCCTTTTTTCGTTAACCAGCTTCCACCGAGTCCAGACGCCAGCCAGCCGAGTTACCCAAATGTAAGTAAAATCTCATTGAATTATCCATTGTATTTACAAATTGTTATAAAAAATAAACACTCTGATATTGAAAACGGGTGTTTTAGTTTATAATCGGTAGCAGGACCGACGGAACTGGTTACAGCTTTATTTTATTTGGATCATTTTCATTTGGTCACCCAGAAGCGAAGCCGTTGACACATAGCCCTAGCGGGGTTACCACAAAGAGCTTTAGACTTCAAACAGTTATGTCAAAGCCGTCGTCGAGCAGCGAGGACGAGAATGCTTCAACGGTGAAGAAATTTCGGGCGTAAATTCAAGCATTGAGAAGCAGGAGCGTCAACGACTCGAACAGCTGCTTAGTCAACGGGAACTTTTGGTAACAGTTTTAACAGACGTACCCACGAGTGTATCCCCGTCATTTGAAACTGTACAACTATGAAGATCGAAAAACGATACGAAACTGGTCTGCTGTGGAAGGACAACAATGTGAATCTTCCTGAGAGCTACTCCCTAGCCAAACGAAGACTTCTCAGCCTGGAGAACAGAATGATGAAAGATCTTGACTTCGCCCAAAATTATAAGGAAATTGTCAACAGCTACGTGAAGAAAGGGTATGACAGAAAACTGAGCGAAGCTGAAACACAAGTCAATACCCCAAGAACTTGGTACCTTACACACTTTAGAGTTAAAAATCCTAACAAGCCAGGAAAAATTCGGTTGGTCTTCGATGCAGCAGCCGACGGGAATGGCACCTCCCTGAACTCCGCGCTTTTGAGAGATCCGGATGACTACAGGCCGTTAACGGCCATCTTGTACAACTTCCGAATGAGGCCCGTAGCAGTCACGGGAGACATCAAGGATATGATTCATCAGGTGTCAATAAGAGCGAAAGATCAACATTCACAACGTTTCCTGTGGAGAGAGGATCGGGCAGATCGTATCGACGTCTATGTGATGGCTGCGATGACCTTCGGAGCTAGTTGCTCACCATGTTCAGCCCACTTCGTGAAGAACTTAAACGTATCACACTACTTAAAAGATAAACCCAGAGCCGTTGAGTCAATAAACAAAAATCATTACGTGGATGATTTCGCCGACAGTTTTAACAGTGTTCCAGAGGCCATCGTAGTTACCAGGGACGTCATTTCAATCCATCGTAAGGGCGGCTTCGAGCTGGGAAATTTCAGGTAAAATTCAAAAGAAGTACTCATTGGGATAGCCGACGCGGTACAAGAAAAAACGTTCGGAGTGCGTGTTGGACATGAACATCGAGGCGACCCTGGGGACCGAAAAGGTCCTGGGCATGAGCTGGGACAGCGTAGAAGATGTGTTTGTTTTCCACTCTAGCTTTGTGCGCGTGAACCAAGACGTCATGATACAGGACATATGCCCAACCAAAAGGGAATTCCTGAGCATAACGAT
Source organism: Pocota personata (assembly GCA_963082735.1). Taxonomy (NCBI): domain Eukaryota; kingdom Metazoa; phylum Arthropoda; class Insecta; order Diptera; family Syrphidae; genus Pocota; species Pocota personata. The sequence goes on from OY720432.1 coordinate 24,859,956, forward strand.
GTCAATATACGATCCCTTTGAAATGATTGCCAACTATGCCTTACACTTGAAGTTGCTGCTACGGATGATTTGGAGTACCGGAGTCGAGTGGGATGATCCAATACCTGAGGAGGCCTTCAAGCGGTGGAAATAATGGAAGATGGAGCTGCCAAGTTTAACGCCGTTGAAGATTCCCAGGTGCCATAATTATCATCTGAACAGCGCCGGCGTCAGTCGTTCACAGACCTTCGTGGAGTACACGCGTGTGCTTCGACTTGCAGTAAGTGTAGAGTAATTCTTCAAGTGGTGTAAAAAACTCTAAATAATAAGCGCCAGCTTGGCCTAGTGGTCGTGTTAGTGGACCGTCAGGCGGTGGTCATGGGTTCAATTCCCGGAAAAACAATCATCAGCCGATGAGACAGCCAAGTCAGGCCACCAAGCAACGGTGGCCAAAGAAAGTACTGGGAAAAAGAGAAAATTAAAAATAACTCCCAACCTGGTAAAGTGCCCCTCCATGACAGCTGCATCTGAAAATCTGCCGGGTGGAGTGATGGAAGGGGCGCTTGGTACAGACACAGCAGCAGAAAAGAAGAGGCAAAGGTCTTCAGATGACGATAACCTATACCCATACGTCTCCGATGGTGGGGAAGGCCATTATTTAGGCGACAACAACAACTTCGCCGCTCTGGTTACGTCAGAGTCAGAGGACGAAGACGATGAGCTGGAGTGCCTTAACACCAGTATAAGGCAGCAAAAGCAGCCTAACCAGCAACAATCACAAAAAACAGAGCAGCCGCAGCAACAAAAGAAGCTGCAGCAACAGAAGAAGCAGCAGCCAAAGCTGCAGCAACAGCAGCAGCCAAAGCATAAGCAACAACAGCAGCAGTAACAACAGCAGCAACAACAGCAGCAACAACAGCAGCAGCGGAAACAGCAACAACAACAGCAGCAAAAACAGCAGCCGAATCAGCAGCAGCAACAACAGCAGACACAACAGCAGCACAATAAGCCAGGGAAGGTGCGAGTTCCACCTATAAATACATACAAGATGGAGCTCAAGGACACCACAGAACTGTGTAAGTCGGCCATAGGCAACAATTTTTCAATTAAAAGGTTCAATGATAATAGCCACTCCATCGAGTGCAACATGGTGGAGCAGTACAATAAAATAAAAAATTTGTTCAGGGACTCGACGACGGAGTTCTGTTCTTTCACCCCGAAGGGGGAAAAGTTGCAAACGGTGCTACTGAAAGGGATGGAACCGTCCACCGAGCCGGAGGAGCTCTTTAAGATGCTCCAAAAAATGAAGTGCGACGGTCTTACTTTTGTAGGGGTTAAACCTTTCATCACAGCAAGGGCCAAAAGGGAGAAGCGGAATCTACCGTTCTTTCTGGTTCAGCTGTCGCCCGATAGCAAACTGGAGAGTCTAAGGAGTATCAGAGTCCTAGAGTACCAGGTTGTCTCATGGGATAAATTAAAGCGCAGCGAAAGCATTATTCAATGCGTTCGCTGCCACCGCGTCGAACTGCGATATGCAGCCTCCATGCGTGAAGTGTGGACAGAATCACAAGACGGAGGAATGTGCTCTAGGTAAGGAGGGAGTGGCAGATAAGGGCCAGCTTACATGTGTGCTATGCAAGAACTCGGGACACACCCCAAACTATCGGCGTTGTCCTGAGTTTCAATGCATTAAATCAGCAAATCTGGCTCGTAAGCAGAAAAATGTAATGAAAGTACCACCAGGTCTAGTTCAAAAAGCAACCGTGACTCCTCAAATCACCTACGCCCAAATGGCGTCTGGTGGGGGAACCACGGTACAGCAACAACCGAAGGTAGCTGCACAGGCCCCAGTGCCTAAGGCACCTGAGGCACAAGGCGACTTGCTGACCATCTTGCTCTCTATCCAGGGGCAGATGGGGCTGTTACAGCGCCAGTTACAAGAGCAGTGCGGACAGGATCTACACGCTTCTGCCGAGCCTAACGCGTCTTCAATCGTGATGGGTACGACCGCGACTGAAAATTCCTTGAAGATTCTAGCAGTGAATGTAAATTCATTGATTAGAATCGAACGAAAAGAATCGCTCTACAAGTTACTCGACGAACAAAGCCCTGATGTGTGTCTGGTTAGCGAAACTAAGCTAACCCAGAAACGCAAGATACGGCATAAAAACTATAATTTAGAAAGAAGGGACCGGCCCAACTCCACACAAGGAGGAGGTGTTGCGATCGTCATTCGTAAGGAACCTAGGTATAAGGCAGTGTACAGTGGTGAAGTGCGAAGGTTCCAGGGGCTAGAAGCGTGTATTGTGTACATCCCTCTCCGTAGTGGAAAGAAGATGTACCTGGTAGCTCTTTATGCTGCTGAAGCTGCTCAATCCACTTTATTTATGTCAGAGCTCGAGGCATTGTTGCGATGCCTAAGGCTGGAGTCGGGGAAATAGTGCACCAAATCCTGGAGGGAACTCACTATTCAATTGGTGGGGTCAACACAATGTCGAGTTTCGGCTCGATTTGAACGCTACAGATAGTCCGTCGTTTCCCAGAAGCGGCTCCTATCTGGATCTACTGCTGTTCGACGAACGGTTACAACTGACCAACGTGGACCGACAAACGATAAACTGTCTGAGCACATTTGTGTATGACAGTGACCATTGCGGACTTAGTGCCGAAATAACGATTCCAAATGAAATGAAAATGAATTGGAAGAGTTTGTTCAAACGTACTCCCACAACTACAGTAGGACTCGTTGGACTCGCTTCTCCCGAGAATTGACAAGAGCACTCTCCTCGAACTCGCTCTACCCACGATCCAATAGGAACTTGTCAAACGAGGAGATTGACACTTACCTTAAACAAATGGACGAGACAATCAAACGAACGATGGACAGTACGATACCTCGGTATCAACCAACTGACAACGTGTTCCGCAATGCAACAATCGACGCACTGCACATATAAAAAAGTAGACTGCTTACAAGACTAAAAAACTTGTATAGGCAATTTACTGATAGTATTTGTGTAGGCTGAAATCGCTGATAAAGATACTAATTAGGTAAATTATAGGCGATCGACCAATTTGCACTGGGGTAACAAGATTCTGGCTATCAAGTCTGATAACCCGAGCATGTTCCCCCAGATTAATAAAATATTTCGGAGGAACGATGTCAACGAACTTCCGTATCTGAAAATCCCCCGAACAACGAACAATGAACGCTTACTTACAGCAGCAGGAATAGATCCAAGGGACGCTGTCGATGATGACGACTTTTTCGTGATCGAAGATTCGCAGAAGAAGGTGGAGGCTATTGGAACCATTTTCGAGGATGTGTACAAGGTAAATGCTAGCATTCGCCCGAACCACTACCTTGAGAATAGAGTCCTTTTGCACAACTTTTACCTTCGAAATGATATAGAGCACTGGCGATCAGAGAATACTGGTTTTACCGGGTTTAATGATGAAAACTTGGCAAACAATACCATTCGATACCGTATGTTTGGAAGGGCTATTTTACAAGTTGAGTAGGTTGGGCATAAGCAAACCACTACTGTGCTTATTGCTTAATATGCTCACCAGTAGAAAGTTCGTTGTGAAAAATGGCAATGTGACTTCTGCTGGGACGTTCGAAATTGAAAATGGTCTGCAACAGGGTGCGGTTAATTCGCCGATATTTTTCAATATTTACACGGCTAATCTGATAGCATCACTTCAGCACGCCATAGCGTACGCGGACGATTTGATTGCGTATAGATCAGGACCTAAGATCGACGTCATTGCAACACTCTTGCAGAGTGACTTCGATAAGATTCAGCGATATTGCGACGAATGGAAGTTGAATATCAACCTTCAAAAGCCATAAACCATTCTTTTCAGAACGCCGTTGTCTGGTGGCTCGAGGGATACCAGAAAAAATTGGCGAAAGTTCTCTGTAATTGGACAGCACGGGCGTCCACTTGCGTGTCAAAACGTGGTCAGATATCTTGGACTTTGGCTAGACCAATATCTATATTTTAACAAACATGTAGAAGCTGCTCTAGCCAGAGCCCGAGCTTCGCCATTACAAGGAGATTTTTTTATAGCAAGCAACTCGATGCAAGGGTAAAGGTAATCTGCTACACGGCCCTCATTCGGCCTGTGCTCGCATATGGATGCCTCTTGTGGTTCAACAGATAGGCAAGTAGGATGGAAAGGATTTGGGTGTTTGACAAGGCCTGCCTTTGGGCTTGCCTTCACTTGTACAGAACACCAGAGTCTCAGTACAAAAAATTCTATTCTAATGAGGTCCTATACAACAGGGCGAATCTGATAGGAGTGGACAATTTCCTGGTCAAGATGAATCGAAGGCTCATTGCAAGAGCAATGACCTTGATGAATAATCTGATCTCCGGGGCTTATTACCCCAACCATAGGTACCATGAGAGGGTGCGCCTTAAGGGCTTTGTCCCCCCAGAAACATTCCTCTATTTAGATTAGGCAGGTCTGATCCAGGATAGATCAGCAGTGTCGTTAATCTTCCACGTTGCACGGACAATTGTGGATAGGCGGCTCAACTACAGCAGAGAAATCGCACAGAGCACTGAGGAGCGTCTCCGAGGTAAGAAAGCAGCACCAGCAATTCTGGTGGTTATTAGAGGGAGCTCCCTCGTCGATCCCTTTCGATCCGGGGTAGGTGTCTAGTACGGCAAAGTTAACCGGCTTACATAGTTTTTTAGGTGTCTAGGGTTAGGTAGTCTATGTGTAGGTTTAGTATTTTAAGGCAGGCACAGCACTTGGATAGATAAAAAAAAAAATAAAAAAAAATAAATAAAAAAAATAAAAAAAAAAAAAAAAATAAAAAAATCATTTTTAATTATGTCTGTAGTTAAGTTAAGTTAAGATTTATTTTTAAGGTAGCATTTAAGTTTTATATATAAGATAACAGAAAAATAATCAGTTCTGGTACCGTTTTTTCCAAAATCAAAATTTTTCTTAGTCATAATTGTTCTCAAGTAAAATAGAAATAAGTAATAGATTAAGTCGAAAGACATAGTTAAGGATTAAGTTTAGCTTAGGGCGCCCGCATAGAATAAGGTAGAATAAAAAATAGTTAAGTTAGTTAAGCTAGTTTTAAGCGTTTTTGTCTAGCATGTAAGTATAAATGAATTAAATTTAATAAAAAGCTAAAAAAAAAAATCAGCGCCGGCGTGTTGACGTGCACACCTTCGTCGATGCGAGCGAAGAAGCCTTTAGCGCCATCATGTATCTTCGCATCGAATTTGACGAAAACGTACACATATCGTTCGTGTGCGGTAACACGAAGGCCGCTCCGAAGAAGCTCTTATCAATACCCCGCCTTGAACTTTCAGCCGCTGTACTTGGAATAAGGCTTTGTAGCTCCATCATCGATTGTCACAACCTGCCGATTACCAACCGAGTGTTTTGGAGCGACTCAAAGACTGTGCTACATTGGTTTCGAACCGATCCTCGCCGTTATAAGGAGTTCGTGGCCTTTCGAATAGTACCGAGCATATTATATGAAATACTAGAAAGCAGTCAAACCAATCAATGGCGCTGGACTCTGACCAAATTGAATCGAGCAGATGAGGGTACAAGAGCCCGCTACCCGTCCATATTCGACATCAATAATGCCTGGGTAAGAGGACTACCATTCCTTAAGCTCGGGGAACCCGGATGGGCGAAACTACCAGACGATATCGCGATCATCATGAGCCCAATGAAGAACTACGTCCGAAGTATATGTTGCTCCTGAATTCGAAGTTCGACGCAATTTTCGACGCAGGGAGGTTTTCTACATTTCTGAAGCTATAACGAACCACTGCTTGGGTAGAACGTTTCATTGCCGTATGCCAGAGAAAGTTCGTTAACCAAGGAGAGCTATCTGCAACCGAACCCAAAAGTACCGAGCATATTATATGCCGTCAAATACAGCGGGAAGCATTCTCCGAGGAAATCAGCAAGCTGCGAAAAAATCTGCCGATCAACAAGGAGAGTAAAATCCTCAATCTGGAAAGCCATATCTGGACGAAACGGGACTTCTCCGAGTTATAGGTCGAATCGACGCCGCAATGATGCTACCATTTGCTGCCAGACGCCCAATTATTTTGCCTAAGGACTGCAGGGTTACGAAGCTCATCATTGAATTGCATCGCCGCTTTCGCCACCAAAACGACGATACCATTGTTAACGAGGTGCGACGTAAATACTGGGCTCCTGCCCTGCGTCCTGCTGTGAGACGTGTAAGAAAGGAGTGCCAGTTATGTCAAATCAGAAGTGCCGGATCACTGCCGCCGCTAATGTGTCAACTGCCGGAAAATCGCCTCACGCCGTACGTAAGACCGTTTATCTACACCGGACTGGATTATTTTGGCCTAGTCAATATCACCATAGGCTGCCGATGAGAGAAACGTTGGATCTCCCTATTCACTTGCCTCACGAAGAGGGCAGTACACGTTGAGATTGCAGCCGATCTATCTACAGATGCTTGTCGTCTATGCATCCGCATTTTTGTCAACAGACGTGGTGTTCTTCTACGAATAACAAGTGACAACGGAATCAACTTCATTGGAGTCAACAAGGAGTTGAAAAATAGCAGCATCTTTGATGTCGACGCCTTGAAAGCAGAACTTTCGTCTTCGGGGATCGAATGGTTGTTTAATTGTTCCTTAAACCCTCATGCCGGAGGATGCTGGGAAAGGCTTGTCTAGTTGATCAAGCGAGTTTTGTCATCCACGCTGTCTGAGATCGCACCGAAGATGGAGACCTTGTAGAGCGCTCTAATTGAGGCGGGAAACATAGTGAACAGCCGACCTCTAACGCATCTATGATACTAGTATCGACGCAGGAAAAGGGGCCACTTACACCGAATCATTTCCTGCTGAGGGTCCCGAACTCGACTCAAACGCTGGATCCAATCAAAGGTAAGGCGCTGTGCTTCCGAAAACAGTGGAAGGTGTCGCAGCAGTTAAAAAAATGATTCTAACAGAGGTGGATGCGAGAATACCTGCCTGTCCTGACCAAAAGGTGGTAATGGTTTACAGAAATATCACCGATCCAGATTGGTGCCCACTGCTTGTGTGTGACGTCGACTTGCTGAGAAGCCAGTGGACCCGAGGACGAGTTACGAAAGTGTTTCCGGGAAGGGATGGACAAGTACGATTTGCCGAGATAACGACATCTGGTAGAACATTCCGAAGACCAGCGGTGAAGCTAGCTGTATTAAAAGTTGGTGCGGCTTCCGAGCGAGACTCTATCACCTCCCGGGGGGGTGGGGTGTCGAAAATAAAAGCAACCAGCAATTGTAGTGTGGACTCTGCCCTGCAGTGTGGGCTCGGTGAACGCACCCAATCTGACATTCTTATTCTCTTGAGTGGCCATTTCCTTTTTTCGGTAACCAACTTCCACCGAGTCCAGACGCCAGCCCAGTTACCCAAATTTAAGTAAAATCTCACTGAATTTTTTTGTATTTACAAATTGTACTTATTTTGTTATAGAAAATAAACACTCTGATATCGAAAACGGGTGTTTTAGTTTATAATCGGCAGCAGGACCGACGGAACTGGTGACACCTTCTATCAATGCTGTGTTTATAATATTTAACAATACCGGATAGATATCTTCCTTACAATCCATAAGAATTTTTGGATTAAGGCCACTAAATTTTTTTTTATTATTTAAACTTTTAACTACTTGCTCCAAATCATTTGTATTAATTTGTCTAAAATGAAAGACATAAGAAGATTCTCTTATACGAGTACAATCACTGTACTGCAGATTAGGTATACTTTCATTTATTTCCACCACACTATCGACAAAGAACTCATTCAATTTATTTGGTATGTCTACAATTTTAGTAAAATTAACATTATTTACTTCAATTTCACACAGTTCTTGGTGTACTTGCTTTAAAATATACTTCTTTATTGTTCTCCACATCGCTTTTTGATTTAAAGCTTTTTCTTCAATTTCGTTTTCAATATAACTGTTTTTTATTTCTGCACACTTGTTTTTGTATTTATTTCGCGCCCTTATAAAAACTTATTTTTCTCTGCTTAAGCGTACTTAATTCATCATTCAACCATCCAACATAATAAGGTTTGATTTTACGAGTAGTAATTCTTTATTCATGTCCACTATACTAGCAAAAGTTACTAATTCTCAATTTTGTAAAGAATTTCGTTTTATCATATTTAACATACTGTAATATGCGAGCTACGGCTCGAGTAGATAAAACGATATTCTGTGAAATTATTTCTTTATTTTCCAGTCTATAGAACAATTCAAGTTCACACTATACTATTCTTCGCAAACTCCTTCCTTACAAATCGAACATGGATTAGCTTCTTTAGTAAATGAGATCACCAGACCAATTGCAGGTACATGCCTTGACCACGTGTTCGTTCGTTTCTTGAAAGTTCCACTAAATCTATATTCTGGTATTAATTTTGAACTTCAGATCTCTGATCATTGTATGACTGGCTTAGTTTTAAATGGTTTGGATAGTAAAGAAAACAAAAAGCATACTTTTCCAAAGAGGTTGTTCAAAATTAACTTTGAGCAGCTTAATAATGTACTGCGTTTTGAAAACTGGGAGGCGGTTTATGCTCAAGACAATGTTTCTACGGGTTATGATATTTTATTAAATTTATTAAAAAACTATGTTAACTTTGCAAGCTACGTCATTGTCCCTAGAAAATCTGCTCTAAGGCTTAAGCCTTGGATAAAAGGTTCACTTCTTAGGAAAATTAGACAAAAACACAAATTGCGGATAAATTGCCACAAACATCCACAAAACTCTAGTTTACAGAGTCGTTATAACCGTATGAGCCAAAAAATTATCAAAGAAATACGTAAGTGTCGAGATAGTTAATACCAAAATCAGATAAGGTATTCACAAGGAAATCTCAAAAAGGAGTGGAAAGTGATTAATAGCAAAAACAATCGTAATGCTACTAACCAAAATAATGCTCTTTATTTAAAAAACGGAAGTGTTACTATTTCGGAACCTACAGCAATAGCTAATGAATTCAATGACCATTTTTCATTGGTTGGACAACAGCCGTTTCAAAGATTTTGTTCAAGTTATTCCAATTGTTACTGTACCGGATCCGGAATTGTAAATAGTACTTTCCAAAGAAATAGCTTCTTTTTTGAACCAATTTCTGGGCTTGAAATTCTAAAGACTATTCATTTCTTAAGCAATTCATATTCCTTTGGTAGCGATGGTATTTCTAACATTGCCTTTAATATTGCTGATATTTTGGCACATCTTTTCAATTTAAGCATCGTGTCTGGACTCTTCCCTGAAGAACTAAAATGTGCCATTGTTATTCCTCTTTTCAAAAGGGGTAACAGAAATGAAAAAAATAACTATAGACCAATCTCATTATTGTCTTCAATCTCCAAAGTATTTAAGAAATGTGTTAAAAAAAGGGTTTTGGAATTCCTAAAAAAAAATTATTTTTTCAGCCCCATGCAGTTTGGGTTTAGAGCTGGGCTATCTACTGAAGATGCTCTCTTAGATTTCTGTTCCCTTATAGAGAAAGGTTTGGACAACAAAAAATGTTGTGCTGGACTTTTTGCTGATATAACAAAGGCTTTTGACATGGTGGATCATAACATTCTTTTGAAAAAGCTATATAATGCGGGTTTTCGTGGTTTTATGTATAGTTGGTTTATGTCCTATCTTAAAAACAGAAAACAAAAAGTGAAGGTTGAAACTAGTTTAAGTAACTCTAAGATTATTAATCTTGGTGTTCCTCAAGGTTCTGTGCTTGGTCCTATACTGTTTATCATTTATATAAATTCTCTGTTTGTCCAACCATTTATAGGAAAAGTTAGAGCTTTTGCTGATGATCTTGGTATCGCATATGGTTCAGTCAATCCCTTAAACCTAGTAGCTGGTATAAATAAAGACGTTGAATTACTAAGAATTTGGTTTGCGGAACATAAGCTAGTAGTTAGCAATAAAACGAAACTTATGTTTTTCAGCCTAATTAATCATGATGCTCCAGATATCGAGATCATATTTCATGCATCTAATTGTGGAAGGTACAACTTGTGTCACTGTATGCCTACTGACCAATGTTCTTATGTCTCCTTCGATAGGAATGTTCCTTGTGATGACAATTGCTTCAAAATCGAAAACGTAAACCATTTTAAATATCTAGGCGTTACAATTGACCGGAATTTGAGTTGGTCTAATCAAATTTTAGGTTTAAAACAATATCTGCTCTCAACCATTCATTGTTTCTACCGTCTTAGAAAGTTTTGTCCCAACAATACTTTAAAAACAATCTATTATGGGATATTTCATTCAAAATTGCAATACGGAATCAGCTGTTGGGGAAGTGCTTGCCTAAATAAAATTCAGCCGTTGATTGTCTTACAGAAATGAGCCATTAGGAAGATTTGTAATTCTTCCCGTTTAACCCACTCTATGGAAAATCCTGCCAGTTAGACACCTCTTTGTAATGTAATTGCCTTTTTGCTTTTTAAATTGTTCTCTTTTTTTTTAGATTTCTTTACTTTTACTTTAATTTGTTCACCCCACAATGAATATATCTATTATAAAGTGACATTTATCTCTATTTTATTTAATTAAATACAAAATGTCTCTAACTATTCTCTTATTATTTAGCTGCAGTCTGTTAAATTTGCAAATATTATAATTGTTTTAAAATTACGAGAATAATGAATTTAATAATAAAAAAAAAAAAAAAATATTCTCTCGACATTAAGGCCCACTTTCTGCCCTACAGACAAAAATAAGATACCAGATCTAATTGATTTTTTCTTAATCAAAATTTTGTCAAGCAGTTATATACATATTGTAACATCACCTAAAAGGATGCTACAATAATGTAGAATAATAACTACGCTCCTCCAGCCCATTCCAAAGTGTCTTTTCATTCGAGGTTCGTGTCTGCGGTTAAGTCTCCACAGTTCATGTCTACGAAAGAGACGGATAATATCACGGATAAGAAAGAATTATAACTGCACGAAATGATTGTCACCTTGGAATTATTACATCAGAATTTTTCTTGTTCCAGTGGTCGAAGAATTTGCTAGAAGTTTCTGGCTATCAGAAACTTCTGCTATATAAGGACAGATGGCGATCGAAACGGGGCAGTTGTTTTAAAACCGTGGCGAAGAGATTAGAAAAGTGATAATGGGCGAAGTTGTAATTTTATGATAAATTTAAAGTTGAGAGTTAACAAGGAGATAAAGTGATTTGAGAGGAAAGAGACCTTGTAAGAAAAGAATTGCGAAGAATATTACAGTGTAAACCTGAATTGTTCTATAGACTACAAAATGAAGAAATAAATTTCACAGAATATCGATTTATCGCTCGCATATTACATTGGTGTCAGAAGCGGGATAAAACTTATTCTGTGAATAACTATTTCCGTGGTGTGAAATTGCACAATAAAAAAAAAACATTTCTGTGTTGAATTAATTAGCTGCGCAAAATGGGTCGCAAATTGGGAAAACTAACTATAACTCAACTAAGGGCAGAACTCAGTAAGCGGAACCTCGACACAACTGGGGGAAAAGATGCCCTACTGATTCGTTTGGAAGAAGCAGTAACGCAGGAAGGTGAAAATCCGCATGACGTAGAGTTTGACGTGGAAGAGGAGCCAGCAAGTACAGCAGCCGACCCGGGTATAACAAGTCTGCTCCTGCAACTTAAGTTAGTCATGGACGAACAAAAGAAAGCAATAGAAGGCCAAAGGAATTCTCTAGAACTTAAGCTGGACGAACAAAGGAATTCTCTAGATGCTCTGGAAAGCAAACTTGATGAGCAAAACAAGAACTTGGAATCCAAATTCGAAGCGATCGAAGAGAAAATCGAGAAGGTCGAGACGCAACTCGAAAAAGTCGAAACTAGATTAGATGAAACTTTGAGAAGCATGAAACTCAGTTCGGGAAGATAGAGACTCAGTTCGAAAAAGTAGAAAAGCAAGTCGAAAATCTTACTAAGGAACTCAGCAACGTGAAGAGACAGAAAGCAAGGGAATATTCTACTGACGGTCTGAGAAGAAAGAAGATGCAGCCTCCTATCTTCGATGGTCAAACATCATGGCCAATTTATAAAAGGCAATTCGAAGCGGCCGCAATGACCAATAGCTGGGACGATGAAGAGAAGTCCATTGCACTCACACTTGCACTGAGGGGTCCAGCTGCGGAGCTCTTGCAGACCATCCCGGAAGATAAACAGCAGAACTACGACTCTCTGGTTCAGGCTATCGAGATGCGGTTTGGGGATGAACACATGCAGCAGGTGTACAGGATTCAGCTGCGTAGTCGAGTCCAGAAAAGGGGAGAAACGCTCCAACAGTTGCAAGCGGATATAGAGCGATTACCCCATCTTTCACACCCTAAAGCCGGTGAGGAGCTTATCAATGAAATGACGGTGGAAGCTTTTTTTCAGGCCATAGAGGACAGACAACTGCAAATGGCTGTAAGGATGGCTGAAAAGCGAACACTCCCCGAGGCATTGGCATTCGCTTTGTCAATGAAGGCTGCGGACCAAGCATACCAGGGAATACACCGTGTCAGGGAAATGTCCGTCGTGGAATGCTCATGCCAGAGAACAGCCGTCATGGACGAAGACAAAGCTCGCGGAAGTCAAATCCATTGCTGGAATTGCAACCAAACCTGACACCTACAACGGCAGTGCAGAAGTGCACCTAGACGAGGAAATTGTCCACATTGCGGAAGTAGGAGAAGCAGAGAGGAAGCATCTGGCGGTGATAACATCCATCCTGTCAGTCAGACTTCGAAAAACCAGCAGTCGGGAAATGCGTAAGGACCAACTTCGCGGGACAGAAGTTGGTTACTGGAATCGAGGCCCCCAGGACCACCATTCAAGTTTCGTAAACCAAACGGGGTAACAAGAGCCTGACAGTGGAGGCACTTATCAACAAGAAGAAGTGCGTAGCCACCATCGACACATGTGCCACTGCCTCCATTGTAAGAAGAGTTATCGTCAGAAGCTTCTGGCTGCACAACACCAACAGCTACTGCCTGAACACTGCAACAGGGGAAATGGCGAAGGTGTTTGGAGAAGTTCGTCTTACGATTACTCTGGCAGGACTGACGTTCTCCCATGCGTTTCTGGTGGCAGATATATGCGACGAGTGCATCATCGGAATAGACTTCATGAAAGCAAATGAAGTAATCTTGGACATCGGGATGCAAGTACTGAGGTATCGAAATGTGGATGGTGTACGGAAACGAGAATGCCGTAACTCTCAGGACAGTCATCAGCAAAGACGAAGTTTTGCCGCCGTCTTCAGAGACAATCATTTGGATGAAGCTGAAAGGTGATCTTGGGAGCCACCGATTCTACATAGTAGAACCAGACCCAGAGAAGAATTCTCAAGACTACATCGTGGGAAAGACGTTAGTCGAACCAAAGAACACCATGGTTCCAGTGAGAGTTTTGAACGCAAGACCATACACTGTCAAACTAAGGCGAGGGGAGGTGACTGGAAAATGCACGCCGATTACCGCCGTCGCAACAATATCTGAACGTGATGCTCCAAAACCTCTCCCATCACCTTGGACAGCGGAAGCGAGAGAGACGATTCTCCAGTCCAGTGAGCTGAATCAGGAGCAGCGAACTATGGCAGAGAATCTTATCAATGAGTACGCTGATGTATTTGCCTCACAGGACGGAGAATACGGCCGAACACACCTGGTACAACATCGAATAGACACTGGTGATACTAGACCAATTCGTCAGCCTGCTAGGCGCCTTCCATTGGCAAAGCAGACAGAAGTTGCAGAGATGGTGTCGGCAATGGAGAAAGAAGGTCTGATTGAAAGTTCCAAAAGTCCGTGGGCATCACCGGTTGTACTGGTTAAGAAGAAAGATGCCAGCACGCGGTTCTGCGTGGACTATCGGCATCTCAATTATGTCAAAAAGAAAGACAGCTATCCTCTGCCACGGATTGACGACACGCTGGACACACTATCAGGAGCCCGATGGTTTTCCACTCTCGACTTGAAGAGTGGCTACTGGCAGGTACAGATCCATCCAGAAGATCGGGAGAAAACCGCCTTCAAGGCAGGAAATGGGCTATGGCAATTCACGGTAATGCCATTCGGGCTGTGCAATGCTTCGGCGACTTTCGAGCGATTGATGGAATGTGTCCTGCAAGGGTTAACATGGAAAACCTGTTTGGTATACTTGGATGATGTCATCGTCGTAGGAAAAACGTTTGCGCAACACCGAGACAATCTAAGGGATGTGTTTCAAAGGCTTCGAAGTGCCCACCTGAAGCTCAACCCCAAGAAGTGCGCCCTGTTTAGAGCGGAAGTCAAGTACTTGGGGCATATAATTTCAGCGAAAGGAGTGAGAACCGATCCAGAGAAGGACGAAGCGGTGAAAAACTGGCCAGTCCCCAAAGATAAACACCAACTAAGGAGCTTCCTGGGCCTAGCCACCTACTACAGACGGTTCGTGAAGGATTTTGCCTGCACCAGTTGATGGAAAAGGGAAAACAATTCAACTGGTCAATTGAGTGCGAGAAGAGCTTCAAGGCACTTAAACAACGGCTATGCGATGCCCCGATACTGGCTTACCCCACTCCCGGGGAAACGTTCATTGTAGATACAGATGCTAGTAATGTCGGGGTAGGAGCCGTACTCTCCCAGGTGCATGATGGCCAAGAGAAGGTGGTTGCGTACTTCAGCAAGGTGCTCTCTAAGCCAGAAAGGAACTACTGCGTGACAAGGCGGAAACTTCTAGCTTTGATCTTGGCTACGAAGCATTTTCACAAATACCTTTATGGGAGAAAGTTCGTTCTTCGCACAGACCATGCAGCCTTAAAATGGCTATTACAGTTCAAGAGTCCTGAGGGTCAGGTCGCAAGATGGATCGAAAGGCTGCAAATCTACGACTACGAAATACAGCATCGTAAAGGAAAACTCCACTCTAATGCGGATGCACTGTCCCGGAGACCATGCAGAACGGATTGTAAACATTGTGCGCGTCAGGAAGAACGGGAGCTGGTTTCCATCCAAAGAATGAGAGCCGAACCTATCGCCGGCTGGAGCGTAGATGAGATCCGGAATGCTCAGAAGGAAGACCCGGATATCGAGCCGATTCTGGCCTGGAAGGAGAACATGGAGAAACCGGATCATCAGGACATCTCTCACAGAAGCCCGACCTTAAAGGCATATTTTGCGCAGTGGGACTCCCTCCATGTCCAAGAAGGTGTTCTGAGAAGAAAATGGGAATCCTCCAACGGAAAGTCGTTTGAAATGCAGCTTGTCGTACCGCGGACGAGGGTTAATGAGGTGTTACAGGAGATGCATGGCGGGGCGTCCGGAGGCCACTTGGGAGTGAATAAGACGCTAGAAAAGGTACGAGAAAGTTTTTATTGGTTAAAAGCGAAGGAAGATATCGAAGACTGGTGCAGAAAATGCGACGTATGTGCAGCTAGCAAGGGTCCGAGAATCAAAACTCGAGGTAAGATGCACCAATACAACGTGGGAGCACCTTTCGAACGAATCGCCATTGACATCGCAGGGCCCTTTCCGGAAACCGACAATGGTAATCGGTATATACTCGTAGTGATGGACTACTTCAGTAAGTGGCCGGAAGCGTTTCCGATCCCTAACCAGGAAGCCAGAACCGTGGTGGAGCAGATCGTCTACAATTGGGTTAGCAGATTCGGTGTGCCCTTGGAACTTCGAGTCAAGAATCTTCCAAGAGATGTGTTAGCTACTCGGAATCAAAAAGACAAGGACAACCCCGCTTCATCCACAGTCGGACGGTATGGTGGAGCGTTTCAATAGGACTTTGGACGAACATCTCTCGAAGGTCGTAGGTGACTACCAACGGGATTGGGACCGGCAGATTCCCTTTTTTTTTGATAGCCTATAGAAGTGCCGTGCATAGCACTACTCGACATACGCCGTTCGAAATCTTATTTGGTGGAATAGCTCGTTTACACAGTGAGGTGAAATTTGGATCTCCTACCAATGAGCCCAGAAATGAAGAAGAGTACGTGGCGGACCTTAGGGAAAGGCTTAGGGACATACACCAAAGGACCAGAAGCCAGATTAAGATTACGAGCTACCGCATGAAGACCAGGTATGATGCCAAGGCAACAACGTCAGGATTCCAGGAAGGAGATCTGGTGTGGCTGTATAATCCCCATCGCCAAAAGGGGAAATCACCTAAGATGCAGCAGAACTGGGAGGGTCCCTACAGAATAATAACCCGAATCAACGATGTTGTCTACCGCATCCAGCAAGGACCAAGGGCCAAAATGAATGTGGTTCATGTGGACCGACTGAGTCGATACAATGGCCGAAGTGAGGACGCACTTGTTCGGGACGAACAAGTCTAAGAGGGGGCAGTGTAACATTACCTAAAAGGATGCTACAATAATGTAGAATAATAACTACGCTCCTCCAGCCCATTCCAAAGTGTCTTTTCATTCGAGGTTCGTGTCTGCGGTTAAGTCTCCACAGTTCATGTCTACGAAAGCGACGGATAATATCACGGATAAGAAAGAATTATAACTGCAAGAAGTGATTGTCATCTTGGAATTATTACATCAGAACTTTTCTTGTTCCAGTGGTCGAAGAATTTGCTAGAAGTTTCTGGCTATCAGAAACTTCTGCTATATAAGGACAGATGGCGATCGAAAGGGGGCAGTTGTTTTAAAACCGTGGCGAAGAGATTAGAAAAGTGATAATGGGCGAAGTTGTAATTTTGTGAACAAGAAAAAGTAATTAGTTTGGATTTGTGAATTAAGTAATTGAAAGGAGATAAAGTGATTTGAGAGGAAAGAGACCTTGTAAGAAAAGAATTGCGAAGAATAGTATAGTGTAAACCTGAATTGTTCTATAGACTAGAAAATAAAGAAATAAATTTCACACAATATCGTTTTATCTACTCGAGCCGTAGCTCGCATATTACAATATAGATGAGTTCGAGTATCTAAGCTCTGACCATTCACCTATAATTTTCCAAATGAGTGAACATATAATTAAAAATTCAAATATTAAAACCTTACAAATATCAGAACAGATTGGCAAGCTTTCAAGCTGAACTTAACAAGTAAAATAGATTTAATGATACATCTTATAACCACAAATGATGTAGAAAAAAACTGCATAAGTTGGTCAGCGATATTCAGCAATCGGCCTGGGAAAGCACCCCCGCCCTGAATAAAGGGTGGTTAAATTTTAAGGGCCGATGTTGAATGTGAACCACACCTAAACGCCAAGTTTTTTTTTGCATTTCATTTGACATTTCTCAATTTCAGACTAACTCAATTTGAACCATGGAAAGATACACAATCGAGCAACGCGTTAAAGTTATTCAGGCTTATTATGAAAATGGGCGTTCAAATCAAAATGCATATCGTGCATTTCGTAATTCTTTCGGTCAATTTAATCGTCCAAATGTGCGTACAATCGGAAAAATCGTGCAAAAATTTGTGCAAACCGGGTCTGTAGGAGATGTGAAAACACCAGTGCATGCTCGTACAGCTCGCACTGCAGAAAATATTGCTGCTGTTCGCGATAGTGTGGCTGAAGAGCCGTCCACCTCAACTCGTCGTCGTGCCCAACAATTGCACCTCTCACGCTCGTCGTTGATGAGCATTATGCATAAAGACTTGCATTTACGCGCTTACAAGGTGCAATTGACTCAAGAACTAAAGCCTCTTGACCATTTCAAGCGTCGTCAATGGTCACAATGGTGGCAAGAAATGGCAACAGTGGATGATCAATTTTCGAAGAAAATCATCTTCAGTGATGAGGCACATTTTCACCTCAGTGGATTCGTCAATAAGCAGAATTGCCGCATTTGGGCGAATGATAATCCAAGAGTGACTGTCGAAAAACCAATTCACCCACAAAGAGTGACTGTTTGGTGCGGTTTATGGGCTGGCGGCATCATCGGGCCGTATTTTTTCCAAAATGAGGCCGGTCAGGCAGTTACTGTGAATGGTGTTCGCTATCGTGAGATGATAAAGAACTTTTTATGGCCCGAATTGGAAGATATGGATGTGGACGATATATGGTTTCAACAGGATGGTGCCACTTGCCACACAGCTAACGAAACAATGGCTCTTTTGCGCGACAAATTCAATGGCCGTGTTATCTCACGTGGTGGCGATGTCAATTGGCCGCCAAGATCATGTGATTTGACACCGTTGGACTTCTTTCTTTTCGGTTATTTGAAAGAAAAGGTGTACGTCGATAAGCCAGCAACAATTCAAGACCTAAAGGATGAGATAATTCGGCACATTAACGTCATAGAACCTCAATTATGCCTCAGCGTCATCGAAAATTTGGACCATCGGATGGAGGTGTGCCCCGAGGTCGCGGCGGCCATTTGGCCGATATTTTGTCCCATACATAATTGAACCATACCAATATTATCATAATAAAAAGAAATGACAGTAATTTCCTAAATAATTTGTGTTTTATTCAAAATCAACATCGGCCCTTAAAACTTAACCACCCTTTAGAAAGAACACAAAAAGGAACTACACGAAAGAAATAAAAGATTTAGTAGCAGATAAAAGACGAGCAGAAGTACGTGGCAAGAAAACAAGAGCTCCACAACATAAAGCCAAGCTAAACAACCTCTGTCAGCAACTAAGAAGAGAAATTAAAAAATTTAAATAAAATTCACTGAAAAGGTACCTCAGAGGGTTAACAGCTGAATAGGTAACAAATTACTCTCTATGGAAACAACAAAAGGATTAAAACAGCCTACTGTTCAAAGACCTCCAATCAAAGCAACTGATGGAAACTGGGCAAGAAGCGATGAAGACAAAGCCATTCTCTTCGCAGACTACCTAGAAAACATATTTAAACCACCTGTTGAAAATGGAAATATACAACCTACGTCAATAGGACCTTCAGAAGAAGAAAGTGAAGGAATTCTGCTCACAACTCCTAATGAAATATGCAACTTAATTAAGCGTGAAATAAATGCAAAGAAAGTCCTGGATATGACCTTATATCTGTTGTCGTACTAAAGAACTTACGAAGGAAGGCAATAATAAAAATAATAAATTTATTAAATGTCACACTTAAGCTTAAATATATCCCTAGTTTGTCAACCAAACTAGGGAAACCAAACCTGGTAAACCGCCAAATGAAGTGTCATCTTACAGACCTATATCGTTATTGCCAATGATATCAAAAGTGTTTGAGAAAGTACTCGCAAAACCTTTAAATAAAATAATTGAAAGAAAAAGCTGATTCCGAAACATAAATTTGGTTTTTGAAGGCAGCACTCTACGATACAACAGGTACACAGATTTACAAATAAAATCGAAGAAGAACTAGAAAAAAGGAAAGTTTGCTCGGCTGTATTCTTGGATGTGGATCAGGCCTTTGATAAAGTATGGCACGAAGGACTTACCTATAAACTGAGATATATTTTGCCAAATCAGTATGCTTCCATTCTGAAATCGTATCTAGATGGAAGACATTTAAGAATAAAACAACAGAGTACTTATTCAAATCTACTGGTACTGGGCCCAATATTATACTTCTTATATACTAGTGATATTCCTAAACTAGAAAACCATACTATGGCAACATTTGCAGATGATACTGCAATAATAGCAGTAGGAAGAACCAATGAACAATCCACAGAAAAACTACAAATTGACATAAACAAAATCTGTGAATGGACTAATAAGTGGAGAATCAAATTAAACGAGTCTAAGTCAGTCCATGTTGACTTTACTAATAAAAAAATTTAATATTATAAACCAAAAAATAATTCCATGCGCTAATACAGCGAAATATTTAGGTATGACTCTAAATGCAAAGCTGAGATGAAGAGCACGTAAAAAAGAAAAAAGAAGAGTTAGAAATCAAATGTAGAAAACTGCACTGGCTGATAGGAAGAAACTCATCCCTATCAATTGGAAATAAAGTGCTTTTATATAATCAAATTCTGAAACCAACATGGACATATGAAATCCAACTATGGGGTTGTGCGAAAAAGACAAACATGGACAAAATTCAACGATTCCAAAATAAGGTGCTTGGAAATATAGTAAATGCACCTTGATACATAAGAAATACTGACCTTCATCGAGACCTGAAGGTAGAAAGTGTATCTGCGGAAATTCTAAAACATGAAAAAAAAAACACAAAGAAAAGCTAGAAGAGCATATAAACTTAGATGCAAGAAAACTGCTGCATTATGAAAATCAATTACGAAGGCTTAAAAGAACAAAACCTTTCCATTTAACTTAATATAAGAAAAATGAAAATCTATATATTTACTTATAAATACATACACACTCGAAACAAAGGGTCAGAGGGGGTGAAACTCATACAAAGCCTAAGATGTCAGGAAAAATTGATTATTAGTCCAAGTGACTAGATCGCAATTATGTGGGTGGTGGTTTTAGTCGGTAAAAATCCGGCATGCTGATTACTTGGATCATCAGTATCTTTTGAAGACATCCCCTTCCTCAACAAACAAAAAAAAAAAAAATATAAACCAATCATTATCATTATATCATTAGTATCCATGTTTAAATAAATTCACTTATTGAGTTTAGTTGCTAGTACTCAATTTTTCTCTATTTTACTCCGAGTTTATTCAAATAAACTGGACATAACCTGCTTAGCGTAGAGTGATTTTCTTCAAGTCCCATATTCAAATTTTTGTTTGCACGAATACAATTTATACACTTCAATATTTCTTCATTATTTTTTTTACATTTGTAACATTTCATGATTTTCACAACATCAAAAACTTTGCAGCACTTTCATCCAATATTAAGTTTTCCGATTTCAATCACTTTTGGGAATGATTCAGCGTCAATTTCAACGACTGCACTGTATTTTACCAAGTTATTTATTTTCCTTCCAAAATATGAAACTAACTTTAACTCACTATTCTTAATTACATAGACTACTCTGCTTCTTTATGTTCGCAATAATCTCATCTTTTTCATTTTTAAACTTCATGTTAGATATGAGAATTCTTGGTTTTAATTTGGCTGGAACTTATATTTCACATGCATCTCCCATATTTTCTTCAATAGCACTTTTAATCTTATTACGTTCATCCACACCTTCACTTTCTATTACAATTATACCACTATGGGAGTTTTCAATATTTACGATTTTAAAATCCTATGGGTCTACTTTATTTAAGTCCTCCCTTCTTTTCTTACAATTTTGCTTTTCAGGTTTGATAATAATTGGCAACTCCTTTCGCATCGTTGGCAACACTTTTTCTTTACTTCTGTCATATGTCCATTTGACACTCTTTGCAAATGTCATTTGTTTTCCCTAAATCGATTGTTTATTACCCGCCATTTTTTCACTTCATTGTATATACTTGTATTGCTCTTCATTTCACCACATATGCGTTCACCTTTTTGCTTGAAGTTTTCAGCTACTGTGCAAATTTTTTTTAAATTTTTTTTTTTGCTAATGGCAGTATTTTTCGCCAAAGAGTGTTTTATTTTCTGTGGATTCAAGAACTGTGAAATTATGTCAAATTTATTGCCTTAGGGCTGAACTATAATAGTCGGAAGAAATCTGAAGCTAATGTCATAATTCTACGTTAAGTTTCCTTCAGTACTGTCAATTGCTCAAGTAGCCCATAATAGGCGTGTGTTCGGAAGCAAAAGTTCTCGTCCGATCACCGAAATCAAGCATCACAGGACACGCTTAGTACTTAGATGAGGGACCGCTTGTCAAATTTTCATACGTACACTTACGAAAGAACGAATCCATTCGCTCTTTATGAGTGAACGAAAACTTAACGAATCGAAGTCAAAAGCTATTATGGTCACACAATACAAATCCTTTGTATTCGCACTCTTTCGGAAGTGGTCGCACGAAACCATTCTTCTATTATAGTTCGGCTTTTAGCTCTCGTGCTATACGCATTGTTTAAACCGGCGGCTTTCCCTTGTGTACAAGTACACCACTTTTTCAATCTCCGTTAACAAACAAAAAAATATATGCTGTTTAACTGCAAACCGCAAAGATTTAAAATATAAACAAAATCGTTAATTTTTTTTTTCTTAAATCGACAAAAAAAAAATAATTTGGAGTTTTTCTAAAACTTGTTATTCCACAATTTTGTATATGTCAAATACGGTTCAAATATTGATTTCGGTCAAAATCGAATCATAGTAAATTTTCAGAAACCAATTAACAGGCAAAGTAAAGTTAAATGTGTTTTTTGGAAAAACCCGGTATGCCTTCTGATAGCATATCCACCTATTCACCATATTTCAAATATGGGAACCCGATACTTGCTTTTTAGGCGCAAGTGAAAATGGCGCAGTTACTTTATGTCATCACATGGCCAGTGATACCAATTCTAGCGATTTATAGCTAGTTTAGCTATTTGGTGTGTGATAATGAATAACGCGTGAAATTTCAAAATTAATTTATTCCTACAGTCATATTATGACAAAATTATATTAGAGATTCCCACTGGTTCGATACTATGCGGACGATGTCTATTGCTTGGTGGTTGCTAACTAAGTGAAAGAGTAAAAGTAAAACCGAAAGTTCAATGCATAGAGATCGCCAAATATACCGATGGTAGGGTATTTCTCTCAAATGCTATTACAGTTGGCCAACAAGAACTTGATAACCAGCCGCACTTGTAACGATCAAAACTATATAGGAAATAATATCGAACCATAGGGGAAATTATAACAAAATAGTCAATTTACGAGTACATTAATCTAAAGCAATATAGTTTTAAAGTAAATTTAGAATTCTAACATATTGTAGCATAATAATAACTACGCTCCTATGTCTATGCAGCAAATTCCGAAGTGACTTTCCATTCTGGCAGAATTTTGGTTCGAACTGTCCTTTCATTCGAGGTTCGTGTCTGGGACGAAGTCTCCACAGCTCATGTCAACGAAAGAGACGAATAATATCAGGGATAAAAGGGAATTATAACTGCAAGAATTATTTCTCTTGTTCCAGTGGTCGAAGAATTTGCTAGAAGTTTCTGGCTATCAGAAACTTCTGCTATATAAGGACAGATGGCGATCAAAAAAGACAGTTGGTTTAGAACCGTGGCGAAGAGATTGGAAAAGTGATAATGGACGAAGTTGTAATTTGGTGATAAATTGAAAGTTGAGAGTGAACAAGAAAAAGTAATTTGTTTGGATTTGTGAATTAAGTAATTGAAAGGAGATAAAGTGATTTGAGAGGAAAGAGACCTTGTAAGAAAAGAATTTGCGAAGAATAGTATAGCGTGAACTTGAATTGTTATATAGACTAGAAAATAAAGAAATAAATTTCACAGAATATAGTTTTATCTACTCGAGCCGTAGCTTGCATATTACATTGGTGTCAGAAGTGGGATAAAACTTATTCTGTGAATAACTATTTCCGTGGTGTGAAATTGCACAAGGAAAAAAAAAAAAAAAAACCATTTCTGTGTTGAGTTAATTAGTTGCGCAAAATGGGTCGCAAATTGGGAAAACTAACTATAATTCAACTAAAGGCAGAACTCAGTAAGCGGAATCTCGACATAACTGGGGGAAAAGATGCCCTACTGATTCGTCTGGAAGAAGCAGTAACGCAGGAAGGTGAAAATCCGCATGACATAGAGTTTGACGTGGAAGAGGAACCAGCAAGTACAGTAGCCGACCCGGGTATAACAAGTCTGCTCCTGCAACTTAAGTTAGTCATGGACGAACAAAAGAAAGCAATAGAAGATCAAAGTCATAAGCTCGATGACCAAAAGATTTCTATAGAACTTAAGCTGGACGAACAAAAGAAAGCAATGGGCGACGAAAGGAATTCTCTAGAACTTAAGTTGGATGAACAAAAGAAAGCAATGGACGAACAAAAGAATTCTCTAGATGCTCTGGAAAGTAAACTTGATGAGCAAAACAAGAACTTGGAATCCAAATTCGAAGTGATCGAAGAGAAAATCGAGAAGGTCGAGACGCAACTCGAAAAAGTCGAAACCAGATTCGATGAAAATTTTGAGAAACATGAAACTCAGTTCGGGAAGATAGAGACTCAGTTTGAAAAAGTGGATACGCAATTCGAGATAGTAGGAAAGCAAGTCGAAAATCTTGCTAAGGAGCTCAGCAACGTGAAGAGACAGAAAGCACGGGAATATTCCACTGACGGTCTGAGAAGAAAGGAGATGCAGCCTCCTATCTTCGATGGTCAAACGTCATGGCCAATTTATAAAAGGCAATTCGAAGCGGCCGCAATGACCAATAGCTGGGACGATGAAGAGAAGTCCATTGCACTCACACTTGCACTGAGGGGTCCAGCTGCGGAGCTCTTGCAGACCATCCCGGAAGATAAACAGCAGAACTACGATTCTCTGGTTCAGGCTATCGAGATGCGGTTTGGGGATGAACACATGCAGCAGGTGTACAGGGTTCAGCTGCGTAGTCGAGTCCAGAAAAGGGGGGAAACGCTCCAACAGTTGCAAGCGGATATAGAGCGACTAGCCCATCTTTCATACCCTAAAGCCGGTGAGGAGCTTATCAACGAAATGGCGGTGGAAGCTTTTATTCAGGCCATAGAGGACAGACAACTGCAAATGGCTGTAAGGATGGCTGAAAAGCGAACACTCCCCGAGGCATTGGCATTCGCTTTGTCAATGAAGGCTGCGGACCAAGCATACCAGGGAATACACCGTGTCAGGGAAATGTCCGTCGTGGAATGCTCATGCCAGAGAACAGCCGTCATGGATGAAGACAGAGCTCGCGGAAGTCAAATCCGTTGCTGGAATTGCAACCAAACCGGACACCTACAACGGCAGTGCAGAAGTGCACCTAGACGAGGAAATTGTCCACATTACGGAAGTAGGAGAAGCAGAGAGGAAGCATCTGGCTGTCAGTCAGACTTCCCAAAATCAGCAGTCGGGAAATGCGTAAGGACCAACTTCGCGGGGCAGAAGTTGGTTACTGGAATCGAGGCCCCCAGGACCACCATTCAAGTTTCGCAAACCAAACGGGGTAACAAGAGCCTGACAGTGGAGGCACTAATCAACGAGAAGAAGTGCGTAGCCACCATCGACACAGGTGCCACTGCCTCCATTGTAAGAAGAGATATCGGCAAAAGCTCCTGGCTGCACAACACCAACAGCTACTGCCTGAAGACTGCAACAGGGGAAATGGCGAAGGTATTTGGAGAAGTTCGTCTTACGATTACTCTGGCAGGACTGACGTTCTCCCATGCGTTTCTGGTGGCAGATATATGCGACGAGTGCATCATCGGAGTAGACTTCATGAAAGCAAATGAAGTAATCTTGGACATCGGGATGCAAGTACTGAGGTATCGAAATGTGGAGATTCCGATGGTGTACGGAAATGAGAATGCCGTAACTCTCAGGACAGTCATCAGCAAAGACGAAGTTTTGCCGCCGTCTTCAGAGACAATCATTTGGACGAAGCTGGAAGGTGATTTTGGGAGCCACCGATTCTACATAGTAGAACCAGACCCGGAGAAGAATTCTCAAGACTACATCGTGGGAAAGACGTTAGTCGAACCAAAGAACACCATGGTTCCAGTGAGGGTTTTGAACGCAAGACCACACACTGTCAAACTAAGGCGAGGGGAAGTGACTGGAAAATGCACGCCGATTACCGCCGTCGCAACAATATCTGAACGTGATGCTCCAAAACCTCTCCCATCACCTTGGACAGCGGAAGCGAGAGAGACGATTCTCCAGTCCAGTGAGCTGAATCAGGAGCAGCGAACTATGGCAGAGAATCTTATCAATGAGTACGCTGATGTATTTGCCTCACAGGACGGAGAATACGGCCGAACACACCTGGTACAACATCGAATAGACACTGGTGATACTAGACCAATTCGTCAGCCTGCTAGGCGCCTTCCATTGGCAAAGCAGACAGAAGTTGCAGAGATGGTGTCGGCAATGGAGAAAGAAGGTCTGATTGAAAGTTCGAAAAGTCCGTGGGCATCACCGGTTGTACTGGTTAAGAAGAAAGATGGCAGCACGCGGTTCTGCGTGGACTATCGGCAGCTCAATTACGTCACCAAGAAAGACAGCTACCCTCTGCCACGGATTGACGACACGCTAGACACACTATCAGGAGCCCAATGGTTTTCCACTCTCGACTTGAAGAGTGGCTACTGGCAGGTACAGATCCATCCAGAAGACCGGGAGAAAACCGCCTTCACCGCAGGAAATGGGCTATGGCAATTCACGGTAATGCCATTCGGGCTGTGCAATGCTCCGGCGACTTTCGAGCGATTGATGGAATGTGTCCTGCAAGGGTTAACATGGAAAACCTGTTTGGTATACTTGGATGATGTCATCGTCGTAGGAAAAACGTTTGCGCAACACCGAGACAATCTAAGGGATGTGTTTCAAAGGCTTCGAAGTGCCCACCTGAAGCTCAACCCCAAGAAGTGCGCCCTGTTTAGAGCGGAAGTCAAGTAGCTGGGACACATAATTTCAGCGAAAGGAGTGAGAACCGATCCGGAGAAGGTCGAAGCGGTGAAAAACTGGCCAGTACCCAAAGACAAACACCAACTAAGGAGCTTCCTGGGCCTAGCCACCTACTACAGACGGTTCGTGAAGGATTTTGCCGGGATCGCAAAGAACCTGCACCAGTTGACGGAAAAGGGAAAACAATTCAAATGGTCAATTGAGTGCGAGAAGAGCTTCAAGGCACTTAAACAACGGCTATGCGATGCCCCGATACTGGCTTACCCCACTCCCGGGGAAACGTTCGTTGTGGATGCAGATGCTAGTAATGTCGGGGTAGGAGCCGTACTCTCCCAGGTGCATGACGGCCAAGAGAAGGTGGTTGCGTACTTCAGCCAGGTGCTCTCTAAGCCAGAAAGGAACTACTGCGTGACAAGGAGAGAACTTCTAGCTTTGATCTTGGCTACGAAGCATTTTCACAAATACCTCTACGGGAGGAAGTTCGTTCTTCGCACAGACCATGCAGCCTTAAAATGGCTATTACAGTTCAAGAGTCCTGAGGGTCAGGTCGCAAGATGGATCGAAAGGCTGCAAATCTACGACTACGAAATACAGCATCGTAAAGGAAGGCTCCACTCTAATGCGGATGCACTGTCCCGGAGACCATGCAGAACGGATTGTAAACATTGTGCGCGTCAGGAAGAACGGGAGCTGGTTTCCATCCAAAGAATGAGAGCCGAACCTATCGCCGGCTGGAGCGTAGATGAGATCCGGAACGCTCAGAAGGAAGACCCGGATATCGAGCCGATTCTGGCCTGGAAGGAGAACATGGAGAAACCGGATCATCAGGACATCTCTCACAGAAGCCCGACCTTAAAGGCATATTTTGCGCAGTGGGACTCCCTCCATGTCCAAGAAGGTGTTCTGAGAAGAAAATGGGAATCCTAAGACGGAAAGTCGTTTGTAATGCAGCTTGTCGTACCGCGGACGAGGGTCCAGGAGGTGTTACAGTAAATGCATGGCGGGGCGACCGGAGGCCACTTGGGAGTGAATAAGACGCTAGAAAAGGTACGAGAACGTTTTTATTGGTTAAAAGCGAAGGAAGATATCGAAGACTGGTGCAGAAAATGCGACGTGTGTGCAGCTAGCAAGGGTCCGAGAATCAAAACTCGAGGTAAGATGCACCAATACAACGTGGGAGCACCTTTCGAACGAATCGCCATTGACATCGCAGGGCCCTTTCCGGAAACCGACAATGGTAATCGGTATATACTCGTAGTGATGGACTACTTCAGTAAGTGGCCGGAAGCGTTTCCGATCCCTAACCAGTAAGCCAGAACCGTGGCGGAGCAGATCGTCTACAATTGGGTTAGCAGATTCGGTGTGCCCTTGGAATTGCATTCTGACCAAGGGCGGAACTTCGAGTCAAGAATCTTCCAAGAGATGTGTCAACTACTCGGAATCAAAAAGACAAGGACAACCCCGCTTCATCCACAGTCGGACGGTATGGTGGAGCGTTTCAATAGGACTTTGGACGAACATCTCTCGAAGGTCGTAGGTGACTACCAACGGGATTGGGACCGGCAGATTCCCTTGTTTTTGATGGCCTATAGAAGTGCCGTGCATAGCACTACTCGACATACGCCGTTCGAAATCTTATTTGATGGAATAGCTCGTTTACCCAGTGAGGTGAAATTTGGATCTCCTACCAATGAGCCCAGAAATGAAGAAGAGTACGTGGCGGACCTTAGGGAAAGGCTTAGGGACATACACCAAAGGACCAGAAGCCAGATTAAGATGACGAGCGACCGCATGAAGACCAGGTATGATGCCAAGGCAACAACGTCAGGATTCCAGGAAGGAGATCTGGTGTGGCTGTATAATCCCCATCGCCAAAAGGGGAAATCACCTAAATTACAGCGGAACTGGGAAGGTCCCTACAGAATAGTAACCCGCATCAACGATGTTGTCTACCGCATCCAGCGAGGACCGAGGGCCAAAATGAAAGTGGTTCATGTGGACCGACGGAGTCGATACAATGGCCGAAATGAGGATGCACTTGTTCGGGACGAACACGTCTAAGAGGGGGGCAGTGTAGCATAATAATAACTACGCTCCTATGTCTATGCAGCAAATTCCGAAGTGACTTTCCATTCTGGCAGAATTTTGGTTCGAACTGTCCTTTCATTCGAGGTTCGTGTCTGGGACGAAGTCTCCACAGCTCATGTCAACGAAAGAGACGAATAATATCAGGGATAAAAGGGAATTATAACTGCAAGAATTATTTCTCTTGTTCCAGTGGTCGAAGAATTTGCTAGAAGTTTCTGGCTATCAGAAACTTCTGCTATATAAGGACAGATGGCGATCAAAAAAGACAGTTGGTTTAGAACCGTGGCGAAGAGATTGGAAAAGTGATAATGGGCGAAGTTGTAATTTGGTGATAAATTGAAAGTTGAGAGTGAACAAGAAAAAGTAATTTGTTTGGATTTGTGAATTAAGTAATTGAAAGGAGATAAAGTGATTTGAGAGGAAAGAGACCTTGTAAGAAAAGAATTTGCGAAGAATAGTATAGTGTGAACTTGAATTGTTATATAGACTAGAAAATAAAGAAATAAATTTCACAGAATATAGTTTTATCTACTCGAGCCGTAGCTTGCATATTACAATATTGTAATATGCAAGCTACGGCTCGAGTAAATAAAACGATATTCTGTGAAATTTATTTCTTTATTTTCTAGTCTATAGAACAATTCAAGTTCACACTATACTATTCTTCGCAAATTCTTTTCTTACAAGGTCTCTTTCCTCTCAAATCACTTTATCTCCTTTCAATTACTTAATTCACAAATCCAAACTAATTACTTTTTCTTGTTTACTCTCAACTTTCAATTTATCACCAAATTACAACTTCGCCCATTATCACTTTTCCAATCTCTTCGCCACGGTTCTAAAAACTGTCTTTTTGATCGCCATCTGTCCTTATATAGCAGAAGTTTCTGATAGCCAGAAACTTCTAGCAAATTCTTCGACCACTGGAACAAAAGAAATAATTCTTGCAGTTATAATTCCCTTTTATCCCTGATATTATTCGTCTCTTTCGTTGACATGAGCTGTGGAGACTTCGTCCCAGACACGAACCTCGAATGAAAAGACAGTTCGAACCAAAATTCTGCCAGAATGAAAAGTCACTTCGGAATTTGCTGCATAGTAATATTAGCGTAGTTATTATTATGCTACAATATTAACTCTAATTTAATATGTCAATTTTTATGAAAATAGTTATAAGCAAATTACAAAACTCATTTCTTAACACGAGGTAAACCAGAATTTAGCATCACTGACTTCTAACTTAATTCTAGTTCTTACCGATTTCGAGCATGTGCAAGAAATCTTGTTAGATGTACCTACGGATTTAAATCACCCAAAGATAAATCTACAACTTATAACCCCGAAGCAATTCAACAAGCAAATTGGTTGGTAAGTAGGAATTTGCCTTCGTATTTGTCATTGCTAGAGGGGTCAGTTATAGACATGTATAAAATGTCATCAGTAAGAAGGCGCAGCTTAAACCACTCTATTGTTTTTAAAAAGCTATTATCGCTGACAGATGCAGAACAATTTCAACTTTTCAACGTTATAACTGTTTCTATAATTCACAGAACTAAGAAGTATATTGTAGAAAAATCCGCTTCAGATTTAGCCGTGTCATTGGCCAGGAATCGATATTTTTTAATGAACGAACCGGAACTGATTTCATGCAAACCTTTGTTGCCAACTAAGTACATCTATCTCTTATCCAGCAAGGAAATCCAGATAACTGCGAAATGGCGTTATTGAACCATAATCAAGACAGCTTAAATGAATGCACATTAAAGTCAATACCGATACAAAATCAATGGAACGGACTCAAGGCTTCTAACAGCTGCATCTGATTTGCAATTGTAAAAGTAACGTCATGACACTAACCGGAAATGGACTGCTGGAATTTAATAAAGCTTTTTTTTATAATTTGCACGTGGGAAAGGGGTTATGAATACCCTTATACTAATTTTAGGACGCGGGCGTTTTGAGGAAAGGGGAAGAGACACAGAGAAAGACAGATTGGTGTAGTTGGTTTGAAACTCAGCTGGTATTAAGTTTCAGTGAACCCCTAGGGTGGCTGTCCAGATAACTGGGGAGTATTTTTGTTTTTTGCTGTTATTGTCATTGCTTATGATTCACAGTATTTTGCGTCCTCCTGATGTCATCATCACCATCAAGTTGCATTTTGGCCATATGACCACCCTACTGCCAGTGTTATGCCTTCGCAGTAGAGTTCACATAAGCTTTCGCAATTGATCGACTTTTTTATTTATTTCATTTGAAATAAATAGATGATTATTGACATCAGGATTCGAACCGCGAACCTGCAGCGTGACAAGCGACGATGTTACCACTACACCACGGCCACCCTTAAGCTTGTATGCTACAACTGCCTGACATTATCATCAAAGGTAGGATAGAATTCGAAAATAAATTAATGTCATCATTTATTCAAAGCGCAAACTTAAACAGTCGGATAATTAACCAAGATGCAATCACGGCGACGCCAGACGTATCTGTTGGAGTTCATATTGACCAATCTGAGTTTGATGACTTGAAAAGGAAAATTGAGGATGTCATTGATCAATCAAGAGACTTGCCAGCCCCCATTGATCTCAACTCACATGATTATCACCACTATGGCATCAGGTTTTGCCTGCTTACTGGCATGATTGGGATTGTCATCATACTTTGATACCACAGGAAGGCCCACACGATTTTGCATTTTGATTTGTTTTAAACAATCTTAATGATAGCAAAAACACAAAGTCTTTCTTTACACATACATATGTAATAAAACCTTAATAAATATTTTGTGGTGGCTTATTTTAATGAACATTTTGTATACACAAAGTCTTTCTTTACACATGTGTAATAAAATACTTGTCAGGCGTAATAGAGTCCGAAGATGAACTAGCAAGGATAGGAGCGAGTGACACAGAACTGAATCATGTTAAGAGTATAGGGGTCCCTCTAACAACTATTAAAACGATAATCAATGAGAAGATTAGACAGGAGTTCAATAACTACTGGACGAATCTAGACACGTGTAAAGTGGCCAGATCAGAACCGAGTAACAACACAGCTAAAAGAGCTTTCAACTCCAGCAGAATACAGTTAAGAGCGATGGTGGGACTTTTAATAGGGGACATCAATCTCAATAAAAACTTGTTCAGACTCGGGCTAGCTGTAACAACAATCTGTGCCAACCTTAAAGAGGAGGAGGAAGATGTAGAACACTTCCTCTGCCACTGCCCTGCAACAGCGAGATTAAGACTGAAGATACTGGGATCCCCAAGGATACCGGATCTAACACACCTCAGTAAGAAAGAAATCGGTTTCGAAAGGGCAATCCAACTTAATGTAGTCCGTAATTCCAACGAGGTTTATTGCAGGCGGAGGAGTTAGTTTAGCTGAAGTTTGTATTCGTTTAGACTCATTTTGCTTCTCTTGTTTTCGTGGCTCGATTAAAGGTGAAGAACGTTCGTTTTTTGCTAGATCTTTTCTTTGAGACGCAATTCGTTTCGCGTGACTTAAATAATTTATAAAAAAAAAGATCAAAAGAAAAAACTGTACTTCCGTTGATTATAATTTTTACTTTATTTCTCTTCAGAGTGCCGCTGTCCTAAGCTTGGCTGCACACTCTGTCGAATTATATAGGAATAATAACAACACTTTTACGGTTTGCAGTACTTGTACTCTAGATTAGCTTATTTCACAGAAATAACGAGAGATGGAAATATTAATTAATTCTTAACTGCTAAATTGACATTATTGAAAATTCCAGTTCATTAGCATTAATAATTTACCTTTCATTTATTTTCAATATATGTGCCATCAGCAAGTTTTTCAACTTTGTACTGGGGGTCGTATGTAACTTCACCCCCCTTTGATTTGAAATTCTCCTAAATTGAATTGGGAGTAGTTGAACTTAGGGTTTCTTGTATATTTTTTACAACAACTTTTAGTTTCTTGTTTTTTTTCTTAATGATTGTAAGTATGAGAGATGAGACAATTATTAATGCTATTACAATTGTTGAACTTATGGCATAGTGATTGTTTTTGTGGTATTTTAATTCTTTGATCTCTTTAATGTTTTTAAAATTTTTTACTACAATATTTTCGAATGTAATGGGTTTAGTAAAATTATATTGATTTTCGAATAAATTAGAAATTTTTGTTGGAGAAAGTCTTATCGGAAATTATAATAGAACAGTTGTTAAAGTTTATTAAAAATTCCCAATTACGTTCAATTTTCTATCGTCACAGTCATTTTTTATTTCATCGTAATTCATATTTTTACATAAAATAGTTTCTTTATCAATTTGTTTAATATCTTTATCATAGTTTTCTTTAAGCTTACAATTATTAAAAGTTATACAATTACTTAATAGTTTTAAGTCATTATTATATACTATACTTATGGATACGAGTATATTCTTTTCCATTATATTCTATAATTTTCTGGTCTTTCGCATTAGGTATACTTGTAAGAAGGTTTACCTTGACCTCTATTATAGTTGTTGGGATTTTAATTGCAATTATGAGGACATTATCTTTATATTTCATCATTCCTAGTCTAGAGTGTTTAATTTTGTAATAATTGATTTTGAATGTATTTATTTCTTCTGGAGTTAATATGCCTGGATGCAAAATATTATATTTGGTTGACCCAATATTGTCTAATACTTGGTCTACTTTATTTTCTATCAAATTTAATTTAACTAACTGGTCTAAAATAATTTGTTGGTATATTATATTCTTTTGGGTGTCATCTGTTTTGCTAAGTATTTTGAGAATTCTACCTCTATCCCCTTCTATCAAAGTTTTTAAATTGAATATAGTATCATTAAAGTGTGAGTTAATCATAATTTGTTTGTTTATTGTTTCGATTTGCATGTGATCCAGAATTTTTTTTCGATCGTTGTCATCCATAGTTCCGAATAGCCACTTATGTGCAGTTCCTATGATGTTGACTAATCCTCGCTTACGTCTATTGGAGTGAATTGCAAGTACTTTTGATTTGACAGTGTTCAGTTCTTTTATTATTCCTTTATCTATTCCAATTGGTATTTGTCTTAAATTCTCTTCTATTTGTTCGACTGTTTTTATAATTTCTTGTGGATCGATTAAGTGGAGGATTGTAACAGTCCCGTTGATCATTTCCATTGTTCCCATGTTTAATTTCACATAGCCCTTTGATTCGATTTTATTTATAACTAACTTAGCGTCTGCTGCTTTGTTGCAGAGGGCCTTTAGAAATATTAAAATCTGCAATTTTGTGTATTCTTTTAATATTTGAATTATGTTCATTAGTAATGTTTTTTATTCTATATCTTGGTTCGTACTTATGCCTTAGTCTTTTGTAGTTTTTCATTGGTGCTATGTTTCTGTTTTCTACATAATCTTCCCTTTTTTTATTAGCATTATTATTTGTTTTTGTTTTTAATAATAGATAGTTTCCTTTAGTTTATTACTGCCTGTGTGCATTGCCTGATCTGGTGTCATTTTTATAGTACTATGATACCTATTGTTGTAATTTTTTATAAGTTTATGTAGTTTTGAAATAAGTGTGTGTAGTATCCTTTAGGCTAACAAGTTTTTCTTGAATTGTCGAATGCAGTCTTTCTATGTTGGAGTTTCCGGTGTGATTATTGGGTTTGGATAAGTGTAATTCTACTTCATGGTTATTTAAGTATTCTACTAATTGATGTGCTTTGAATTCATTGTCAGTTATAATTTTCTTTGGCTTTTAAAATTTAGAAAAGTGTTCTTCTAATATTTCTATCCTTTTTACACAATATTTGTTTTTTAAATGATAGGCATAAGCTTTCTTTGTTAATTTATCAATCATTGTTACAAATGATTGTCCTTGGAATGTAAATACATCCATATGAATGGTGGTATTTGGGGATTCAGGTGTTTCTGTGAGGTTAAATTTAAATTTAAATTCATACTTAGTTTCTAAACAGGTTTTACAGTTATTTATTATTATTTGTATTTCCTTTATCATGTTAGGGAAATATATTTTATTTTTTAGTGTGTTACATGTTTCTATTATACCACTATGAATACTTTCATTAGTGTGATACCTTGAAATTTGTCTATGCAGTTCCTCTTGCGTTTTTATTTCTCTTGTCCTAAAAGAACATTTAATAAATGAGATATATTTATCATGGCTAAATAGATCTATTAGAATTTGTTGGATTTTATTGTATTACTGGTATGATAGGTCTGTATATATACTTGTTTTCGTGGTTTAATGGTCTTTATAAACAAGTCTTTCCAATATGTCTGATTTTTAGTCACAGCAACTTGTATTATTCTCCTCCCATGAACTACTTTTACCTCTGCTGTAACAATGTTGGTTAGAATAAGTTTTATATTTATTCACAATTTCTTCTTTAATTGGGAAATGGTCTAGTAATTGTTCTGGTTCGGAGTGTGTTGTAGCTAAATCTGACGCCTCGTCATCGTCTAAATTACTTACATTTTCTATTCTACTTAAGAAGTCTGCTATTTTGTTTTCTCTCCCTTTCAGATATTCTATTTCATAATTGAATTCAGATAATTTTAATAGCCATCGCTGATTTCATTGAGAAAATTTTGTCCACCATACTTTTTGAACAAATATTTTATTGGTTGGTGATCTTATTATTTTAAATTTGTTTCCCCATAGGTAGGGTCTGAAATAAGTGACTGACCAAACTATCGCTAAGAATTCTTTATCTGTCCTTCCTGAGTGAGTACAGCGCCGATTGCATAATGAGAAGCATCAGTAAATAGTGTAAATTATTTATCAAACCTTGGAAATTTTAGTATAGGGTGGTTGATAATATTAAGTTTCAATGTTTCAAATGCTTGAATATACTCCGGATCATTTACGTTGATCTTAGTATCTTTTTTCAAATATCTGATCATTGGATATGCTATTTTAGAATAATCTTTTACAAATTTTCTATAAAACCCAGTGGTTCCAAGGAACCCTTTTAATTGTTTTTCTGTTTGGGGAATTTTGTATTCTACAATACATCTTATTTTACTTAAAAATGAACATTTGTCAAATTGAACTTTCAAGTTGTGTCTGGTTAATACCTTGAATATCGTTTTTAAAACATTTAGGTGTTCCCCTAAACTCGTGGAGAATATGAAAATATCGTCTAGATATACCACACAGATCTTATTGATGTATTCCCTTAATATTTCATTCATAAGCCTTTGGAATGTAGCTGGGGCAATCAAGTTTTTTTGGTACGACTACTATTGGGGAGACATATCGACTATTGGATTTTCTTACAATCCCTTGTTTTTCCATTTCCTCAATTTGTGTTCATACTTCTTCTTCATGCTTTGGGGGTAATCTATATAATCTGGTATTTATTTGTTGTTCGGTAGTAGTATTTATTTCGTGCATTATGGTGTTGGTGTTTGTCAACTGTTCACCGTCTTTGGACACTAAATGTTGATATTTTTGCAATAGTTTATCAATTTCCTCTTTTTCTTGATTGTTCAAATGAGTAGTGTCTATCGTTTTACTTCCTTGGTTGTCCAATTCGTAACACTCTGTTGTTTCATTTTCTTCGGAGAATAACTTTAATTTAACTGTATTATTAAGTCTCATAAAACGTTTACTTATGTTTATTTCAGTTACAGTTTTACTAATGAAGTCCATTCCAATAAGTAAATAGTATTGTAGCATAATAATAACTACGCTCCTATGTCTATGCAGCAAATTCCGAAGTGACTTTCCATTCTGGCAGAATTTTGGTTCGAACTGTCCTTTCATTCAAGGTTCGTGTCTGGGACGAAGTCTCCACAGCTCATGTCAACGAAAGAGACGAATAATATCAGGGATAAAAGGGAATTATAACTGCAAGAATTATTTCTCTTGTTCCAGTGGTCGAAGAATTTGCTAGAAGTTTCTGGCTATCAGAAACTTCTGCTATATAAGGACAGATGGCGATCAAAAAAAGACACAGTTGGTTTAGAACCGTGGCGAAGAGATTGGAAAAGTGATAATGGGCGAAGTTGTAATTTGGTGATAAATTGAAAGTTGAGAGTGAACCAGAAAAAGTAATTAGTTTGGATTTGTGAATTAAGTAATTGAAAGGAGATAAAGTGATTTGAGAGGAAAGAGACCTTGTAAGAAAAGAATTTGCGAAGAATAGTATAGTGTGAACTTGAATTGTTCTATAGACTAGAAAATAAAGAAATAAATTTCACAGAATAATTGTTTTATCTACTCGAGCCGTAGCTTGCATATTACATTGGTGTCAGAAGCGGGATAAAACTTATTCTGTGAATAACTATTTCCGTGGTGTGAAATTGCACAATTAAAAAAAAAAAAAAAAAAAAAACGATTTCTGTGTTGAGTTAATTAGTTGCGCAAAATGGGTCGCAAATTGGGAAAACTAACTATAATTCAACTAAAGGCAGAGCTCAGTAAGCGGAACCTCGACACAACTGGGGGAAAAGATGCCCTACTGATTCGTTTGGAAGAAGCAGTAACGCAAGAAGGTGAAAATCCGCATGACGTAGAGTTTGACGTGGGAGAGGAACCAGCAAGTACAGCAGCCGACCCGGATATAACAAGTCTGCTCCTGCAACTTAAGTTAGTCATGGACGAACAAAAGAAAGCAATAGAAGATCAAAGGAATTCTCTAGAACTTAAGCTGGACGAACAAAAGAAATCGATGGACGAACAAAAGAAAGCAATGGACAAACAAAAGAATTCTCTAGATGCTCTGGAAAGTAAACTTGATGAGCAAAACAAGAACTTGGAATCCAAATTCGAAGTGATCGAAGAGAAAATCGAGAAGGTCGAGACGCAACTCGAAAAAGTCGAAACTAGATTCGATGAAAATTTTAAGAAACATGAAACTCAGTTCGGGAAGATAGAGACTCAGTTTGAAAAAGTGGATACGCAATTCGAGATAGTAGGAAAGCAAGTCGAAAATCTTGCTAAGGAGCTCAGCAACGTGAAGAGACAGAAAACACGGGAATATTCCACTGACGGTCTGAGAAGAAAGGAGATGCAGCCTCCCATCTTCGATGGTCAAACATCATGGCCAATTTATAAAAGGCAATTCGAAGCGGCCGCAATGACCAACAGCTGGGACGATGAAGAGAAGTCCATTGCACTCACACTTGCACTGAGGGGTCCAGCTGCGGAGCTCTTGCAGACCATCCCGGAAGATAAACAGCAGAACTACGACTCTCTGGTTCAGGCTATCGAGATGCGGTTTGGGGATGAACACATGCAGCAGGTGTACAGGGTTCAGCTGCGTAGTCGAGTCCAGAAAGGGGGGAAACGCTCCAACAGTTGCAAGCGGATATAGAGAGACTAGCCCATCTTTCATACCCTAAAGCCGGTGAGGAGCTTATCAACGAAATGGCGGTGGAAGCTTTTATTCAGGCCATAGAGGACAGACAACTGCAAATGGCTGTAAGGATGGCTGAAAAGCGAACACTCCCCGAGGCATTGGCATTCGCTTTGTCAATGAAGGCTGCGGACCAAGCATACCAGGGAATACACCGTGTCAGGGAAATGTCCGTCGTGGAATGCTCATGCCAGAGAACAGCCGTCATGGATGAAGACAGTGCTCGCGGAAGTCAAATCCGTTGCTGGAATTGCAACCAAACAGGACACCTACAACGGCAGTGCAGAAGTGCACCTAGACGAAGAAATTGTCCACATTGCGGAAGTAGGAGAAGCAGAGAGGAAGCATCTGGCGGTGATAACATCCATCCTGTCAGTCAGACTTCCCAAAACCAGCAGTCGGGAAATGCGTAAGGACCAACTTCGCGGGGCAGAAGTTGGTTACTGGAATCGAGGCCCCCAGAACCACCATTCAAGTTTCGCAAACCAAACGGGGTAACAAGAGCCTGACAGTGGAGGCACTAATCAACAAGAAAAAGTGCGTAGCCACCATCGACACAGGTGCCACTGCCTCCATTGTAAGAAGAGATATCGTCAGAAGCTCCTGGCTGCACAACACCAACAGCTACTGCCTGAAGACTGCAACAGGGGAAATGGCGAAGGTATTTGGAGAAGTTCGTCTTACGATTACTCTGGCAGGACTGACGTTCTCCCATGCGTTTCTGGTGGCAGATATATGCGACGAGTGCATCATCGGAATAGACTTCATGAAAGCAAATGAAGTAATCTTGGACATCGGGATGCAAGTACTGAGGTATCGAAATGTGGAGATTCCGATGGTGTACGGAAACGAGAATGCCGTAACTCTCAGGACAGTCATCAGCAAAGACGAAATTTTGCCGCCGTCTTCAGAGACAATCATTTGGATGAAGCTGAAAGGTGATCTTGGGAGCCACCGATTCTACATAGTAGAACCAGACCCAGAGAAGAATTCTCAAGACTACATCGTGGGAAAGACGTTAGTCGAACCAAAGAACACCATGGTTCCAGTGAGAGTTTTGAACGCAAGACCATACACTGTCAAACTAAGGCGAGGGGAGGTGACTGGAAAATGCACGCCGATTACCGCCGTCGCAACAATATCTGAACGTGATGCTCCAAAACCTCTCCCATCACCTTGGACAGCGGAAGCGAGAGAGACGATTCTCCAGTCCAGTGAGCTGAATCAGGAGCAGCGAACTATGGCAGAGAATCTTATCAATGAGTACGCTGATGTATTTGCCTCACAGGACGGAGAATACGGCCGAACACACCTGGTACAACATCGAATAGACACTGGTGATACTAGACCAATTCGTCAGCCTGCTAGGCGCCTTCCATTGGCAAAGCAGACAGAAGTTGCAGAGATGGTGTCGGCAATGGAGAAAGAAGGTCTGATTGAAAGTTCCAAAAGTCCGTGGGCATCACCGGTTGTACTGGTTAAGAAGAAAGATGGCAACTATCGGCAGCTCAATTACGTCACCAAGAAAGACAGCTACCCTCTGCCACGGATTGACGACACGCTAGACACACTATCAGGAGCCCGATGGTTTTCCACTCTCGACTTGAAGAGTGGCTACTGGCAGGTACAGATCCATCCAGAAGACCGGGAGAAAACCGCCTTCACCGCAGGAAATGGGCTATGGCAATTCACGGTAATGCCATTCGGGCTGTGCAATGCTCCGGCGACTTTCGAGCGATTGATGGAATGTGTCCTGCAAGGGTTAACACGGAAAACCTGTTTGGTATACTTGGATGATGTCATCGTCGTAGGAAAGACGTTTGCGCAACACCGAGACAATCTAAGGGATGTGTTTCAAAGGCTTCGAAGTGCCCACCTGAAGCTCAACCCCAAGAAGTGCGCCCTGTTTAGAGCGGAAGTCAAGTAGCTGGGACACATAATTTCAGCGAAAGGAGTGAGAACCGATCCGGAGAAGGTCGAAGCGGTAAAAAACTGGCCAGTCCCCAAAGACAAACACCAACTAAGGAGCTTCCTGGGCCTAGCCACCTACTACAGACGGTTCGTGAAGGATTTTGCCGGGATCGCAAAGAACCTGCACCAGTTGACGGAAAAGGGAAAACAATTCAAATGGTCAATTGAGTGCGAGAAGAGCTTCAAGGCACTTAAACAACGGCTATGCGATGCCCCGATACTGGCTTACCCCACTCCCGGGGAAACGTTCGTTGTGGATGCAGATGCTAGTAATGTCGGGGTAGGAGCCGTACTCTCCCAGGTGCATGACGGCCAAGAGAAGGTGGTTGCGTACTTCAGCAAGGTGCTCTCTAACCCAGAATGGAACTACTGCGTGACAAGGAGAGAACTTCTAGCTTTGATCTTGGCTACGAAGCATTTTCACAAATACCTCTACGGGAGGAAGTTCGTTCTTCGCACAGACCATGCAGCCTTAAAATGGCTATTACAGTTCAAGAGTCCTGAGGGTCAGGTCGCAAGATGGATCGAAAGGCTGCAAATCTACGACTACGAAATACAGCATCGTAAAGGAAAACTCCACTCTAATGCGGATGCACTGTCCCGGAGACCATGCAGAACGGATTGTAAACATTGTGCGCGTCAGGAAGAACGGGAGCTGGTTTCCATCCAAAGAATGAGAGCCGAACCTATCGCCGGCTGGAGCGTAGATGAGATCCGGAACGCTCAGAAGGAAGACCCGGATATCGAGCCGATTCTGGCCTGGAAGGAGAACATGGAGAAACCGGATCATCAGGACATCTCTCACAGAAGCCCGACCTTAAAGGCATATTTTGCGCAGTGGGACTCCCTCCATGTCCAAGAAGGTGTTCTGAGAAGAAAATGGGAATCCTCCGACGGAAGTCGTTTGTAATGCAGCTCGTCGTGCCGCGGACGAGGGTCAAGGAGGTGTTACAGGAAATGCATGGCGGGGCGTCCGGAGGCCACTTGGGAGTGAATAAGACGCTAGAAAAGGTACGAGAACGTTTTTATTGGTTAAAAGCGAAGGAAGATATCGAAGACTGGTGCAGAAAATGCGACGTGTGTGCAGCTAGCAAGGGTCCGAGAATCAAAACTCGAGGTAAGATGCACCAATACAACGTGGGAGCACCTTTCGAACGAATCGCCATTGACATCGCAGGGCCCTTTCCGGAAACCGACAATGGTAATCGGTATATACTCGTAGTGATGGACTACTTCAGTAAGTGGCCGGAAGCGTTTCCGATCCCTAACCAGTAAGCCAGAACCGTGGCGGAGCAGATCGTCTACAATTGGGTTAGCAGATTCGGTGTGCCCTTGGAATTGCATTCTGACCAAGGGAGGAACTTCGAGTCAAGAATCTTCCAAGAGATGTGTCAACTACTCGGAATCAAAAAGACAAGGACAACCCCGCTTCATCCACAGTCGGACGGTATGGTGGAGCGTTTCAATAGGACTTTGGACGAACATCTCTCGAAGGTCGTAGGTGACTACCAACGGGATTGGGACCGGCAGATTCCCTTGTTTTTGATGGCCTATAGAAGTGCCGTGCATAGCAC
The DNA here is from genome assembly GCA_963082735.1 of Pocota personata. NCBI lineage: Eukaryota > Metazoa > Arthropoda > Insecta > Diptera > Syrphidae > Pocota > Pocota personata. The sequence continues at coordinate 24,901,355 of OY720432.1, forward strand.
TACTCGACATACGCCTTTCGAAATCTTATTTGGTGGAATAGCTCGTTTACCCAGTGAGGTGAAATTTGGATCTCCTACCAATGAGCCCAGAAATGAAGAAGAGTACGTGGCGGACGTTAGGGAAAGGCTTAGGGACATACACCAAAGGACCAGAAGCCAGATTAAGATGACGTCAAGGCAACAACGTCAGGATTCCAGGAAGGAGATCTGGTGTGGCTGTATAATCCCCATCGCCAAAAGGGGAAATCACCTAAATTACAGCGGAACTGGGAAGGTCCCTACAGAATAGTAGCCCGCATCAACGATGTTGTCTACCGCATCCAGCGAGGACCGAGGGCCAAAATGAAAGTGGTTCATGTGGACCGACTGAGTCGATACAATGGCCGAAATGAGGATGCACTTGTTCGGGACGAACACGTCTAAGAGGGGGGCAGTGTAGCATAATAATAACTACGCTCCTATGTCTATGCAGCAAATTCCGAAGTGACTTTCCATTCTGGCAGAATTTTGGTTCGAACTGTCCTTTCATTCAAGGTTCGTGTCTGGGACGAAGTCTCCACAGCTCATGTCAACGAAAGAGACGAATAATATCAGGGATAAAAGGGAATTATAACTGCAAGAATTATTTCTCTTGTTCCAGTGGTCGAAGAATTTGCTAGAAGTTTCTGGCTATCAGAAACTTCTGCTATATAAGGACAGATGGCGATCAAAAAAAGACACAGTTGGTTTAGAACCGTGGCGAAGAGATTGGAAAAGTGATAATGGGCGAAGTTGTAATTTGGTGATAAATTGAAAGTTGAGAGTGAACCAGAAAAAGTAATTAGTTTGGATTTGTGAATTAAGTAATTGAAAGGAGATAAAGTGATTTGAGAGGAAAAAGACCTTGTAAGAAACGAATTTGCGAAGAATAGTATAGTGTGAACTTGAATTGTTCTATAGACTAGAAAATAAAGAAATAAATTTCACAGATTAATTGTTTTATCTACTCGAGCCGTAGCTTGCATATTACAGTATGTTTTGTTTTTTAGTGGCATTTTATGCCATTTAATTTTATATTTATTATCCATTCGAAATTGTTCGGGTGGATCGGTAACGATGATTTGGATACGTTCCGTCGTTACACTATGTATAGTTTTTAATGAAATGTCTTTCTCTTCTATTAATCTAAACTGCTTACAATCTACTTTAGAACTATTTATCAGACTAATGGTTGATCCTGTATCGATCAAAGCTTTATATATTTTGTGATTTATGGTAAAGTTTGTGTAAATTTTACTTCCGAGGCTTAATTGAGAAAATCCGTCGGCTCTATGTTATGAATTTCTTCCGTTATTTTGTTATTGACTACTCTAAGCGGTTTATTTGTTCTTATATTATTTATTTCCATAGGAACTGGATTTTGGATCTTATTTCTAAACTGTCCTGATGGGTTGAACGTATTTTGTTTGGGTCTATCTAAACTACCCTTAAAATTAGTTTTGAGTTGGTTTTGATTTGAGGGAGATCTTGAGTTTCTACTTTGAGGAATATTATAGGTAGTATGCCTCTGTGGTTGAGTATACCTATCATGACTTTGATTAGAACTATTTTTCGGAAATATTCTGAGGTTTCCCTCAGTGTCTGGTATATGTGTGTATAATGTAGACTTAATTTTGTTCAAGTCATATTCCTGCCTAATGTCTCTCGATAACTGCCCCATAGTTATTTCTTTAATTTTAATAATTAACATTTGATCTAAGGATTGGACTAATTCGTTCTTATTTGGTTCATAAGCTACATGCTCATGTATCTGGTTAGTAATATCTTCTAATTTATCAGTTAATTCTAAAATGCTATTTACCTTGGCGGTTAGTCTAAACTGTTGGTTGCTTTATATAGATGAGACTTTTTGCCTTTCCCGTTATTTTGTTGATGTATACGGATCTATGGACATCTGCCTTCTACTGGTTAGGTACTTTTGCCATGTGGTTTTCTACAGTGGTGATGAACTGTGTTAATTCCTTCTTGTCTCCCGAAAAAGGTTGGATGTAACGTATTTTTTTCTCGATGTTATTTTTTAAATCTGTTTGTACAGTTTCTATCTGTTTTTTCTGAATCTCTGCCATGGTATTCATGGCGGTTACCATAGGTTTCATCAGTCCTTCCATATTGGTAACTCTTCGGTTGTTATCGAAAGTCTTGTTTCTCTTTGCCTTTTGATCAATTTTTGTTAAATTTTTGTTTCACTTTGTTTTCAGTGAGTTAGGTTTGTCACTTTGCTCTTTGGCTTCGTGATCAATACACTTTTGCAGTTTTTGTATATCACTCTAGCTACTAGCAATTTCACTTTGTATAATACCGTCACTGCTTCCGAAATAACAATTTTATTTATTTTACTTAGTTACGGTTACTTAGTTCGTTCACAATGGATCCCTATTTCGACGGAATGGGATTTTACCGGCTGCGCCACTTAAATAATTGATAAAAAAATCAAAAGAAAAAACTGTACTTCCGTTGATTATAATTTTTACTTTATTTATCTTCAGAGTGCCGCTGACCTAAGCTTGGCTGCACACTGTCGAATTATATAGGAATAACAACAACTCTTTTTACAGTTTGCAGTATTACTTATACTCTAGATTTGCTGAAATAACGAGAGATGGAAATATTAATTAATTCTTAACTGCTAAATTGACATTATTGGAAATTCCAGTTCATTAGCATTAATAATTTATTCTTCATTTATTTTCAATATATATGTGCCGTCAGCAAGTTTTTCAATTCTGTACTGGGGGTTATATGTAACTCGTGCTAGATCTTCTTCGTTCGTGTGAAAAAGCCAGTTCTTTAAAACCGTGTTTTCCTCTCTAGAGTATTTACCTCTCTCCTAAGCTCTTATTAGAGTAAATCCATTTCATTAAGCTTAATAATTTGAGTTGTCCGTTGCCTGTCGTCGTACGTGCACGTAGTATAAGATCGCTACAAAAAAAAAAAAATTTCATCGACAATCAATAACTGTTCGCGCGCGTCAAATTACATTCAGTCTGGTTCAGTGGAAAAATCAATAAATAAAAATTGCCGGTGCTTCCCATCTTTCACCCCCTCTCACCCGCTGTTGCTCTTCTTTGTTATCGCAATTGGAGTACGTGCTATGTATGTACATACTTCCAGTTGCGATGATTGCAAGAGTGTAACATTTGATGCATAGCGGACTGTGAATGTTTATACGAATAGGGGACCTTAGCTAATTGTTGTTTGGGCATAGCACCTGCGACAGTTTGTTTTGGAAAACTATTCTTTGAATCTTCACTTCACAGCTTCGCTTAGTACGTCAGAGCTGTGTCTTTTTGTGTTTCTATGTTGTAGTGATGAGGGAATTTAGGGTTGATTTTACCAACATTTGTGGGCTTCGAACGAATTTCTTCGATGTGTACGCCCACGCTCATTCCCATAAACCAGCAGGTAGTGGAAGAATCTTCCGATTTGAAACTGCCTGGGTATAACTTAGTGTCATTATTCTTTCCCCACCGTGGGGAAACGCCATTTACATTCGTAGTGATATTTCTTACCAAGTTCCACCACAGTATGGCCACTTTTCCAACCCGGAATTTAATTTCAAATGGCTAAAATTCACCGTCCGTAAGCAAATAATTCACTACTGCTGTATATAGAAGCCCTAGTGCGGACAGCAACTCAACTTTTGATGAATGTGATGAGCTGTCACATTCCATCACTCGAATTGTGTCCTTGTACCCTCATACTGAAATCATCATTGCGGGCGATTTCAATATACACAATTCGGATTGGCTTCAACATTCTGGCCAGACAACACCCGAAGGAAGGTATGTTGAACTTTTCGCTGAGGTAAACAATTTGTCTCAGCTTGTAAATGAGCCTACACAAATACCGGACATTGAAAGTCATTCCGCCAACACTTTGGACTTGTTTCTTACTTCGCACTCTGGTAAATACACTACTGATGTTCTAGCGCCTCTAGGTCGGTCTGACCATAATATCGCATCAGCTAAATTCTCGTACTCCGACCACTCAGTTAAAGAAAAAACTCCTAAAAGAAAATAATGGCAATACGAGAAAGCCAACTGGAGCGGCCTTAATAGCTTTGTTAGGAGAAAATCAAAAGAAGTTTAAACAAGCCAGAAAATGTCCATATTCGACATGTAAATTTCTTACACGACCAAAAATTAAGGCATAAAATCCTACAATGTTACGAGGGCCTGCGGCTGTCTCGGCTGCGCCGATCAGCAAACAACAACAAGGAAAAAAAATGCAATACCTGGAATTTGATGGTATCCACCCGCAACAGCAAACTCAGCAATCGTTCTTCCTGTCGTCGGTCCGTGCAGTGCGTGTATAAGAACGCACTGGCCCTTATACACACCCCACTCCAGGGGTGATTTTTTTGTTCAATTTGAAATAAAATCTAAGATAAGAACAAAAGCAACGAACAACAAGAGATGAAAAACGTACATACCTGTTTTGCTGTGATGTCCATTCACAGACAAGATTTTCAGGCAGTATCTACTGCAGCTTGTCCTTCCTTCTTTTGTTTTGTTTTTTTTTTTTTTTCCAGGGGTGGGTTTTTTTTAATTTTTAAACAAAAACTGAAGAAATAAAATCGAAATAAAGAAACACAGCGATTCGCCACGCAAAAATTAAAGAAAGAAATGTCAACAATGGGTTGACATGAGGAAGGGAGATACACGCGTCTCTCACTCGCACAAGCCCCATTCCTCTCTCGCAAAATAAGCCTCGAAGCTTTGTCTGTGTTGGAGTTGATCTGGGAAATCCTGACCAGCCTTCTACTGGGTATTACCTGATAGCAAGTAGTGGTAAGGAGGCACCAGTCACTACCCGACGCTACCCTAACGTGTACTGACAGACTTACATCTACAGAATGGTTGCTGGAAAACCTGACCAAAAATCCACACACCAAAACACATATACTCGTATATTACATCACCTTACACATATTCAAGTTTTTTTTAAGTTTTGAATTTTGTTTTATTATACTGGGCTTTTTTACCTTTTTCTATTTTGTTTTTTTTTAATTATCATTTTATTACTATTTTTATTATTACTTTTTTTTTCTTTGATCTTTTTTTACTATTTTTATTCTATATTTTTTTTTTACCTTTTCTTTGAATTTTACTATTTTTTTTAACTTATTAGGGTTTCACGTTTTTCTGCACCTTTTTTTATTATTATTTGTTTTATTTTCTGCATTTTTTTTGATTATTTTATTTCTTCCCCTAAACCCTTTCGAATAGTGAAGTAGGGTATTATTGATTTTTTTTATTATGGAAGGAGATAATAGAAATTTAGGGGCAGTACCTAAAAACACTGGGTCCCAAGGAGCACTTCCGCCAGGAATGCGGATAACCCGATTAAGAGCAAGGATGGAAGCGAACAGGGAACTGACGGGTACGACTTGCCGCCTACTACAGAGGCTAACAGCAACTACCTACGCACGACAAGGGACGACCAACGACTACCTGTTCTTTGGCCAACACGACAGAAATGACCTTACGAACTTGAATGTGACAGACCATACTGCGACAACAAGACAGAAGGTAACTCGGTCCACGGTAGAACTCCGTGAGGACCTAGAGAAAAGATCCCTTCCAAATGAACAGGACCTACTTGACTGGTACGAAGTACAAAACGAACGAACAACAACAGACACAAGACTACAAGCCAGAGCACTTGTAGGACAACGCAACCAAGCGACAGCGGCTGTAGCAGAGACTAGGGTCGGACAACAAACTCCTGACGACGAAGACGACCTAACTGACCTGCGGAGTAAGACTGTAGAGGACACGAAACGGATTACACAACAAATACAAACGGTGGTCTCTCAAGCGGTGAGGAAGAATCAGGTTAAGATCATGTCAGTGTTCGCCGAAAGTATGAAAGACATGATGACTACCTTTCAGGAAAACATCAAGGCGATCAATGAGAAGATCTGCAACCTGGAGCTCTCCGCAGCTGCGCAGAGGGAACCACCGACAACAAACGACCGACGACAAGACAATACCCGACAAGGTCAGTCCACTCCTTCGCACCCACTCAACTGGACGGAACTATTACATCAACCAACACCGACATTGAACAGACCGACTTTTAACCCGCCACCACACGAACGACAAATACCACCAAATGACCCACGATATGAACAGGCTCCACGCTTCACCGAACCATTTTCGGAACGGAAGGAATTAAGTTCGACGGGACACCAAAAACGATGTCTATAGAAAGTTTCCTGTTTCGCGTTGAAACCTTGCAACACCAGAATGGTATCAGCGACCACTAGCTATTCACCCACTTCCATCACCTTGTAAGCGGTCCTGCAGACAGGTGGTTTTGGCAATTTCTGCAGGAAAATGAAGGCGATAGATGCCTGAGCTACCAGCGACTCAAAAGGGAATTGTTGAAACAGTTTAAAAATAACATTAGGGATCACGAAATCATGAGAGCCATAATGGATAGGAGGCAGCAACCCCCGGAGTCATTTGAAGACCTATACAGCGACGTACGGACGATGGTTTCACAAATGACGAGTCGACCGAACGAACTTGACCTAGTAGACATACTTAGAAGTAACATCAAGTACAGGGTAGCGACGCTAATTTTTGGATGCTCTATCACGAGTATCCAAGAATTAAGAGATGAATGCAGGCGCGCGGAGAAGTACTTGACGACTAGGGAGACGAAATTTAGAAGACAAGTTAACGAACTAGGAGACGAGGGAATATCTAAAAATAGGGAAACATTTAGGGAACGACCGGGACGAACCAGCCAACAAAGACCACACTCCCGGAAAGCGAGGACAAGACTTCCAAATTTTGAAGAGGGTTCCAGAAGGTGATGATACCTCTACGAGGAAGGAAATCCCTCAAAGGAAGTGTCTTCACCAACGCCTGCGGGAGTATAAAGCCGCCAGAAAGCGTATCTTTGGAGAGGAAGTGACAGCGCCGGTGGAGAAGAGCAAGAACTATTTGAAAATTAGGAGGGTAAGGGAAATATGAGCAATAATCAAACGACGAAAGAGAGACATAATAACGACTGTTATAAACATTTCGGACGACTATGGGCCATACGCTAAAGTTAGGATAGACGGTGAGAAGCTCATGGGCGTATTGGATTGTGGAGCTTCAATTAGCTGTTTAGGGAAGGGAGCGACTGACTTTTTAGACAGACATAATATCGTAATGACTAGGATGAGTACGGACATACGAACGGCAGACGGAAACCACCAACGAATACTAGTTCGATTTAAGACAGTAGTCTCCTGGGGTGGCAGTTCTTATGAAATAGAAATATTCTTTGTGCCAAACTTGCAGCAGATCCTTTATTTAGGTGTTAATTTCTGGAAGGTATTTAAGGTCGCTCCAAACATCATCAACGAACTCGACATCCCATCACCGACGGAAGAACGGTCTCCGGTCGAGGCACTCTCACCAGCGCAAGCCCAAGAACTGGAGAGAATCAAACTGCTGTTCCCCTTTTGCGCGATGTTGGGACTGGGTAGAACCAGCCTTGAAGAACACATAATCGAGGTGGATGACGAGAAGATTCCCATCAAGAAGAGGCACTACCCAGTTTCACCTGCGATCCAGAAGCTCTTGTATGACGAATTGGATAGGATGATCTCCCTAGGAGTAGTAGAAGAGAGCAATAGTGCTTGGAGCTCTCCAGTAATGCTGGTGAGAAACCCGGCAAAAACAGACTGTGCCTGGACAGATGCTTACCCGCTTCCTCATATCGAAGGACTGCTGAGTAGGTTGCAGGACACCAGATTAATTTCAGGTATCGATCTGAAGGACGCGTTTTGGAGTGCAAGTCAAGGGAGAAGACAGCATTCATAGACGCTTTATCCCAAATTTTGCGTCTATGGCAGCCCCAATGACCGACTGTCCGAAGAAAGGCAAGACATTCAACATGACAAACGAAGCACTGACAGCCTTTCAACAACTTAAGACGACTCTAGTGACAGCACCGATACTAACGAACCCGGACTTGACAAGACGATTTTACATACAATGCGACGCATCAACATCTGGTGTAGGGAGTGTACTTTTTCAGATGGACACGGAGAATAGTAAACGACCGATAGCATTCATGTCCCAGAAGCTCAATTCTGCCTAGCGGAATTACAGCGTAACGGAACTTGAATGCTATGCGGCCGTTCTGTCAGTGAAGAAGTTCAGGGTCTATGTGGAAGGATTACCTTTCACTTTAATAACCGATCATGCAAGTGGCTAATGTCCCAAAGGATCTGTATGCCGTCTGACTAGATGGAGCCTAAAACTTCAAGGGTTTGACTTCCAGATCGAACATAGCAAAGGTAGCCACATGGATGAGCTCAATCCTGAGAATGTAATGCTGGAGGTTGACCTTAATTCACCATTCTTTTCCTCGAAGGAGTACGACGAATTAAGGAAGACAATAAGCGAAAACAAAAACCGACTACCCGACGTTTGTGTTTCCGACGGGTTTGTGTACAAAAGAACAGACATACGAACTGGCGACACTATACAAGAAGACAGAGCGTGGAAACTGTGGATTCCGAAGGAGTTGCGTGGAAGTCTAGTGGAAGCTGCTCACAATTCACCATCTGCAGGTTACGGGGGTATCCAGAAGACTCTGTCAAAATTGAGGCAGATGTTCTTCTGGCCAGGCATGGCTACCGATGTCCAGACTTTGGCCAAAGCCTGCGAAATCTGCAAGTGTAGCAAACCCTTCAACATCGTTTCTTGACCGCCGATGGGACAACAGAACATTACGGAGCGGCCTTTCCAAAGACTGTATATAGATTTTCTAGGACCATATCTACGTACTAAGAACGGACACACACACATTTTCATAGTCCTAGATCATTTTTCTAAATTTGTATTTTTAAAACCAATTAAGAAGCCAACGGCTTCTGAGGTAGTGAAATATCTAGAGGAAAGCGTATTCCATATCTTTGCCGTACCGGAGTTTATCCATTCGGACAATGGTAAACAGTTCGTCTCAGAACTGTTTGTCAGCTTTCTGGGAAAATACGGGGTCAAACATATCCGCACCGCGATCTACTCTCCTCAAGCCGCTGCATCAGAACGGGTTAACCGCTCCGTGCTGACGAAGGTCATATCTAAGCATATCCACGTCAGCGACGCGGCTTTCTCACTGAGGAGTGTAGTTCATGATGCGACTACGTTTGAACCCTACTACGCTGTGTTTGGTACCCACATGATACAACACGCGGGAGCGTATGATATCCTCCGCAAGCTAGATACGGTCAAAGATATGGACACGGAAGTTATTGATAACAAGGACAAATTAGAGCTAATCAGTAGTAAAATATTTGACAATCTAAGGCTAGCACACCAGAAAGTAAGAAAGATTTATGATAGTCGAAGCAGAGACATCAAGTATAGGGAAGGACAGGTAGTTTATAGACGAAATTTCAAACAGAGCATTTTTAAAATCAATAGTTTTGAAAGCTAAAGATACCACGCAAGTGTTAGGAAACACTCTTGACGCCCTCATGCATGCCGTTGCTGGATTATCTGTGATATATATGTATGTATGTAATTGGTTATGTCCTACAGATAGAGCATTTATTTACTTATTTATAGAGTTTATTTATTTATAGAGTATTTATTTATTTATTTTATTTATTTATTCATTTATTTATCTATTTATTTAATACATAATTTATTTATTTATTGTAGAGTATATTTATTTTATAGGTTATTTATTAGTATTAGGTGGGGCGACCTGGATGTGTCCAAATGCACCCCTGTGATTTGTAGGTAGCATACGGGTACATCCATATACGCCCCTGTGATATAAAAACCTGTGATATACAAGCTGTGATAGCCCAATAGTGAGAATACAATAAGTGCCCAACTCAACGGTTGAAGCAGAGTACTCTCAGGGCGCAGGCCCTTGCCACACATTGGGCAATGACAACAAACAAACAAAAGATAAACTAAAGCGCTGGAACAAGCCGACTTAAAGTTAACGAACCAGGCCCCTTTTTTTAAGAGGCCGGTTGGCTCAAGACCACTCGCCAACCGTCGTCGAGCCTGTTACGAGGGCCTGTGGCTGTCTCGGCTGTGCCGATCAGCAAACAACAACAAGAAAAAAAATGCAATACCTGGAATTTGATGGTATCCACCCGCAACAGCAAACTCAGCAATCGTCCTTCCTGTCGTCGGTCCGTGCAGTGCGTGTATAAGAACGCACTGGCTCTTAGCGGTGGGTTTTTTGGTTCAATTTGAAATAAAATTTAAGATAAGAAAAAAGCAACGAACAACAAAAGATGAAAAACCTACATACCTGATTTGCTGTGATGCACATTCACAGACAAGATTCTCAGGCAGCTTGTCTTTCCTTCTTTTGTTTTTTTTTTTTTTTTTTTGTTTGCGCTCCCTCACGCACTCACCCATTCCAGGGGTGGGTTTTCTTTAATTTTTAAACAAAAACCGAAGAAATAAAATCGAAATAAAGAAACACAGCGATATGCCTCGCAAAAATTAAAAAAGAAATGTCAACAATGGGTTGACATTAGGGATGAAGATACACGCGTCTCCCTCACTCGCACAAGCCCCATCCCTCTCTCGCAAAATAAATTATGGCGATCGGGAAATTATGTGTGGTTCAGGTCATGAATAAAGAATGTAAAGTGAGTTTGTTATATAAGGTATTTTTTTGTCTTAAGTCATGTGAATAAGTGTCTCGTAGGTCATATTATGTATTTTATGTAAGTGAATTAGTAAAATTATATGGCCGTGCTGGTGTGTTTAGGTATATTATTTTTCAGGGATTTTTTTTAAACGGTCGATATCTGTAACAGACTAAAACGAGACGTGGGACATTGGAAAAGGAAATTTCCGATTTCAATGTTCCGAAAAAAAAGGAAGACTCTACTCATAATTGAGAAAGACAACAAACGACAAAGAAAAGGGGAAAAAGGCTAACAAAAAGAGGACAATGTCGTACCAAGAAAAAGAAGGGGAAAAGTAGGACAATGGAACACAAATAACCCAGATAGATAACAACGGGTTAGAGCATCGACCTCAAAAGAATCATTAGAGAAGATAAGCTGCGAACAGCTGGTCGCTGCCGTTGCTAGTGAGGAATTTTTTTTCTATTGAAACCCAAGCAATACAATAAATATACAGTGAAGTCAAAGACAGACTGTGGAGGATTTTATTTTCTTTCGATTCTTTTGAAGGTGAGTTTGGTACAAGTTGTGTAACTAGGTAATCCCATTAGGAAAAACCTGAAGGCGTACGGATGGATCTGGAGAGCGTGCCGCTAAAGGAGGCATACACAGGCAATCGCAATACTCGAAGGTATGTAGGGTGAAGCTTAGGAGCGCCTATAAATTATGTTTCAATCCCTTCAAATCCTTAGGCATTGAGAGTCGCTAGGCAGCGCAAGTCCCCGCAGAAATTTTGCAAAATTGCCGTTTCCCTGCCAGGATCGTTGAAAAGAGCATACCGGTGCAACCGGACAAGACCGGTGAAGGCGGTGGTCCGCAATAAAGAAAGAGGAGAAGTGCTCCCCAACAAAATTCAATGCTTCCTAGGAGGTGCTCCGTGGGACCAAGTGAATTACCCTAGTGAAAAAAAAAAAAAAATAATTTTAACTGAAGTGGATTTTTTTTTGAGAATTTTAAATGCCAAGAATTTCGTCGCCCAGGTGAATAACGCTAACCTCTTGAACTTTATCTCAAAGTCCACTTTAGTTCTAAAAATTTTTTTTTTTGTAAATTCTTTTGAACATCTAGTGTTAAGTTTTCATTATAGATGTTGCGGTGGTATCATTTTGCGATCTAAATTAAGTAATTAAGGTTACGATAAGTTTTTTGTAATTTGTAAATTCTGCTAAGGGTTGTGATAGAGCGCTTCGCGTCGCGTTTACCTAAGCAATAGGAGAAGAATCATCAACCTTCATCGTGCTGTCGGCAGGACAACGGGTGACCTAGTAAAGAAAACCGTGAGTACCTTTTTTGGTCAATTGTATTAAACAAAAAAAAAAAAAACATTCATAGCAGAATTTGATTAGGGATAATTCTCTACTAATTATTTTAAGTTTTGGTTTATACAATAAATAGAGTAGGGCAATGAGCCTACAAATAATGTAATTCAATGGTGTGTTTCGAATACTCGTAAAATGTGCGGATAACCTTTTTTTCTTTTGGTGTGTGGATGGCCGGTCGGGCCGTCCTTCTGTAGATGAACGGTGACAAGACAGGAAGACTACAAACAATGACGACGAAACGAGACGACTAAGACTTCCTCTACGACGGACTTAGGTCGTGACTGGGGAGCACGTTTAGGGGCTATCTCTCACAATCATTGGCCAGAGGAATAGCAATCGGTTGTGTCACAAGACACGAAGGGTAGGCAGGCCAGCTTTTGCCACTTCCACCAGGCATACCTCAGGTACTTGGTGAACCCGTTTGGCGAGGAGAGAAAAAGGGATGGACAATTTGCGCGGTAGGATGTAGCTATAGGTTAGGTTAAGGTAGTTAGGATTAGTTTAGGATTTAGTTTAAGACATTTAGGTTTGTTTCCTGGCCATGGGCACAAATTCTTAACTTTTGCTTTCTTTTTTATCCCTTTGAAGTCCGTCCGAAGTCTAAGTTGAGTAGCTTTCTTCTATCTTTTGTTTTGTTGATCAAATGGCACGAGATTTTGTGTGCTGAGCAGGTGGTGTGAAGTAAGGTGGACAAGAACCATACCGTCCAACGAGCTGAGTCGAGCTACCGCGAGCGCGCCGCCGTCCCCCCTACTCGCACCGAAGATGCCTCCGTGGCCAACCCTAGCTCACAACAACAATGTTCCAAAGGTAGTAAAAATGTATGGTCATTAGTCAATTCTGCCTCGTCTGCCATCCCCACGCTCATTTACAATGACATTCCAGCTGCCAGCTCCTTAGACAAAACCAATCTGCTTGCTGCTCACTTTGCTTTGTCTCCACCTGTATTTGAGAGCGTCAAATGGGGCAGGTCCACTTTCGCACTCATATAATTGCAGGAGTACTCAAAGATCTTAACATATACAAATCCCCTGGTCCAGATGATATTCCCCCATAGTTCTGAAGAGGTGTTCTTCTACGCTGGCAAAACCTCTGCGTAAGCTTTTCTGTCTATCCTACTTTTCAGGTCTCTTTCTGAGTAGATGAAACACAGCATTTGTCCAACCCGTCCCTAAAAAGGCGAATCTACCTCTCTGTCCATGGTCATGGAAACGCTGATAAATCGAAAACTCCTTAATGACCGGCAGTATGGTTTTCGTATCAACAGGTCAACTGGTGATTTGATGGCATATCTCACCGAGAAGTGGAACCAATCTCTCCATCACTTCGGCGAAACTAAGATGGTTGCGCTCGATATTTCAAAGGCATTAGGCTCTTTTGTCGAAAATGCATGCATATGGCATCGATGAGTCTCTTCATCAACGGATTAGAAATTACCTTTCGGGGCGTTCAATACAAGTTGTTTTGGACGGCTTCAAGTCTGCAATTCACCAAATAAATGCTGGTGTTCCCCAAGGCTCTGTTTTGTCTTCGACTCCCTTTCTTATTTTTATAAACGATCTCTTGTCTGCAACTTCTAATCCAATCCATTCCTTCGTTGATGACAGTACCCTCAGTTTTTCATATTCGTTCCCTAACTCACGCCCTTGCTCTTCGGTCGTAGAAGGGGAACGGCAACGTATTGTAGCATAATAATAACTACGCTCCTACGACTATGCAACCCATTTCGAAGTGTCTTTTCATTCTGGCAGAATTTTGGTCCGAAGTGTCCTTTCATTCGAGGTTCGTGTCTGCGGTTTCCACAGTTCATGTCTACAAAAGAGACGGATAATATCACGGATGAGAGGGAATTATAACTGCAAGAATGATTGTCATCTTGGAATTATTACATCAGAATTTTTCTTGTTCCAGTGGTCGAAGAATTTGCTAGAAGTTTCTGGCTATCAGAAACTTCTGCTATATAAGGACAGATGGCGATCGAGAGGGGGCAGTAGTTTTAAAACCGTGGCGAAGAGATTAGAAAAGTGATAATGGGCGAAGTTGTAATTTTGTGATAAATTGAAAGTTGAGAGTTAACAAGAAGAAGTAATTAGTTTGGATTTGTGAATTAAGTAATTGAAAGGAGATAAAGTGATTTGAGAGGACAGAGACCTTGTAAGAAAAGAATTGCGAAGAATAGTATAGTGTGAACCTGAATTGTTCTATAGACTAGAGAATAAAGAAATAATTTCACAAAATATTGTTTTATCTACTCGAGCCGTAGCTCGCATATTACAGTATGTTAAACACATTAAATTCCGACCTGGACAGCATAATTAAATGGGGTTCAACCAACAGAGTGGAATTTAATACTTTCAAAACACAATGTTTTCCAACCAAAACCCTCAACCATTATCCATGGATGGTACTTGCATCATTGAAACCGAAAGACTTGTCATTCTCGGTATGTGTATTAATAATTATCTTCGATGGAAGGAAGGTCACCAAAAATGTTGCAAAATGAAAGTTAAGACGGAAAAGGGGTACGGACCTAAGGTACATTTAGCACAAGCTCTTCAGTTAACAAGTTGGTTCAGTCCTGGAAAAAGTCCGCTGTAAACTAGTCAATGGACCTACCTACCCTCTGCGTCTCGATTTTGCAGCTACAAGAATTCCCTTGAGTTAACAAGTCGGTTCAGTCCTGGAAAAAGTCCGCTGTAAACTAGTCAATGGACCTACCCTCTGCGTCTCGATTTTGTCAATTTTCTCGACATGTTGAGAGAGTACGTTCCGAACTTTAAATCTTACATCTTATAAGGGGTGTTTATAAACAGTGTTTTCTTTACAGGTTAGTTTTTCGAATTGCCAATATTTTTTTCAGCGACAGCCAATTTGACAGCTGACAACTGATTTGTGCTCAGTTTGGTTTGCTATTTTACCATGAATAGATTTACGCCAGAACAATGCTTGCAAATTATGCAAATTCATTTCGAAAATCGTGGTGCAGTTCGCGAAACTTACCGTGCGCTGCGTCTATTTTACGGTCAACATAATCGTTCATCTGAGCAAGTAAATCGAATAACCATGGATGGTTTTCGCACCATACAGAGAGAGAAGGACCCGAATGAGTCGATTAGCCATTGTACACTGCAATTGAATAGAAGATTTGGCGGAAACATCTTGGTTCACGAGCTTACAAGATTCAGTTCGGGCAAGAATTTAAACCGTTTGACCATAGTGTCCGTCGTACGTTCGGTGAATGTGCCGAAAACCAGATTGCTCTTAATCCTCATCTTCACCACAAAATTTTGTTCAGCGATGAAACTAATTTTTGGTTGAATGACCACGTTAACAAGCAAAATTGCCGCATTTAGAGTGAAGAAAATCCACAAGCAATTATTGAGACGCCGTTACAAAAAAAGTCACTGTTTGATGCTTCATGAGCTGGTCATTGGTCCATACTTCTTCAAAAGTGATGCCTGCCAGAACGTTATAGTCAATGGAAAAAAACTGTAGACGGTTACTAAGTTTTTCGTTCCCCAATTGAATGACATTAATGTGGAAGAGTTATGGTTTCAACAGGACGGCGCAACATGGTACACAGCGCGCGTCACAATCAATTCAATCAAGGAAATATTCGATGAACGCATAATTTCGCGTAATAAATTTGTGAACCTCCAAGAACATGTGATTTAACCACCTTTGGATTATTTTCTGTGGCAATATGTCTCTGGTCTACGCCGATAAACCAGAGACGATGGACGACGATATACGGCCCCAGCTCATCGAAAAAGTGGTCGAAAATTGGACTTCCAGATTGCGGCCGTTTTCGAAAACGTCATCTGCATCAAATTGCTTTTGCATAATGTTCTTAAACGCAAGCTGCATAAGTCCTTTATTCGAAAACAACATTATAAATCGCACTGCATTTGCAGCATCTTCGATATTGCAGTGTTTGCAGGGCAGATGTTCATAAACGTCATCTGCGCTGCAAAAAAGCAGTCAGTCATCTGCGCTGCGCAATAAGAAAAATGACTGAATCGGTTGAATAAAATCGATTATTTTATTTCTTTTAACTAAATATTATGTTTATAGAACTCCATCACCTACTCCTGTCCAAGTATGGGTCGAGTCATTAGAATATTGGAAATTTTCTCAATAAATTTTGTTAAGGGCTCCATTTTTCTGTTTAAAAACCTCAAATGCGATTGCAAAAAAGATTATGGAGATCAATGGTAGCAAAAAACGTTTGCAGTTCGACGTTCGCAAACCTTAAGTGCTGCAATGACGATCAAATTGACGATCAAAATTACGATCAAATGACGTTTTCGAAAATGGCATGCACTTTGTCCGAGGCAGTTGGCTGGCAGAGAAATTTGTTGATTTGCACACAACAATATTGTTGATTGAATAATTAGGTGCTAGAAATTGTGTTGCACAAGCCATTCAAGCTAGCAGAGCAAACTTTTAGTGACGCTCCCACGACTACATTAAAGATCGAATATTTGGAGCTAATTGGGTCTTCGTGTTGTTGCTTTATCGATTCTTCTAAAAACCGTTTTTTTTTTTTTTTTTAAATAAATCAACATGTTAATGATCAAATAATCAAACACATATACAAACGGGACTAAAAATCACTCGAAGAATTTTTCTTTCAAAACAACCAATGGTGTTTTCATTAATTGTGCATATTGAGGGTTTTATATAAAGTCACTTTAGTTGTCCGTGAAAGGGACTTGCAGTGGATGAAACAGCGGTTGGCAGCGGATCTTCGCTGGTGTCGTTGTTTGAATTTACAACGGGGCTAGATAGACAAAGTTCTTAACTACCACAGAATTGCAACTGTCTATTGTGACGTTCTGTCCAAGTCGCCGATGTTAACTTTCCTTTTTTGATGACAGTATATACTTATTTTGTTTTGCCTCGTTAACCGCTAAACCCATTTTCGCCGCTTCTCTTTCAATACTCAGGAAAACACCACTAATAGCCTTCTTCCGATTATGTCAATGTCGTCGGCATACATGATAGTGCGTTACCACGTCTTAGTACCTTTTCGACATTAAAAGTCTCGGTGATGTTGTCACCGAACTTGATGGAGCAGCGTGCATTCTCCATAGGCATCCTGCACTAACGGACGAGTTTGGCAGGGATGCTTAAACAAGACATGGTTCTGTATAGCTTGTTTTTTTGCATTTTTTGTATTTATTGACTAATTTAACAAACATTTGCAAAGATTACAAAGAAGTATCTATAATGACGTAAACGTGATCATGATAATTATTTTAATATAAATTTATATGATTAAAGGTTTATTGAAAATACATTTTAAAATATATATAATATTTGAAGAAAGAAAAAAGGAAATAAAAAATTTGTGAACAATTTGAATGATAACATTTAACAATGAAGTAAAAAATAAAAATTTAACTAAGTGATCAAACGTTTAAAAGGCCTAACGCCTATAGTTGCCAGCCAAGTAGTTGAAGAGAGAAACACTAAAACAATCAACAAAACAGAGTCTTCTTATGTCCAGAGGAAGAGAGTTCCATAAGCGAATTGCATGAACACAAAATTGTCGTTCGGTTGTAATACATGTAGCACGAGGAGAAATTATCGAGAGAGTACGAGATGAATTTGAAAAAGTTAATTTTTCATATAAGTATTCTGGATGACGTGAAACAACACTTTTATGTAAATATTTTATAGTACAAAAATCAAGGTATTTATCCAATGGTAATCCCAGGATACTACTTTTGTATGCCGAAATATGATCGTAGCGCTTTAAACCATAAACATAACGAGTAACATTATTAAAGGCGACATTAAGTTTTCTTTTTGATTCGGCATTGCAGTACATTGACACTTCAGACCCAAATGATAAAATTGGAACAATAAGAGTTTTAGCTAACATTAATCTTGTTTTAACAGGGGTATAATACTCTGACGTAGCCAGATTACGTAAACATCCATATATTTTCCCTACAATACTACGAACATGGAGATCCCATCTTAGGTATTTATCAAACCAAATGCCGAGATTTTTAGCCTTGTCAACTAGTTCTATTTGTTCATTCCCTAAATATATATTTGAGAAGCCACTCACATCTATACCATTTTTGGATATTAAAATACATTTAGATTTTTTTGGATTAAGGCAGAGATTGTTACTAATTGAAAATTGAGAGATGCTTTCAAGGTCATTATTGAACTTGAATATAGCATCCTCGATAAGTCCTAATTTACAGCTAAAATACATCTGAACATCATCGGCATACATATGGACAGAAGAATAAGTAATGCTGTCGGGAAGGTCATTTATGAATAAAGAGAATAAAAGAGGACCCAAAATAGATCTTTGTGGGACGCCCATATATGTATCTATAAAATTCGACATAGAATTACTTGTCACAACTGCTTGTTTTCTGCCAGAGAGGTAGGAGTATATCAATGAGGCTGCCGAAGATGAGAAATTAAATAGCGTTACAAGTTTTGATACAAGTTTTGAATGGTCTACTGTGTCAAAGGCTTTAGAAAAATCCAGAAGTACTAACAGCGAGATATAGTCTTTTTCCATTGCTATCCTTAAATCGTCTGTTACTTTTAACAGCGCAGACGTACAGCTATGCTGCTTTCGAAAACCAGACTGGTGTCTACAAAGTAAAGCATTGTCCTGCAGATAGGATGATACTTGGATATGAGCAATTTTCTCAAAAACTTTAGACAGAAATGGTAAGATTGAAATTGGACGAAATTCAGGGGATGTTTGTGAGGTACCAGGTTTTTTTAAAATAGGTACTATTTTAGCTGTTTTCCAGGCACAAGGAAAGCAAGATGTCATTAAAGCAGTATTAAATATATGTGTCAGTACAGGAAGAATAAGAGGTAAGATGATTTTAATAAATAAGGGATGTATTTCATCAAGCCCTGAGGACTTGGATTTGATAGATAATATAGCATTAACAACATCTGCCTGCTCCACCCGATGAAATTCAAAACATTCCGCAGAAATGGACATATAAGTGGGACACATGTTTACTGATGACGACATAGGGCTTTGCACAAAATTGTTGTTAAGTTTATTTAAATCAATTTCGGAGGAATCAAACTCATCTGTTCTGCCAATTCCAATATCTCGGATATTTTTCTACAGAGTCTTTGATGGTAAATTACCATTAAGGTGCTTGGAATAAAAACCACGCTTAGCTTTTCGTATTTTACAGTTTACAACATTTCTTAGCACGCGAAAATGATTATAGAATTCTAGCAACTTAAATCGTTTCCATCTTCTGAATGCAGAGTCACGTCTGTTTATTAGTTCCATGATCTCAGGGGTAAACCAGGGTATTACAGAATTCTTAATAACTTTAGTTTTAATCGGGACGTGTTTATTAAACAAGTCAAGAACTACATCATTGAACATATTAATTTGTTCATTAGATGATGGACAATTATATAGGGTCTGCCAATTCACTCTTTCTAGATCATCACGAAGTCGATCAGGATTTATGAACTTAAAATTTCTATATATTACAGTCTGAGGGGTCTTGGAGAAAGAAATGTTAAAACATGCGAATATTAGGTCATGTTTAGAAAACATTGGGGCCGAAGATTGATTAAAAAAGACGCCGTCAATGTTATTACAGAAAAATAAATCAATTAGAGTACTGCTGGTGTTAGTGAAATGGGTAGGAACTGATGAGTTTATAAGATCTAAGCTTAAGGATTTCATGTTGCAAATAAATGAAGCAGTGCTTTCTCTATTTAAAACATTGCAATTAAAATCACCGCAAATAATTACGTCCGAATAAAGAGTTGAGATGTTTTCAAGCAACGAGTAAAATGGAGAAATGTCTATTTGTTTGTGTGGTCGATAATATACCCCCAGAAGAGATTTTCTATTATCACCAACAATTTCGACAAAGCAATACTGCGTATTACTGTCGGGAGGGGACGATAAAACAAGTTAACATTTAATACTAGAACGCACATATATCGCAGTACCAGAGCTTGTTTCAATTTGGAGTTTCTATTTTTTTTTACATTTTCCGCCATGTGAATATATGATCTATAGTGGACTTTCCTGGCCTAAAACTATACTGTTACGGACTAATCAGATTGTTGGCAAAAGGTTTAAGGCATTCACATAATATTGTACATAGGGTCTTATACTTAATTTTAAAGAGACTTTTACCTCTGTAGTTGCGTCTCCTTTCTCATGGATCGGCAAAACGATGGCTAAGGTTCCATTCGCGGGCCATATCTTACAGATGAGTTGATGAATGCTCCGTACGAAATCATCCCCAGCTGCTTTAAATAGCTCGGCAGTTAGACTGTCGACTCCAGCAGCTTTGTTGGATTTAAGCTTAGATATTGCTTCTTCACTTCACTTTGGTCGGGTAGACGGAGCTGTTGATCGTTATCGTCCATGTTGAACGGAACAAAACGGCAAACTATTGATGAAATAATTCGGTGCTCTTTTGCTCCACAAAAAGAAAATTTGTTGCTCTAACCATTCTTTTAATAACCGATATTCAACTAGCTTCACAATCAGGGTAATAGAACAATTTTTGATAATCATCGCACCTCAATTTACATAAGAAGCTGAGGCACGACATTATTTTTCTTAGCCAAAGTATGTACGATACATACATATTGTTGTATGCGAGCTACGGCTCGAGTAGATAAAACAATATTCTGTGAAATTATTTTTTTATTTTCTAGTCTATAGAACAATTCAGGTTCACACTATACTATTCTTCGCAATTCTTTTCTTACAAGGTCTCTGTCCTCTCAAATCACTTTATCTCCTTTCAATTACTTAATTCACAAATCCAAACTAATTACTTCTTCTTGTTAAATCTCAACTTTCAATTTATCACAAAATTACAACTTCGCCCATTATCACTTTTCCAATCTCTTCGCCACAGTTTAAAAACTACTGCCCCTTCTCAGTCGCCATCTGTCCTTATATAGCAGAAGTTTCTGATGGCCAGAAACTTCTAGCAAATTCTTCGACCACTGGAACAAGAGAAATTCTGATGTAATAATTCTTGCAGTTATAATTCCCTCTTATCCGTGATATTATCCGTCTCTTTCTTTGACATGAACTGTGGAGACTTCATCGCAGACACGAACCTCGAATGAAAGGACACTTCGGACCAAAATTCTGCCAGAATGAAAAGACACTTCGGAATTTGTTGCATCATACTTTTAGGGAGCGTAGTTATTATTGTGCTACACTGCCCCAATCTTAGACGTGTTCGTCCCGAACAAGTGCATCCTCATTTCGGCCATTGTATCGACTCAGTCGGTCCACATGAACCACTTTCATTTTGGCCCTTGGTAATCGCTGGATGCGGTAGACAACATCGTTGATGCGGGTTACTATTCTGTAGGGACCTTCCCAGTTCCGCTGCAATTTAGGTGATTTCCCCTTTTGGCGATGGGGATTATACAGCCACACCAGATATCCTTCCTGGAATCCTGACGTTGTTGCCTTGACGTCATCTTAATCTGGCTTCTGGTCTTTTGGTGTATGTCCCTAAGCCTTTCCCTAACGTCCGCCACGTACTCTTCTTCATTTCTGGGCTCATTGGTAGGAGATCCAAATTTCACCTCACTGGGTAAACGCGCTATTCCACCAAATAAGATTTCGAAAGGCGTATGTCGAGTAGTGCTATGCACGGCACTTCTATAGGCCATCAAAAACAAGGGAATCTGCCGGTCCCAATCCCGTTGGTAGTCACCTACGACCTTCGAGAGATGTTCGTCCAAAGTAATATTGAAACGCTCCACCATACCGTCCGACTGTGGATGAAGCGGGGTTGTCCTTGTCTTTTTGATTCCGAGTAGTTGACACATCTTTTGGAAGATTCTTGACTCGAAGTTCCGCCCTTGGTCAGAATGCAATTCCAAGGGCACACCGAATCTGCTAACCAAATTGTATGACGATCTGCTCCGCCACGGTTCTGGCTTCCTGGTTAGGGATCGGAAACGCTTCCGGCCACTTACTGAAGTAGTCCATTACTACGAGTATATACCGATTACCATTGTCGGTTTCCGGAAAGGGCCCTGCGATGTCAATGGCGATTCGTTCGAAAGGTGCTCCCACGTTGTATTGGTGCATCTTACCTCGAGTTTTGATTCTCGGACCCTTGCTAGCTGCACACACGTCGCATTTTCTGCACCAGTCTTCGATATCTTCCTTCGCTTTTAACCAATAAAAACGTTCTCGTACCTTTTCTAGCGTCTTATTCACTCCCAAGTGGCCTCCGGACGCCCCGCCATGCATTTCCTGTAACACCTCCTTGACCCTCGTCCGCAGCACGACGAGCTGCATTACAAACGACTTCCGTCGGAGGATTCCCATTTTCTTCTCAGAACACCTTCTTGGACATGGAGGGAGTCCCACTGCGCAAAATATGCCTTTAAGGTCGGGCTTCTGTGAGAGATGTCCTGATGATCCGGTTTCTGCATGTTCTCCTTCCACGCCAGAATCGGCTCGATATCCGGGTCTTCCTACTGAGCGTTCCGGATCTCATCTACGCTCCAGCCGGCGATAGGTTCGGCTCTCATTCTTTGGATGGAAACCAGCTCCCGTTCTTCCTAAAGCGCACAATGTTTACTATCCGTTCTGCATGGTCGCCGGGACAGTGCATCCGCATTAGAGTGGAGTTTTCCTTTACGATGCTGTATTTCGTAGTCGTAGATTTGCAGCCTTTCGATCCATCTTGCGACCTGACCCTCAGGACTCTTGAACTGTAATAGCCATTTTAAGGCTGCATGGTCTGTGCGAAGAACGAACTTTCTCCCATAAAGGTATTTGTGAAAATGCTTCGTAGCCAAGATCAAAGCTAGAAGTTCCCGCCTTGTCACGCAGTAGTTCCTTTCTGGCTTAGAGAGCACCTTGCTGAAGTACGCGACCACCTTCTCTTGACCATCATGCACCTGGGAGAGTACGGCTCCTACCCCGACATTACTAGCATCTGTATCCACAATGAACGTTTCCCCGGGAGTGGGGTGAGCTAGTATCGGGGCATCGCATAGCCGTTGTTTAAGTGCCTTGAAGCTCTTCTCGCACTCAATTGACCATTTGAATTGTTTCCCCTTTTCCGTCAACTGGTGCAGGCTCTTTGCGATCCCGGCAAAATCCTTCACGAACCGTCTGTAGTAGGTGGCTAGGCCCAGGAAGCTCCTTAGTTGGTGTTTATCTTTGGGGACTGGCCAGTTTTTCACCGCTTCGACCTTCTCTGGATCGGTTCTCACTCCTTTCGCTGAAATTATGTGTCCCAGGTACTTTACTTCCGGGTTCTTGACTCTAAACAGGGCGCACTTCTTGGGGTTGAGCTTCAGGTGGGCACTTCGAAGCCTTAGATTGTCTCGGTGTTGCGCAAACGTTTTTCCTACGACGATGACATCATCCAAGTATACCAAAAAGGTTTTCCATGTTAACCCTTGCAG
This sequence comes from Pocota personata, assembly GCA_963082735.1. Taxonomy (NCBI): domain Eukaryota; kingdom Metazoa; phylum Arthropoda; class Insecta; order Diptera; family Syrphidae; genus Pocota; species Pocota personata. The sequence goes on from OY720432.1 coordinate 24,924,830, forward strand.
GACACATTCCATCAATCGCTCGAAAGTCGCCGGAGCATTGCACAGCCCGAATGGCATTACCGTGAATTGCCATAGCCCATTTCCTGCCTTGAAGGCGGTTTTCTCCCGGTCTTCTGGATGGATCTGTACCTGCCAGTAGCCACTCTTCAAGTCGATAGTGGAAAACCATCGGGCTCCTGATAGTGTGTCCAGCGTGTCGTCAATCCGTGGCAGAGGATAGCTCTCTTTCTTGGTGACATAATTGAGCTGCCGATAGTCCACGCAGAACCGCGTGCTGCCATCTTTCTTCTTAACCAGTACAACCGGTGATGCCCACGGACTTTTGGAACTTTCAATCAGACCTTCTTTCTCCATTGCCGACACCATCTCTGCAACTTCTGTCTGCTTTGCCAATGGAAGGCGCCTAGCAGGCTGACGAATTGGTCTAGTATCACCAGTGTCTATTCGATGTTGTACCAGGTGTGTTCGGCCGTATTCTCCGTCCTGTGAGGCAAATACATCAGCGTACTCATTGATAAGATTCTCTGCCATAGTTCGCTGCTCCTGATTCAGCTCACTGGACTGGAGAATCGTCTCTCTCGTTTCCGCTGTCCAAGGTGATGGGAGAGGTTTTGGAGCATCATGTTCAGATATTGTTGCGACGGCGGTAATCGGCGTGCATTTTCCAGTCACCTCCCCTCGCCTTAGTTTGACAGCGTGTGGTCTTGCGTTCAAAACCCTCACTGGAACCATGGTGTTCTTTGGTTCGACTAACGTCTTTCCCACGATGTAGTCTTGAGAATTCTTCTCTGGGTCTGGTTCTACTATGTAGAATCGGTGGCTCCCAAGATCACCTTCCAGCTTCGTCCAAATGATTGTCTCTGAAGACGGCGGCAAAACTTCGTCTTTGCTGATGACTGTCCTGAGAGTTACGGCATTCTCGTTTCCGTACACCATCGGAATCTCCACATTTCGATACCTCAGTACTTGCATCCCGATGTCCAAGATTACTTCATTTGCTTTCATGAAGTCTATTCCGATGATGCACTCGTCGCATATATCTGCCACCAGAAACGCATGGGAGAACGTCAGTCCTGCCAGAGTAATCGTAAGACGAACTTCTCCAAATACCTTCGCCATTTCCCCTGTTGCAGTCTTCAGGCAGTAGCTGTTGGTGTTGTGCAGCCATGAGCTTCTGACGATATCTCTTCTTACAATGGAGGCAGTGGCACCTGTGTCGATGGTGGCTACGCACTTCTTCTTGTTGATTAATGCCTCCACTGTCAGGCTCTTGTTACCCCGTTTGGTTTGCGAAACTTGAATGGTGGTCCTGGGGGCCTCGATTCCAGTAACCAACTTCTGCCCCGCGAAGTTGGTCCTTACACATTTCCCGACTGCTGGTTTTGGGAAGTCTGACTGACAGGATGGATGTTATCACCGCCAGATGCTTCCTCTCTGCTTCTCCTACTTCTGCAATGTGGACAATTTCCTCGTCTAGGTGCACTTCTGCACTGCCGTTGTAGGTGTCCGGTTTGGTTGCAATTCCAGCAACGAATTTGACTTCCGCGAGCTTTTACTTTATCCATGACGGCTGTTCTCTGGCATGAGCATTCCACGACGGACATTTCCCTGACACGGTGTATTCCCTGGTATGCTTGGTCCGCAGCCTTCATTGACAAAGCGAATACCAATGCCTCGGGGAGTGTTCGCTTTTCAGCCATCCTTACAGCCATTTGCAGTTGTCTGTCCTCTATGGCCTGAATAAAAGCTTCCACCGTCATTTCATTGATAAGCTCCTCACCGGCTTAAGGGTGTGAAAGATGGGGTAGTCGCTCTATATCCGCTTGCAACTGTTGGAGCGTTTCTCCCCTTTTCTGGACTCGACTACGCAGCTGAACCCTGTACACCTGCTGCATGTGTTCATCCCCAAACCGCATCTCGATAGCCTGAACCAGAGAGTCGTAGTTCTGCTGTTTATCTTCCGGGATGGTCTGCAAGAGCTCCGCAGCTGGACCCCTGAGTGCAAGTGTGAGTGCAATGGACTTCTCTTCATCGTCCCAGCTATTGGTCATTGCGGCCGCTTTGAATTGCCTCTTATAAATTGGCCATGATGTTTGACCATCGAAGATAGGAGGCTGCATCTCCTTTCTTCTCAGACCGTCAGTAGAATATTCCCTTGCTTTCTGTCTCTTCACGTTGCTTTTCTACTTTTTCGAACTGAGTCTCTATCTTCCCGAACTGAGTTTCATGCTTCTCAAAGATTTCATCGAATCTAGTTTCGACTTTTCGAGTTGCGTCTCGGCCTTCTCGATTTTCTCTTCGATCGCTTCGAATTTGGATTCCAAGTTCTTGTTTTGCTCATCAAGTTTGCTTTCCAGAGCATCTAGAGAATTCTTTTGTTCGTCCATTGCTTTCTTTTGTTCGTCCATTGCTTTCTTTTGTTCGTCCATTGCTTTCTTTTGGTCGTCCAGCTTAAGTTCTATAGAATTCCTTTGGTCTTCTATTGCTTTCTTTTGTTCGTCCATGACTAACTTAAGTTGCAGGAGCAGACTTGTTATACCCGGGTCGGCTGCTGTACTTGCTGGTTCCTCTTCCACGTCAAACTCTACGTCGTGCGGATTTTCACCTTCCTGCGTTACTGCTTCTTCCAAACGAATCAGCACTGCATCTTTTCCCCCAGTTGTGTCGAGGTTCCGCTTACTGAGTTCTGCCTTTAGTTGAATTATAGTTAGTTTTCCCAATTTGCGACCCATTTTGCGCAACTAATTAACTCAACACAGAAATGGTTTTTTTTTTTTTTTTCTTTTTTTTTTGCTTGTGCAATTTCACACCACGGAAATAGTTATTCACCGAATAAGTTTTATCCCGCTTCTGACACCAATGTAATATGCGAGCTACGGCTCGAGTAGATAAAACAATATTCTGTGAAATTATTTCTTTATTTTCTAGTCTATAGAACAATTCAGGTTCACACTATACTATTCTTCGCAATTCTTTTCTTACAAGGTCTCTGTAGTCTCAAATCACTTTATCTCCTTTCAATTACTTAATTAACAAATCCAAACTAATTACTTCTTCTTGTTAAATCTCAACTTTCAATTTATCACAAAATTACAACTTCGCCCATTATCACTTTTCTAATCTCTTCGCCGCAGTTTAAAAACTACTGCCCCTTCTCAATCGCCATCTGTCCTTATATAGCAGAAGTTTCTGATAGCAGGAAACTTCTAGCAAATTCTTCGACCACTGGAACAAGAGAAATTCTGATGTAATAATTCTTGCAGTTATAATTCCCTCTTATCCGTGATATTATCCGTCTCTTTCGTTGACATGAACTGTGGAGACTTCATCGCAGACACGAACCTCGAATGAAAGGACAATTCGGACCAAAATTCTGCCAGAATGAAAAGACACTTCGGAATTTGTTGCATCATACTTTTAGGGAGCGTAGTTATTATTATGCTACAATATATATGAAATTGTTAACGTAAATTTATTTTATTTTTAATTTACAAAGTTCACTCTCGACAAGGAAGCCGTACAAAACCAAGCCGCTGATGTAGCCAAATTTTTGATTATAGATATGCAAGGTGTTACAGTGAACACTTTTCGTATGACTTATACACATTGTATTTGTAATATGCCTCTTCCCACACGTTTCTAGAAATTCTCGGACGACCTAAAGAACTCTAGCTTTGTAGACTTAAAGTATGAATGCCGCGAAAGATCGTCAAATTTTATGTTTTCGGAGTACAGCGGTTGCACAGAGTATTTTTCTTTTGAGCACCCCTCACAAGATCTTGGATGATTAAAAAACTGAAAGTTAGCATTTGTATGGCAACGATTGCACGAAAAAACATAACGTAGCGGAAGAATTTCGAAGTACCGGAAAAACATTTTTCTTCTGATTTGTGTAGAATTTTCCTATTTCTGTACGTCCTTCCGTACTCTAGGTACTCGGACTTATACTTGTGGCGCAGATCACGCGGAAGAATCCAGTCTAGCTCAACTTTTGTTCCAACATACGGGAACAGATTTCTTCAGATTTCCTTTGCGTGTTCGCATTCCAGCACTCCTCCAGAAACTTCCGCATTAGTTAAAAGCCCAAGCTTTGCATACTTATAGCAAAATCAAGTTAGGGAAAGTTCCGAATTCGATTATATAAGTTATCATTTTAGAAATACAGGGTGTTGTTGAAATTACTCTTCTGAATTCTCTAATGTGTGTCCGGAAGCTTTTTGATGACTTAAGAACTTGGAGCTTTCACAAATATAAAAAAAAATTGTTTCCTTCGAATTTATGCAAAATTTTTCAACTGGAAACACTCTTAAGAATCTCCCGAATGATCTACGAAGCTGAAACTTTATACACTTGTAGGATGCGCAGAATCCATATTTTCGGTTTCTTGCCTACCCTCACCTGTGAATTTTTTTTTTATTTTTTAGAGGAAGGGGAGATCTTCAAAAGATACTGATGATCCAAGTAGTCAGCATGCCGGATTTTTACCGACTAAATCCAACTCCCACATAATTGCGATCTAGTCACTTGGACTAATAATCAATTTTTCCTGACATCTTAGTCTTTGTATTAGTTTCACCCCCTCTGACTCTTTGTTTCGAGTGTGTATGTATTTATAAGTAATTTATAAGTTTTCTTATATTAAGTTAAATGGAAAGGTTTTGTTCTTTTAAGCCTTCGTAATTGATTTTCATAATGCAGCAGTTTTCTTGCATCTAAGTTTATATGCTCTTCCAGCTTTTCTTTGTGTTTTTTTTTCCATGTTTTAGAATTTCCGCAGATACACTTTCTACCTTCAGGTCTCGATGAAGGTCAGTATTTCTTATGTATCAAGGTGCATTTACTATATTTCTAAGCACCTTATTTTGGAATCGTTGAATTTTGTCCATGTTTATCTTTTTGGCACAACCCCATAGTTGGATTCCATATGTCCATGTTGGTTTCAGAATTTGATTATATAAAAGCACTTTCTTCCTATCAGCCAGTGCAGTTTTCTATATTTGATTTCTAACTCTTCTTTTTTGTACGTGCTCTTTCCATCTCAGCTTTGCATCTAGAGTCATACCTAAATATTTCGCTGTATTAGCGCATGGAATTATTTTTTGGTTTATAATAATTGGTATATATTCAATTTTTTTATTAGTAAAGTCAATATGGACTGACTTAGACTCGTTTAATTTGATTCTCCACTTATTAGTCCATTCAAAGATTTTGTTTATGTCAATTTGTAGTTTTTCTGTGGATTCTTCATTGGTTCTTCCTACTGCTATTATTGCAGTATCATCTGCAAATGTTGCCATAGTATGGTGTTCTAGTTTAAGAATATCACTAGTATATAAGAAGTATAATATTGGGCCCAGTACCAGTAGATTTGAATAAGTACTCTGTGGTTTTATTCTTAAATGTCTTCCATCTAGATACGATTTCAGAATGGAAGCATACTGATTTGGCAACATATATCTCAGTTTATAGGTAAGTCCTTCTGGCCATACTTTATCAAAGGCCTGCGCCACATCCAAGAATACAGCCGAGCAAACTTTCCTTTTTTCTAGTTCTTCTTCGATTTTATTTGTAAATCTGTGTACCTGTTGTATCGTAGAGTGCTGCCTTCAAAAACCAAATTGATGTTTCGGAATCAGCTTTTTTCTTTCAATTATTTTATTTAAACGTTTTGCGAGTACTTTCTCAAACACTTTTGATATCATTGGCAATAACGATATAGGTCTGTAAGATGACACTTCATTTGGCAGTTTACCAGCTTTGGGAATCACTAGGACGTCAGCAACCTTCCACAAACTAGGGACATATTTAAGCGTAAGTGTGGCATTTACGTCCGGCGCTCACATACGCTTCACAATGCTGGACAATGTACAAAAAGTATGAGGGCAAATTAACGGCAACTGAGATGAAGATGCTTCGCATGACAGCAGGAGTAACGAAGATTGATAGAATAAGAAGTTCAAAGATTCGAGGAAGCCTTCATGTAAAAGAACCCATCACAAGCAATATAGAGCACGACCGGCTTAGTTGGTATTGTCATTTTCAAAGGAGAGATCCTTCGAACTCCGTCAAAAAGGCAATATCAATCAACGTTCCTACGCAATCGCGCAAAAAAGGCAGACCAAAAAACAACTGGATCACACAAATGCAAAAACACCAGCATTCGATTGGCCTCAGTGACGAATTGATCCGAAACCGGGAAGTCTGCTGGTACTTTCTGAGGTCAAACCGGCAAACCCCACAGGCGGACCAGTAGGGATGCAGTAAAGTGGGAGGGTTGTGATCCTTCTACTCCGGATCATAACTTCGCCGTAAGAAGAAGAAGAAGAAGTGTGGTATTTACTAAATTTGTTATTTTTATAATTGCCTTCCTTCGTAAGTTCTTTAGTACGACAACAGACATAAGGTCATATCCAGGACTTTTCTTTGCATTTATTTCACGCTTAATTAAGTTGCATATTTCATTAGGAGTTGTGAGCAGAATTTCTTCGCTTTCTTCTTCTGAAGGTCCTATTAACGTAGGTTGTATATTTCCATTTTCAACTGGTGGTTTAAATATGTTTTCTAGGTAGTCTGCGAAGAGAATGGCTTTGTCCTCATCGCTTCTTGCCCAGTTTCCATCAGTTGCTTTGATTGGAGGTATTTGCAGAGTAGGCTGTTTTAATCCTTTTGTTGCTTTCCATAGAAAGTAATTTGTTACCTATTCAGCTGTTAACCCTCTGAGGTACCTTTTCGTTGAATCTTATTTAAATTTTTTAATTTCTCTTCTTAGTTGTTGACAGAGGTTGTTTAGCTTGGCTTTATGTTGTGGAGCTCTTGTTTTCTGCCACGTTCTTCTTGCTCGTCTTTTATCTGCTACTAAATCTTTTATTTCTTGCTGCTTTCCCAGGCCGATTGCTGAATATCGCTGATCAACTACTCTACATCTTTTTTTTTTTATTTCATTTCACTTCATTTATTTATTTAGCAGTATTTCGCTATTAATATCAATAATTTATTAAGCATATTTTACATACTTCATCCTTACATAACTAACAATATTTTGCTTAAATTTAATTAAATTATTTTCTACTTGGAGTTCACTAGGTAGCTCATTAAACAGTTTAAATCCATTATAAACTAACATATTCTGAGCTGTTCGAGTTCTTAGAAGTGGAAGACGTAAATCCAGCCTATTCCTTACATTATAATTGTGCACTTCTCCGACATATGTTAACTTACTACATAAATAACTTGCCAACAAACGATTTTTCATCTTAAATACAAACACTAAGACATTCTTAATTGTTCTTTGATTGATACTCAACCATTTTAAAATATCAAGCATTACTGTTTTAGGTGTTCTCCAATCACATCTTAATATTACTCTCATAACTTTATTTTGTAACTTTTGCAATCTGTCCACCATCCCGATATTTCCTAAATATAATACCGTTGAACAGTACTCAAAGTGAGGTTTTATAATAGTATTGTATACATTAATTGCACACAGCATAGACATTCTTCTTCTAATCCTTGAAAAAAAAAAAAACACTTTTTTACTAATTTTTTTGAAATATACTTAAAATGGGTTTTGAAATCTAACTTGTTGTCAATTACAATTCCTAGGTATTTGATTTCATTTACGATTTCTATTATTTCATTATTAATTACAATACTTTTATCAGACTCTCCGTTAATAATCATGCCCTTTGTTTTACTTATGTTTAAACTTAATTTATTCATCGTAAACCACTTACCCAGTTCATTTAAATCTAAATTTAACTTATTTATACATTCATTTGCATTTCTACCCGAAACATATATTAGACTATCACCAGCAAATAATTTTAATGATGCATGTTTAACAACTTTCGGTATATTATTAACATATATTATAAACAGTAATGCTCCTAAAACTGAGTCTTGAGGAACGCCTAACTTTACATTTATCGTATTAGACACGTTTTCTCCTACTTTTGTTCTCTGTCTACGCGCTCGCAAATAAGACTCAAACCACATCAGCTCTTTGCGTTTCACTCCACGTTTCTCCAGTTAGCTAGCAGGATCATTCTGTCGATTGTTTCGAAAGTTCTTCTAAGATCAATAAAGACAGCAACAATTGACCTCTTTGATGCACATCAGTCTTCCAATCTGCAATAACTAAGTTTATTAGCGTCTCACAGCTGTGTTTTCCTCTGAAGCCCGATTGGCAGTCTGCAAAAAGATGGTTGTCTTCCATATAGTACAGTTTTTTCCTATATCTTGGCCTAATTGGGAAGCATATTAACTAGTCTAAAATCCTCAGGTTTTGTGGAGTTTTTGACCTTCTCTATCGAAACTACTACCGATTCCTTCCTTTTACACAACATTGTGCCAGTAGTGCCAAACGAGTCACTTATCATATTAATACTTAACAACTTTGTGTCTATTTTATTTTTCATATTTCTTAAGATAGTTTTTAGTTCATTTATTTGTATACTGCCGAAACTAAGGGTACTGTTCACTTCTTCAATAATGCTCAAATATGGTACATCGGGGATCTCCCTATTTAACTTGTTTATACTTTCAACGAAAAACACATTGAATTGATTTGCCAATAGTTCACCATCTCTTACTAAAACATTATTAAAAACAACACCCTTATTGTACTTTTTCTTTCCTTTAGAACGAGAAATTTTATCATTCTCCACACTGACTTCTGGTCTCTCGCACCTCGAATTTTACGTGAAACATAGTTGCTTTTTGCCTTATCAATCGCGGATTTAAACGTGTTACGCACAGTTTTGTAATTGTTCCAATCATTTACTGAGTTAGACCACACCGCTAAATTGTAACTAATTATTTTCTTCTCTCTCAAATCTCTCAGTTCACTACTATACCATTCATTTATGCCACCCTCAACAACAAATTTTTTTTTTTTACAATCTGCGCGCGCCTTTAAACTGTTTAAGGGCACGGACGTCAATTGTTTTTACCATATGGAAAGGTGAAAAGATTTGCCCTAGAACTGACATCAGTGCATGCATTATTTAAAGATCCGATATTACGATGTAGATAATTACAAAATTTAATCTTATTATATTTTACGACTTGTATTTGTCTCTTAACACGCATAACTCTATTAACCATTTCTATAGTTATTTCAACACTTTCGTGATCACTTATCTTCAGCCTATTCACAACCTCCGCCCTTACTTTTTCACTGTTTGTCACTACGTAATCAATAAGAGTTCGCGTAGTGTCACCTGTGCTGAGTTATTTTCGTTGGTTCATCGATAATTTGTTTGCATGCATTATCACTAATTATCTGCTCAATTCTGAACTTATAAGTATCATTCACCAACCAGTCTATATTAACGTCCCCCATAACGACCACGTCTTTTCCACTTAAGGATATATTTCCCAAATAATCCTTAAATTGATCACAAAAACTTGCCATAGATGAGCTTGGTGATCTGTACATTGTTACACTTTGTGTGCAAATGCTTACTCTCACTACTAACCACCACCAGTCAATATTTATCGATGTGTTCTCAATCACCTCCCCTTGCCATGGGTCCTTAATGTAAAACACAATTCCTCCGTATGATTAGATAAGGAGTCACAACTCACAGACGAGTAGTTAGCAATGTATTATTTTTGGTTATAAGGGGTATCATTAAATCTATTTTACTTGTGTTCAGCTTCTAGGCTTGCCAATCTGTTCTGTTATTTGTTAAGGTTTTAATATTTGTATTTTTAATTATATGTTCACTCATTTAGAGAATTGTAGGTGAATGGTCAGAGCTTAGATACTCGAACTCATCTATATTGTAACATAATGTAGCATAATAACTACGCCCACAAAAGTAAGCAACACATTCCGAAGTGTCTTTTCGGAACACATTTGAGGTTCGTGTCCACGGATAGAGAAGGATTATGTCTAAGACGACGTCGCGGAATTAAGAGAGAATTATAACCACAAGAGATTATTGGCTGCAGCTTTCATCTTGGAATTAATTCATCAGAATTTTCTCGTTCCAGTGGTCGAAGAATTTGCTAGAAGTTTCTGGCTATCAGAAATGCGACTATATAAGAACATATGGCGATCGAGGCAGGAACAATTGGGTTTCGAACCGCACGAAGAGACTGGAAAAGTGGTAATAGGCGAAGTAGTAATTTAATGGTAAATTGAAAGTTGAGAGTAAACAAGAAGAAGTAATTAGTTTGGATTTGTGAATTAAGTAAAATGAGATAAAGTGATTTGAGAAGAAAGAGACCTTGTAAGGAAAGAATTTGCGAAGAACAGTATAGTGTGAACTTGAGTTGTTCTATAGACTAGAAAATAAAGAAATAATCTCACAGAATAACGTTTTATCTACTCGAGCCGTAGCTCGCATATTACATTGGTGTCAGAAGTGGGATAAAACTTATTCTGTGAACAACTATTTCCGTGGTGTGAAATTGCACAATAAAAAAAAAATTGGGAAAACTAACTATAATTCAACTAAAGGCAGAACTCAGTAAGCGGAGTCTCAACACAACTGGGGGAAAAGATGCACTACTGATTCGTCTGGTAGAAGCAATAAAGCAGGAAGGTGAAAATCTGCATGACGTAGAGTTTGACGTGGAAGAGGAACCAGCAAGTACAGTAGCCAACCCGGGTATAACAAGTCTGCTCCTGCAACTTAAGTCAGTCATGGACGAACAAAGGAAAGCAATAGAAGACCAAAAGAAGTCTCTGGAACTTAAGCTCGATGACCAAAATAATTCTCTAGAACTTAAGCTGGACGAACAAAAGAAAGCAATGGACGAACAAAAGAAAGCAATGGACGAACAAAAGAATTCTCTAGATGATCTGGAAAACAACCTTGATGAGCAAAACAAGAACTTGGAATCCAAATTCGAAGCGATCGAAGAGAAAATCGAGAAAGTCGAGACGCAACTCGAAAAAGTCGAAACTAGATTCGATGAAAACTTTTTATATATATTTATCGGATGATATTGGTTTGGATGGAATGCATCCTAGGTTTTTAAAAATTGTAATTTATCATGTGTTACCACCTCTGATATTAATCTTTAACAGAATATTAACTTGCTGCATTTATCCAAAATCTTGGAAAAGGTCAAAGATAATACCAGTCCTGAAAAGTACTGTTGGTAAAGAGCGAGAGTATCGGCCCATTTCGATACTCCCGTTCATGTCTAAAGCACTTGAAAAAATCATGAGCTCACAGCGTCATGCATATTTGAATAATTTCAACTTACTCTCACCATTTCAATCGGGTTTCAGACCACAACATAGTTGAACTACTGCATTATTGAAATTATTCGCATTGAGATGGATAATGATCATGTGACTTCTCTGCTGTTACTTGATTTCTCGAAGGCTTTCGACACTGTGTCGCACGATATTCTCATTCTTAAGCTTAAACACTATTTTAACCTCGATTTTCTCTGCCATACAAATTATTATAAGCTACCTTGAGGATCATTCACAAGCGGTTTATTCCAATGGGAATTTATCCTCATTCTTAAAAACTGATACGGGCGTTCCCCAGGGATCCATTTTAGGTCTGCTGCTATTTACCATGTTTAATAATGATATACCCACTATTCTCAAACATTGTAAGATACAAATGTATGCTGATGACGTACAACTTTATTTGAGTTTTCCTCTGGGACTCGTTGAAGATGCTACAGTGCGTATAAATGAAGACCTTCTGACGGTGGTTAAATGGTCACATAAAAACAAGCTGATGCTTAACTCTAAAAAAAGTAAAGCGATAATGATAAGTCGTACTAGCTTGGATAGGTCGTCTCTTTCTAAAGTAGAAATCAATGGAACCATTTTAGATTACGTAGAAAGTGTTAAAAACCTCGGAGTGACATTTAATCAATATCTCACCTGGGAATCTCACGTGACCAATACTATAGGCAAAGTCTATGGAGCCCTGCGAGCCTTAGGTCAAACTGGTAGCTGCCTCCCGCGCAAAATAAAAACAACTCTTGTCAAAACACTGCTCCTTCCAATACTACTATATGCACACTCAATTTACTGCGACCTAGATAGCAATAGCTCACGTAAACTCACAGTTGCTTTCAATAGTACAGTACGATATGTCTATAACATCCGTAGATATGAACATATTTCGGAATATGCGCGTGAATTTCTTGGGATGGAGTTCAAAAAATATCTCGATTTTAATGCTCTAACTTTCCTTTTTAATCTTAAAGAATCAAAAGCTCCGTCATATCTTTTTCATGTTCTTCAATTTGCCTCATCCGCGAGAAGTGGAGCATTTATTATTCCGCGCTTCAAATATAATACGACTCAGTAACAGTTCTTTATTTACGCTGTAAGACTCTGGAATTCACTCCCAGCCAGTTTAAGGAGATCTAATAGCAACGGTGACTTAAAAAGGCGACTTAGCGAGCATCTAAGCATATAAATGTGCAGACATTGAACTTTTATTTCTTATTTTTCTTTCTTTCTCTGATTTTTGAAGCAGTTTTGATTTGACAAAAGGATACTAAAAATCGTTAATTATTTATTAAATTTTTAAATTTTAATTTTGTCAAATGTATGTATATATAAATATTTCTTTTTTCCTTATTTTCTTTCTTTTTTATAATATATGTTTTCTTATCTTTCTTAATTTTTTTAAAAATAATTATTATCAATCATTTAAAGTAGCTTCACAGCTTAAAAGATTTGTATCTTACGTGTAAGCCTTATAGTTTTAAATAAATAATAATAAAATAATAATAATAATAATAAAATAATAATAATAATAATAAAATAATAATAAAGTGCACCTAGACGAGCAAATTTTCCAAATTGCGGAAGTAGGAGAAGCAGAGATCAGGCGGTGATAACATCCATCCTGTCGGTCAAACTTTCCAAAACCAGCAGTCGGGAAATGCGTAAGGACCAACTTCGCGGGGCAGAAGTTGGTTACTGGAATCGAGGCCCCCAGGACCACCATTCAAGTTTCGCAAACCAAACGGGGTAACAAGAGCCTGACAGTGGAGACACTAATCAACTATATCTGAACGTGATGCTCCAAAACCTCTCCCATCACCTTGGACAGCGGAAACGAGAGAGACGATTCTCCAGTCAAGTGAGCTGAATCAGGAGCAGCCAACTATGGCAGAGAATCTTATCAATGAGTACGCTGATGTATTTGCCTCACAGGATGGAGAATACGGCCGAACACACCTTTTACAACATCGAATAGACACTGGTGATACTAGACCAATTCGTCAGCCTGCTAGGCGCCTTCCATTGTCAGAGCAGACAGAAGTTGCAGAGATGGTGTCGGCAATGGAGAAAGAAGGTCTGATTGAAAGTTCCAAAAGTCCGTGGGCATCACCGGTTGTACTGGTTAAGAAGAAAGATGGCAACTATTGGCAGCTCAATTACGTCACCAAGAAAGACAGCTATCCTCTGCCACGGATTGACGACACGCTGGACACACTATCAGGAGCCCAATGGTTTTCCACTCTCGACTTGAAGAGTTTCTACTGGCAGGTACAGATCCATCCAGAAGACCGGGAGAAAACCGCCTTCACCGCAGGAAATGGGCTATGGCAATTCACGGTAATGCCATTCGGGCTGTGCAATGCTCCGGCGACTTTCGAGCGATTGATGGAATGTGTCCTGCAAGGGTTAACATGGAAAACCTGTTTGGTATACTTGGATGATGCCATCGTCGTAGGAAAAACGTTTGCGCAACACCGAGACAATCTAAGGCTTCGAAGTGCCCACCTGAAGCTCAACCCCAAGAAGTGCGCCCTGTTTAGAGCGGAATATAATTATGGGGCACATAATTTCAGCGAAAGGAGTGAGAACCGATCCAGAGAAGGTCGAAGCGGTGAAAAACTGGCCAGTCCCCAAAGATAAACACCAACTAAGGAGCTTCCTGGGCCTAGCCACCTACTACAGACGGTTCGTGAAGGATTTTGCCGGGATCGCAAAGAGCCTGCACCAGTTGACGGAAAAGGGAAAACAATTCAAATGGTCAATTGAGTGCGAGAAGAGCTTCAAGGCACTTAAACAACGGCTATGCGATGCCCCGATACTAGCTCACCCCACTCCCGGGGAAACGTTCATTGTGGATACAGATGCTAGTAATGTCGGGGTAGGAGCCGTACTCTCCCAGGTGCATGATGGTCAAGAGAAGGTGGTCGCGTACTTCAGCAAGGTGCTCTCTAAGCCAGAAAGGAACTACTGCGTGACAAGGCGGGAACTTCTAGCTTTGATCTTGGCTACGAAGCATTTTCACAAATACCTTTATGGGAGAAAGTTCGTTCTTCGCACAGACCATGCAGCCTTAAAATGGCTATTACAGTTCAAGAGTCCTGAGGATCAGGTCGCAAGATGGATCGAAAGGCTGCAAATCTACGACTACGAAATACAGCATCGTAAAGGAAAACTCCACTCTAATGCGGATGCACTGTCCCGGCGACCATGCAGAACGGATAGTAAACATTGTGCGCTTTAGGAAGAACGGGAGCTGGTTTCCATCCAAAGAATGAGAGCCGAACCTATCGCCGGCTGGAGCGTAGATGAGATCCGGAACGCTCAGAAGGAAGACCCGGATATCGAGCCGATTCTGGCCTGGAAGGAGAACATGGAGAAACCGGATCATCAGGACATCTCTCACAGAAGCCCGACCTTAAAGGCATATTTTGCGCAGTGGGACTCCCTCCATGTCCAAGAAGGTGTTCTGAGAAGAAAATGGGAATCCTCCGACGGAAGTCGTTTGTAATGCAGCTCGTCGTGCCGCGGACGAGGGTCAAGGAGGTGTTACAGGAAATGCATGGCGGGGCGTCCGGAGGCCACTTGGGAGTGAATAAGACGCTAGAAAAGGTACGAGAAAGTTTTTATTGGTTAAAAGCGAAGGAAGATATCGAAGACTGGTGCAGAAAATGCGACGTGTGTGCAGCTAGCAAGGGTCCGAGAATCAAAACTCGAGGTAAGATGCACCAATACAACGTGGGAGCACCTTTCGAACGAATCGCCATTGACATCGCAGGGCCCTTTCCGGAAACCGACAATGGTAATCGGTATATACTCGTAGTAATGGACTACTTCAGTAAGTGGCCGGAAGCGTTTCCCATCCCTAACCAGGAAGCCAGAACCGTGGCGGAGCAGATCGTCTACAATTGGGTGATCAGATTCGGTGTGCCCTTGGAATTGCATTCTGACCAAGGGCGGAACTTCGAGTCAAGAATCTTCCAAAAGATGTGTCAACTACTCGGAATCAAAAAGACACGGACAAACCCCCTTCATCCACGAAGGTCATAGGTGACTACCAACGGGATTGGGACCGGCAGATTCCCTTATTTTTGATGGCCTATAGAAGTGCCGTGGATAGCACTACTCGACATACGCCGTTCGAAATCTTGTTTGGTGGAATAGCTCGGTTACCCAGTGAGGTGAAATTTGGATCTCCTACCGATGAGCCCAGAAATGAAGAAGAGTACGTGGCGGACTTTAGAGAAAGGCTTAGGGACATACACCAAAGGACCAGAAGCCAGATTAAGATAACGAGCGACCGGATGAAGACCAGGTATGATACCAAGGCAACAACGTCAGGATTCGAGGAAGGAGATCTAGTGTGGCTGTATAATCCCCATCGCCAAAAGGGGAAATCACCTAAATTGCAGCAGAACTGGGAGGGTCCCTACAGAATAGTAACCCGCATCAACGAAGTTGTCTACCGCATCCAGCGAGGACCAAGGGCCAAAATGAAAGTGGTTCATGTGGACCGACTGAGTCGATACAATGGCGGAAGTGAGGACGCACTTGTTCGGGACGAACACGTCTAAGAGGGGGGCAGTGTAACATAATGTAGCATAATAACTACGCTCCAAAAGTAGGCAACACATTCCGAAGTGTTTTTTCATTCGAGGTTCGTGTCCACGGTAAGAGACGGCAGTTGCAGTTGGTTTTCGAATCGCACGAAGAGATTGGAAAAGTGATAATAGGCGAAGTTGTAATTTTGTGATAAATTGAAAGTT
Source organism: Pocota personata (assembly GCA_963082735.1). NCBI lineage: Eukaryota > Metazoa > Arthropoda > Insecta > Diptera > Syrphidae > Pocota > Pocota personata. Next base: position 24,940,817 of record OY720432.1, read on the forward strand.
GAGAGTTAACAAGAAGAAGTAATTAGTTTGGATTTGTGAATTAAGTAATTGAAATGAGGTAAAGTGATTTGAGAAGAAAGAGACCTTCTAAGGAAAGAATTTGTGAAGAACAGTATTGTGTGAACTTGAGTTGTTCTATAGACTAGAAAATAAAGAAATAATCTCACAGAATAACGTTTCACAAAAAATAACGTATTATGTATCTGTTTCCTAGTTTTTCAAAAAAATATGAATATTCTTCTTTTTTTAATTGAATGTTTTGGAGGACAGTAAATAGCAACGATATTAATTTTTTTATGCTTGACTTTTATACACACTACTGTAGCTTGCATTTTCTCTGTAATATACTTCAACTCCTCATATTGTTGGATACTATTTTTTACTATTACTGCACTTCCACCCTTAGCTGTGTTTTCAGGTTGAGCGGTGTGGTCGATTTTGTAGTTTTTAAATTTTGTTTCCGTGTGTTTTGTAAAATGGGTTTCTGAGATAAGACAAATATCTATGTTATTTGTTTCGAAAACCACCTGCATTTCCTGTTGATGTTGGAGGAGACCATTTGCATTCCAACTATCACTTTAAGATTTTGATCTATGATTATGCTTAGATACTTTGTCGTTGGTATTTTCTAACTTTTTAAGTCGCATATCTAGTGCATTAAGTTTGGTTAGAATCAGTTGTAGTGTTTGATTCATGTCATTGCTTGGTTGAGTCTTTTGTTGGTTACACTCAGGTTGGTCCTTTTTCTGCATAGCATGCTGTTTTTTATGTGCAACCACTTGAGCATATGACATTATACCCGCGCTGATTTCTTTAGCGTTCGGTTTTTTGTTTTCTTTTGTAATGGATTCTTTAATCTCTAGTTTTGATAGTTCCACATCTACTTTAATATTGTCTGGTGATTCTTGTTTTTTTATCAAGAATTTTGTTTTTGGTGTTTAGTTTTTTATTTAAGATATTCTGCATACTCACGGGCTGTATGCGTTTTTGTACTATTATTTTAATTAAGATTCTAGCAATGGGTTCGTGTATTAACTAGAGGGGCTTTTAAAAGCACAACTTATACACACGAGCCCGATCTTATTTGATTATTTATATTTGAAAAGTTCAAAGATCACTATTGGTCCACAGAAGCACCTACCTTTTAGTTACAATACAAACCAGTCTGAAAACTAAAATACTTGGCAGGAACCAATGTATTTCAGTGATCAGTGATGTAGGAGCAGCTGATGTTTCGATTTGTGTGGAACACGAATGTATTACCGCACTTTACTCTTTGAATTTAATTGTTTTGACACAGATCACTTGTAATTACAATTTCTCTTAAGCAATGTTGCCACTGTGAAACTAAAATAAAAAAAAATGTTTTTAATAATTTTTTTTATTGTTGATATTTTGTAGGTCCTCTTTTATTGCGAACAACTTCAAAAACGCTATTTTCTAAGGAATCGATATAAATTGTTTAAATAATTTAATAAAATTTCCTCTAATGGTTTTAATAAGACCTTCTCTATCTTCGAATTGTTTTCCTACTGTGTAAACTTTTCCGCGACAACCATCCCCAAACATTTTCAAGTAGATTTTTATCGGGAGATAGAGGTTTTTTTTCCCAAGGGTAGGTGAAAGACACTATTTCTCTAATCGAGAATTTGTAGAACTGCATTGTTCACGTGTCCTTCTAATCGGTTTTTATGTTTTTGCTCAAAGTTTCTAATTTCGTCTTTCACAGTGCTCCTTATGTACCACGGTACGCTGACAATTCCTCTTTGCACTTTATTTTCAAAAGTTTGTAAAATATTGTAATTGGCTTTTTTGGTACAACCCCTAAGTTGTATACCATATGTTGACACAGGTTTAAGCACTTGCTTGTATAAAAACAGTTTGTTATCCAGCATATCTCTCTGTATTTATTTTCGAGTTCTTTGCATTTCTTTTTTACGTGCTGCTTTCACATCAATTTTGCGTCGTGTCATTCCTAGGTATTTAGCCTCGTTTGAAAAAGGAATTCGAACGTGTTGCAACGCAACATGAATCCAAACATTCAAGCATCCAATCGATAGAAATATTATCGAATTTGCATTTGCCGTCGTCGTCACCACAATCAATAGCGACAAATGGAGCAGAGATAAGACAAAGCTTTACAACAAGAACATCGCACAGCCAAATCAAATAAAAGGGCAACAACAAATGCATAGACAAACAAATTTCTATGTTTTCGTCATCTCCATCTCCCACTGATCGGTACACAAGTCAAAGGCAAGCAGTATGTGTGTCATTGAAAGGTTTTGCACGCACATCCAATAGCCGACACAACAAATGTAAGCGGGGGTGTGTGACGATGACGGTGGTTTCTTCGTAGCAGTGCATGGACCTGGATTAGATGCGGGATTCGGAGGTCAATAAACGCGATGCAGTGTCAAGGCCAACGAATCTGCTGCTTTCTTTTTAACCATCTGCGAGAAAAGATTTCACTCTCAAAGTTACCAGAACTAAAGTCAGTTGGTTCAAATAAAAGGTTAATGAAATTTAAGTTTTTTTTTTTTAAATTTATGTTCGGTTTCACTGCCTAGGATTCAGACCCGTGGGTTTATTTTTTATCAGAGTCTACATAAATAGTCAATAGTTATTTTGTTTTTTTCTAGTGTTCTTGTGATACAAAACGTAATTGACAAAGATAGTTAAAATATTTATTTTTTTATAGGTACAATTTACAGGAATATATTTGGTTTCGTTGAGCGCGACTCGCCAAGTCTGTGTCCATTCATTTACCTTATTTAATGCTTCTTCCATCTTGTTAATGGTTTCTTCTATAGTTTTTAACGTCACCAGAATGGCAGTGTCATTGGCAAATGTACCTAATGTAGTGCCTTCTTCTTGAGGTATATCACAAGTATAAAACATATATAAGAGCAAACACTTCCTTGCGGTACCCTAGCCGTTATTTCCCTAAATTCTGAATAATCGACACCGTGTTTGACACGGAAGAGTCTATTCGCGAGATATGAATTCAAAATGTCATATGTCCTGGCAAAACTTGTCGCAATTTGAACTTCAAGCCTTCGTGCCACACCTTATCAGAGGCTTGAGGAAAGTCTAGAAATACGCTTGAGCAAATCTCCTTTTCTTCACTTGATCAACTGTAGAATGCTTGCATCTAAATCCGAACTGATGATCAGGAGTAAGATGTATTTCTTCTTTTCTGAGCAATACCCTTTCGAAGACTTTGGATATTAGCGGTTTACTTGGTTTTGGAACCATTATAACTTCCGAGATTTTTCATTGACTTGGAACGTACTGTAATATGCGAGCTACGGCTCGAGTAGATAAAACGTTATTCTGTGAGATTCTTTCTTTATTTTCTAGTCTATAGAACAACTCAAGTTCACACTATACTGTTCTTCAAGCTTATTCTTTCCTTACAAGGTCTCTTTTTTTTCAAAGCACTTTATGTCATTTCAATTACTTAATTCACAAATCCAAACTAATTACTTCTTCTTGTTAACTCTCAACTTTTAATTTATCACAAAATTACAACTTCGCCTATTATCACTTTTCCAATCTCTTCGTGCGGTTCGAAAACCAACTGCCACTGCCTCGATCGCCATCTGTTCTTATATAGTCGCATTTCTGATAGCCAGAAACTTCTAGCAAATTCTTCGACCACTGGAACGAGAAAATTCTGATGTAATAATTCCAAGATGACAGCTGCAGCCAATAATCTCTTGTGGTTATAATTCTCTCTTAATTCCGCGACGTCGCCTTAGACATAATCCTTCTCTATCCGTGGACAAGAACCTCAAATGTGTTCCGAAAAGACACTTCGGAATGTGATGCTTACTTTTGGGACGTAGTTATTATGCTACATTATGTTACAATACTTTAATCTAAAAGCAGCATTTATAATACACAGATAATTCTTTGAGAACCTCTCCTGTGATTAAGTCGTATCCAGGAGCTTTTTTAGGTTTCAATTAATCTATTTGCTGTTGGAGTTGCACTAGCTATTTTGCAGTTGTCAAGTGTTATGTCCAAGTGGTATGGAACCAACAGCAGTGTGACGACGTGGCGGGCATATTGAAAGCCATCAGGGACATCCAAATTATTATTTTTTCGTCGGAAAAAATCACGGCTTCTTTATGGCGCTGAAGTAAATGTGACTTTTTCTTCAGTTGTTGCCGTCGGTGATGTAGACACTGTTCAATCGCTCTATGAACTATCTGGACACTGGCTGAAGTTCCAACTTTCTCCTTTATTTTGCGAGCCAGAAAAACACAAACAGTTTTAATAAACCAAAACTAGCAATGAAACAGAACACAATTCTATTAACTTTAAAGAACCTTGCGCTTTGAATTTTGTAAACAAACTGGTGAGGGTAGTCAGGTGTCCCTGTTAAAGAAGACAAAAAACGGAAAATTTGCTTCATTAAATTTGTTCAAGTTTGCACATCTCGTAAGTAAGCTCCCAAGTGACTGGGCGTATTTTTAAGCGCTTCGTGGTTTAGTAGTCTGTCTGCCTAGTTTGAAAGTTTTTAAATTTTGAATAAAACAAATTTTAAGACAGTGTGTTTTGTAATGTGTTGCAATCAGCCGAACACGCATACATCACATTATTTATATTTTTGTTTTTAACATCTAATTTTTTGTTATCATAATCATAACGGCCTATGCGCCACTTGCTGCACTGATGTAATCAATTTCTTGATCTCTATCGCTCTTTTGCCGTTGACCACCGTACTAGTAACATCGTTTTGTGATCTTGAATAAATGCCTACAGCTTTTTTTTTTGTTCAAAATTCTTTGTGAAGAACTTTTTCTAAATTAAAAGACATTGTTGATACAAATTAGAACATTTTACTTCTTTTATTAAAATCATTTTTGTTTCAATTCATTCTTGGTCCTTCTCGGTCGGATTTATTGAATTCTTCGGTGAAATAAATTTTGGACAATTTCGATACAAACGTGGTAAGACATCTAATCAAAAGAAATCAATTTGATATCTGGTGCGTGTATGTGGCAATTGATGCCGATACATATGTATGTTTTGGATGATGGGATTTCAAATTTTAATTAAAGCGAAATAAACGGGTAATAAAAAAGAAAACTAATTCGTGAATTTAATTAAGCTTGTATAGTGCATTTCGTATAGACAGGTGAAATAAAACGTGTTTCGCAGGAACAATTTGATTCGTCGTGACAGTTCCTTTTGTACGCCTATTTTCTTTCTGGCGGAAAATATTTACGCCCTTTTGAGGAATTTTGCTGTGTTTTTGTAAAAATTTTCGTAGATTTCGAAATGAACTCTATTAAAGCTAAACGTGGTCACGCTAAGGGCAGCTTAACACGTGCCGCAGCTTTCGCAGAGTCAATCAACGACAGCACAGATCTTTCATTGCTTGAAAACCGGTTTAGTAAGCTCAATGAAACGTGGTCACATTTTGAATCCCTACATAATGAGTTGTGCGAATTTTGCGATGAACCAGATTTTGGCGATCCCGAACCAGAGTTCGCGGAATATGAATCGAAATATTTCTTAGCACATTCTCTCCTCATAAACACGATTCGCAAACGTAGGTTACCTGAACCTCCTCAAGACACCTCGACAGCTGACAAATCAGCAAGTCAACGTACCATCCCTGAGCCTCCTCAGGACTCCCCGACAGCTGAGAAATCAGCAAACCAGAACACATCTGAACCTGCTCAAGAATCTTCGATAGCTGAAAAATTAGCAAGTCAACAGGCATCTTTCCTTCAAACTCTTTCTTCCTGCACACACTCATCATCTATAAATCTACCAAAGGCCACCATCCCAATCTTTGCTGGGGATTACAAGGATTGGCCTGCCTTTAAAGATCTCTTTATGGCTTCGGTTGATTCAAATACATCGCTGAATAGTTCAAAAAAGTTGCAATATTTAAAATATTTTCTTCGTGGCGATGCAGCTAATTTAGTAAAGCATATGACTTGTTCAGAAAGTAACTACATTGATGCTTGGGAGAGATTAGAAGCACGGTTCGACAAAACGCACTTGATCGTTCGATCTTTTATTCAATCTTACCTTTCGCTACCAACATCAATATCGGGGAATGTTCAAACACTTCGTAAAATCACTGATGGAGCTGATGAGGTCATTCGGGGACTCAACGCATTGGAGTCCAATAATCGCGATCCTTGGCTCATATACCTTTTAATCCAAAAGGTTGATCAGGATACTAAACAAGCATGGGCAGACGAAGTAGGATCTCGAGAAAATGTAACCATCGATGAACTTTTGGAATTTCTCCAAGCTCGTTGTAATTCTTTAGAATCCTGTTACTCACTTTCACGTACAACTCAATCTCGCAGCAAGACTCAAGCTCCTGTTCGCTCACATTTTGCAGAATCAAAGCAAGGTTGTTCAAAATGTCATGATGATGATCACAATCTACCTCAATGCAAAAACTTCGTTAGTCTGGATGTCGATTCCCGTCGCAACTTTGTAAAACAACACTCGCTGTGTTTTAATTGTCTTCGTCAAGGTCATAACGCTACCAAATGTAGGTCAAACTTTCGGTGTAGAATGTGCAACTTGCGTCATCACTCTTTGGTACATCCTACACATCCTCCAGCATCTGAGCGTTCGTCGTCGAACGTCACTCGTCCTACCTCTCACTCGTCGGCTGATCCTCCAATCGTCTCTAATCACTCGCTTGAATCTTCTCGTCTTCTTCAAACAATTTTGCCAATAGCAATTGTTAAGATTCAGGACAAACAAGGGTCATTTCAACATATTCGCTTGCTACTGGATACAGGTTCTCAGGTTTCATTCATAACCGAACAAGCTGTTCAACGCCTGGGCCTGAAGCGAAAACGTTCTCGGATTCCAATCACAGGAATCGCTTCAACCTCTGCAGGTGTAACCAATGGATTGGTTACGCTAAAACTCCACTCTCGGGTTAGTACTGATTTTGTTGATATTGATTGCCACGTCATTTCAAACCTCACATCATTGTTGCCAACTTCTTCTATTGCAAGTCTCAATACAAAAAAACTATTTTCCATAGAGCTATCCGATCCCCACTTTAACGAGCCAAGTTCTATCGACATTTTGGTAGGCTCAGATAAAGTGTTCAGTATTATAACAGGCCCGGCTAAGCCACCAGAATATGGAATACCAGATTCTATTCCTACTATTTTCGGCTGGGTATTAGCTGGACACTTATCTCGACTTCATCATAACACTAATACAGGACTCCAGACATTCTGCACTCAGCTAGACTACACTCAGGATTTTAACCTCGAAAAATTCTGGCGTTTAGAGGAAGTATCTCATCAACCCATTTTATCTGTCGAAGAGCAACAAGCTGAAGATCATTTTGTAAATACTCACACTCGTCTTTCTGATGGTAAATATATGGTGGAACTACCATTTAGACAAAATGAAGACTCCAACTTCGCAAACTCATTTACAACCGCCTTTAATCGATTGCGATCTATGGAGAGACGATTCGCAATAGATCCCGAATTTCAAATCCAATACTCCAAGTTCATCAACGAATATTTAGCGTTGGGCCATATGGAAGAGATACCTTCAAATGAAGTTATACTGGATAACACCTGTTGCTATTATCTCCCACACCATGCTGTTTTCAAGAGTGATAGTAGCACCACAAAGATCAGGGTAGTATTCGATGGTTCTGCTAAGACTTCTACAACAAAATCATTGAATGAATGTCTTCTCGTTGGCCCTACAATCCAGCGTGATATCTTTTCGATTAGTTTGCGATTTCGTCGATACATATACACACTTTCAGGAGACATCGAAAAGATGTACCGACAAATTTGGATCTCGCCCCGTCACAAGGATTTTCAAAGGATAGTCTGGCGCGAAACTCCTGACAGTCAACTAACACACTTTCGTCTGTTAACAGTTACCTACGGCACCGCATCGGCACCTTTTTCGGCAATTCGAACTCTTAAACAGCTAGCTCTAGATTCAAAACTTTCTCATCCCATTGCTTATCAAATAGTTCAAGACGATTTCTACGTCGACGACTTAGCAACGGGCGCCGATACCATTGAAGAGTTGATGAAGCTTCAAACTGAAGTTGTTGATCTACTCAAATCCGCCGGGTTTCTATTGAGGAAATGGACAACCAACTGCTGGCCTCTGCTTTTGTCGCTACCAGAGGATCAACGAGAAATTTCCCCTATTGAATTTGAAGAATCCAATTCTGTTAAAATCCTTGGTTTAATATGGTGTCCGTCTGGAGACTACTTCTCATATCGAGTTCGTGTGGATTCAACAGTAACTATCACTAAGCGTCGCATACTCTCAGAAGCATCTCGAATATTCGACCCGATCGGATTTTTGGCTCCTGTTATCGTAGGCGTAAAGATTATTTTACAGGAACTTTGGAAGGAAAAGTTCAATTGGGACGAGCGAATTCCAGATGAACTAGCTAACCGTTGGAATTCAATTAATCAAGATCTGCACCATCTTGAATCTCTTCACATTCCCAGAATATTATGGTCCAACAAACAATTGTGGGAGCTACATGCATTTTGTGATGCATCATTGGACGCATATGCAGCGGTTGTCTACTGCAGAAGCATCAATCCGGATAACACTATATCAGTATCTTTGGTAGCAGCGAAAAGTAAGGTTGCTCCAATTAAAGTTCTCTCGTTACCTAGACTGGAACTATGTGGAGCTCTTCTATTAACCCGTCTAATTAACAAAATTAAGATTTCTTTACAGGTGAAAGAAGCTACAATCTTTGCTTGGACGGATTCATCGATAGTGCTCCATTGGCTCTCATCTCCTCCCAAGAGATGGTCAGTATTCATCGGTAACCGAACATCCGAGATACTTTCTTCTATACCACGTAAATTGTGGAACCACGTTCGCTCGGTCAACAATCCAGCTGACATCGCGTCTCGTGGCATTCTACCATCCCATTTATCTTCAAACGAGTTATGGTGGAAGGGTCCGCATTTTCTCTGGTTAGATAGAAATCAGTGGCCTAGTTCAAATAAAGTTCCTGGTGAAATTCCTGGTGAATTGTTAGAAGAGAGAACCACACAAAAACAAAAGGTATTTTTATCGAACGTTGACTCTAATAACATATTAGAAATACTTTTACACAATTCATCTAGTTGGTTAAAATGTATTCGCGTCCTTGCATACATTCTTCGATTTATCTCAAATTGTCGGTCGGTTTCTAGACTTCGTAATTTGCATGCTTTAACTACTCAAGAACTCTCGGACTCAAAAACTATCTTATTAAAATCCGCGCAGTGCTCATTGTTCTCATTTGAAATCGACATTCTCAAAAAAGATCTGTGTTTACCGAAAAGAAACAAGCTTGTATCTCTTTATCCATTTCTTGACTCTTTCGGAGTGCTTCGCGTCGGAGGTCGGTTACAGGAATCAATTCTATCCTACAATGAAAAACATCCTATAATATTGTGCAAATCACACCCTGTTTCGAAGCTCATTGTGCAATATACTCATAAGCGATATTTGCACTCCGGTGTAACATTAACATTCGCCTTGGTAAAGCAAAACTTCTATATTCTCGGTTGCAGGAACATTGTTCGTAAGACGGTTCATGATTGTGTCGTGTGTTTTCGCCAACGTTTATCTACTTCACAACAGTTAATGGGTAATCTCCCATCCGAACGAATTCGATTTTCGCGACCGTTTAGCAAAGTCGGCTGTGACTATGCCGGACCCATTACATTGCGTCTATCCCGCGGTCGAAACCCCAAATTCGTAAAAGCATACATAGCCCTATTTGTCTGCTTTGTGACAAAGGGAATCCATCTCGAATTGGGCGGAGACCTGTCATCAAGTGCATTTTTATTGGCTTTAGATCGGTTCGTGGCGCGACGTGGAAAGCCATTAGAAATTTGGAGCGATAACGGCACGAATTTTCACGGCGCTAAACGCATACTTGGGGAGATGTTTGATCTCCTTCGTAGTCAGTCCCACAACAGCATCGTTTTGGATCATCTCTCATAGGATAACATCAACTGGAAGTTTATACCACCTTCCGCGCCCCACTTTGGAGGCCTGTGGGAGGCAGGTATAAAATCTGTCAAAACTCACCTCAAACGAGTTATTGGCGATAACAAGCTGACCTACGAAGAGATGTACACTCTCCTAACAAAGATTGAAGGATTGTTGAATTCGCGCCCCATGTGGCAAATATCGGATGGAGAACCAAGCGCTTTAACTCCAGCGCACTTCATGATCGGGGAACAATATACTGCAGTTCCTCAACCACATATACCTGATACAAATTTTTCAATAAAAACTAATTGGTATGCTTTACAGATACTTCTCCAAGGCTTTTGGAAGCGATGGCACCAAGAGTACCTGACCTCACTCCAACATCGACCAAAATGGAAAAGTACTTAACCCAATCTGCAAGTCGATGACGTAGTTCTGCTCAAGGAACCCAACCTGCCACCAGCCAAATGGATTCTTGGACGTATCCTACAAATCCATCCCGGAAAAGACAACAACGTCAGAGTCGTCACAATCCGCACTATGTTCGGCAACTACACTCGTCCAATTACGAAGGTCTCCCCGCTTCCCATAACTGAAAGACCGGAGTCTTCCAGGGGGGGCTGAATGTTTTGTAATGTGTTGCAATCAGCCGAACACGCATACATCACATTATTTATATTTTTGTTTTTAACATCTAATTTTTTTTTATCATAATCATAACGACCTATGCGCCACTTGCTGCACTGATGTAATCAATTTCTTGATCTCTATCGCTCTTTTGCCGTTGACCACCGTACTAGTAACATCGTTTTGTGATCTTGACTAAATGCCTACAGCTTTTTTTTTTGTTCAAAATTCTTTGTGAAGAACTTTTTCTAAATTAAAAGACATTGTTGATACAAATTAGAACATTTTACTTCTTTTATTAAAATCATTTTTGTTTCAATTCACAGTGACTTTATTAAAACAAGCTTTTTCAAAGCATCAAAGTGTATTGTAAACCCTTTTATCTATTATATTTGGTGGGACCAGGTCGGTGTCATTTATTATGAACTGTTGAAACTCAACGAAACCATCATTGGGGAACGGTACCGACTTCAATTGATGCGATTGAGCCGAGCACTGCGCGAAAAACTGTACTATTTTTTCTGAATGGATTGATATGGCTCTGCACACAAATCTTAAAATAATAGTGTTTGGAGATTTTAATATTAATTTGCTCTCTACTAATAATACGTATACAAAGGCTATCAACGAAATTCTAGTAAAAAACAATTGTAAACAAATAATTAACAAACCAGGATTTTAGAATCGACAAGATCTTTAGTTGATTTTGTAATAACACCTATTGAGAGAAATATTTCGGCAGATACAGTCCCTGAACTAAAAATTAGTGATCACGAATCAATTGTAATAAAAGTAAATGTGGCTGACAAACAAATTAGAAAAGTTAACAAATATATCGATATATTTAAGTATAAGAAAGCTGAATTCCGGAGTCTAATTAGTGATAAGTGCGCCCAAATGACTGATCAGACTGACTTTAATGTGTTATCTGAAGTATTATAAAATAGTTTAATGTATTGTGTAAAAAAACAGACTATTCGTAAAAAATTACGTTTTGTGAGGACAAATGGTTCACCAATGAACTTAGAACTCTAAAACACAAAGAAATTCAATATTTTCAAAAGGCGACTATATTTAATTTTGCATCAGACTGGGAAAGTTATAGAAGTATACGAAACCTGTACAAAAATAAATTACATTTTGCTAAAAAGAACTATATATGTAACAAAATCGGATCATGTGAAACCCAAAAGTCTATGTGGAAAGCTATAAAGGACTTGGTGTTAAAGCAGAAAAAAGTAGAAATCAGTGAAGTTCGGTTCGGTGATAGATTGGAAAGTGATAGCTCTACAATTGCCAACAAGTTTAATTCTTACTTTATAGAAAGTGTAAACGCTATCAGTAATTCCATAGCAACAAATAATACCTCTTCGATTTTTAATATAACGGAACATCAAACGATATTTAAGTTTAGACAAATAGATTTGAGTGAACTACGGTTAATATGCAAAAAGATTAACAATAAAAATGCGTTACATCTAAATATACAAATTATTTTGAATTGTTTTGATATTATTGGTAAAATAATACTTCAAATCGTAAACGAGTCGTTTAATCGTGGTGAATTTCCTAGAAACTTAAAAGAATCGATAGTTGTTCCAATACCCAAGGAGTCCGGTACAAAAATGTGTGACAAATTTAGGCAAATTGATGCCTATTTTAGAGAAAATAGTAGAAAAGTGTGCTCATCAATATGTGTGTAATAATAAATTATTGATCGACAACCAATCGGGCTTTCGTCATTATCACTCCTGTGAAACATCCCTAAATTGGTTAGTGATGACCTTTAAAGAACAAAGACACAGTGGTAACAAAATTATAGCATTATTTTTAGATTTTCAGAGAGCATTTGAAACAATTTATAGAGATATATTAATACAAAAGCTGTCAAAATATGGTGTCAAAGGTAACGAACTTATGTGGTTTAAGTCCTATTTGTTTGATCGTACTCAAAAAACTAGTGTAAACTGTGCAATGTCTAGTGCCAAAAATACATGTTTCGGTGTACCGCAAGGAACTATACTCGGTCCCTTATTATTTTTAATTTACATAAATGATATCTGTAAAGTGTTAAGAAACAGTCAAATGTCCCTGTTTGCTGATGATGCCTTAATGTTTGTAAGTGGTAAAGCTTTGAATGACCTTAAAGAGCATATTGAGAATGACTTAAAAAACCTTTGTGTATGGCTGCAACAAAACAAACTAAAAAGTAATGTAAACAAAACTAAATGTATGGTTATAAATAGTTACGAATGTATTAATTTAAAAATATATGGTAGAGAGATTGTACAAGTTCCTGAAATAAAGTACCTCGGTGTAATATTAGTCAGTAAAATGAATTTTAATAGCCATATGATGTACATGTACTAGGTGACTACCAACGGGATTGGGACCGGCAGATTCCCTTATTTTTGATGGCCTATAGAAGTGCCGTGGATAGCACTACTCGACATACGCCGTTCGAAATCTTGTTTGGTGGAATAGCTCGGTTACCCAGTGAGGTGAAATTTGGATCTCCTACCGATGAGCCCAGAAATGAAGAAGAGTACGTGGCGGACTTTAGAGAAAGGCTTTGGGACATACACCAAAGGACCAGAAGCCAGATTAAGATAACGAGCGACCGGATGAAGACCGGGTATGATACCAAGGCAACAACGTCAGGATTCGAGGAAGGAGATCTAGTGTGGCTGTATAATCCCCATCGCCAAAAGGGGAAATCACCTAAATTGCAGCAGAACTGGGAGGGTCCCTACAGAATAGTAACCCGCATCAACGAAGTTGTCTACCGCATCCAGCGAGGACCAAGGGCCAAAATGAAAGTGGTTCATGTGGACCGACTGAGTCGATACAATGGCGGAAGTGAGGACGCACTTGTTCGGGACGAACACGTCTAAGAGGGGGGCAGTGTAACATAATGTAGCATAATAACTACGCTCCAAAAGTAGGCAACACATTCCGAAGTGTTTTTTCATTCGAGGTTCGTGTCCACGGTAAGAGACGGCAGTTGCAGTTGGTTTTCGAATCGCACGAAGAGATTGGAAAAGTGATAATAGGCGAAGTTGTAATTTTGTGATAAATTGAAAGTTGAGAGTTAACAAGAAGAAGTAATTAGTTTGGATTTGTGAATTAAGTAATTGAAATGAGGTAAAGTGATTTGAGAAGAAAGAGACCTTCTAAGGAAAGAATTTGCGAAGAACAGTATAGTGTGAACTTGAGTTGTTCTATAGACTAGAAAATAAAGAAATAATCTCACAGAATAACGTTTCACAAAAAATAACGTATTATGTATCTGTTTCCTAGTTTTTCAAAAAAATCTGAATATTCTTCTTTTTTTAATTGAATGTTTTGGAGGACAGTAAATAGCAACGATATTAATTTTTTTATGCTTGACTTTTATACACACTACTGTAGCTTGCATTTTCTCTGTAATATACTTCAACTCCTCATATTGTTGGATACTATTTTTTACTATTACTGCACTTCCACCCTTAGCTGTGTTTTCAGGTTGAGCGGTGTGGTCGATTTTGTAGTTTTTAAATTTTGTTTCCGTGTGTTTTGTAAAATGGGTTTCTGAGATAAGACAAATATCTATGTTATTTGTTTCGAAAACCACCTGCATTTCCTGTTGATGTTGGAGGAGACCATTTGCATTCCAACTATCACTTTAAGATTTTGATCTATGATTATGCTTAGATACTTTGTCGTTGGTATTTTCTAACTTTTTAAGTCGCATATCTAGTGCATTAAGTTTGGTTAGAATCAGTTGTAGTGTTTGATTCATGTCATTGCTTGGTTGAGTCTTTTGTTGGTTACACTCAGGTTGGTCCTTTTTCTGCATAGCATGCTGTTTTTTATGTGCAACCACTTGGGCATATGACATTATACCCGCGCTGGTTTCTTTAGCGTTCGGTTTTTTGTTTTCTTTTGTAATGGATTCTTTAATCTCTAGTTTTGATAGTTCCACATCTACTTTAATATTGTCTGGTGATTCTTGTTTTTTATCAAGAATTTTGTTTTTGGTGTTTAGTTTTTTATTTAAGATATTCTGCATACTCACGGGCTGTATGCGTTTTTGTACTATTATTTTAATTAAGATTCTAGCAATGGGTTCGTGTATTAACTAGAGGGGCTTTTAAAAGCACAACTTATACACACGAGCCCGATCTTATTTGATTATTTATATTTGAAAAGTTCAAAGATCACTATTGGTCCACAGAAGCACCTACCTTTTAGTTACAATACAAACCAGTCTGAAAACTAAAATACTTGGCAGGAACCAATGTATTTCAGTGATCAGTGATGTAGGAGCAGCTGATGTTTCGATTTGTGTGGAACACGAATGTATTATCGCACTTTACTCTTTGAATTTAATTGTTTTGACACAGATCACTTGTAATTACAATTTCTCTTAAGCAATGTTGCCACTGTGAAAATAAAATAAAAAAAAATGTTTTTAATAATTTTTTTTATTGTTGATATTTTGTAGGTCCTCCTTTATTGCGAACAACTTCAAAAACGCTATTTTCTAAGGAATCGATATAAATTGTTTAAATAATTTAATAAAATTTCCTCTAATGGTTTTAATAAGACCTTCTCTATCTTCGAATTGTTTTCCTACTGTGTAAACATTTCCGCGACAACCATCCCCAAACATTTTCAAGTAGATTTTTATCGGGAGATAGAGGTTTTTTTTCCCAAGGGTAGGTGAAAGACACTATTTCTCTGATCGAGAATTTGTAGAACTGCATTGTTCACGTGTCCTTCTAATCGGTTTTTATGTTTTTGCTCAAAGTTTCTAATTTCGTCTTTCACAGTGGCAATTCCGAGATCCCTATGGATATCGTTGCTCCTTATGCACCACGGTACGCTGACAATTCCTCTTTGCACTTTATTTTCAAAAGTTTGTAAAATATTGTAATTGGCTTTTTTGGTACAACCCCTAAGTTGTATACCATATGTTGACACAGGTTTAAGCACTTGCTTGTATAAAAACAGTTTGTTATCCAGCATATCTCTCTGTATTTATTTTCGAGTTCTTTGCATTTCTTTTTTACGTGCTGCTTTCACATCAATTTTGCGTCGTGTCATTCCGAGGTATTTAGCCTCGTTTGAAAAAGGAATTCGAACGTGTTGCAACGCAACATGAATCCAAACATTCAAGCATCCAATCGATAGAAATATTATCGAATTTGCATTTGCCGTCGTCGTCACCACAATCAATAGCGACAAATGGAGCAGAGATAAGACAAAGCTTTACAACAAGAACATCGCACAGCCAAATCAAATAAAAGGGCAACAACAAATGCATAGACAAACAAATTTCTATGTTTTCGTCATCTCCATCTCCCACTGATCGGTACACAAGTCAAAGGCAAGCAGTATGTGTGTCATTGAAAGGTTTTGCACGCACATCCAATAGCCGACACAACAAATGTAAGCGGGGGTGTGTGACGATGACGGTGGTTTCTTCGTAGCAGTGCATGGACCTGGATTAGATGCGGGATTCGGAGGTCAACAAACGCGATGCAGTGTCAAGGCCAACGAATCTGCTGCTTTCTTTTTAACCATCTGCGAGAAAAGATTTCACTCTCAAAGTTACCAGAACTAAAGTCAGTTGGTTCAAATAAAAGGTTAATGAAATTTAAGTTTTTTTTTTTTAAATTTATGTTCGGTTTCACTGCCTAGGATTCAGACCCGTGGGTTTATTTTTTATCAGAGTCTACATAAATAGTCAATAGTTATTTTGTTTTTTTCTAGTGTTCTTGTGATACAAAACGTAATTGACAAAGATAGTTAAAATATTTATTTTTTTATAGGTACAATTTACAGGAATATATTTGGTTTCGTTGAGCGCGACTCGCCAAGTCTGTGTCCATTCATTTACCTTATTTAATGCTTCTTCCATCTTGTTAATGGTTTCTTCTATAGTTTTTAACGTCACCAGAATGGCAGTGTCATTGGCAAATGTACCTAATGTAGTGCCTTCTTCTTGAGGTATATCACAAGTATAAAACATATATAAGAGCAAACACTTCCTTGCGGTACCCTAGCCGTTATTTCCCTAAATTCTGAATAATCGACACCGTGTTTGACACGGAAGAGTCTATTCGCGAGATATGAATTCAAAATGTCATATGTCTTGGCAAAACTTGTCGCAATTTGAACTTCAAGCCTTCGTGCCACACCTTATCAGAGGCTTGAGGAAAGTCTAGAAATACGCTTGAGCAAATCTCCTTTTCTTCACTTGATCAACTGTAGAATGCTTGCATCTAAATCCGAACTGATGATCAGGAGTAAGATGTATTTCTTCTTTTCTGAGCAATACCCTTTCGAAGACTTTGGATATTAGCGGTTTACTTGGTTTTGGAACCATTATAACTTCCGAGATTTTTCATTGACTTGGAACGTACTGTAATATGCGAGCTACGGCTCGAGTAGATAAAACGTTATTCTGTGAGATTCTTTCTTTATTTTCTAGTCTATAGAACAAATCAAGTTCACACTATACTGTTCTTCAAGCTTATTCTTTCCTTACAAGGTCTCTTTTTTTTCAAAGCACTTTATGTCATTTCAATTACTTAATTCACAAATCCAAACTAATTACTTCTTCTTGTTAACTCTCAACTTTTAATTTATCACAAAATTACAACTTCGCCTATTATCACTTTTCCAATCTCTTCGTGCGGTTCGAAAACCAACTGCCACTGCCTCGATCGCCATCTGTTCTTATATAGTCGCATTTCTGATAGCCAGAAACTTCTAGCAAATTCTTCGACCACTGGAACGAGAAAATTCTGATGTAATAATTCCAAGATGACAGCTGCAGCCAATAATCTCTTGTGGTTATAATTCTCTCTTAATTCCGCGACGTCGCCTTAGACATAATCCTTCTCTATCCGTGGACAAGAACCTCAAATGTGTTCCGAAAAGACACTTCGGAATGTGATGCTTACTTTTGGGACGTAGTTATTATGCTACATTATGTTACAATACTTCAATCTAAAAGCAGCATTTATAATACACAGATAATTCTTTGAGAACCTCTCCTGTGATTAAGTCGTATCCAGGAGCTTTTTTAGGTTTCAATTAATCTATTTGCTGTTGGAGTTGCACTAGCTATTTTGTAGTTGTCAAGTGTTATGTCCAAGTGGTATGGAACCAACAGCAGTGTGACGACGTGGCGGGCATATTGAAAGCCATCAGGGACATCCAAATTATTATTTTTTCGTCGGAAAAAATCACGGCTTCTTTATGGCGCTGAAGTAAATGTGACTTTTTCTTCAGTTGTTGCCGTCGGTGATGTAGACACTGTTCAATCGCTCTATGAACTATCTGGACACTGGCTGAAGTTCCAACTTTCTCCTTTATTTTGCGAGCCAGAAAAACACAAACAGTTTTAATAAACCAAAACTAGCAATGAAACAGAACACAATTTTATTAACTTTAAAGAACCTTGCGCTTTGAATTTTGTAAACAAACTGGTGAGGGTAGTCAGGTGTCCCTGTTAAAGAAGACAAAAAACGGAAAATTTGCTTCATTAAATTTGTTCAAGTTTGCACATCTCGTAAGTAAGCTCCCAAGTGACTGGGCGTATTTTTAAGCGCTTCGTGGTTTAGTAGTCTGTCTGCCTAGTTTGAAAGTTTTTAAATTTTGAATAAAACAAATTTTAAGACAGTGACTTTATTAAAACAAGCTTTTTCAAAGCATCAAAGTGTATTGTAAACCCTTTTATCTATTATATTTGGTGGGACCAGGTCGGTGTCATTTATTATGAACTGTTGAAACTCAACGAAACCATCATTGGGGAACGGTACCGACTTCAATTGATGCGATTGAGCCGAGCACTGCGCGAAAAACTGTACTATTTTTTCTGAATGGATTGATATGGCTCTGCACACAAATCTTAAAATAATAGTGTTTGGAGATTTTAATATTAATTTGCTCTCTACTAATAATACGTATACAAAGGCTATCAACGAAATTCTAGTAAAAAACAATTGTAAACAAATAATTAACAAACCAGGATTTTAGAATCGACAAGATCTTTAGTTGATTTTGTAATAACACCTATTGAGAGAAATATTTCGGCAGATACAGTCCCGATTAGTGATCACGAATCAATTGTAATAAAAGTAAATGTGGCTGACAAACAAATGACTGATCAGACTGACTTTAATGTGTTATCTGAAGTATTATAAAATAGTTTAATGTATTGTGTAAAAAAACAGACTATTCGTAAAAAATCACGTTTTGTGAGGACAAATGGTTCACCAATGAACTTAGAACTCTAAAACACAAAAAAATTCAATATTTTCAAAAGGCGACTATATTTAATTTTGCATCAGACTGGGAAAGTTATAGAAGTATACGAAACCTGTACAAAAATAAATTACATTTTGCTAAAAAGAACTATATATGTAACAAAATCGGATCATGTGAAACCCAAAAGTCTATGTGGAAAGCTATAAAGGACTTGGTGTTAAAGCAGAAAAAAGTAGAAATCAGTGAAGTTCGGTTCGGTGATAGATTGGAAAGTGATAGCTCTACAATTGCCAACAAGTTTAATTCTTACTTTATAGAAAGTGTAAACGCTATCAGTAATTCCATAGCAACAAATAATACCTCTTCGATTTTTAATATAACGGAACATCAAACGATATTTAAGTTTAGACAAATAGATTTAAGTGAACTACGGTTAATATGCAAAAAGATTATCAATAAAAATGGGTTACATCTAAATATACAATATTATTGGTAAAATAATACTTCAAATCGTAAACGAGTCGTTTAATCGTGGTGAATTTCCTAGAAACTTAAAAGAATCGATAGTTGTTCCAATACCCAAGGAGTCCGGTACAAAAATGTGTGACAAATTTAGGCCCATTAACATGATGCCTATTTTAGAGAAAATAGTGGAAAAGTGTGCTCATCAATATGTGTGTAATAATAAATTATTGATCGACAACCAATCGGGCTTTCGTCATTATCACTCCTGTGAAACATCCCTAAATTGGTTAGTGATGACCTTTAAAGAACAAAGACACAGTGGTAACAAAATTATAGCATTATTTTTAGATTTTCAGAGAGCATTTGAAACAATTGATAGAGATATATTAATACAAAAGCTGTCAAAATATGGTGTCAAAGGTAACGAACTTATGTGGTTTAAGTCCTATTTGTTTGATCGTACTCAAAAAACTAGTGTAAACTGTGCAATGTCTAGTGCCAAAAATACATGTTTCGGTGTACCGCAAGGAACTATACTCGGTCCCTTATTATTTTTAATTTACATAAATGATATCTGTAAAGTGTTAAGAAACAGTCAAATGTCCCTGTTTGCTGATGATGCCTTAATGTTTGTAAGTGGTAAAGCTTTGAATGACCTTAAAGAGCATATTGAGAATGACTTAAAAAACCTTTGTGTATGGCTGCAACAAAACAAACTAAAAAGTAATGTAAACAAAACTAAATGTATGGTTATAAATAGTTACGAATGTATTAATTTAAAAATATATGGTGAAGAGATTGTACAAGTTCCTGAAATAAAGTACCTCGGTGTAATATTAGTCAGTAAAATGAATTTTAATAGCCATATGATGTACATAACTAAAAAAATTCCCAAAAAAGTCTCCTTTCATAATGCAATAATAAGAAAAAATATAACAATCATTTGTGCAATTAACATATATAATACTATAATTAAACCACACTTTGAGTTCTGCTCTACTATTTTGTTTATGTTGAATAATGAACATCAACTGCAGGTGCTGCAGAATAAAGCGATGAGAACAATTTTTCGATGTAGCTATTATACCTCTAATAAATGGATGCTATCTTGTTTGAAATGGCTAAACATCATCTTCAATGTACTAACATTTGTATTTAAGATGAAATTCAGCATGGCGCCACAATACTTGACCACAAATTTAATATATACAAGGGACGCTCAACCATATAACTTAAGATCCAACTACGATTTGAGATTACAGTTGTATAGGGATTCTAGAACACAGAATATGCTCTTATATCGTGGATTAAAATTATTTAACGAACTAATGCAATAAAGAATGAAACTGTTTTAAGAAGATTTTAAAAATTGTTAATATCACATATACGAAATACAGTAACTTAAATGTATAAATGTATAAATGTAACCAAATGAATTGTAATAGTAACTGATACTAAATAAATAAAACACATACATACATACATAAAAACGGCCACAATACGAGCAGAGGCACGAGAAAGTGATTCTACAGCATGACAGAGCTCGGCCTCACGTTGCCAAACCCGTTAAAACCTACCTGAAAACAGTCAAATAGGAAGTCCTACCCCACCCGCCATATTCCTCAGATATTGCGCCATCCGGTTATTACTTGTTCCGTTCGATGGCGTATGGTCTGGCTAATCAGCAGTTCCGCTCATATGAAGACATCAAAAATTGGCTTGATTCGTGGATAGCCTCAAAAGATGAACACTTTCACCGTAACGGTATTCGAACTGTGCCAGAAAGATGGGAAAAAGTTGTAGCTAGCGATGGGCAATACTTTGAATGATTCATTTGTAACCATTTTTCCACAATAAAGTTGCATTTTCATCAAAAAAAAGAAAAAAAACAGCGGGAAGTTAGTTGCGCACCTAATATTAATCAAGATATAAACGACCTGACATTACCGACATATAATATAACTAAAACAAAAAATCCTGAAAAATCAACATAGATGCAACATTTGTTTCTGGCATTTCTAAAATGCAATTTGAAAGCAGTAATGCAAAACACTAACAACAACATTAGCGCGAGCGCAATTTTGCCCGATGCAACTATGTATATAAATAATCAGCAGACAAAACATAACAAACACCTGCTGTAGATGGCAAAGGAGAAAGCAAAACAAGAAAACTGGAGATTTGGGTGGGAGAGTGCGGGACGAAATGAGAGTGTTCAGCCGATATTGATAAGCACTGTTAACGATGTACACAAAATAACACGCATACAATAATTGTTACAGCATGTGTTAACAACAAGAAGCACAAACTTCACAAATGGAAACAATAGCTTACTTGTTGACTTGAATTGTAGTGTGACACAAGGCTATGTCGTTAAATCAATATAAATGAACTTAAAAAAACAACTGTTGCTGCTTGTGCTTTAATATAAGATTATTACATAAAAATTAGAATGACTTTGCTAAAAATTGCTTTAAAAATAATAGTTCTAGTTAAAACAAATATAAAAGATGAAGAAAAAGATTTATATAATATGGATGGTTTCGAAACGGAATTTTTGAACAGAAATGAACGCAGAGGTGGAGGAACCGTGATGTTAATGCGAAATAACTCAGGCTACATACCTAGGTGAGAATCTTCATAAGACACTATGAGACACCGTGTACTCATAGTACGAGTAGTGTCAGATTTTTACTGACTAAACTCACCCGTCCCTTTTTCTTAATTAGTACAACTAAGTTTTCCTTATGAAGTAGTTTAAGCTACGAGGAATATTCGCGTGAGGCAGGTAGATTTTCGGCAAAAGCACCTGCTGATATTAAAAGCGGTTATTTCTTATTGCGCCAAATCGAACGATTTCGTTCTTTGAAGTCGGCGCACAAGGTTTCTCACGTCTAATGTTTGGAGTATGGTGTGGTTGCAATGACCATGAAAGCGAATATGGAGCTTACGAGTGAAGTTTGTTATTTCGTCGTCGGGTTTGCGATCCCTAAGTCTCTTTGTATATCATTATTTCTAATATACCAGGGAGTATATTTCACGATTGCTCTTATCACTTCATTTTGGAAAGATTGTATAAATTCTCTATTGCCTGCTTTGGTACAACCCCAGAGTTGTATTCCGTACGTTCATAGGCTTTAGCACTTGCTTATATAAAAGCAGTTTGTTATATATACTTAGCTTGGAATGTCTTCCAAGAAGCCAATACATTTCTCTAAAGCGATTTTCAAGCTCATCGCGTTTTCTTTAACGTGCTGCTTCCACTTAAGTTTAGTGTCATCCCCAGGTATTTAGCTTCATTTGCATACAGTATTTGTACCGAGTTAATGAATACGGGTAGATTGTTTATTTTCTTGTATGTGAAGTTAACATGTGTCGATTTGGTCTCGTTAAGAACAATGCGCCAAAGTTTTGTCCAGTCGCAGACTTTATCCAAAGCTCGTTGGAGTTTTTCAGTTGCTGACTCGATTGAACTTTCCGTTGCCAAAATAGCGGTATCGTCCGCGAACGTGGCTACTATGGTACCTTCAGTTTGGGGTATATCTCGAGTGTACAGCAAAAATAAAACAGGACCAAAGACATTTCCTTGCGGAACTCCAGCGGTGATTTCCTTGAACTCGGAATATTCAGTTCCGTGTTTAACATGAAATAATCTGTTTTCAAGGTATGATTCTAAGATCGTAAATAAGTGTTCCGGAAAAACCCGTCTTAGCTTGTACTTCAAGCCATCGTGCCAAACTTTATCGAAGGCTTGAGATACGTCAAGAAAAGCGCTAGAACAAGTCTATTTCCCCTCCAGGGCATTTTCAATTTCATCTGTTATTCTATAAACCTTGTCAATTGTGGAATGCTTGATTCTGAACCCGAATTGGTGGTCAGGTATAAGGCGTCTTTCTTCAATGACTGGTTGGATGCGTTTCAATAGGAGTCTTTCAAATACCTTTGATATTATTGGTAAGAGCGATATTGGTCTCTACGATTTCTTGTCGTTTGGAAGTTTTCCCGGTTTCGGAATCATTATCACTTCTGCCACTTTCCACTGATCTGGAACGTATAACAGTCTAATTGAAGCGTTTATTAGATATAAAAGTTTAATTAACGCTTTTTTTTGGCAATTTCTTAAGTATTTGTCCGGTTAATAAATCATAGCCAGGGGCTTTATTAACTTTCAAGTTTCTTATCGTCTGGCAAAGTTCGGTTAACGATACACTTTTTATTCTAAAGTTACTCGTATCAAATGTCGTTGCCGTACCTCTAAGATCGTCTATGAATGGTTGCCCATCAAATGGCTTAAATGTTTCTTCTAGGTGTTCGGCAAAAAGATTCTCCTTTTCTTTGTCACCCTTTGCCCATTGACCATTGTTTTTTCTGATTGTTGGCGATTGCATTTGGGGTTTTTGGTACTTTTTATCGCTTTCCAGAGGGAGTAATTTGTGCATTTAGCAGAGGTGTCGCCGTTTTTTACATCTTGAATTGCTTTTCGAAGTTTATTACATAAGTAGTTTGAATATGTTTTATGTTGAGGGGCGCGGGTTTGTTGCCATATTTTGCGTGCTATCCTCTTTTCACGAATAAGTTCCTTTATTTCCGGTCGATAATTAGCTTCTCTGCTTTTGGTTACCTTTCTCCTTAAGGGAGTATTTTTCCATTCGGCATTCTGAATAGCTTCAGTAAATTTACCGAGTTCGAAATCAACCCCAAATTGCATACCGATTTCGTACACACCCCAAAATATGTGTTTTGCATTAAAATCACCACCAATAATGAAGTTCGTTCCAAGCGAGGTGAAGAGACCTATAAGGTCGTTACTTTTGAACGAGCATCGCGGAGGACAATAGATGGACGCGATGTTAAAATATACGTTATTGTTTTTAACACGAACTGAAGTTGCTTGCATTGTATCGAGTTCAGTCGTTATATTCATGGAGTGCTTAATGCAGTCTTTGATGAATAAGGAGGATCCGCCCCTGGCTCTTCCGGAAAGATGGTATGCGTGATACGCACGAAATCCTCTTATTTTAACTTGAGATTCCTTTGTATGGTGGGTTTCAGATATAAAGCATATGTCAATGTTGTCGTTCCGCAAGAATACCTCTAGTTCGGTGATTTTTTGTTGGAGGCCGTTTGAGTTCAACGTTAAAATTTTTAGTAACCGTTCCATATTCATGTGGGAGTGCTTTTATTGCGAGGCTTTAAATCAAGCTTGCTCAATTTGTCAAATATGACATTGTTTTTATTGGTTTGCTCCTAAAGTTTCGCGAGGATTGTAGAGAAAACTTGGGAGATTGGGTTTGCCGTAACACCGCTCTGTTTGTGTACTTGCGATGGGCTTGAGCACATGTTTGCGCTCCTGAAAATTCTGGCTTTTCCTTAATTTTTGACAGAGGGACTTTACTTTGTTCCTCTTTCGTCTTTATTTTTGCGGATCTAATTTCGTTCGTAACCTTTTCCTTATCGGTTTCACGTCTCTTTTTAAGCGGGTTTACTCTCTGGCGTAAATTATTTTTAAGTGTATCTCGCCTTTTTGAAGCTCCTTTGCTGGGTGCTTGCCTTTGCAGTTTATGCAGGTCACCGGTGCCTGCTTATTTAGGTCACACCTTTCTGATAGGTGGCACATTTTACATATTTCGGTTCTTTTTGGCAATACGACTGTGTGTGATTGAAACTCTGACAGCGTTTGCACTGAGGTATAAATCTTGTATTCGTGTGCATAGGCTCGATTTCAACTACTATATTCAAGATAGTTTTAACATCGTAAATGTCTTCTATATTTTCGCTCCTATCGAAAGTGAGCATAAACAGAGGAAGTCCTTGTTTGACTAAGATTTCCTGGCCTATATAATGTCGTGTTTGGTGCACGAGAGGTGGAGACCTCTTGCTATAACACGCAGTGGTCTTTCTGACTTATTTTTATAAGTATACCACTGTTGGTTAGGGGACAGAATATACCTACGGTAGACATGCCTGTCGTAAAAGGCAACTAAAATGCCAACCCGCCGTCTTTCTTGAGATTACGACAAAAAAAATGTATGGAATGAACAAAACGAACGGTATTAATACCCCAGGTGGCAGCCTAGTTCATCTGGAAAATCCGCCCTCGCAAGAGGCATGCTCTACGGATTCTGGGGAGAGCTATTTATTGCATCAACATTTAATTAACCCATTTAGGAAAAGGGCAAGGCTACAAAGATCTCCGCCTCAAAAGTATTTTTCTAAAGCGCAAAATAAGAGTTACGCGAACCCGGATGTGTTAATTCGGAAAACGCAAGCCTTGAAACAGAGTACTCTGGAAAAAGAAAACATCGTGCTCCGAAAGAGACTCGACGAAATGAAGCTGTTGTGTCGGGAGCTCAAAAGCAAAGTAGAAAAACTTGAATCAGAGAATAAAGTATCTTTGCTTCAAAACGAGTCTTCACAAACGCAGACGGTTATTCATAGTGAGCCCTCTCCGCGTAGCCATCACTACAGTATGGACGAAGAAGAACTCACGCGCGAAACGGTTTATCGCCCGAGGTTGTTCCGCAACCCGAACCTAATCGCAAAGTGCAACGAAAAGCAGAAAAGCATATTGAAAGGAAACGCGCCCCTCCTCCAATAAATATTACAGGCGTTGCAGACTATAATTCTCTGCGAAAAATTTTAAAAACAAATATCGCTACTGATTTTAAAGTAACTTCCTTGCGAAACGATGCATGGAAAATCAAGGTTAATGACGCTGAGGGCTAACGGGCTGTATCTCAAAAGCTTAACAACGAAAAAATTCAATGACATACTTATGAAGACAAGTCTGAGAGACCGTTGAAGGTCGTAGCTAGAGGACTTCATCCATCATGCGCTAAAGAAGACGTTATAGGTGATTTACGAGATAGAGGTTATAACATTCTTGACGCTGTGAACCTTTTAAAAAAAGAGAGAAAACGACCCGACCGTGCAGAAGAAGCTATAGTGAAACGGAAACTTCCGCTTTTGTGCTATCGGTCGATAAACCGGAAAGCCAGGAAAAGATGTAAAATATTCGTTCAATCATGAGTATGGTCGTTAAAATAGAGCCGCTACGTGTCAACACGAAGACAATCCCTCAATGCAAGCGTTGCCAAGAGTTTAATCATACGCAGGCGTACTGTCGGAAAGACACTCGCTGCGTTAAGTGCGCTGGAAAATACTCTTCTGAAAATTTCAGTTTAAGCAAAAATGAAAAAAGCAAATTGTGTTAACTGGAAAAGAAGGCACCCAGCAAATTATCGCGGTTGCGAGGTCGCAAAGGAACTACAGATTCGACGGAGAAAATCTACAACGCCGACTCTGCGGGGAACGAAATCAATCGATCGGGCTCCTAAGTCGGTAGAGCGCGTTGCTAAGCAAACCGAGCGGGCTCGTAAGCCAGTTGTACAGACTCCTAAGCCGGCTGAAAGGACGCTCGAATCAGCAGTGCAGACTCTTGAACCAGTCAATCAGCCCTCTAAGTTGATTAAAAGTACGTCGAAGTCGTCCACTAAAAACACCAAACGAAAAATAACCTCAGATAAGCCATGAATCCCTCTGATCCGTTAAAAGAAATTCTGAACTGCATTTGCGCTAAGTTCGAGGAACAATGTGAAAGGAACAAACGAATTCTCCAACGTCTCAGTAACGTTGAAAGCTTTTGTATGGCTAACCTTATATCTAAATCTAAGTAGATATAGACTCTTTGTTTAAAATTATAACATGGAATGCAAACGGACTCTTACAAAAATCTAACGAATTAGAAATTTTTTTTTTTTTTTGAAAAAGACGACTACTTTCGTGTCTTCAATGCCCTTGGTTCAAATTTCCTTATTGGTGGGCATTTCAACGCTAAGCACACCTTCTGGGGTTCAAGATGTACATCATCTAAAGGAAAAATTCTCTACGAAGTGGAAATGAATTCGGTTGTTGTTTTTATTCGACAGGAAAATCCACCTATTGGCCAACCGACTCAGAAAAAATTCCCGGTCTTATCGATTTTTTCGTGATGAAGAAAGAAGGCCCTCCAAGACTTACCAGCAATAGAACAAACTGGGAGGGCTTTAGAAATGATTGCGAAACAAATATCGCCCTAAATGTATCACTTAAAACACCTTGTGAACAGAAGGACGAAGTTGATCGTTTCGTGGAAACGAAACGAAGAGCGGCATGGAGAAACACTCCTTCTAGAATCTACAAGATTAACCGCAACGAAAAGTATTCAAGTGAAATTATTGAACTGGTGAGGGAGAAAGGAAAAGCACGAAAGAAATGGCAAATCAATCGTGCACCGCAGCATAAAAAGGTTCTCAACCGACTATGCAATCGCATTAGAGATAGTATTCGGGAATTTAGAAGCATAAGATAGCGACCTACCTTGAAAATCTCTCCACTGGTAGAGAATCAAATTATTCACTTTGGAAAGCGCTAAAAGGCATCCGGAAACCTCAAATGCAAGCGCCACCAATTCGGAAAAATAATAAACTTTTTGCTTTGCACTCAGAAGAAACGTTTAAGCCATTTGACGGCCCTTTGATAACGCCCGACTCCCCAGTCACGATATCTGACAACTTTAAAGTAAAAAAAGTTGCACTAATTGAACTGAGGGGAGTGATTAAAAATCTAAAGACTAAAAAAGCACCGGATTACGACTTGATAACGGCGCAAGTGGTCAAGAAATTACCGATTAAAGCTCTCATCAAACTGCTATATTTGATTAACGCTTCGTTCAGATTGCTCTACGTTCCGAGACAATGGAAAGTCGCCGAGATTATAATGGTCCCGAAACCAAGCAAACCTCTGAATGAGAAGAAATCATATCGGCCTATTTCCCTATTGCCGGTTATCTCCAACATATTCGAAAAACTACTTTCAAAACGACTACAACCCGTAATCAACGAAAGACGTCTCATTCCTGACCATCAGTTTGGATTTAGAGTCAAACATTCTACAATCGACCAAGTCCATAAAATAATTGTCGTGATTGAGAAAAAAAAGATTTGTTGTGGTGTACTCGTATTTCTTGACGTCTCACAAGCTTTCGATAAGGTTTGGCACGAAGGCTTGGAGTATAAATTGCAACTACTACTGCCACTGAAACTCTTTCTAATCCTCTGATCGTACCTCATCTAAAGACTTTTTCGTGTTAAGCACTGAAACGATTACTCTAATTTCAAGGAGATTGCGGCCGGATTCCCACAAGGAAGTGTCCTTGGCCCACTTCTATATATATTCTACACGCGTGATATCCCGCAGGAAAGAAACTGTGTCGTCGCTACGTTTGCGGACGATACGGCGATATTGACAACGGGAGATACAATTGAAGCAGCAACTGAAAAGCTGCAACATGCTATTAATAAAGTCCACGCTTGGACGAATTCTTGGCGTATTGTGCTGAACGAAAACAAACCTACCCACGTCAACTTTACCTACAAAAAAGTGGACATATTACCCGTATATTTAAACTCGGCTCAAATACCGTACGCGAACGAAGCAAAATATCTATCTAGGAATGATTCTAGATGTTAAGCTTAAATGGAAATCGCACGTAAAAAAGAAACGCGACGTCAGTCGTTCACAGACTTTCAGAGTGTAGACGTGTTTCGGCTTCGAGTGAAATTGACAGTAACTTCAAATAAACTATTAGACAGTGCGTTTTTAAGTGGCGAGTTAGCCTAGGGGTAGTGGTGTGCTGGTCTATCAAGCCAGCAACCCTGGTTCAATTCCCGGCCAGGGAAAATAAAATTATAGACTTTTTTTTTCATTTAAAAAAAAAAAAAAAAGTGAAATTAAAATCTAAACAAACACGTGATGGAAAGCGAGCGGTCCGCGCTCCCATTAGCGGGGCCAGCGGGCGGAGTGACTGCGTCAGTCGATGACGCAGTTCAGTCAGGCCACCCGGTAACAGTGGTGACCGAAAGTAAGGGCAAAAGGAGAAGGAAACTCAAACCTACTCCTAACCTCGTAAAGCTTTCCTCCACATCAGCTTCAGCTGAACAGCTGCCAGGTGGAGTGAGGGAAGGGGCGCCGAGCACAGCAATAACAGCAGCAGCAGAAAAGAAGCGGCAGAGGTCAGATGACTCGGCCGAATACCCATATATCTCCGACGGTTGGGAAGGCCGCTACATTGGAGACGACAAAAATAACAGCTTCGCCATTTTGGCGTCCTCCAAATCAGAGGACGAAGATGAAGAAGTCGAGAGCCTGACTTCTAGCATTAAATAGCTGGAACAAAGGGTACGTGCTATGAAGGCCAAACAAATGGCCAGAAGAGAAAGGGAGCGGCAGCTGGAGCTCCAGCACGCCTCACAACAACAACAGAAGCAGCCAGAAGGCCAGCTGCAACAACAAAAAAGGCAGCCTCAAATACAGCAGCAAAAGCAGCAGCAACAACAACAGCAGCAAATGCAGCAGCAACAACAACAGCAGCAGAAAACGCTACAACAACTACAGCAGCAAACAACGCAGCAGAAACAGCAGCAGCAGCAGAAACAACAGCAACAGCAACCGCAGCAACAACCGCAACAGAAGATGACTGCAAAGACAAAGGTGCCTCCAATTAATACCTACAAAATTGAGCTGAAGGATACCATCGAACTATGTAAGTCGGCCATAGGCAATCATTTTTCTATTAAAAGATTAAATGAAAATAGACATGCTATCCACTGTAATACAGTGGAAGATTATAAACAAATTAAAGAATTACTTAGGGACATGGCGATGGAGTTCTTCTCTTTCACCCCGAAGGGGAAAAAGCGGCAAACAATGCTGCTGAGGGGGATACACCCGTCTACTGATCCGGAGACGCTCCTTGCGCTGCTTAAAGAGAAAGAGTGCAACGAATTCGTAGGGGTCAAGCCATTCACCACAGCTAGGGCCAAAAGGGAGAAGCAGAAACTGCCGTTCTTCCTAGTTCAGCTTTCACCCAATAGCAAGCTGGATGGTCTAAGGAGTATTAAAGTCCTAGACTACCAGGTTGTCGCATGGGAAAAATTAAGAAGGAGCGAAAACATTTTACAATGTGTTCGCTGCCAAAGGTTCGGACACGCCGCGTCGAATTGTGAAATGCAGCCTCGATGTGTTAAGTGTGGAAAGAACCACAAAGCAGAGGAATGCACTCTGGGTAAGGATGGAGTGGCAGATAAGAGCCAGCTCTCGTGTGCTTTATGCAGGAACTCGGGACACACCGCAAACTATCGGGGTTGTTCTAAGTTCCAGTACATTAAGAAAGTAAATCTAGTTCGCCAGGAGAAGGTCGTAGTGAAACGTCCACCTGCTCCAATTCAAATACAATCCGTGACTCCCCAAGTGACCTAAGCCCAAATGGCGGTAGGTCGGGGAAACGCGGAACAGAAAAGACCAAAGGTTGCTTCTCAGGCCCCAGCGCCTAGAGCACCGGAGGCTCAAACTGACTTGCTGGCTATCTTGCTCTCTATCCAAGGGAAGATGGAGCAGCTTCAACGTCTGGTACAGGAGCAGGCGAAGCGAGTGGACCAGATCTACGCACTTCTGCCGGGCCTAACGCACCTCCAGTATCCTTGAAGATCCTTGCGGTGAATGTGAATTCACTGATTAGGATCGAGCGAAGAGCCGTATTGTCTAAGTTGCTTGAAGACCAAACCCCTGATGTGCTTATGGTTAGCGAAACAAAGCTATCCCAGAAACACAAATTGGGGCACAATAAATACAATATTGTCAGAAGAGACCGACCCAACTCCACACGAGGAGGAGGTGTTGCGATCTTCATACGCAAACAACTGCAATTTAAAGTTATGTACAGCGGTGAAGTGCGAAGGTTCCAGGAGCTGGAAGCGTGTATCGTGTGCATCCCTCTCCGTAGTGGAAAGAGGATGTACTTGGTCGCACTCTATGCACCTGAAGCTACTCAATCTACTTTATTTATTTCAGAGCTCGAGACACTTTTTCGATTCCTAAGACTGGAGTCGGAGGAGAATTATTTCATCATGGCCGGAGATCTAAACGCCAAACATAGAGATTGGGGAAACAACACACCTAATCCTAGAGCGAACCTACTATTCAATTGGTGGGGTCGGCACAGTGTCGAGTATAAACTCGATTTGAAAGCTACAGATAGTCCGTCGTTCCCTAGAAGCGGCTCCTATCTGGATCTTATGCTGTTCGACGTACGGTTACAACTGACCGACATGGACCGACAAACTATAAACTGTCTGCACACATTTGTGTATGACAGTGACCATTGCGGACTCAGTGCCGTAATAACGATTCCCAACGAAATTGCGGAGTTGGAGGAGTTTGTCCAAACGTACTCCTACAATTATAGTAGGACGCGTTCGATTCGCTTCTCAAGAACTTTGACAAGAGCACTCTCCTCGAATTCGCTCTACCCACCGTCCAATAGGAATATGTCAAACGAGGAGATTGACTGGTACCTAAAACAAATGGACGAGACAATTAAACGAATTATGGACAATACGATACCTCGGTATCAACATACTGACAACGCAGACATATTCCGCAATGCAACAATTGACGCACTACACCAACACAAAAGTAGACTGCTGTCGAGACTAAAAACCTTGTACAGACAGTTCACTGACAGACAAAACTCGGATTAGGACGCTGAAGTCGTTGATTAAAAACCTCCAAAAATTAATTAGAGAAAATTACAGACTTTCTGTAAATTTGCATTGGAACAACAAAATTCGGGCTGTAAAATCCAACAACCCGAGTATGTTCCCGCAAATAAATAAAATATTTCGGAGGAATAACCAAAACGACCTTCTGTGTCTTAAGATCCCCCGAACGACGAACAATGGACGAATACTTATAACAGCAGGTATAGATCCAGATAACGCAGTAGAGGATGACAACTTCTTTGTGATTGAAGATCCGCAGGAGAAGGTAGAGGCTATAGGAGCGACTTTCCAGGAAGTGTACAAGGTGAATGATACCATTTGCCCGAACCACGACCTGGAAAATCGCGTCCTTGTGCACAACTTCTACCTTCGAAATGATATAGAGCACTGGCGATCCGAGAACATAGGTTTTACCGAGTTCAATGACGATAACTTAGCAAACAATGCCATCGCCGATGAAAGGGTATATCCCCCGTACATATCGAAGGTGGAGCTCCAAGCGATCTTCGACTCATTGAGGAGGAAAAAGTCTGTAGGAATCGATGGAGTGTCGAACATTGTGCTTCGACATCTCCCTCTAGAAGCGGTAGACATTTACACCACTCTGTTTAACAATGCGCTGAATAATGCACATTATCCAGCGCATTGGAAAACAGCAGTGATACACTCATCCCCAAAAGGGGTAAGGACACTTCCAATCCGGCAAATCTCCGGTCGATAAGTCACCTTCCGAACATCAGCAAGGTATTCAAAAACTGATCAATAGAGCCCCGCTTAAGTGAACTGAGAACAGTAATATAATTCCGGATAACCAATTCGGTTTTAAGGCGGAGCATGATACAATACATGCCGCGTCTAAACTGGTATCGGATATCCAATGGAACAAAAGCAAGAAACAGTGCACGGGTGCCTGCCTGATTGACTTGGAGAAGGCCTTCGACACCGTATGGTTAGAGGGACTTTTCTACAAGCTAAGCAGGCTGGGCATAAGCACACCACTGCTGTACATACTTCATAACATGCTCACCAGTAGACAGTTCATCGTCAAATATGGCAATGTGACTTCTGCTGGAACATTTCTAATTAAAAATGGTCTGCAACGAGGTGCGGTTAATTCACCGATTCTCTTCAACATTTACACGAGCGATCTCATAGGATCACTTCACCATGCCATAGCGTACGCAGACGACTTGATCGCGTACAGATCAGGACCAAAAATCGAGGTCATTGCAATCCTCTTGCAACGTGACTTCGACAAGATTCAGCGATATTGCGATGACTGGAAGTTGAAGATCAACTTCCAGAAATCGGAAACCATTCTTTCTAGGACGCCGTTGTCTGGTGCCTCTAGGGATACCAGAAAGAATTGGCGAAAGTTCTCAATAGTTGGACCGCACGGACAGCCACTTGCGAGTCGAAGTGTAGTCAGATACCTGGGGCTCTGGTTAGACCAATATCTATATTTTAACAAACATATAGATGCTGCTCTGGCCAGAGCCAAAGGTGCTTTTGCCCTTACAAAGAGACTTTTTTATAGCAAACAAGTCGATGCAAGGGTAAAGGTAATCTGCTACATGGCCCTCATCCGGCCCATGCTCGTATATGGATGTCCCGTGTGGTTCAACGTGGGAGCAAGTTTGTTGGAAAAGATTCGGGTGTTTGAGAGGGCTTGGCTTCATTTATACAGAACACCAGAGTCCCAGTACATAAAATTCTATCCCAATGAGGTCCTATACAACAGGGCTAACCTAATAAGAGTGGATAATTTCGTTATCAAGCTGATTCGAAGGCACATTGCAAGAGCAATGAGCTCGACGAACAACCTGATCTCCGGGGCTTATTACCCCAATTACGAGTATCACGAGAGAGTGCGCCTTAACGGTTTTGTTCCCCCAGAGGCGTTCCTCTATTTTGATAAGAAAGGTCTGATCCAGGACAGATTGGCAGTGCCGCTAATCTTCCACGTTGCTCGGACTGCTGTGGATAGGCGACTCAACTACGACGGAGACGTTGGGTCGCGATGTTGAGGACGTACAACGTCAGTACGGTCATTTCTGGTGGCTAGCCGAAAGAGAGGAAACTCCTTCGTCGTTTCCCCCTAATCCAGGGTAGCCTGTTTGAGATTTAAGTTGGCTGTTCTTGCCCATGGCCGACTTACATAATTTTAGGTTTAGGCATTTTATATAGAGTGTATAGGTAAAAATAAAAATAAAAAAAAAAAAAAAAAAAAATTAGATTTCATCACAGCACTTCGACAGAAAAAAAAAACAGCACGATAAAATAAAAAAAATTAAAAAAAAAAAAAAAAAGTACGTATATAATTACGTAAGGTAGAGTAAGATAGATTAAGGTAAAATAAGATAGTTTAAGATTTATTTTAAGGTAGTTTATAAGTTTATATATAAGAATACAAAAAAAAAAATAATGTTCATTCACTAAGTTTTTAATCAAATTTTCTTAGTTACAATTAAAATTATAAAATTATATGAATAAAATAAATAGAAAATGCTCAAATACGTTACGTCGAAAGACATAGTTTTAAGTATTAGGTTTAGCTTAGAGTGCCCGCATAGGGCCAGTAAGTTATAATAAGAATAGTTAAGTTAGTTAAGCTAGTTTAAGCGTTTTTTGTCTAGTATGTAAGTAAAAAAAATGAGAAACGCGACGAGCTCGACAACAAATACCGACAAATGTATTGGCTACTCGGAAAACATTCGAAGTTGAGCCAACATAACAAACTGCTTATCTATAAGCAAGTGCTGAAATCAGTGTGGACGTATGGTCTACAACTATGGGGTTGTACCAGAAAAAGCAATAGAAACATCTTACAAACTTTTGAAAATGAAGTTCTTAGAACGATCGTTACCGCACCGTGGTATGTACGTAACGAAGATATTCATCGGGACCTGGGAATTCCCAACGCCGTCGAAGAGATAACAACATTTGCTCGTAAACACAAAGATCGTGTTCACGGCCATTGTAACCGTACCGTCATTCAACTACTTGACGCGAACAATTCAATTCGTCATCTGCTAAGGATAAAACCTTTTGACCTCGCGTCATAGTATATACCGGTCGTGAAAACCGCAGAAACTTTCATTAGAATTTAACCTGCCTAAAGTGCAAAATTATTTTATTGCATGCGAATATCTTTTTCCAAAAATCACTAGTCTAATAATTGAAAATAAAACTGCTGGATAAGCGTCGGCTTAGTTGTTGTTTTGGATTACGAAAATTCAACGAAAATAAGATTTTGAATGAAAAAAAAAAATCAACAGAACTTTAAACTCAATCACAATTTATTTGCTCTTACTACCACTCCGTGCTGCAACCAAAATCCAAGTGGGCGAGTCCATGGACCACCGACCATCAGCAGCAAGAATGCACCCACGAAAACAACACCCACACACATGCACTCGCTTCATGTGCATTCGACTCCAGTGGTGTGCGAATCGTACGATGGATGTTGGTACGCACGGATTGGTGGACCTCGATTAAACATCCGATGCACCCGAATGGTGTGATACAGATAATACAGTGACTCACAGCTTATTTAACAAAATTAACAGGGATTAACAAATTATCATGAACAAAATTAAACAAAAATAATATTTACATATAATAACAAAAATAATATTAATGAATACAAATGAATATTGAATTGTTACAAAAAAAAATGAATTATTTCCAAACATCCCGGTCCCCCTGGAACGTGTTTCAGGACAGCGGCAGTACAAAAGTACCCCGACTCGTCTTCACTGCAGCTACTCGTACGTGTTGATCTGCACCTTTTGTAACGGCTTCAATTTTGCCGAGAAGCCACTTTGTTGGTGGAAGATTGGGCTCCTTGATCACGACCAGATCGCCTGGTTTTAGACTTGGGTTGGTCTGCTGCCACTTCGATCGTTCTTGGAGTGTCGTGATATACTCTGTCTGCCATCGTCTCCAAAATCCTTGAACCATACTTTGGATATGATTCCAGTGCTTCAAATGGCTTATAGGTGCATCCAGAATGTTGGGCTCAGGGACGGCTGTGTAAGGTTCGCCTATAAGGAAATAAGTAGGTGTTAATGGGTTTAGATCACGAAGCAAACCGTTATTGTCAACAAACGCAGAGTATTTTAAGAGCTTTGATTTAGCAGGAAGTTTATGATATTTAATTAGGTGCGCAATATCTTCACTGAATGATTTTTGTTAAACCGATTTTATGATGAGTATCCTTGCTTTTTGGATCTCATTTAAGGTGAGACCAGTAGTAAGACGATTGATTTTTGCGGCCCGAGAATTGAACAAATATCGAAGACTGTCAATTAAAGTTTGTAATTAATACTTGTCGAGACGATTGCCTTTCTTCCATTGATATGTCTTTATACTCTAGTTTTCGCGAGACAAACCTAGAATTTGGCCAATGTTCTTCCGATAACGTTAAGAAGGATGGACCGGTCCACCAAATATTATGGGTAGCAAGATTCGATGGAAACACACCGCGTGACGCACAATCAGCTGGATTCAATTCTGATGAAATATGATACCATGAATGTCTGGGAGTTGTTTCGAAGATTGCGGCTGTGCAGTTGGCCACAAATGTTGTCCAGCGACAAGGGGGTGAAGACATCCAATGTAACACAATTTCCGAATCACACCATGCCAGTGTTAGTGAAATCTTAGTTGTTATCGATGACTTCACGAGATTCAGCAACCGAGTCAGTAGCAGAGCTCCAACCGTGGGATGGAAATTGGTTTGATTGGTGCAACCTTCGTCTTGGCGGCAATTATGCTGGTTTTGAATTCTCCTTCAGCGACTCTGCAACGACTATATATAACTGCAGCATATCCTAGTGAAGAGGCATCTGAAAATCCATGGAGTTCGATCTCTACCAACGACGAGAATACATTTCTGGGAACCCGAATACGTTCTAAGAATGGGAGCTCCCGCCGATAGCCGATCCATCGTTAGGCAAAATGGCGGGTGGGGGGGGGGGGGGGGGGAGGGGGGTAGCGGATCATCCCATCCTAGTTTAAACTCTGAAGACCTCAGTTCTTGAAATAGAATTTTGAATAATACTACCGACGGAACTAGCAATCCTAAAGGATCAAAAATCCTTGATACTTCCGAAAGTAGGGTCCGCTTAGTTGATGAAGGAGAAGGAAGGGACTTCGACATACAAAATGAAAACTCATCACTTATAGGATTCCAATACATGCCTAACACTTTTATTAATGAATGCAAGCATTCTGTGTCGAAGATTGAGTATTCGCAATCTTCTTTTGGCAAACGAGAAAGAAGTGGCCAGCAATTCGAACTCCATTTCCGAAGCTCCAGTTTAGCAACGGACAGGAGTTCAACTAGTTCAGACTGCAAATCAATAAGCGATTCAATTGAGTTTGATCCTGTCATGACGTCGTCAACATAAACGTCATTCAAAAGGACCCGAGAGGCATTAGGGTATTTGGATTGGTAGTCGAGGGCTAGCTGCTTTAATACTCGAACTGCTAAGAATGGAGCAGACGCAGTACCGTAGGTGACGGTACACAAACGAAAGTGTTTAATCTCTTCAGATGGATCATTACGCCAAACAATGCGTTGGAAGTCAGTGTGTCTTTCGTTCATCCAAATTTGGCGAAACATTTTCACGACATCAGCAGTGAAAACATACCGATGTTCTCGAAAGCGCAAGCATACGCCGATCAAATCCCTTTGAATTGGAGGACCTACTAACAACGCGCTATTCAACGACTGCCCGTAGGAATCTTTAATCGAACCATCAAAAACGTCACGTAATTTAGCTGATGAACTTGTTGGTTTCAAGACTGCGTGATGTGGAAGATAGAAATGTTTACCTGGCGACGATGCTATCTCGTTAGGTTGAATCTGCTTCATATGTCCAAGTTGTACATATTCCTTCATGAATTCTAAATACAAGCGATGTATTTCAGGATTATTCCGAAAGCGACGTTCCATGGAGTGTAAACGCGAAGTAGCTGCTTGCAGCGTGTAGCCGAAAGACGGATCTGGTATTTTGAAGGGGAGCTGTACCACGTATTTGCCATCCGATGAGCGAGAAAACGTTTCGCGAAAGTGTTGCTCAGCCGAGTCGTTGATGATACATCCGTCTTTAGCTGAAGTTACTTCCTCCAGCTCCCAAAATCGCTGCAACAACACATCAACGTCGAGAGTTGAATGATGTGATGAAAAGGTAACATCTGTGGCAGTCTGATCAAAAAACTCTCCTGTAATAACCCATCCAAACGAAGTATTTTGGGGTAGTGGAATACCTTCAGGACCGTGGATTTGTTCTCCCTTCAGAATGCACCAGAGCTTATCGGCGCCAAGTAGAACATCGACAGGTGAAGATCGATTGAAGTAGGGATCAGCTAGATCTAAATTCAAAATATGTGGCCAAGAAGAGACATCTAACGATTGCGATGGTAGATTCGAAGTTAGCTTATTCAATATAAAGGCATCAACAAATAGACGAGTTGAATTGAGTCGCGAGCAAAGTTGCAAAGAAATACACCCTTTTGTATAACCTGCTTCTGTTGACGACAGACCGGGAATTGGAATCCGAGCATGAGAACGACGATATCCGAGACTTTGGGCGAATGATTCAACGACGAATGATGATTGGGATCCAGAATCTAGCAAAACTCGGCAATCAATGAAATTCCCCTGAATGTCCTGAATTTTAGCTGACATAGTAGGGAGAATGGTTTGCTTACGACGATTAAATTCAAGGGAGTGGTTGTTCACAAGTGGAGAAGCAGATTTCAACGATGATGATGAATTTTGAGGTTGAAACGAATTCAAAGAAGAGTTAGCATTAGACACTTCTGGATGGACTAGTGAATGATGGCGTGATTTACAAACTCGACAACGAAACGTAGATCGACATTTGTTCGACGAATGTCCTATCCGAAGACAATTAAAACACAACGAATTTTCAAATTCCGACGCGATTCAATGTCTAGAGCTACGAATTTCGGACACTGGCTTAGTAAATGGTTATTTTTGCACTTGGGGCACTGAGGTTTGGTATCAGATTCTTCTGCTACATGGGATCGAATGGTAACTGATGGCTTGGTACGCGATGTGACAGAACGATTAGTAGGTTGGCATGATTCGAGAGCGTCACAACGGGATTGCAAGAAGTCTATAAGATCGTTTATGGTGCAATCATCCCGAGAACCGACATCTTTTGCCCAAGCTTGTTTACTGACTTGGTCAAGCTTGTTCAACAGCAGATGTATAAGCCATGGGTCGCGACCGTTTTGTTTAAGAACACTCAGTCCACGCACGACTTCATCTGCGCCGTCAGTAATTTTTCGCAGCCTTTGGACATTGATTGCAGGAAGGGATAAAAATGTCTGAATAAATGACCGCACGATTAACTGAACCCAATCGTATCGCTTTTCTAGGCACTCCCAGGCTTCAATGTAATTGACCTCGGAAATTGTCATATGTTTGATAAGACTGGCCGCATCATCTCGAACGAATGATTTTAGGTAGTGAAACTTTTGAGTTGCATTGAGATCACTCCTATTGTCAACCGAGCCCAAGAAAAGATCACGAAAAGACGGCCAGTCTTTATAATTTCCCAAAAATGAAGGCACTACAATTTTTGGTAAATTAACAAACGAAGAATTGCTTGTTGAGCTGTTAAGCTTCTCTAAAAATGTAGACTGTTGGTTGGCAAGCTGTTCTAAAACCGAAACATCTGCATCCTTTTGTACAACGCTTTTCCGATCACGAATAGCTTTTACGTGCTTAGAATGAGCTACGAAATATTTGGTTTCATATTCACCAAATTCCAATTCAAGAGCAGCGCACTCAGCCTCAAGCAATTGCTGTAAAAGTTCGTAGTGCAATGAGGAAAATTCGGCCCACGATTCTTCCAATTTACTTAGGCGAATCTCTATCATTTCGATCGTTGTGGACGAATCGATTGTCTCTACAAAATCTGCTGCACAAGTCAAGCGGCCTTTGGCATTTCCGCGTTTTAGATTTAATGCACTCATATTAAAATAAAAAAATTGATTTACGACACTTGAGTGAGAAATTCCAGGTAAATTAGTTTATTGTTGCTCCCTTATATAAAGGTTCAGTAAAAAAACAAAGGGAATATCCATGCAACGACAAATTGTCCATTATAGTACAAATTCACACGTGGAATTTCAAATTAATTTTTTTTTATCAAGAACACGATTGTAATAAATTATTTAAATAAAAATGAATAAATTATAAATTCGGCTTCAGAAGGACCAATTATGTTTTGGATTACGAAAATTCAACGAAAATAAGGCGTGGCCGAGTCCATGGACCACCGACCATCAGTAGCAAGAATGCACCCACGAAAACAACACCCACACACATGCACTCGCTTTATGTGCATTCGACTCCAGTGGTGTGCGAATCGTACGATGGATGTTGGTACGCACGAATTGGTGGATCTCGATGAAACATCCGATGCACCCGAATGGTGTGATACAGATAATACAGTGACTTACAGCTTATTTAACAAAATTAACAGGGATTAACAAATTATCATGAACAAAGATAAACAAAAATAATATTTACATATAATAACAAAAATATTATTAATGAATACAAATGAATATTGAATTGTTACAAAAAAAAATGAGTTATTTCCAGTTGTAGTATTGATCTTGAATTTTACAATTTTTTTTGGTGGGGGCGAAAGCCCCCATTTATTTGGCTTATTACAAGCTACAACTAACTTAAGGCTAAAACTTAAACCTAAAACTTAAAACTAAAACTTAAAACTAAAACTTAAAACTAAGACTTAAAGTTAAGGAGAATGGTGAAGGAGTTCGGTTTTGAGGCAGGGGGTGCTGAGGTTAAAATCAAACTGGGTGAGGTTTGAGTTCACTTTTCGCAGCATACGGGAAATTGGTTCATTAGATCCATATGAAGTGCGGTGGGACGGTAAATAGAAAAGACGAGGGCATCGTAAATTTCGTGGGTTGGTATTGAAAAAAATTGAATTATAAAGAGATGCGCAATCGACAGAGCCTGAAAGAAGTCGATGAATGAAAAGAATGTCTGCAACATCTTTGCGTTTCTCTAGAGTACTCAGGTTGATGAGGTTGAGGCGGTCTTGATAGGGAGGCAAGATAAATGGATCGTTCCAAGGAAGACCTCGAAGGGCAAATCGAAGAAATCGACGTTGAACATTCTCGATTCTGGTCACATGAACTTGCTGAAAGGGTGACCACGCTTGACTGGCATATTCAAGGAGGGGGCGCACAAAGGTAATGTAGAGGGATCTGGTCACGTAAGGGTCGGAGAATTCTTTGGACCATCGTTTGACAAAGCCAAGTGATGAGTTAGCTTTACGAATTATCTCATCAATATGTGAACGAAAATTTAGTTCCCTATCGTACAATATTCCAAGATCACGGAGAGACTGAACGATGGATATAGGTTGACCATGAAGAAGGTAAAGGCGGGCGGAGGACACGTGGTGCTTACGTGATAAGGTGATGGATTGACATTTGGCGATATTGAGCTCTAAGCGATTTTGTAGGCACCAGTTCGAAAAACTATCAAGGTCTTGTTGAAGGAGGCAGTAGTCATGTGGTGAAGAGATGGCTTTGAAAAATTTGGTATCATCAGCGTACAGAGAGAGGGAAGAATGTTTAATAACCCTCTCGACATCGTTTATGGTTAGAATGAAGAGAAGGGGACCTAGATGGCTGCCTTGCTGAACACCAGAGGTGGCCAAGAAGGGAGTCGATAAGATGGATCTGAAGCGAACTCTGTAAGAACGGTTTTCCAGGTAAGAAGATATCCATTTTAACAATATGGGTTCGAAACCGAGGGCAGACAATTTGAAGAGGATTAAGTTATGAGATATCTTATCAAAAGCCTTACTAAAATCAGTTGCAATAACGTCGACTTCTTTGCCATTCTCTAAGGCAGACAGGGCGAAGGACACGAATTCGACTAAGTT
Organism: Pocota personata; assembly: GCA_963082735.1. Taxonomy (NCBI): domain Eukaryota; kingdom Metazoa; phylum Arthropoda; class Insecta; order Diptera; family Syrphidae; genus Pocota; species Pocota personata. Next base: position 24,982,734 of record OY720432.1, read on the forward strand.
AGTGGTAGTTGATCTACCTTTCAGAAAGCCGTGTTGGGTGGGAGAGATAAGAGACTTGCACTGAAAGCTTAAGGCTTCGTATAAAATACTTTCGAAAAGTTTGGGTAGATGAGAAAGTTTAGCAATGGGGCGATAGTTTGTTACCTCGTTCTTTGATCCCTTTTTGTGAATGGGGGTTATGAAAGAGGTCTTCCAAATTTGAGGGTATTCTCCTAGTGATAGAGACAAACGGAAGAGGTGAGAGAGGGGGAGGGAGAGAATGGAAGAGCATTTTTTAAGAAAAATGGTAGGGAGACCATCTGGGCCGGGTGAGAATTCATCATTAAGATTTTGTAGTTTATTTTCAATTACAGCAGGATCAAAAGGCAGGGACAGAAAGGGGCCAACGGAGAAGTTAAGAAGGTGAGTGAAGTAAGAGGGGTCTGGTTCAAAAGAGTTGTCGGCGAAGGATTGTTTAAAATAGGTGGCAAACAAGTTGGCAATGGTTTGCGGATTAGTTGAAGATATGTTTTCAAAAGAGAGGGACGGAGGGTAACCGTCAGATTTTTTTTTTATAGTTGACGAATTGAAAAAATGACTTAGGGTCGTTTATAAGATTTGCTTTCGCGTTAATTAGGTGCCGCTGGTAGAGAGAGTTATAAAGATGATTGAATTGAAGGTAGGAACCGAGATAGTTGGAATAGTCGAAAACAGAACTGGTACGAAGGAAAGCTGCCCATAACTTGTTTCTCTTGTTACGTAAGGCGCGAAGTTTGCGATTATACCAAGGGGGGGATGAAGATGAAGTTTTATGACGAGAAAAGGGGACATAAAGAGAAATGGAATTAAACATTTCTCTGTGAAAAATTGTGAGGGCTCCGTTTAAGGATAAATTAACAAAATCAAAGGAACATCTACTCAGATAGGCATTTATTTTGCGGAAATTAGCTTTATGAAAGTCGTAAGAAGTGTGAAATGCAGGAGGTGTAGATTGAAGTGGAGAATTGAGGAAAAGTGAAAGAAAAAGGGGAGGATGAAAGTTATCAATAGTTGACAGAGTTAGGGGACAAAGCGAGACTGAGGAGTTAACGGGATCAGTTGTGAATATAAGGTCTAATTGCCTTCCCATGTAATTTAAGACATTACTAACTTGACATAGACTTGAATCAGTTAGCCGATCTATGAAGAGACATTCCTTAGTGGAGTTGGCATTTGAAGCGATGAAAAAGGATTCATCATCGGAAGGACTCCACTGCAGCAGAGGTAGATTAAAGTCGCCAAAAATGAGGATGTCATCGAGGGAATCAGATAGGTCGATTATTTGATCAATCGCGTCTATAGCAAGTTGGTAAGATTCGATAGATTGATTTGGTGGAATGTAACAACACATAACGTACAGGGATCGGTGTGGAAAAGTTATTTTTATTGTAATAAAGTCGACCTTAGAAGAGGAAGAAATGGCAATGAGAGAAGAGTCAAGGTCATTATGAATGGCCAGTAGCACACCTCGAGAGGGAGAGTCTACCAAGGGTTGGGTAGGGTCGTCGTCTCGAAAAACATTAAAAGTAGGGGGGAATAATTCTTGACTCTTTATGTCGGGGATCAGATTGGTTTCAGTCAGAGCATAGATATCGAAAGGGAGGGCATGGGATTGGCGCAAAACAGCTTGGGTTTTCGAGCGTAGGCCTCTTACGTTCTGGTAGTAAAATGTAAGAGGAAGATTGTTGTGTAGAGACGAGGGGGAAGGCAGTTGAAGTGCTGATGATAGTGGCAGTTTATGGACGAAAAAATTTGTTGTGGTCACTTCGGCTCCGTTGGAGATTTTGCGTTCTTTTAGAGTGTACGTAGTTGCCAAAAGCAGCAAGGTCATCTGCTACTTTTTGAAGAGACAAATTAAAAATCTCGTGGAACTTGATATAGATTTTCTTGAGACTGTCTATTTCAATGGGGAGGCCTTCCTGCTGAATGGAAACCATGACACTTGTTTTGGTTTTACCCTCATAGCAAACTGAGTCAGATTTGTCATGAAGATACGCGAGAAAGAGGCGTATATTCTCGTAAACCCTTTTTTCTCTTAGCCTGGAGAGTGCGTAGCGACATTCTTGAAGAGTGGTGTTTTTAGTGAGTAAAAATCTCACACTACCATAAGCAAGCGCGGTCGGGCCTTATGGTGTCTTTAGAAGATTTTCACCCTCTCGGCAAAAAAAAAAATAAATAAATAAAAATAAGTATACCACTGGATCTTGTCCGCGTTTAGTTCTTTGGATGTTGATCGATAGCCGTCAGAGTCAACTACGTTAGTTTTCCAAGCATTATTTCGGAATGATGTTACTTTAAACTCCGATGTCATAGTTCCTTTGAGAAGACAATGCAAATGACGTAATTTATATTGAGATTGTTTCTGTTTCGACTCATTTTCCTTATCTTGATTTCGTGGTTCAATTTCGGGTGAAGAGCCGTCTCTCCGTGTTTTGCTGGGTCTTTTCTTTGAGACCCAATTAGTTTCACGTGCTAGCTCTTCTTCGTCCGTCTGATATTTGGGACTAGCTGCACGGAGTAGGGTAACTTCGCGTTCATTTTGCGAAAGTGAGTTCTTTAGAGCCTTGTTTTCCTCTTTTAGCGAATCTGTCTCTCTCTTAAGCTCTTGGTAGAGTAGATCCATTCTATTTAGCTTAACACGGAGTTCATTGTCTTCCTCCTCAAAGCTTTCACTTTCGGCGAACTTCTTTTTCCGGAGACATTCGGTTTTGATGGTGGTGACCGAGTTACCCTTGAATTTTTTACAAAGGGGTTTATTAGATGCATTAATTGACTCTCCCCAGAATCCGTAGAGCCTACCTCCGAAGAGGGTGGATTTTCCAGTGAACCTGGACTGCCACCTGGGGTATTATATCTATTTGTTTTACTCATTGCCCGGTATATGAAGGGTGGATTTTAGTCGCCTCTTACGACAGGCATGCCTACATCGGGTATATTCTAACCCCTACCGAAGGGGTGCAAGAGTGTCATATGAATTCGGAAATAATCTGGGACAAATGGGAAAAAATTATGAGGTGAACGTAATGGGCGATATGAATATCAATGTCAAAGATTCGAGTTCAAACGATGTAAAGGATTATTTAGAGATATTAGCGTCACTGGGATTGATGAACGTCTTCTTCTTCTTCTCCTTACGGCGAAGTTATGATCCGGAGTAGAAGGATCATAACCCTCCCACTTTACTGCATCCCTACTGATCCGCCTGTGGGGTTTGCCGGTTTGACCTCAGGAAGTACCGGCAGCCTTTCCGGTTTCGGATCACTTCGTCACTGAGCCCAAATGCTAGTGTTTTTGCATTTGTGTGGTCCAGTTGTTTTTTGGTCTGCCTTTTTGCGCGATTGTGTAGGAACGTTGATTGATATTGCCTTTTTGACAGGATTCGAAGGGTCTCTCCTTTGAACATGACAATACCAACTGAGCCGGTCGTGCTCTATCTTGCTTGTGATGGGTCATCATTTCTTCAAGCTCGTAGCTGCGACCACTCATACTTCCAAGGTTCCAACTCGCGACTCTTAGGTTACGCCTAAGTCGTTGCATTATTTTGCTATCCCCCGGAAGCCGAATAGCTTTGACCCGAGCATTTCTGCTCGTCCCAGGATCACAGCCATGCGTAGGATTGGTAGTGCCTGGCGGGGTAGTGCTTTTATTTTTAGCGTACTTTTCCATAATGCTAGGATTTAAGCGTTTTTTGATTTTGACAAGTGCGTGCTCCTGATTTTTGATTTACGTTTGATCTTTCTTTTGGGATTGATGAATATCATAACGGAGTATACCAGGGTAGATCCAAAAACAGGAACAAAGTCGGTAATTGACCACATCCTAGCTAGCGCAACGGATAAACAAATTAATTCAGCAGTAATTGAAAGTTGTGTCTCTGATCATTGCCCAACCCTATACTCCACAAATGTACGAATACCAGCTGTCGAAGAAAAATCGGTTAGAATGTCCTATATATGTAACGTCAAAGTAAATGAACTAATTTGAGAAGCAAATTGGGAGGAAGTTTTAAATGAATGTGATGCCGTTTCTCTTTATCAAAAGCTGGTTGACAAGTTGGAAGATATACCTTCTGATCAAAAAGTACCCGGAATTTCCCATTCAAACAAACCGCTTGATATATTGTCAAAGGCTTTTTTTTTAGGTTGGTACATCTGTCTTTTTTTTTTTTATAATTTGCACGTGTTAAAGGGGATACGAATACCCTTATACTAATTTTTAGAACACGTGCGTTTTTGAGGAAAGGGGAAGAGACAGAGAGAAAGACAAAGTGGTGTAGTTTGAAACTCAGGTGGTATTAAGTTCCTGTAAACTCCAAGGGTGGCTGTCCAGATAACTGGGGAGTATTTTGTTTGTTTTCGCTATTATTGTCGTTGCTTATGATTCACAGTATTTTTTTTCCGTCCTCCTGATGTCATCATCACGATCAAGTTGCATTTTAGCCATATGACCACCCTACTGCCAGTGTTATGCCTTCACAGTAGAGTTGACTTAGCTTTCGCAAGTAATCGACTCTTTTTTTTATTTATTTCAGCGAAATAAATAGATGATTCTTGACATCAAGATTCGAACCGTGAATCAACAGCGTGACAAAAGATGATGTTACCACTACACCACGGCCACCCTGTTGCTCAAATATCTGTTTGAGCGCCATTTATCGGGAGTTTGTGGGTGATAGCTTTGTAAACAAGTCAGTGTTAGTTATTCTGCGAATTTCTTTGAATTTGTTGCAGAAACAGTATCACATTGATGTCGCTAAAGAAATGCTTTTTTTGGGTTAAAGTGTTATCGATGGCACCATTACCGGTGACGAGACATGGGTCTATGAATATGACATCGAAACTAACCAACAATCATCGGAATAGCGATACTCAGACGAGCCAACCAACCAAACCAAAAAACCACGACAGAGTCGATCCGAAATCAAGGCTTTGTTGACCGTTTTCTTTGATTGCCGTGGTGTGGTCCACTCCGAATTTCTTCCGCCAGGCCAGACAGTAAATAAGGAGTATTACGTGAGCGTATTAAAGCGTTTGAGAGAAAATCTTCGTCGCAAAAGTCCAGAATTGTGGAGAAACAACTCGTGATTTCTTCACCACCACAACGCACCGGCTCACCCATTTCATCTTGTACGCGACTATTTGATCAAAAACAACGTTCATACCGTTCCGCAAGCTCCGTATTCACCTGACATGGCTCCTTGTGACTGTTTCCTATTCCCACGACTGAAGTTACTTCGCGGAAAGCATTTTGAAACGATTCAGGCGATAAAGGAGAATTCGCAGGAGCTGAGCTGAAGGCGATTCCAAAATCGGCCTATGAAAAGTCTTTTGAAGATTGGAGGAAGCGTCGGAATATGTGTATTGCTTGCAATGGAGATTGCTTTGAAGGGAGTAAAATGAATATCGATAAATAATTGAACCGTTTTCGTTTTATTGAACAATTTCGGGTACATTTTGATCAGAAGGTATACAAAAGATCGACATCTGTAAAAATAATAAGGAACAAAAGAAAAGATAACTCCTGGATGTTCTCAGTTCTAATCAATAAATGTAGAAAAAAGGATGAACTTTACAGAAGGTGGAAAAATAATAGATTGAGCAGGGCTTATGAAATGTGGAAATGCTCTCTGCAATATAGACGTGTTTTTGATCGGTCCAGCTAAAGCTAGTTAAACAGTGCTAATTATCACTAATCCTACTTTCCAAACTGTCTTAATCCGAAGTCTTATCATTTGTGAAAGCGAATTTTTCCGTTTTTACTATCAATTTAATCATTTGTGACATTTCCTAATTGCATCTCCGTGCAAAAATATTTATCACCATTTGTTACATTGTCATTGTTTTTTCTTAAACTCTCGAAATAAAAGTACTCTTACCACGTCATCCTCTGGCCCTTCTACCCGCGGCAAAACTCAAAAAGACATTCTCTCTTCGAACGCAATTTCCCCTTCCCTATCGAGCAAGGTACCTATTACACAAATCTTGAAAGAGAAACTGGATAAATTGCGTCAAACATTTGTGGAGGAAATAAATAAGATGCGTACTGAATTTCTCAAAGAAATTGAAGAAGTTAATGAAAGGTGGGCTCAACGATTCGACAGTATCAGCAATGCTTTGTCCAGCTTAAGTGTGCGAGTTGATAAAATTGAGAGCAGCACCCCCACCATGTTTCAGATGCATACTGCTGAGATACTTGCTCTTAAAAAGCAAGTTAATTTCCTTGAAAGAAAAGAAGTCGCCTGCGATGCTGTTCTCATTGGTGTCCCCGAACTCCCCGGTGAAAATTTGAAACAATATTTTCATAAGCTCTGCGACACTTTGCGATGCAACCCTGCGCCTATCTTGGTAAATTCTTTTCGTGCGAAAAGGAGAAACAACACCAATAATAACTCATCAATGAACAACCCACCATCTATTGTTTTCAAATTCAACTCCTGGCATGAACGGCCACTAAGGTGGCCGTGGTGTAGTGGTAACATCATCGCTTGTCACGCTGCATGTTCACGGTTCGTATCCTGATGTCAAGAATCATCTATTTATTTCCCATGAAATAAATAAAAAAGTCGATCACTTGCGAAAGCTAAGTCAACTCTACTGTGAAGGCATAACACTGGCAGTAGGGTGGTCATATGGCTAAAATGCAACTTGATCGTGATGATGACATCAGGAGGACGGAACAAAATACTGTGAATCATAAGCAACGACAATAATAGCGAAAACAAACAAAATACTCCCCAGTTATCTGGACAGCCACCTTGGAGTTTACAGAAACTTAATACCACCTGAGATTCAAACTACACCACTCTGTCTTTCTCTCTGTCTCTTCCTCTTTCCACAAAAACGCAAATGTTCTAATATTTAGTATAAGGGCATTCATATCCCCTTTAACACGTGCAAATTAAAAAAAAAAAAAAAACGTAACGCAGTTCTTGTTGCAGCTGCCAATTATCGAAAACAAAACAAATCAACATTAAAACTATGTGACCATTACCACGTTTATAATATGCAGAATCGAGGGATCGAGTTGGGATCGAGTTGAGATTTCGATCTGAGTATTTCTACACACCGAGTCGAAAGATTGAAAAATTCAAACGTGGTTGAACTGACAGATAAGTATAGCAGACATTCTGCTTTTGATTGAGTTAGTGTTCTGTTGTGTTACAATTCGTTATCTGAAATCGCACACACATAGTGACAACATGTCAGTTCAACCCCTCAACCCAGGTACACATGCATTTTTCTAATTCGATCCAGCTCTGTTAGCTGAGTCGAGTTGAATCAATCCCATTTCAACTCGATCTGCTTTTATATGAATCTCAAGCCGGGTTGAACCTGGCTTCAAGTATGCATATAAACGTAGTAATTGGTTTTCCATCGAGTAACAATAGCACAAACTGTTACCTTAATGAAAGCTTAAGCAGACACTCTCGATTTTTGTTGCAAGGTGCTCTAGGTCTGAGGAGGAAAAAGAAATTGTTTTCTGTCTACTCCAAGTCTGGAATTGTCTACGCGAAGAGAACGGAAAACGGTAAAAGCTTTTCTATCGAAAGCTCAGAAGACCTTCACTCCATCGCTGCTGGTGCTGCTGTTGCTGCTGCTGCTGTGGCTGATTATTAGCTGAATGTATTGTAGTCTATTTGCTTATTTATTTATATTATATTTATTTCCCTACGTAATTTCTTTCTATATTTTTCTCAACTTTATTCTATTTTACTTACTTTACTTCTATATCACTATCTTTTTCTCGATTGGTATTTCTGTTTATTTTTTATATTTGCAATGAGAAACTTTTCTTCCTCCAACAGTGGGGGTATAAAATCAACTCACGCTATGATTAAAAATATGAGCACATTATAGTTTGTGGGGACTTTAATGCAGATTTATTAAAAAGTGATTCACGTGCTCTTCAAATTCATGATTTTGCATCCTCCTTAGGACTCCAAATGGTTAATACTACTTACCCAACGCGTTTTGCTAAAGATTGCACTCCTAGCCTTCTTGACCTCACGATTGTTTCCGATGCTTCCTTTGTTATTTTTTTCGACCAACTCTCGTTTGACTATATTTCTGACCATGACCTGCTCTTTCTTACTTATAATATATATTTTACTCATTCAGCTGTTCCTTTAAGGATTTTCGTTCTATCGATATGGAGGCTCTGCAAGTTGCCGCTTTTGGATCTCCTTGGAATAACTGTCGGTTGATTTCTGATCCTGGTGATAAATTGCTTTATTTTCAAGAAGTGGTTACACAGCTTTATAGCCAATATGTGCCTACTAAAACTGTGAATATTCGTAATAATAGATGTCCTTGGTTTTCGACTGAAGTTATCCATACTATTAAATATCGCAACAAATTTTATAGTGAATGGAAACAAAATCCATCTAATTCCAATTGGCTTATCTATAAAGCAATGCGAAATCGTGCTACAGTTTTAGTACGAAATGCCAAAAGTAATTATTATTCATCTAAGCTCAATACGTCTCTTTCATCAAAAAAGCTTTGGAGCAATCTTAGACAAATTGGTCTCTCTAGTGGCAAAAATAGTTCAAATTGTGAAATTGACCCTGATGAATTAAATAATTACTTCGTTGGAGATAACGCTAATGATACTGATCTTGGTTCTTCCTATTCAAATTTTGGTTCATCATATCAATCCATAAATTTAATGAGTGACTTTGAAGTGGTTGCAGTAAGTGAAACTGAGGTCATAACTTGTATCGCCCTCATAAAATCTAATTCAGATGGAGAAGATGGCATACCATTACGGTTTATTAAATTGATTCTGCCCTTCATTGTGTCCCATTTAACTCACATTATTAACCACTGTATCACAACCTCAACTTTTCCCAAACACTGGAAAATTGCTCGAGTAATACCCGTTGCTAAAAAAAACTAACCCTGTCACTGCTGCAGACTTCAGGCCAATCAGCATTTTACCATGCCTGTCAAAAGTTTTCGAGAAGTTAATAGCAAAACAAATCCTTCGTCATTTGTCTTGTCATAATTTACTCTTTAAAGGTCAATTTGGTTTCAGAGCGAACCACAGTTATTCCACTGCTATGGTCAACATATTTGAAGACATAAGGCAAAATTATGACAGAGGATATGTTACCCCCCTATGTTTGCTTGATTTCTCGAAAGCCTTTGATAAAGTAGACCATAATATTTTTTGTTGGAAATTAATAAACTTGTTTGGTTTTGGCAACAGTGCAGTAAGGCTTTTGAGGAGTTTTTTAAGTGAAAGACTTCAAAGAGTTGTTACTTCTAATTCTTCCTCAGCACTTTTACCAGTGAAGCAGGGTGTACCACAAGGATCGATTCTCGGTCCAATTATGTTTTGTATTTTCGTAAATGACATGCCATCTGTTTGTCAACACTCTTCGATACATTTTTATGGTGATGACGTTCAGCTCTACTTGGCCAGACCAATTTCTAAAATAACTGAGTTAACTACCAAATTTAATGAGGAACTTTTTCGGATACAGACTTGGTCAGAAGAGAATTGTTTGCTCCTTAACCCGTCCAAATCACAAGTCATACCTATATCATATAAATTACTACCTCTTTGCATCTTGATATCGATATTTAAACTCATCATGAGTTGCCTTTTGCCTGCCAACGAGCGCACACGCGATCAACCGTCAAGCGCCTTCGCGTAACCATCGACATCGTCTTAACAAATATAAAAAAAAATCAAAATACTTCCATCTAAAAAAAAATCAATAGCGCGCGCCTAATCAAATTCAGTGTAGTGCAGTGGAAAAAAAAAATTAAATAAAAAAAAAAAACACATAATCACAATCCAGTGCCGGCGCATTCCATCTTGTCACCTCCACTCACTCACTGTTGCGCTTCTTCGTTATCGTAATTGGAGCATGTGCTGTATATGTACATACTTCCAGTTGCGATGACTGAGAGAGTGTAACATTTGATGCATAGCGGACTGTGAATGTTTATTCGAATAGCGGACCTTAGCTGATTGTCGTTTGGGCATAGCACCTGCGACAGTTTCTTTTGGAAAACTATTCTTTGGATCTACACTTCACAGTTTTGCTTAGTTACGTCAGAGTTGTCTTTTTGTGTTTCTATGTTGTAGTGATGAGGGAATTTAGGGTTGATTTTACCAACATTCGTGGGCTTCGAACGAATTTCTTCGATATGTACGCCCACGCCCATTCCCATAAACCAGCTGTTCTGGCACTAAGCGAAACACAGGTAGTGGAAGAATCTTCCGATTTGAAACTGCCTGGATATAAATTAGTGTCATTATTCTTTCCCCACCGTGGCCTCGCCATTTACGTCCGTAGTGATATTGCTTACCAAGTTCCACCACAGTATGGCCACTGTTCCAACCCGGAATTTAATTTCATATGGCTAAAATTCACCGTCCGTAAGCAAATAATTCATTACTGCTTTATTTATAGAAGCCCTAGTGCGGACAGCAACTCAACTTTTGACGAATTTGATGCGCTGTCCGATTCCATCACTCGAATTGTCTCCTTGTACCCTCATACTGAAATCGTCATTGCGGGCGATTTCAATATACACAATTCGGATTGGCTTCAACATTCTGGACAGACAACACCCGAAGGAAGGTATGTTGAACTTTTCACTGAGGTAAACAATTTGACTCAGCTTGTAAATGAGCCTACACGTATACCGGACATTGAAAGTCATTCCGCCAACACTTTGGACTTGTTTCTTACTTCGCACCCTGATAAATACACTATTGACGTTTTAGCGCCTCTAGGTCGGTCTGACCATAATATTGTATCAGCTAAATTCTCGTACTTCGACCACTCAGTTAAAGAAAAAACTCCTAAAAGAAAAGTATGGCAATACGAGAAAGCCAACTGGAGCGGCCTCAATAGCTTCTTTAGGAGTTTTAACTGGTCGCTATGCTTCCTCGATAGCGACGTGGATGCCGCTGCTGATATGATCGCTAACACCATACTCTTAGGTATGAATGACTTTATTCCTAACAGAATAAAGAGCATTAAACCTAAGGCAAACTCGTGGTTTGACCAGAGCTGTCAGGTTGAAGAGGCTATCAGGTTGAAAGAAGTAAGTTTTTGGTCTTATAAAGCCAACAAATCTGAGGAAAACCGAAAGAAGTTTAAACAAGCCAGAAAATACTGCAATGCCCACATTCGACGTGTAAAATTCTTATATGACCAAAAATTGAGGCAAAAAATCCTACAATGTCCCAAAGGTAGTAAAAATTTTTGGTCATTCGTCAAAAATATTAAAAATTCTGCCTCGTCTGCCATCCCCACGCTCATTTACAATGACATTCCAGCTGTCAGCTCCTTAGACAAAGCTAATCTGCTTGCTGCTCACTTTGCAGCGAACTCCACGCTGCCAGATAATGCTTCGTCTCCACCTGTATTTGAGAGCGTCAAATTTTCCATGGGACAAGTCCACTTTCGCACTCGTACAGTTGCAGGAGTACTCAAAGGTCTTAACATACACAAATCCGCTGGTCCAGATGGTACCCCCCCCCCATAGTTCTGAAGAGGTGTTCTTCTACGCTGGCAAAACCTCTGCGTAAGCTTTTCTGTCTATCCTACTTTTCAGGGCTCTTTCCGAGTAGATGGAAAACAGCATTTGTCCAGCCCGTCCCCAAAAAAGGCGAATCTTCCTCCCCGTTCAATTACCGACCCATTGCACTTACGTCCCTTCTTTCCAAGGTCATGGAAACGCTGATAAATCGTCAGCTTATGAAATATCTCGATTCACGAAAACTCCTTAATGACCGGCAGTATGGTTTTCGTAGCAACAGATCCACTGGTGATTTGATGGCATATCTCACCGAGAAGTGGAACCAATCTCTCCATCACTTCGGCGAAACCAAGATGGTTGCGCTTGATATTTCAAAGGCATTTGACAGAGTTTGGCATCAGGCTCTTTTGTCGAAAATGCGTGCATATGGCGTCGTTGAGTCTCTTCTTCAATGGATTAGAAATTACCTTTCGGGGCGTTCAATACAAGTTGTTTTGGACGGCTTCAAGTCTGCAATTCACCAAATAAATGCTGGTGTTCCCCAAGGCTCTGTTTTGTCTCCGACTCTCTTTCTTATTTTTATAAATGATCTCTTGTCTGCAACTTCTAATCCAATCCATTCCTTCACTGATGACAGTACCCTCAGTTTTTCATATTCGTTCCCTAACTCATGTCCTTGCTCTTCGGCCGTAGAAGGGGAATGGCAACGTATGTTAAACACATTAAATTCCGACCTGGACAGTATAATTAAATGGGGTTCAACCAACAGAGTGGAATTTAATGCTTCCAAAACACAATGCTGTCTTCTGTCTCTCAAGCGAAACCAAAACCCTCAACCATTATCCATGGATGGTACTTGCATCATTGAAACCGAAAGACTTGCCATTCTCGGTATGTGTATTAATAACCATCTTCGCTGGAACGATCACATATTCGAGGTCGCCAAAAATGCTGCAAAATGCCTAGGATTCCTTAAACGGTGCAAGAAATATTTTACCCCGTCTGATATGGCCTCGATTTATAAGGCTTTCATTCGCCCTAAGCTGGAATATAACGCCCATATCTGGTCTGGTGCACCCAAGACCGTTCTGCACATTCTTGATAGGGTACAAAATCACGCGTTAAAACTTATAGGTGATAGAGACATTGTGAATTCCATTCATTCACTAGAACATCGGAGAAATGTCTCCTGTCTCTCCCTGTTTTATCGTTTTTTTAATAAAAAATGCTCCAGCGAAATAGCCAGCTGCATTCCTCCCCTTCAAAACTTCACCCGCAATACGCGACATGCTTCGAATGCACATCAGTTCACCCTAAAGCCTAACTTCGGTCGTACTGTTAAATATAGGGATTCGTTTATAAGCCGAACGACACGAATGTGGAATGATCTACCAAGCTCTGTATTTCCCCATCACTACAACCTTCAAACATTTAAAGCCAACGTGCATAGGCTTCTCCTCTGTTCCTCTTCTCCCTTTCCTTAAAATCCCGTGCCCTGTAACAGTATAAAGGTATTCATATTCCTTTTGGCGCGCGTGAATTATAAAAAAAAAATCTCGTCTGTTCTTTATATATGCAATTAAACTATGAAATTCCTTGCCAATAAATATAAGAGCAATATCAAGTACCACTCGCTTTAAAAGTGCAGTCTTTCTCCATTTCTCACTAATGATGTAAAAACTATCTTTTCATCTTTCTTCTCTATAAATTAAATTAGTTTTTAGGTTTTTCTTTAATCGCATTTATTTTACTCAATTGTTTTTGTTAACTAACTCTAAGTACTATAAAAGATAATAATCTTAATGTACCATGTTATTTATAGTAATAATAAATTGAATTGAATTGAATTGAATTATGAACTTGAATATAAGAACTTCCGAAATAAGCTCAACAAATAAATAACAGCGCAAGTCTTTCCTTTATAAAACCAAGTTCAACTAAATTAAATCTGATCCTCGTAAAACGTGGGCCTAATAAATTAAATAATGGGAAAGAAAAGGCTTTGGGTTGATGAAACAGTGATTAAGAATTTTCCTTCCGAAAGATGTCTGAATAGTCTTGCCAATGAATGTACGAAATTCTTTAATACACATATCCTAAAAATAATGAAAAAAACTGGAGCACATCGACGCATACGAATACCATCTTTGCCAACTCGATTTCAGTATGATGCAGGGAAAAATTCCGCAAACGATTAAAACTGCTGTGGTAAGGCCAATGTACAAAGGAGGTCTTAAAATGAAATCAGCAACTACAGACCTATATCAATATTGCCTATGCCTGGAAGAAGTAATTACAAGCAGGTTACAGAGTTTTATTGAAAAACACTCTCTCATCCACAAAATTCAATACGGTTTCCAGAAAAATAAAAGCACTGGCAAATTGCTAGGAGAATTTGCAAATTGTGTCAACGAAAGTTTAAATAAAAGTTTATGAATTTTAGCGAAGCTTTACGCTCAACCATTCAAAGCTAATAGAAGTGCTTGAACGTATTGGCATACGAGGAGTAATGGCGGACTGGCTACAAGATTATCTGCACAACAAGCATTTTTGTATCAAAATCAAGGATGTATATAGTCAAAGAGAACACGTTCAATATGGAGTCCCTCAAGGACTAAAACTGGGTTCAGTTCTTTTTAAACTTCACACTAAAGAGCTTTTTCGCGTTTTTAATCAGAGCATTCCATTTGCTTATGCCGACGATACAGCAATAATGTATGAGGAGTTCAATGCTGCAGTGAAATAGTGCCATGACAATGGTTTAACGATCAACGCCTCAAAAACAAAGACGATGCACATCAGAAGTCCACAGTTCAAAAATACCGAACATCAAATCTACTTCAAGAATGATGCCTGTCATAAAACAACTAACCGTCTGATTGATATAGTGGAAAGCTATAAGTATCTTGGAGTCATCATCGACAGTCGTCTTTTTTGGGATAAACACATCAACGAGTTACGCATGAGCTCGGAAAGAGCCTTATACGCACTAACCCATCTACAGTACCATGCAACAACGCCTGTTTTAAAACAGATGCACTTTGCGTTAGTCGAATCAAAGTAAAGGTATGGAATACTTGCCTGGGGCAACGCATCTACAACTCACATCCGAAAACTTCAAAAACTTCAAAATTCAACACTAAGACAAATAAACGGAAATAATCTTCTCATTGTGCCTGGAGAAGGAAGGTTTAATGTTCTGCAAATAGAAAATATCTTTAAGATGACGATAATACTGGAGTATTATGACGACAACCGATTTATAACGCCAATCAACAATGGAATGAACACAAGAAGACGTGCCCAAGGTATGCTCCAAATGCGACGCAACTACAATAATTATGGTAAAAGACAGCTCAAATGCAGCGTTCCCGAAATATTAAACACACTTCTGCAAGAGCTTAAAAGCAGCAAATCTTAAAACATGCAAAAAAAAACATTAAAAATTCAATTTTAAATTTAAATCCAAATAGTTAAATGAATCTTAAATAATTTTCCCTCTTTTAATAATCTTTTAAATTTTCAAATGTATCCAAAACTAAGCTTACTTATCTATAACTTGTTTATAACCTCTTGAAACGCAACCTTCTGCAGAAAAGCCATCAAGGCTTCGCGGAAACGTATAACCATTGTTAAGTCGTATGGAAAAATAAAAAATCTTTAAGGTAGTAAAGAAACATTGAAAATAAAAGTTTCAAAAAACGATCCGAAGAAATATTACCGCTGCATTATGATTTAGGACATCATTTTTAATGAGGCTAAACAAATTGCCGGTAGGGTACATAGCAAGTTTGGTTGGCTTATCGCCAACAGATTCCCATATTTCCTTATTATTCTCCGAACAACGAGGAAGCAATTTTCATAAAAACTTACACTACTGCCTGTCCGGATATAGAGTGAGACAAAAATAAGTTACAACACACTTAGTTTTTCATTGTAGGTCATCCTTTATTATTATTATTATATTTTTTTTAGAATGAATAATGTTATCTTTATTTATATAAATGTTTATATTTAATCAACTGCTTATTATTATTTAACATACTAGGATTTTTTTCTTGTCCACCGTTTTTGATTCTCCAGAATGTTGCTTAATTGTAGGTAATTTGTTTAAATACTTAATAAAACCTTCCATAACATTCTCGTAAAACATACCTCTTATAGTAGACAGAGGACACATCTCTGCACCGAAAGTGTAAATACTTTTTTATTTAAATCAAACATAATCGAAAAACGATGTCTCTTCCCATAGTCCATTCACGGTCGTTGCATCCTTCCACCCAATTCACGACTCAAGAATATAAATTCTCAGAAACGTTATGTACGTCGATTGTTCGGATTGTAACTCTTTGAATTGGCTATAAGTAAGAGAAATGTTAGTGTAAAGCGGTTTAAATTTTTAATTTTCATCACAAGGAATTAAACGTAGACATTTGTGACGATCGAACATATTAGATTATATTAAAGGAAATGTACTGATACACATGGCGCACGCTCCAATTAGTGAAAAAATAGAAGATCCCCAAGAAAGACTCCACGAGCTCCTCGACAAAACTCACAAGCTTTGCTAAAGAAGACCAACATTGACTCTGACCAAGATAGTGGTCAGAGTCAATGACCAAGATAGTGGTCAGAGTCAATGGAATCAATGTCAACTACATTAAACGAGAGTATTCATATCATATCATCGAATCAAGCTGTAACCTAGATTCAAGAACCATGTATTTAAAAAAAAATGTTAGAGCATGTCAGATACATAGACAGTCTACTGAGTTTTTTTTTAAAGTTCACCACATTTTTTCGGAAACGGTTAGATAAAAATGCTTATAATTCTTTCTTGTCCACAAACTTTTGAGGAGTTATTAAAAGTTTTCGTACCCATTTAAAAAAAGATAAATTTGATTCATATCTTTGAGAGCACACATTCAACATCAATTTAGGTCACCAAATAACGTTCCCCTCCGTTCTATACAACCTTGTTCACAAGTGTTTTTCTCATATCTTTAACTGTTTCCGGTCTTGATACAGACCCGTTAATCGAACCCAAAAATAAAAAAACATATGAAACCTGTGTCTCCTGTAAACGAATTTAACCTCGCTCTTCCTACGCACTCTACATCAACCAGCCTCAAGTTTATTGTAATCTCCCCGTCGAACGTGGAAAAACCACTGACTTCCTTTTGAAAAAGGCAATAGACAATATCAGCACTGGGTATGACCAAGGTGTAGCCGATCTTTTCTTAGGCAAAAAGTCTCTCTTTAATCTTTGCCCAACCTCGGTATCTCTTCACACCAACCTCAATTCGTCCAAAGGGACTCTTTATGCACCATGCCTTATCAACGTACCCGAAACTGAAATTGTTGATGAGATGAAAGCACAAGGAGTCACGAAAGTGTTTAAATTCAAAAAATCAGTAGACAGCACCCAACATCCCACTGGACTTGTTCTTTTCACTTTTGATCTCTTTCGTCCTCCTAGCACAGTTAACATTGGCTGGTACAACCACAGGGTCGAGGAATATTTCCCTAACCCTGTGCGCTGTAGAAACTGCCAGTTGCTTGGACATACCACCAAGAGATGCAAGGGAAATGCCTCTTGCCATACCTATAATCTTTTGCCTCACCCCCATAACAAATGCTCACGAGTTTCTTGTGCCAACTGTTTTGAAGAACGCCCGTCGTCCTCCAAAGTATGCAAACGGTACATAAAAAAAAAAAAAAAAACACTCAAAATAAAATGTAAGTATAAGAAAATGTACTATGGCAGAAACGAAAAAAATATTCCGGCAACAAAATCCAAACACCTCTTCTCTCGCCACATACTCTGCAATTGCAAAAAAATGCAACACAAGTCCAGTCACACAGTGGCAACTCTGTTCAAAGTGACAAGTAGTCTACAACATAGTGAAAATAAAATCAAAAAATTCCAAAGCAATCCACCTGAGTAATTGGACCCCGCACACCGCTGAAAAGAGCACAATTAGCTGCTCTACAGCAGCATCGAGTTCGAACTGCAGCAGTATTGGAAACCAATAGGTGAATCGCATTTAATTTACAACTAACATCCATGCGTACAAACATAAGAAAAAGCTCCTGCATTTTCGCGCCAAATCGTTTTAGACAGTTTTAAAAGCTTTTAATATATCCTATGCACAAACCTATCATTGATCTCCGAAATCAGAAGCCCCTGAAACTAGACCACAAAAAAAAAAAAAAAAACACTGAAGAGATAAACCTTTTATCATCAAAGAGCTCTCTTAGGGTTACCATCTAATTTATTAATATAAAATAAACTCTTAACTCTAATTAGTCTTTTTATAAAACTAAACTAAAATCATTTGAATATGAGCGTAGCAACTAACGTTACACCTATTTGTAGCACCACTACATCTACATCAATCACATCTATGGACCCACTAAAAGTTGTTCCAGATAAAATACAGCAGTCCAATCATAAGATGAAAGATGTTCCTAACAATCAATTTTCATCCCAAAAAAGCAATAGAACTTCACCGCCCAAAACAACGGACAATACTAAAAAATTCAAAAATCAAAACACCTTAAAAAACTACTGGCTTAGTCAGCCAAATATTAAATCATCTAATCGATTTGACATATTATCAACAGACGATGAAAATGAGACCGACACTGCACAGATTGAGGATAAAGACAAAGAGGCACCTAAGAAAATATCCAAACCACCACCAATATATGTCCAAGGAGTAAAGTATATAAATGTCCTAACCAACGCTCTAGATCACGAGACAACAAAAAATTCTTATGAATTCAAAGTGCTACCAAACGATGAAATAAAAATTCAGCCCATAGATTCCATAACTTATACAATTATAGTAAAGATACTTCAACAAAAAAACACACAGTATTACACATATAAACCCAAGGAACAAAGAGGATTTCGTGTCATGCTTCGAAACATGCACCACTCCGCTGACCAAGATGAAATTAAAAAAGAACTTGCCGACCTAGGCCACAATGTTAAAAATATACATAACATATTACAAAGGTGCACCAAACATCCACTACCACTCTTCTCTTCAGGGCGCGATATAAAAGATGTGTTGAAGCAGCACCAGCAATTCTGGTGGTTAATGGAGGGAGCTCCCTCGTCGATCCCTTTTGATCCGGGGTAGGTCCAGTACGGCAAAGTTGGCCGCCATATTTTTGCCTTGGCCGGCTTACATAGTTTTTAGGTGTCTAGGTTTAGGTAGTTTAAGTTTATTTATTTATACGAAAAAAAAAACAGCACTTGAATAAAAAAAAATAAAAAATCATAAAAACCACAAAAAAAGTGCATATTTGATTATGCAAGTAGTTAAGTTAGGTTAAGATTTATTTTAAGGTAGCACTTAAGTTTTATATATAAGATGGAAAAAAAAGTACTGTTACTAAGTTTTTTAAAAAATAAATACAAATTTTTCTTAGTTTTAATTTGTTCTGGAAATAAAATATTAATAATTAGTACATTAAGTCGAAAGACATAGATAAGAATGAAGATTAGCTTAGAGCGCCCGCTAGTTTTAAGCGTTTTTGTCTAGCAAGTAAGTATGAAAGGAATTAAAATTAATAAAAAGCAACAAAAAAAAAAAAAAAAAAAAACCACTCTTCTCTTTAGAACTCGAAAACAGCAACAATAACAAAAATATTTACAGCATTACCCATTTACTACACTGTAAAATATCGTTCGAACCACCGCATCCAAAAAGACTTATACCCCAATGTACGAACTGCCAGAGATACGAACACACCAAAAATGTTTGCACAAAGGAACCCACCTGCGTAAAATGTGCAGGAAAACATAAAACTATTGAATTCGAACTTGGACCAAACAGAAACGGCGTAAAATGTGCTTTGTGTGGAGAAAAACACACCGCAAATTACAAAGGTTGTGAAATATACAAAACTCTCAATGTTCAGAGATATCCTGCCTAACGGGAAAAAAAACTGACAACCAACAACAAGAATCCCAGAACTGAAACAGCCGGCACACGTGAACCCCTTACAAATCATACCCGAACTTATGCACAAGTCACATCGAATGAGGTGGGGCTAAGCACACAAAGCACACAAGTCATTAAAGATCAAATACAAACTAACACAACGAATACATCTCCCCCAAGGTTTGCACAAACTACTTCATATGGCACCACCTTAACCCTGCAGTCGTCGCGCACCAAAAAGTCACACCAGTCGTCGCACGGATTACATATGTAATCCATTTTAAAATTAAAGTAAAACCCGTATGCTTTAATTTTTTCAAATTTATTTTGCTGCAAAATGCAATTACATATTACTTAAAGATAAAAAACATAAATTATTACTTCATAATATAAAAAAAAAAAAAAATAAATTAAAAAAATAAAAATTTCGAATTTCTTGTAGAAAAAAAAGAACTTTGGTGGATTACAATAGTAATCCGCGCGACGACTGCAGGGTTAAATAAACAGAGCAGAAACGAACAAACACACACTAACACAGCAAATACATTTGACGATCTTACAGAAATAAAAATCATGATGAAGCAATTCATAACACAAATTTCTAACATGATGAATATCCTTACTCTATTAATGACGAAAATTAATGGACAGATACAATAAAAAATTAAAAATAGTTGTATGGAACGCTGATGGCCTAATAATACCACATGCGTTGGAATTGAAACAGTTCGTCAAAGACAATTCCGTTGATATTGCCTTAATTTCTGAAACACACTTCACAAACAAAAGCTATCTTAAAATTCCAAAATATAACATACACCACACAAATCACTCTAGTGGACGAGCCCGCGGTGGTGCGGCAATCCTGGTAAGACAAGATATTAAATACATAGAACTACAAGAGTACAAAACAGAACACATACAATCTACGACAATTCAAATAGAAGATTTACAAAGACCTAATAATATCTTCACTATATTGTCCACCAAAACACATAATCAGTACAACACAATATACGGACTACATCAAAACACTCAATCAAAGAAAAAGGAAGACTGCGAAAGGTATGGCAAGTTAACAGATCCCCACTCGACAAGGCAAAACTGAACAAATCGACGAAAGAACTAAAAAAAACTCTTACAGACACATAAAAATGACAACACAAATAAATTTTTATCAAATCTAACAGCGACTAATTCGACTAACTACTTACTGTGGAAACTAAATAAAAAACTTAAAAAAAGGTAGCATCTACCAACCACCTTTATTAAAGCTGAACAACACATGGTCTAGGACTAATACAGACAAAGCTCAAACACTTGCAGATTACTTTGAAACAACATTCACCAATTCTATCAACTAAACTAACACCTCGTTGCCTCAAGTTGACTTTACGACGTACAGGACAATAAAAGCATTTAGCGCAAATGAAATAAAACACTTTCTCCAATATAGACTAAATATAAAGAAGACACCTGGTTATGACATGATAACAGGAAGAATGTTAAAAAAACTACTAGATACGGCAATTAAATACCTAAGGATTATTTTTAAAGCCATTCTTAGGTTAAACCACTTCCCAAAAGTTTGGAAAGTATCAAAAATAACCGCCATACCAAAGCCAGGCAAGGACGCTACAAGATCAACATCGTACAGACCAATAAGTCTACTTCCAATTATCTCCAAGATATTTGAAAAATTGCTTCTCGACCGTATGGAAATAGCCATACAGCAAAAAAGCCTTATCCCCGACCATCAATTTGGATTCCGTAGACAATATTCAACAATTCAACAAGTACATAGAGTAACAAATAAAATCCTTAACGACCTGGACGAGAAAAGATATTGTGTGGATGTTTATGTTTGGCATAAAGGACTTCGACAAAAATTAAAACGAATACTACCCGACTACTATCCTCTTATTAAGAGCTATTTAAACAAGAGATTATTTTATGTACAGTATAATGACGGATATTCAGACAAGTGGAAAGTAGACGTAGGTGTTCCTCAAGGACGTGTTTTGGGACCGATATTATACCTTTTATATACAGCTGACATACCAAAACCAAGGAATCTATGGTAGCAACATTTGCAGATGACACGGTGATTCTTTCCTCTCATAATTGCCTTCAAACGGCTACCAACATAATACACGACATACTGGACAAAACAGTTGACTGGTTCAGCAGATGGGGAATTCACGTCAATGAAGATAAAACAGTACAAGTAATTTATACCACCAAAAGAAGTTTTAGCCCTCAAGCCATTTATTAAAACAATAAGCAAATTCCTATTGACAACCATGCCAAATACCTAGGAATTCATATAGACAACAAACTGACATGGAAACATCACATAATACAAAAACGAAACCAAATTAAAATCAAATTTAGACAACTATATTGGCTCTTGAAAATAAGTTCAAAACTGTCGACAGAAAACAAGCTGTTAATATACAAAACCACAATCAAACCAATCTGGACATATGGAATACAAATATGGGGCACCGCCAGTACATCAAATGTAGCCGTTATTCAAAGACTGCAAAACAAAATCAGAAAGTTGTCCACGCTCACAAACAATGACCTACAAGCTTTACCCTATCAGGAAACCATCACAAGAAGACGACTTAAGAGACCTGTAGACCTACAATAAATATGAAATGCCTAACAAAAAAAAAAAAAATAAAAATCATAAATTATATATGTATGTATGTATATGTAACTAAAACCAAAAAAGAAGTATCAAGATAATGATCTTATCCTTTTATTGTTATATCCCGTGAAATCAATTACTTAGTGTCCCATAAAGGACAGATGTAAAATTTTAACTGGTAAATAAAATAAAATAAAAATAAAAAAAAAAAAAAAAAAAGTCCAGTCAATGGGACAACCAATTAACGAAAGTAACCCTATCGGCACTACCATTTCGACCCATCCCATAAATGAAAAAAGTGTAATGGAATTAAAATTAACAAAAGAGAACGAAAATGAAAACCTTCAAACCCATCATAATAACTCTGAATCCAACAACACTCTCTCCCCAGACAACCTCTCAAACCTACGCAATACAGTTGCTCCTTCAACATCATACATACAAAAAAAAATTACGAAATCACTCAAGCCATCAACAAACACATCGATAACATAAAAACAACTAATATATCCTCTCTCGCCACAAATCAACCAACAAATAATAAGCTTAACGTCCAACCAATTGCAAACGACTCGAACTTCTCTCTCACGCAAGTCACTCCTATTAACTTGAATCCCACCCAAAATCTAAATACAGCTAATGAAAATTCAAAATACCAGCAAATTAAAAGATCACTCAAATAGTTCACAAACCCATTAAATGAATTATACCACAGACCCAAGCCTCAGTTATACAATCGCTCATCCAATCTAATCAAAACTACGTTCAACCGCTTATAAGTAATATAATAATGTTTATATTGTACCAAAGTCCCCCTCAATCGCTAAACCAACACTTAAGATGCTTCAATGGAACCTCAAAGGATATTTTAATAACTCCCACGAGCTTTAGCTTTTAATCAAGGATCACAATCCATCAATAAATAACAGCGCAAAAGTCTTTCCATTATAAAACCAAGTTCAACCAAATTAAATCTTATCCTCGTAAAACGTTAAATTAAATGGGAAGGAAAATTTGTTAATCTCAGTATGATGCAAGGAAAAATTCCGCAAACGATTAAAACTGCTGTGGTAAGACCAATATACAAAGGAGGTGTTAAAATGAACTCAGGAACTACAGACCTACACAGGCCGACATAATTCATCGTACGGCACACATAAATGCTTCTGTCAAGTACCTATACAGTTCATTCGGGGCACGACTAGAATATAAGAATCAGAACAAATAAAATAGATTATTTTTATATTGAATTGGATTGAATTTAATCTTTATTAACTTATTATTTATTAAACAAAAAGAAATTATTCATTTCATTCAAATGACAAAATTCATTGTACGGTAAGTTTCTATCCTTATATCTTAATGAAGTCGTACAATCAGTATCTTGTTGGGCCTCCACTAGATGTAAGAACGTCGTGCAGTCGACGTGTCATAGAAGAGACCAGGTTTTTCGTAAAGTCTCCAGGTAAACGATCCCATTCTATTTGGAGAGCTTGCTTAAGAGTCGCTTTTGAAGATATTTGATGTTTATGGAGCTGTTTTCCAAATAGTCCCATGAATGCTCTTTTGGGTTTAAATCTGGGCTCTGTGGGTGTGAATTCAACTGTTTTGGAGCGTAATAAACCAACCATTCTTTCACTTTTCGAGCGGTCTGCTTAGGGTCGTTATCTTGCTGCAATATCCACCCAGGATCCAAACGCAATTTCTGCACTGATGGACGTAGATTTGCTTTTAGTATATTTAAATACATGTGCTGGTCCATGTTTCCTTCAATAAACACCAGCTTTCCCACGCCGGACCAAGCCATACTCCCCCACACCATAACACTACCTCCACCGTGCTTGACTGTTCTTCGAAGATATTGAACTTCGATTTTTGTACTGGTCTTTCGCCAAACTCTTGAATGACCGTCGTGACCAAAAATATTATACTTACAACAACAACACTTCCTTCCAAAATGACAAATCTGCGTCTTTGTGTAAAGAGGCAAAGCCCTTGTATTTTTTTTTTATTAACGGCACTTATTGACGGTTTCTTCCTTGGTGTTCTTGAAAAATACCCATGTCTATTAAGAGTTCTTTCAACTGTACACGTGCTCATGCCTTTGTTGCATGTATCCGAGATTATTTTTTTAATGCCAGCGCAATTAGTTTTTGGGTTTTTCCTTTCATCCCTTTCATTTAATTTGCGTGGACGGCCTGATCTTCGCACGTACTTTCCGTTTTTTTTTTTTTTTTTGTACAATTCTATGATGTTAAGAGTGGCCGTGGTGTAGTGGTAACATCATCGTTTGTCACGCTATTGATTCACGGTTCGAATCCTGATGTCAAGAATCATCTATTTATTTCGCATGATATAAATAAAAAAGTCTATCAATTGCGAAAGCTAAGTCAACTCTACTGTGAAGGCATAACACTGGCAGTAGGGCGGTCATATGGCTAAAATGCAACTTGATCGTGATGATGACATCAGGTGGACGGAAAAAAATACTGTGAATCATAAGCAACGACAATAATAGCGAAATCAAAACGAAATACTCCCCAGTTATCTGGACAACCACCCTTGGAGTTTATAGAAACTTAATACCACCTAAGTTTCAAACCCACTACACCAATCTTTCTTTCTCTCTGTCTCTTCCTCTTTCCACAAAAAACGCACGTGTTCTAAAAATTAGTATAAGGGTATTCATATCCCCTTTAACACGTGCAAATTATAAAAAAAAAAAATGTGTTGTATAGTAGATTTGGATTTTCCCACTATACGTGCAATATCCGCTAGCGATTGTGGTCACGAATTTACAACTACTTGACGGAAATCTTCGATCGTTTCTTTTCTGGGCTGTTGAACTGACATGATCACTTTTTTCGCAAAAGATGTAAATTCACTGAGCACTGAATACAGAATGACATAATTTTTGCACAAATTGCTATGAAAAAGGGAAAAACTAACGTGATCAGTCGCCGTAAGAAGAATTATGTCGTTTGGACTGCAATGCATTACTTGAGTAAAAGGGATGGAATGAGAGAATACACATGAGTTATAGAAACAACGTTAGCTATAGGTATTTAAAAAAAAAATAAAACAAAAAATCTATCCACACACGAGTATTGTAGATTATATTAGAATTTTATCTATCGTACGATGAATTTTGTCGGCCTTTTTATATCAATATTGCCGGTAGTTGAAAAGTGCCTGGAAGAAGTAATTACAAGCAGGTAACAGAGTTTTATTGAAAAACACTCTCTCATCTACAAAATTCAATACGGTTTCCAGAAAAATAAAAGCACTGGCAAATTGCTAGGAGAATTTGCAAATTGTGTCAACGAAAGTTTAAATAAAAGTGATACGCTCAACAACTCAAAGCTAATAGAAGTGCTTGAACGTATTGGCATACGAGGATTAATGGCGGACTGGCTACAAGATTATCTCCACAACAAATATTTTTATGTCAAAATCAAGGATGTATATAGTTAAAGAGAACACGTTTAATATAGAATCCCTCAAGGATCAAAACTGGGATCAGTTCTTTTTAAACTGCACACTAACGAGCTTCTTCGCGTTTTTAATCAGAGCATTCCATTTGCTTATGCCGACGATACAGCAATAATGCAGGAGGAGTACAATGTTGCAGTGAAATGGTGCCATGACAACGGTTTAACAATCAACGCCTCGAAAATAAAGACGATGGACATCAGAAGTCCACAGTTCAAAACTACCCAACATCAAATCTACTTCAGAAATGATGACTGTCATAATACGACTAACCGTCTGATTGATATAGTGAAAAGCTACAAGTATCTTGGAGTTATCGTCGACAGACATTTTCTTTGGGATAAACACATCAACGAGTTACGCATGAGCTTGAAAAGAGCCTTATACGCACTAACTCATCCACAGTGCCTGTTTTAAAACAGGTGTACAACGCATCTACAACTAACTTCAGAAACTTCAAAATTTAGCACTGAGCCATATAAACGGAAATAATCTTCTCAATGTGCCTGAAGAAAGAAGGTTTAATGTTCTGCGAATAGAAAATATTTTTAAGATGACTGGAGTATTATGACGACAACCGATTTATAACGCCAATCAACAATGGGATGAACACAAGAAGACGTGCCTAAGGTATGCTCCAAATGACCTGCAACTACAATAATTATGATAGAAGACAGCTCAAATGCAGCGTTCCCGAAATATTAAACACACTTCTGCAAGAGCTTAAAAGCAGCAAATCTTAAAACAAGCAAAAAAAAACATTAAAAATTTAATTTTAAATTTAAATCCAAATAGTTAAATGAATCTTAAATAATTTTCCCTCTCAGTCAACGTCTGGCTCTCGTAGCGTTAACATCTCGTTGTCACCCGCTGTGCTCTTCTTGACACTTAGTTCTCTATTTTCTCTGGACAGTTAACTGTCCCCCCGTTTTTTCCTTTTCCACCTTGCCTAAAACTTCTCTTTAACAACCTCGTGCTTAATAAAGTTCTAATCCTCGCATTGCTTATTAACAGAATGGGCCCACCGGGGCCTAGACTTAAGCCCGGGGACCAGTTTGACATTTTATCTGATTTGTCAGCTTGGTCACCCAGGCAAAAAAAAACAAACGTGGTAGCTCACCGGTTGAATACCCAGAATTACCCTTTGTGCGTAATCCAAAAAAATCCTAAATTAGTAGTGATATCACCAAAAAGTGACGGAAAAAAACTATCGGCTGTAAGTATATTTGTTTTAAGAAAATCAATAGATGCTATTAGCACCGAATATGATAAGATATCATTATTAAAAACAAGTAAGTTAGCTAACCAAATCCCCGTGACAGCAACTCTTCACAAACAACTCAACTCCTCTAAAGGCATCGTATTTGCGCCTTGGTTGAAAAATGTTTATTTCAGAAATGAAATCACAAGGAGTAACCGAAGTGTATAAATTCACTAAGAGAATTAATGATAAAGTGGAACCCACTGGTCTCGTAGTTTTTACCTTTGATCTCTATCAAACTCCCCAAACGGTAGAAATTGGATGGTACAAGGCAAAGGTAAAGGAATATGTTTCTTCACCAATGAGATGCCGTAATTGCCAACTACTTGGGCATACTACAAAAAGATGCACTAGAACCAAAGCCTACCCCCACACGATCCCGAAAACTGTACAAGATTAATGTGTGCAAATTGTCTAGATAAACACCCTTCATCCTCAAAAGAATGTCCTAAATTTATACAAATAAAGAAATATTAATTATAAAAACTAAAAACAAATGCAGTGTGGCTGAAGCTAGGCGCACATACAACTCACAAAATCAAGAGCACATTTCTAATTCTTTATCTCTCGCTGAGCGGATTAAAAAGTCAATTGCTAATAATACTCCGAAATCTCAGAATGTGCCTCTCCCCACAATCTCTTCTCAGACCAAAACTGCCGAAGATAAACCACCACCACCAGAACAAAAGATCAACCAACCTCCTAATTCCGCTTCAATCTCACCACCACCACTCTCTAGTCCATCCTCATCACAATCAACAACAGAACAGTACGATCAAGAAATGCTCTCTCCTACACTAGACCAAAACAAACTCTCAACCTTAATAAAAACTAAACGAACTTCTATGGATCTTGATAAGAAATCCACCTTACCAAAAACAAATTATTCCACCTCATTCTCAAATACTAATAATCTTACTCTTCCGCAAACCAAATCTCTCCCTTATCTTTCAAACACCAACTCTAACTCACCCAACTCTCTTAATAAAAATGAAAGTACATAATAACACAACTTTGGCAACGTCAACGTCGATGGCCTCGCTTGCGGTGGGGAGCGCTACCCACTACGTGTGGTAGAAACTGCAGCCTCCTCTGCAAGCGTGACCATCGACGCTCAAAAAATGAACACCAAAACAACAGACAACATAAAACATTCAACTCCCTCGATATTTTGCAGTGGAACCTCAATGGTTTCATTAACAATTACGATGAACTTAACTTAATAATAAATGAACGTAAATATGATATCATCTCGCTCCAAGAAACACACCTAGCTTATAAAACAGACCCAATAAAACCTAAATATTACCTCGGGTACTTTATCAACAACCCTCATAACACAACTTCGGTACAAGGCATTGGTATACTTATAAAAAATAATATTCCTCACGTGCACAAACAAATTAATTCAAACATATTATCTACTGCTGTACAAGTTGTTTTTGGCACTAAAATAACTATTATTTGCATTTATATCCAGTGTGGTCAAACTTTCACCCAATCAAACTTAGAGAACATAATTCGGCAAGTGCATCCTCCATTTATATTTACTGGTGATGTAAACTCCTGGAGTCGGTCTTGGGGTTCGCCAACCACTAACAAAAAGGTCGCAATCATTGCAGATTTCATAACGAAATCCGACCTAATAATACTAAACGATGGTTCTCCAACCCATCTCTCAACTCATGGAACACTTACCCACGTTGATGTGTCATGTTGTTCATCCATTCTCTCTCCAAAAATATCTTGGCACACATCAGATGATCTGCACAACAGCAACCATGCCTGTGTCCAAAACAATCTACCGTCAAACATATCCCAAGATATAAAACAGACTTGGCTAATTGGGACTCATTTAAAAATAAACTTGAAGCGAACATCTCCAAATTACCTACTAAGTGTATAAACAAGGAAGCTGCAACGCTGCTTAAGAGCATTCGCAGCGCGGCAAATGACTCCATCCCTCAAACATCCCCCATTACTTTTAATCGTATTGTCCCTTGGTGGAACCCTGAACTCTCGAAGCTTAGAACTGTAAAGTTTAAAACTTGGAGGGCTTTCATGAAAAACCCCACCCAAGTTAACCTCGTAGCCTACAAAAAAGCCAATGCTCTTTTTAGAAGAAATCTAAAGAGGAGCAAACTCAAAAGCTTTAATGACTTCACAAGCACAATTAACCCCAACACATCCACAAGCACAGCTTGGCAACGGATTAGAACTCTCACAAGCAACTCCACTCCCAAAACCATATTATCCATTAACACACAGACCTTATTACCAACCCTAATGCAATCTGCAATTTCTTCGCTCACACGTGGTCAATCAATTCCAGCGACTTAAACTTTCCAATGGCTTTTAACACGGAAAAAATAGCAAGTCTCAACATAGTCCCACAACCCGCAAAAAATGCTGCGGCTCTGTGCATTGAGACCGATATCACTTCACTTGAATTCGAAAGTTGCTTGACTACACTACAAGGAAAAACACCAGGACGAGATAGGATACATACCCTATGATAAAGAATCTTCCCGTTTCAGCTAAGCAAAGGCTTATTTCGCTGTTTAACAATATTTTCAATAAGGGTATCATACCACAAAGCTGGAAAACCGCTACCATTATTCCCATCCATAAGCCCAAAAAAGATATCACCTGTATAAATAGTTACCGCCGAATCTCTTTACTTCCCTGTTTATCGAAGGTCTTAGAAAAAATAATTGCAAACAGAATTTTATGGTATTCAGAATTCAAAAAAGTTTTAAGTCCTAACCAAGTTGCCTTCAAACCAAGGAGAGGGTGCATAGATGCACTCCTTCATATCGACTTTGCAGTAATAAACGCCCTCACAGCTCGCAACCATATCACAATCTTGGCACTAGACTTTGAAAAGGCGTTCGATCGCGTAGGCATTCACCTTATTCTGAACAAATTGAGAGATTGGAGTCTTGGACCCAAAATCTTTCAATACATTAAATCTTTTCTTACAAACAGAAAATGTTGCATCATTCATTGCATTCCGCAAGGATTACCTTTATCGGTAATCTGTTTTGCAATCGCTTTCAACCAAATAAGTCTTATTTTAAAACACAGACGACGTATACATAATATGTAAATACAATGACCTAGAGAAAACTAAATCCTTATTTTCTGCTTTGCTTAATGAAATCAATCAATGGTCCTCTACCTCTGGTTCTAATCTTTTCTTAGAAAAATGCAAATTAATTCATATCTGCAGAAAACAAAACTGCACTAACCTAGACTTAATTATAAATAATACGAAAATAGAAAGAAGAAAATAGTACCCTTAACCAGAACAACCAAATTCACACCAATGCAGCCTCCATGGTCACTCCCCAAGGAATCAGTCATTCTCGATCTACAAGAATTACGAAAGAACAATACCTGAAAAACTATATTCAAAGTTCGATTCCTGGAAATCTTAAACTCCTTGTCAAACAAAGGTTGGAACTTTATATACACAGACGGCTCTAAAACGGATTTGAACACTGCCTTTGCAGTCGTAGCCCAAGATGGTTCAATCACCGCACAAGGCATCCTTCCAAACATTGCTTCCATCTACACAACCGATAGCTATTTTCGAAGCCTCCAAGAAGAGTCTGTTAAAAAAAGGAAAATGGGCCATCTGCTCCGATAGTTTGTCAGTGCTACGCGCCATCGTTAATCCAAGAAACGACACGGATATCATAGCCAAAATCCGAGACACCCTCTCAAAAGCAAAGACAAAAATCAAACTCATCTGGACTCCAGGCCATGTAGGGATAAAGGGTAACGAACTAGCGGATGCAGCCGCCAACGCAACACTTTAAGCTCCCACCTATACTTTCAACACCTTCTCTCGTCTAAACTTAAAGAGGCACATCAATCAGGAGTGTCACAAACACACATAACTTGATTGGGAACACTATAAGCACCAGTATAGCTCTATTAACCCGAGAAAAATTCAGCCAAAATTTCCAACAGATGTATCCAGATCCGATCTCAAAACATTCATCCGATTACGCCTTGGTCACACTGCATTCACCCACCAATACCTGCTCAAAAAGGAACCTCCACCTACCTGCCCATCTGTATGAATTCCAAAACAGTAACCCACTTATTAGATCCATGCTTCCTATCTGGACATCCTCAACTACAAACCTCCAACTTCAACTCTAATCTCATCGAACTACTCAGAGAACCGAGACAAAGCAATATTTCTAAAATTATAGAAATAGTTAATAATCTTAAAGTTCTTATTTAACTAAATCATATTTTTCCTAGAGCCGAAAGCCTTTGCTGCTGTTTGCTCTTCTCTTCAATATTAATAAGAATTTTAATTGTATATTGATATCTTAATAAATAAATAAAAAATAAAATAAATTTTCCCTCTTTTAATAACCTTTTAAATTGTCAAATATATCCAAAACTAAGCTTACTTATCTAAAAAATAAGTTAAAACACACTTAGTTTTTCATTGTAGGTCATCCTTTATTATTATTATTATATTTTTTTTTACAATGAATAATGTTATCTTTATTTATATAAATATTTATATTGCATCAACTGTTTATTATTATTTAATATACTGAGATTTTTTCTTGTCCACCGTTTTTGATTCTCCAGAATGTTGCTTAATTGTTTAAATACTTAGTAATACCTTCCAAAAATAATATTCTCGTAAAAACTTACCTCTTATAGTAGACAGAGGACACATCTCTGCACCGAAAGTGTGAGGCGAGGAAATATTTTTTTATTTAAATCAAACATAATCGAAGAACGATGTCTCTTCCCATATTCCATCCACGATCGTTGCATCCTTCCACCCAATTCACGACTCAAGAATATAAATTCTCAGAGACGTTATGTACGTCGATTGTTCGGATTATAACTCTTCGAATTGGCTATAAATGTAAGAGAAATGTTAGTGTAAAGCGCTTTCAATTTTGAATTTTCATCACAAGGAATTAAACGTAGACATTTGTGACGATCGAACATTTTAGATTATATTAAAAGAAATGTACCGATACACATGGCGCACGCTCCAATTAAGGAAAAAATAGAAAATCCCCAAGAAAGACTCCACGAGCTCCTCGACAAAACTCACAAGCTGTGCTAAAGCAGACCAACATTGACTCTGACCAAGATAGTGGTCAGAGTCAATGGAATCAATGTCAACTACATTATTCGTTGATATCTAGAAATAAATTTGGTGTTGGTTGTTGAAAACGAAAGTATCCATATTGGCGAATCAAGGAAGCTGCAACCTAGATTCAAGAACCATGAATTTAAAAAAAATGTTAGCACATGTCAGATACATAGACAGTCTACTTAATTTTTTTTTTTTTTTTTTACAGTTGACCACATATTTTCGGAAACGGTTAGATAAAAATGCTTGCATATATGTAATTCTTTCTTGTCCGCAAACTTTTGAGGAGTTATTAAAAGTTTTCGTACCCACTTAAAAAAAGATAAATTTGGTTCATATCTTTGAAAGCAGACATTCAAGATCAATTTAGGTCACCAAACAACGTTCCCCTCCGTTCTGTACAACCTTGCTCATAAGTGTTTTTCTCATATCTTTAACTGTTAAAGCGAATTGTACTTTTAACAAAACTCAGTCACTGACTATCCCTCAAGCCGACAATATCGATTACTATCGTATTGTGCTCTGCTCGCTCTCTTCGCCTGTGATTTTTCCCGCTATTTCTGTAGCCACTAATACCGGTACACTTTTTCTTTCTTAACCCGTTAGTGAATAACAAAACCAAATTACATACGTATATGCCACCTGCTCCCTCGGGAAATTGATTTAGCGGGCTTGATACATGCCTTATCAACGTACCCGAAACCGAAATTGTTGATGAGATGAAAGCACAAGGAGTCACGGAAGTGTCTAAATTAAAAAAAAATCATTGCACAGCACCCAACATCCCATTGGACTTGTTCTTTTCACTTTTGATCTCTTCCGTACTCCTAGCACAGTACACATTGGTTGGTACAACCTCAGGGTCGAGAAATATTTCTCTAACCTTATGCGCTGTAGGAACTGCCAATTGCTTGGATATATCACCAAGAGATGCAAGGGAAATGCCTCTTGCCAAGCCTACAATCTATCGCCTCACCGCCATAACAAATGCTCACGAGTTTCTTGTGCCAACTATTCTGAAGAACGCCCGTCGTCCTCCAAAGTATGCAAACGGTACCTTCAAACAAAAAAAAAAAAAACACTCAATTTAAAATGTTTCATTTTTTCATTTTAAATGCATTTTTATTAAATCAATTCAATTATAACTTAAATGCTAGACAAAAAACGCTTAAAATTAGCTTGATTAACTTAACTATGTTATTCTAACTTACTGGCCCTATGCGGGCGCTCTAAGCTAAACCTAATAATTAAAACTATGTCTTTCGACGTACCGTACTTAATTGTTTTATTTGTGTTATTGTTTAATTATAAATAAATACTAAGACAAATTTTTTTTGATAAAATTACAAAAAACATAGTATATGTACTTTTTTTTTCTTGTGTTCTTATAATAAAACTTAAAAACTACCTTAAAATAAATCTTAAACTATCTTATTCTACCTTATTCTATTTTACTCTAATTATGTAATTAAACACATACTTCTTTTTTTTCAAAGTGCTGTTCACTTTTTTTTCGAAGTGCTGTTTATTTTTTTTTCTACCTAAAAATACCTACAAATACCTTAAATTATGTAAGCCGGCCAAGACCAAACAGCCAACTTTAAACGGGCTATCCCGGATTGTGAGGGAACGACGAAGGAGAGGGAATCTTTCAGTTAGCCACCAAAATTGTGAGAACTGACGTTCAACGTCTTTCATATCGTGACCCGATACCGGTATACTAAACCGGAGACGCTCCACACTGCCGTGTGCAACGTCTCTGTCGTAGTTGAGTCGCCTATCCACAACTGTCCGAGAAACGTGGAAGATTAGCGGCACTGCCAATCTGTCCTGGATCAGACCCTCTTATCAAAATAGAGGAACGCCTCTGGGGGAACAAAGCCGTTAAGGCGCACTCTCTCGTGGTACTCATAATTAGGGTAATAAGCCCCGTAGATCAGGTTGTTCATCGAGCTCATTGCTCTTACAACGTGCCTTCGAATCAGCTTGATAACGAAATTATCCACACTTATTAGGTTAGCCCTGTTATACAGTACCTCATTGGGATAGAATTTTATGTACTGGGACTCTGGTGTTCTGTATAAATGAAGGCAAGCCCGAAATGAAGGCAAGCCCGAAATGAAGGCAAGTCCGAAATGCAGGCAACACCCGAATCTTTTCCAACAAGCTTGCTCCCACGTTGAACCACACGGAGCATCCATATACGAGCATGGGCCGAATGAGGGCCATGTAAAAGATTACCTTTACCCTTGCATCTAGTTGCTTGCTATAAAAAAGTCTCTTTGTAAGGGCAAAAGCACCTTTGGCTCTGGCCAGAGCAGCATCTATATGTTTGTTAAAATATAGATATTGGTCTAACCAAAGCCCCAGGTATCTGACTACACTTCGACTCGCAATTGGCTATCCGTGCGGTCCAACTATTGAGAACTTTCGCCAATTCTTTCTGGTATCCCTAGAGGCCCCAGACAACGGCGTCCTAAAAAGAATGGTTTCCGATTTCTGGAAGTTGATCTTCAACTTGCAGTCATCGCAATATCGCTGAATCTTATCGAAGTCACGTTGCAAGAGAATTGCAATGACCTCGATTTTTGGTCCTGATCTGTACGCGATGAAGTCGTCTGCGTACGCTATGGCATGGTGAAGTGATCCTATGAGATCGCTCGTGTATATGTTGAAAAGGATCGGTGAATTAACCGCACCTTGTTGCAGACCGTTTTTGATTTGAAATGTTCCAGCAGAGGTCACATTGCCATTTTTGACAACGAACTGTCTACTGGTGAGCATGTTATAAAGTATGTACAACAGTGGTTTGCTTATGCCCAGCCTGTTCAGCTTGTAGAAGAGTCCCTCTAACCATACGGTGTCGACGGCTTTCTCCAGGTCAATCAGGCAGGCACCCGTGCACTGTTTTTTTGCTTTTGTTCCATTGGATATCCGATACCAATTTAGACGCGGCATGTGTTGTATCATGCCCCGCCTTAAAACCGAATTGTTTATCCGGAATTATTTTATTGACCTCAGTCCACTTAATCAGGGCTCTATTGATCAATTTTTCGAATACCTTGCTGATGTTCGGCAGGAGACTTATCGACCGGAGATTTGCCGGATTGGAGGTGTCCTTACCCCTTTTGGAGATGGGTTGTATCACTGCTGTTTTCCAATGCACTGGATAATGTGCATTATTCAGCGCATTGTTAAACAGAGTGGTGTAAATGTCCACCGCTTCTGGAGGGAGATGTCGAAGCACAGTGTTCGACACTCCGTCGATTCCCACAGATTTCTTTCTACTCAATGATTCGAAGATCGCTTGCAGCTCCACCTTCGATATGTACGGGGATGTACCCTTTGATCGGCGATGACTTTATTTGCCATAATATCGTCATTGAACTCGGTAAAACCTATGTTCTCAGATCGCCAGTGCTCTATATCATTTCCAAGGTAGAAGTTGTGCACAAGGACTCGATTTTGCAGGTCGTGGTTCCGGCAGATGTTATCATTCACCTTGTACACTTCCTGGAAAATCGCTCCAATAGCCTCTACCTTCTCCTGCGGATCTTCGATCACAAAGAAGTTGTCATCCTCTACTGCGTTATCTGGATCTATACCTGCTGTTATAAGTATTCGCCCATTGTTCGTCGTTCGGGGGATCTTAAGACGTGGAAGGTTGTTTTGATTGTTCCTCCGAAATATTCTATTTACTTGCGAGAACATACTCGGGTTTTTGGATTTTACAGCCCGAATTTTGTTGTTCCAATACAAATTTACAGAAAGTCTGTAGTTATCCCTGATTAATTTCTGGAGGTTTTTAATCAACGACTTCAGCGTCCTAATCCGAGTTTTGTCTGTCAGTAAACTGTCTATACAAGGTTTTTAGTCTCGACAACAGTCTACTTTTGTGTTGGTGTAGTACGTCAATTGTTGCATTGCGAAATATGTCTGCGTGCCCGAACCTTTGGTAGCGAAAAATGTAAAATGTTTTCGCTCCTTCTTAATTTTTCCCATGCGACAACCTGGTAGTCTAGGACTTTAATACTCCTTAGACCATCCAGTTTGCTATTGGGTGAAAGCTGAACAAGGAAGAACGGGAGTTTCTGCTTCTCCCTTTTGGCCCTAGCTGTGGTGAATGGCTTAACCCCTACGAATTGGAGATCATCGCACTCCTTGTCTTTAAGTTCTCGCAAGGAGCGCCTCCGGATCAGTAGACGGTTCTTTCCCCCTCAGCAGCATTGTTTGCAGCTTTTCCCCCTTCGAGGTGAAGGAGAAGAACTCCGTCGTGGTGCCCCTCAATAATTCCTTAATTTGTTTGTACTGCCCCACTGTGTTGCAGTGGATAGCATGCCTATTTTCATTTAATTGTTTAATAATAAAATTGTTGTCTATGGCCGACTTACATAGTTCAATTGTGTCCTTCAACTCCACTTTGTAGGTATTAATTGGCGGTACCCTCGCCTTTGTAGTCGTCTTCTGTTGCGGTTGTTGCTGTTGTTTCTGCTGCTGTTGCTGCATTTTCTGCTGCTGTTGTTGTTCCTGCTTATTCTGCTGCTGTTGTTCTTGCTGCTGCATTTGAGGCTACTTTTGTTGTTGATGCAGCTGGCCTTATGGCTGTTTCTGTTGTTGTTCCGAAGCGCGCTGGAGCTCTAGATGCCGGCTGATGCAGTCACCCCACCAGCTGGTCCCGCTATTGGGAGCGCGGACCGCTCTCTCTCCATCGCCTGATACTTGTTTTTATGTTTTTTGTATTTCACTTATTTTGCATAAATGAAAAAAAAAAACAGAATTTAATTTTTGCCCAGTCCGGAATTGAACCAGGTTCACTGGTTTGGTAGATGGGTCGAAAACAGAATCTGGAACTGCATTTTCTGATGTCGATGACAATGGAAGACTATTATACAATTTCTGTTCGGTTTTCTCTGATGATGCTACAGCTATTCTTTAAACAGCGTTATTAACTGACAATAAAAAGACTACAATCTGTACCGACAGACTGTCAGCAATAGCAGCTATCAAAAACATTAATAACAATACACCTATTTTTTAATCCATCCGTGATAAATTAATTGCCAATGGATACCAAGTTTTGGAAAGTGTTTGAGTCTTGCTATACTGTTGAACAGATGGCGTAGAAATACGAGTATGAAGGCTAGTTGTGGTAGTTCCCTTAATATTTTTCCAGTTAATCCGGTGCTTTTTTACTTTTATATCGTTTTTAACGCAGGCCTCAATTTCTTTTGTTGTTATCCTGTTAATGTGTTTATTCTCTGAGATGCTGTTGTAGTGGAGTATTGCTAAGTCTTTATCGCCGTCCGTGTTGGTGAAGTACTTGGCGAGGATTGATGCTTTGTCAAAATTATCTCTAGCCCACTTGTTTTCCAGTTTCATGAGTGGTGGGAGATGTTTTGTCTTGTTTGCTGTGTGTCTTGTAGCTTTTCGTAGTGAATAATTTATCTCAGATGTTTGGGGTAAGATTTTTTAAATAGTTCGCCAGTTCTTTGGTTATCTTGTTTAACTTGGTTTTGTCGTTTGGTGTTCGAGTCATCTGACCCTCTTGGTAAGTATTAGTTTTTTAATGACATGAGTTGGTGAAGAGTTGCTAGTCATTTGTTTTATTGTGGGCGTTGCTCCGTATCCCCCCTCTTTAAAGTATATTATGGCCCTTCAATGTAGTTTTGTGTTTTAAGTGGAATGCTAGTGGATAAGTTAGTGTATATATATTGACTAAAAGTGTTCCAGTCAGTTTTAGAGTTGTACAGTTTAGCAGATTTTGTTATCCTCTCTAGGTGAGTAGAGTATTCTATTATTATATGAGAATGGTCTGATGAAAGACCGAAGGAGGATTTAATTTTTATGCTGTTCGTGTTGATATTTTTGATGATGACAAAGTCAATGAAGTCGGGCTTTTTGGTCCTATCTGTGGGCCAGTAGGTGTTCAGTACATTTTATGTACTTGTTAATTATAATTGCTGATCCCCCATGCTCAGTTCCATCTGGGTGATTAGTATTGTAAATTGCATATTCAGGGAAATTGATGCTTTTTTTGCAGTTAGCATGACGTTTGCATTCCATACAGTGATTTTTAAGTGGTTATGATTTACAATCATCATGTTTGTTAATTAGTAAGATAAGAATATTTAACATTTGCAAGACTAATTGTTTCATAATTTCTTTTAATTCTTTTATGTCAGATGTTGGTTCAGTATATATATTTTGTGTTTGTTGTGGGTAGCGGAGGTTCTACGGTTTTTGCGGGGGAGTTTGTTTATTCTATTTGGTTATTGACGGTAGTTGTGACTGCGATTATTGTTTTGGTGGCATATTTTGTGCAACAGCGTCAGCATAATTTGTAGTAGTTTTCAGTGCCGCCTGTCTTTCGTTTCCGCTTGATGAAGCTTTGGCTTGAATGTCTGCATTTGTATTAAGGAGGATGAAGTGGCGGAAAAACTCGGTAATCTTCTGTGACCGAAACATGTCCCCTAAACTGAAAGGAAAGTTCTACACCGCAGTTGTACGTCCGGCGCTCACATACGGTTCACAATGCTGGACAATGTACAAAAAGTATGAGGGCAAATTAACGGCAGCTGAGATGAAGAGCTTCCCATGACAGATTCGAAGAAGCCTTCATGTAAAAGAACCCATCACAAGCAATATAGAGCACGACCGGCTCAGTTGATATTGTCATGTTCAAAGGAGAGATCCTTCGAACCCTGTCAAAAAGGCAATATCAATCAACGTTCCTACACAATCGCGCAAAAAAGGCAGACTAAAAAACAACTGGATCACATAAATACAAAAACACCAGCATTTGATTGGTCTCAGTAATGAAGTGATCCGAAACCGGGAAGGCTGCCGGTACTTCCTGAGGTCAAACCGGCGAACCCCACATGCACAGACAACGCTTCTGGGACGACAGATCAAGGGAAAAGTGGAACGAATACACCCACCATTACGCAACAATCAACTCTGTTGGCCAAACTCCAATCTATGTAATTGACTGTCACAAGAAAGATATTAGAGACTTTATCCGACTACGATTAGGACACACTATCCTCACACACAGCCGCCTCCTCACCGGAAATAGTTGACCTCATTGCCATCTTTGTAACACCCACCAAATACTATCTATCAAACATCTAGTATATGAATTTTCCCTAAATCAACTAGCTCACTGTTCCTTCCGAGGAGAACATTAAAAATACATATAAATTCCTCACTCAAAGGAAATTAGAAGACATGATCTAGCATCTTAAATATCTACACCCTTTAGCCGAAAGCCCTGGCAGCTAGTGCTATAAGTTTCATCAACTTACTTTGTAATTTATTTCTGAGTTAATAAAGTTTATATTAATAATAATATAATACAAAAACTCATCCTGTATATCGAGAATGTTCCGGGAATGCAGGGAATTCAAAAGCGTGTGTACATTTTATGCCGCGTATAAGATGAAATCCTGGTGTTCCTACTACAGCGACCTGGATCCTGATGGCTCATGATTCACAGTATTTTTTTTCCGTCCACCTGATGTCATCATCAAGATCAAGTTGCATTTTCAGCCATATGACCACTCTACTGCCAGTGTTATGTCTTCGCAGTAGAGTTGATTTAGCTTTCGCAATTGATCGACTTTTTCATTTATTTCATGCGAAATAAATAGATGATTCTTGTCATCACACCGTTTTTATTACCTTATACAATATATATGTATGTACATACCTAGTCCTGCCATAAGTTTTGTTACAACTATAAAATGCTATAAAAAAAAACCAGTAAACATATTGTATTCAAAATTGTTTCATTTATTAGACCACAATATTGATTATTAAAAAAAATTGGATTCACTCGAAATGACTGCTTTTTGCTTTAACACAAGCTTTCAAATGGTATGGCCATTGGGCTATAGCGGCATGTACGGTTTCCATGGAGATCGTGGACGCTGCTCTGGTTAATGGTGTTCTAAGGCTTTCCAAATTTCTGTGGGGAGTCTTGCAGGCCATGTTCTCCAATTCTGACCATAAACCATAATCCAGTGGATTCAAATCTGGACTCCCCGACGGCCAATCTTCTGCTGCTATAAAGCCAGGAATATTGACTCTGAGCCACTCCTGCGTGGTTTTGGTTTTGTGCGCTGGAGCAGAGTCCTGTTGGAAGATCTATCTGTACCTAACCCTTGAAAAAGGTATTGGTCAAACCCGTCACAACACCCTCTAGCACATATTCTTGGTAATCCTTTGCACCAGTTTTTACGCCTTTTTCACAGAAATGGAGGAATGTGACACCATGGTGAGGGACCCCCCACCAAACCATTACGGAAGCGGGATGATGGCAACGTTCAATCCTTGGAACAACTTTTTCCCTTCCTTAGATGAAGTGGCATAGATTTTGTCATTTTGTTTGTTGAAAAATTCTTCCACGGTAAAAATTTTTTCTTCCGTAAACAGAATGTTTTTATGGCCATTGTCCGCGTGCCACTGCAAAAGTCGCTTACATCTTTCAAGCCTAATTTTTTTTTAGTTGAGGAGTTAGAAGATGACCCGTGGACACTTAAATCATGACTATCGAAATCGCTAAATACGCACAATTCCAAAAAGTGTTTCATAGGCTTTATTCTTCTTGCACCTTCATATATATATGTATGTACTCGTATGTAACACCAAGTAATGTTATTGAACCACCCACTACTTCTATTTCAACATGCTCCCTGCATTAAATTCAAACGGTATTGATGTCAAAAATTCCTTTTTTTATCATTTGTATCCAAAACATATTAAACAACTAACACCTTTCTTTGGTGCTTCCCCTTTTTATAATCAATCGACACAGATACGAATATGACACCACACTTCCGCCCGCGGTAGGCAAACAGCACCTAACAGCACTAATTTCAATGTCATATATTCCCTCTCGCTCTGGATCCGAATTTCCAGTCTAAAGGGACGCTGCAAACAATTTCCAAGTAATATTCTCACACCTATGAATCATAAGATAAAAAATACACGTCATAATTTACATGAACCATCCACTCCTAACCGTCGCCCCCCTCTCAGCCTCAGCCTCCGCATTCACATCCGCATAAAAAAATCTCATACTCCATTCATATACAATCATTTAAACCTCAACCCCCCACAGGAATACTCTGAATTCCCTTGTACACCATTTCGCGTCGAAAACTATTTCTACCTTCTTCTACACATTTAAATTGAATACCCCCCTGACTCAACAAATCAACATGACAATTTCACAATTACATAATACCTCAACACATTTACGTCACCTCCACCACTTAAAATACAAACCCTCACCTCGACGCCCACGCTACCGAATCACCAATTACTCATAATCAAATCCAACCAACACAGCATCTAACATCTCCCTCACACTAATACTCCCACACACACACTTTTTTCTTCCTCCATTCTGTCTATAAACTATCCGAAGATCCGAAACTATCCGAAAAAGTCGGATATCAGATCCTGGATCCGTTTATCCGACACTATCCGGAATATCCGGATACTTTGATGCACTAGTAAAAACGATTTAAGTAGATCTAACCGTTTAAGGCTTGAAACCGATAGACTTGTGTTTTATACTGAAACTGTTCGAAAATAAATTACAGTCTGACGTACGGTCTCTGTGGCGCGTGAGAACTGAAAAGGTATATGCGTGCTTCCGCAATCGCCAAAATAGTAGCTAAAATAACTTTCTGTTCCTTACACAGGGGGGCCCTTTCGGACAAACTGATGACTATTATCAAGGTAAACTACGACGGCCCGAAATAATACGTACTGCATAGGAGTAGACTTTCAGAGTAATTGGAGGTTCGAAGCGGTGTCCGACAAGGTTGTATATTATCGCCGCTACTTTTTATGGTGGTGATTAGCGAGAAAAAAATGTCTGGTATATTGGAAATATTGTCTCCGTTGACGATGGTACCGAATTGAATGTAAAAAGTTTAACTGCGAAAGCAAAGGTTGTGTTCGGCATATTGCCTAAGATCTGGAGAAGTAGGACAATCAGCTAAAACACAAATCTGCAACTGTTTCACTAACACGTAGAGTCGGGGCTGTTATATTATTGCAGCACATGGGAAGTGGCCACCGATGTCATAAGAAAGTAACAAAGCTTTGTTAATCATTGTCCATAAGACATTATGGGTTTTCTGGCTAAACATACTCGTATATATACAGCGAATGTGGTAATAGATTGGTTACACCCTGCGAAAGGATTACACGGGATTGGGGACGAGTTGATCAGACAAAGAAAACTAAGCGACACCGAGTGATATTGGCGTTCTTTCTTGGTTCCTTCTGATGCACTGTGATGAAGCAACTCGTACAAACAAACAGAATAGCCCAATATTGATTGAGAAAAAAATGCATTGTGGCTGGATTTTCACAACCTCATCAAAAACATCCCAAAGGAAGAGCTTTGTTTGTTGGAGGAGATTTGAACGGACACGTCGGGAAGACAAACGAAGATCATGAAGACTGCCATGGGGGACCGGGGTCCGTCACCAGGAATTCTTCAGGTGAAGACATGCTAAGCATGTGCAAGTCATACGGTTTTATCGTGCTAAATACCATGTTCGTCAAACAAAGCCGGCACCTGATCAGTTACAGCAGTGGCGGAAATGAAACCGACTACTATTTGGTAGACAGTTTCATTAGGCCCCGGGTTAAAGATTGCAAAGTGATCCTGGGAGAGGCGATCGCCCAGCAACACCGAAATCCAAATTTTTTATGGAGACGGGGAAGAAATCAAATAAGCAAACAAAGGTGGATGTGAAAATTAATTGGTACAAGCTGGACAAAGGAAAAGGCGAAGCTTTTATTACCAGCATGACAAATTACCTCTTTACCATCATCGATGAGGTCGGTGATGAAGAGTGCAGAGCACAAGATATGTGGGATTCCCTACAGCGATCTTGCTTGGAGAGAGCCAAATCACTTCTTGGAACGTCAAAAGGCCCCTGCCAACACGCCAAAGAAACATGCTGGTGGAGAGATGAAGCTAAAGTATTGAAACGGGAAAAGAAAGCGGCTTTCAAGGCTTGGTCAAAGTGCTCAGGGGATTCATTCCCCAAAGTTCATTCATTCAACAATGCTCATGGCCAGCTTCTTGTGGAAGACGACAAAATTATCCACAGATGGCGACAGTATTGTGAAAGACTTCTGAATGAACAGTTTCCCCGGGTATACTTTCCAAGAGCCGCTCCTAACCATGATGAAGTATCCGAGACATTACTGTCGAAGAAGTTAGGAATGCGGTCAAATACTCCAAAAAAAGAAAAGCGGTTGGGCTAGACGAGATACCCTCTGAATACTGGAAAAAGATTGGAGACATCGGGTCCAGATGGTTCATGATTCTTATTTTCAAACTTATGAGCAGTGATCCAATGCCTAATCAGCGGAGGTATTGGTTTAAAAACGACAGTGCGAAAAGTTCAAATATCTGGGATCTATGATCAATAGCGAAGCAACTTGTGATGATGACATCAATCATCGCGTAAACGTAGGGCGGATGAAGTGGCGGGAAAACTCCGCAATCTTCTGTGATCGAAAAATGTCCCCTAAGCTGAAAGAAAGTCTCTACACCGCATTTGTACGTCCGGCGCTCACATACGGTTCACAATGCTGGAGAATGTACAAAAAGTATGAGGGCAAATTAACGGCAGCTGAGATGAAGGTGCTTCCCATGACAGCCGGAGTAACAAAGTTTGATAGAATAAAAATTTCAAAGAATCTAGGAAGCCTTCATGTAAAAGAGCCCATCACAAGCAAAACAGAGCACGACCGGCTCAGTTGGTATTGTCATGTTCGAAGGAGAGATCCTTCGAACCCCGTCAAAAAGGCAATATCAATCAACGATCCTACACAATCGCGCAAAAAAGGCAGACCAAAAAACAACTGGATCACACAAATGTGAAAACATCAGCATTTGATTGGCCTCAGTGACGAAATGATCCGAAACCGGGAAGCATGCCGGTACTTCCTGAGGTCAAACCGGCAAACCCCACAGGCGGACCAGTAGGGATGCAGTAAAGTGGGAGGGATGTGATCCCTCTACGCCGGATCATAACCTTGCCGTAAAGAAGAAGCAGACAGTTTTTAATTCAGGGGCCGAATTACCACATCAGTGAACAAATGACTCGTCACGTAATTTGCATTGTGTTATTGTGAGATCTACCAACAGCATAGAAATTACGTGACGAGTTCACGGATGTCGTAATTCGAGCACAGATTAATTTTATCAAATTTATTGCCGACCTTAACTTGCATTATTTAGTGCTACCCAGTCGCCTGAAAACCTATTCTAGCGGTTTACAGCCTAGGATCACCCTAACAAAACATCCGACAAAAAAGTAAAAATAGTTCATCGACGTCATACTAATAAGGGATTATTGAAAAATAACCGGTTATCGGTTAATTTGTTAATTTAGAAACGCGTTTAACCGTAATTGAACTCTGTTAACCACTGCTAATATACAACTGGTTATTTTAGCCAATCCTTAGATACTATTTTCTCCACAATTCCAAAAGAAAGCCTAACAAATTGTCTCAGCCACATATTCCAAAATCATATGCCATGAAACAGTAATGCAGTAGCATTGTCAGGGACCTGTCGACTTCAACAAACATGCCCGAATTACCGCATTTGTGAACGAATGACTCGTCAAGTAAGTTTTGTTGTCGTTGGCAGATCTACCATCCATTTAGTGATGT
Organism: Pocota personata; assembly: GCA_963082735.1. NCBI lineage: Eukaryota > Metazoa > Arthropoda > Insecta > Diptera > Syrphidae > Pocota > Pocota personata. The sequence continues at coordinate 25,027,480 of OY720432.1, forward strand.
GGTAACTTGGGCCCAGTATAGACATTATTTAATGCTGACACTTGTTATGATAAAATTGAAGCACTTAACACATTTAAATATTTGATGGTAAATTGAAAGGTATCTGGGAAAGCACTTTTGCTATATGTACGTACTGAATCGGAAAATCGTAGCAATGACAATGCAGACCTATTTAAATATAAATTAAATTCAGCCGAGAATCTGTGGAACAACTTTCATCTCCTGCGCAGTTCATTGAATTTTACATAAAAGAGTACTATGATACAATAAGACATTTTTTTCCAAATGATCAAACTATCAGAGTTTCTCTAAAATTACGCGTTATTTTTTCCTACAAATAATCGATTAAAAATAAATAAATAAATATTTTACCCTTTTTAACCTCACACCCAAAAACAGATGAATATATGAGATCAATTTTCATTTTATAATACGGAGAGCCGAAGAAAAGTTCGCCGAATTGGCGTTTTACTAGTTATTTGTTATAGCCTCACCATATTTAGTTTTAAATTTCAGGACAATTGAAAAGCCCCTATGATACTACATATTTTTCGCATTTTTAATGCGCTGAAAATGAAACTAGAGCAGTGCAACAAATTCTCTACTGAAATTCCCCTTAGGTGTGTGAGTGCGTACGCACTAACCTTATAAATGTGAAAATGTCAAACAAAAAATGCATTAAAAATGTAATTCAAACTACATTTTTCAGCCACTGGCAGCTTTTTTTTTGACATTTCTGCATTAAATTCTGACATTTAAAAAAAAAACAAAATATCAGGTCATTTTTTATATGGTTCAATTAGTTATTATTAATTAGGGTAATTCGAGGTTCACTTCCATGAAAAGTAAATGTGCTTATTGTAAACCTATTGTTTTTAGGTTTTTCTTGCCTGAGTAGCATTTGCATATGTGTAGAGACTGTCCCTACTCACTGTAAGTAGATATACTCTGATTATGACAGTTTGCGTTGTTTTACAAAATAATGGCTTCTCTTTTCCTAAAAAAAACTTGTTGTCTCTTTCATGCAAAGCTGACATTTTAACATGATTTAATGCATTAAAAATGCGAAAAAAAATTAGTATCTTACGGGCTTTAGAATAGGGACGAGTAAAAGGAAAATATTTATTATTATTATTATTGTTTATTAAAACATTTTACATCTTAATCTAAAGGACACAGCACTAGCTACCAGCGCTATCGGCTAGAATTAACTTAATTATTTTCTTAAATATAATTTTCGAGTTTATTGATGATATTTTGAATTGTGAGTGTTAGTAAAAGATCTATAAATTGTTTGTTAAATAATTCATTACAATATTAGTTACCTATTGGGCATTCAAATACAAAATGTTTGGTTGACAAAACAGCATCCAATTGACAAAGATGCCAAACAGGGGGGTTGTCTTTTGTGAGAAGGTGTTTGTGCGTCATTTGTGTATGCCCAAGCCTAAGTTTCAAAAAACAACTGTTCATTTTGACTAAAGTGTTTGTTGATTGATCCTGAAGTAGTGGTGAGTGCATTGGCTCCAAGCTCTTTTCTTCTCCAGATACCAATGTGCGTTTAGTTGTTTGGTAAAGTCTGTTTTGGATGGTGGGTGCAGTGTGATGTTCGATTGTGCGGTGATATTTCGAGCAGCGCTGTCTGCTAGTTCATTCCCACGGATGCCAGAATGACCTGGAATCCAGAGTATGAGTAGATTCGGTGAGTTGCGGATGATGTTGTTCTGAATTATTGTGATGATTGTGGCGGGATTGTTGATGTTTCGGATTGCATGAACCGTCGGTGCAAATTAAAGTTTCTCTTCGAGAGGTTTTTGCAATTACCGTTGCTTTGTGAATTGCTAGAGCTTCTGCGGAGAATATTGAGAAGAAGTCTGGTAGTTTATCGGCGAAAAGAACGTTACCATTTAGGGCATTGGAAAAGCGACCGGGTAATGACCTTCGAACACCAGAAGTGCAGACTTACGCTCAGGCTGCGGCATCCGAAATACCAAAAAATATTGAAATTTCGAACGACCCTGTTTCTCATGTTTTTTTCAGTTATTCTAGAGAAACTTGAAGAACAAAGCTAAATAAATAAAATTATTCTCGATAGGCTGATTAGGCTTGAAAGTAATTCAGAGAAAACGCGTACTCCAACTAGAATATGAATGAAAAACGAATGTTTAAAATATGTACTTCGAATGCAAAGGGACTTTTGCAAAAACTTGACGAATTGGAAATATTCTTGCGTGAAAATGATATCGATATTTGCTTGATTTCTGAAACCCACGTAAAAAACGAATCGCATTTAAAAATAAAAGGCTATAATGATTACCACGCTTGTCACCCTTCGGGAAAAGCTAGAGTTTATTAAAGACTGCATCGAACAATCCGAAGACCTAAAGATCGAGCTTGAAACTTTGCAACTGTGCACGATTCGAGTAAAAAATAGTCAGCGTACTTTTAAAATCTCATCTATCTACTGCCCACCGCGTTCCGCGCTTGAAAAAAGTGATTTTACTAACTTGTTTAAATTGCTGAAACCTAATTTCATTATTGGCGGCGATTTTAATGCGAAACATACATTCTGGGGCTCAAGACACAGCTCGAAAAAAGGCAGAATGCTCTATGAGGCAGGTATGGAGTACAGTTGTGATTTCCATTCGACGGGTAAACCGACCTACTGGCCAACTGATACTTCGAAAATACCTGACCTGATCGACTTTTTCGTCGTGAAAGGAATTTCTACCAACCACATTAAAGTTGAAGAGAGCTATGATCTGTCGTCTGACCATTCCCCAGTTGTTTTGACATTGAGCGAAAAACTAGTCTAAACCCTAGAGCCAGCGAGATTAACCGGTAGAACAACTAACTGGGAAGGCTTTAGGAACGAAATTGAAGATAATGTTGAACTGAGCGTTCCACTTACGACACCCTATGAACTTGAAGTTGATCGCTTCGTTGAGATCGTACAGCTCGCCTCTTGGAATAATACTCCCAATCCAAGGAGAACTCCGGACAAATACGGTCTACGATATCCTACTGAAATAAAAGAATTGGTCAAGGAAAAAAGAAAAGCGCGTAAGAAATGGCAACAGAGTCGTGCTCCGCAACATAAAGCTCACTTGAATCACCTGTGCAATTCGTTGAAGAAGACTATAACGGATTTTAAGAATCGTGCGATAGGCTCTTATCTTGGAAGTTTAACAGCGAAAAAAGATTCCAATTATTCACTTTGGAAAGCTGTAAAAGGCACCAAAAGGCCCAAGGTCCCCGCGCCGCCTATTAAATTAAATCACATTGAATGGGCATGGGAAGATAAAGAAAAAGCGGACGTTTTTGCGGCCTACCTGGAAGACACCTTTAAACCGTACGATGGTCAAGTGTCTTACGCCAATATCAATAGGCCGGATTTACCATCCGACGATTTAGCACTTACAAGTGCAACGCTAAGGGAACTCAAACATGAGATCGGGAATCTAAAACCTAAGAAAGCTCCTGGTTATGACTTGATCACCGGAGAAATTCTCAAAACTTTACCTAGAAAAGCATTGATTAAGCTTCTTCATATTGTAAATGCTGCGCTTAGATTAAAACATGTGCCTAACCAATGGAAAGTTGCGGAAGTTATAATGGTTTTAAAACCAGAAAAGCCGCCAAATGAGGTAAAATCTTATAGACCAATTTCGCTACTTCCAGTTATATCCAAAATTTTCGAGAGGATATTACTAAGGCGTCTCCAACTGGTTATAGAAGGAAATAATCTTATCCCTGACCACCAGTTTGGGTTCAGAAGTAAGCATTCGACGATTGACCGGTGCATAGAATTACTGACGTAATCGAGAAAGCACTTGAAGAAAAAAAGATATGCTCAAGCGTATTTCTTGACGTCTCGCAAACCTTTGATAAGGTGGTGCATGATGGCTTGAATTGTAAATTACGACAAGTTCTCCTTGTATACCTATACAACATTCTAGAATCATATATCGGGAATAGACTCTTCCGTGTTAGACATGGAAATGAATACTCGGAGCTCAAAGAAATTTCGGCCGGTGTACCGCAAGGAAGCGTTCTTGGGCCACTTCTCTATCTGTTATATACTCGAGATATACCGAAAAAAGATGGCACTATCCTGGATAGGTTTGCCGATGACACCGCTATCCTAGCCGTAGGTAAAACAATCAAAGAAACGACTGCAAAACTGTAAAACGCACTGAATAAAGTAAATGAATGGACTGGCGGATCGCCCTCAACGAATCTAAATCTGTTCACGTGAATTTCACTTATAAGCAAACTAATGTCTCGCCAATTTTCCTAAACTTGGCCCGAATACCTTTTGCAAACGAGGCCAAATACCTTGGAATGACACTCGACGCAAAACTGAAATGGAATTCTCACGTGAAAATGAAACGTAAAGAACTCGAAATCAAATATAGAGAAATGAACTGGTTGCTCGCAAAACACTCCCAGCTCAGTATTGAGAACAAACTGCTTTTATACAAGCAAGTGCTAAAGCCGGTGTGGACTTACGGTATACAACTTTGGGGCTGTACCAAGAAAACAAACGTCAATATTTTACAAACTTTTCAAAATAAAGTGCTAAGAGAAATTGTCCACGCACCGTGGTATACTAGAAACGATGATATCCACAGGGATCTCGGAATTCCGACAATCGAAGCTGAAATTAGAAACTTCGCGAGAAAGCATAGAAACCGACTAATCGGACATATCAACAATACAATCCTACAAATTCTGGATGAAAGCAATTTATTGCGCCGACTATAAAGGACGAAACCTTTCGACTAGGCGAGATAGGAATCAACCGCGCCTAGATTGCGGAACATGCAGGATCTTTCAGTGGAAAGTAACCTGCCAAACGAGTTTTTTCATGATAGAAAAATTGCTTGATAAGGTCCTTCTTAGTTGCAATATATAACAAATTAAATCGCGGGTGGTTTTTTTTTAGTCAGTAAGAATCTGACACTACTATGAGCACGCGCTTGCTATCCTCATAGTGTCTATGGAAGATTTTTTCACCAACCCTCGAGAAAAAAAAAAAAAAAATTGGGGCAACTACTGCAAATCCAGTGCCAATCTCGCTTTTAGATCCGTCTGTGTATATTATGTTCCACTAGTTATTACTCTAGCTGTTGACAATTTCTTGAAACAGTTGAATATACGTTTCTTTAGGCGTTGAGTCTCTTTTAATTTGGACAGCCTTATGTTAATTGGCGTCATCAATTATAGGTGATTTGTGAGATTCGCAGATTTTTGGAGCAAGGTGGGATGTAAGAATATCTCGACGATTCTCAATAGATGGTAGTCCAGACTCGGCAAGGATATTTATCATGGGTTTAGTTCTAAAGGCATGTAAGCTAGATCGGATAGCAGCGTGGTAGGAGGGTTTAATCAGTTGCAGTCTTGATTTTGAGCATTTTCCGTAGATTGCCAACCCGTAGTCGATTTTTGATAAAAGGATTGTTTTTGTTATGTGGACTAGAGTGTTAGTATGAACTAAACTATTTCTAGAAGCTAAAAATCTAATGATATTAAGTCTGGTAGCTAGCTTATTTTTTTAAATCTAAACAATGTTTCTTAAAGTTAAACTTATCATCAAATAATATTCCTAGAATATTTAAAGCATTAACATTGGGTATTACTAAATTTATGAAATTAATTACAAAACTATCGCAGCTTATTTTTCTACAGATATGAAGATGTTTGCTTTTGCTTGGGGATATTTTGGACCCAGAATAGGTGCACCAGTTATTAAGTTCCGTAAGTATGTTTTGCAATTTATCTTGGGTGCGTGTGATATCGTCACATTTTGATAGTAAAACAAGGTCATCTGCATAAAGCACATGATTAATTTGATTTGTTTTAGTAATAATTTCGCTTATATCATTGTAGGCGATGATGAAAAGTGTCACTGAAAGAGGTGAACCTTGGGGAATGCCGCTATATAGGTTGTGTACATTGGAGTAGCAGTTATTTGCTTTGACCCTAAACTTTCTGTTGGTTAAGAAAGCTTTTATGTAAGAATACATTTTAGGTCCGATCCTCCACTTAAGTAGTTTATTTAGGACTACATGAATGCCGATGCGGTCAAAGGCTTTCTCGAAATCCAATGAGAGGACCGAGACATGGTTTTTTGCAAACAGTGCAGATGTAACGTATTCATATATGTACGAGGGTGGGTCAATAAGTCCCTGAAAATTGACACAAATTGTGTAGTCACCTTAAATTTATTTTTTTTTCTAAAGAATCATCTTTCAAAAGATCGTACCCAAATTTTCAGACAGATCTGTCAAATAGTTTTGTTGTGGCAGCCATTTTATATAGACGGCTACTAGCATTTTCATTGAAATGGAAAAAAGTGAATTTCGAGTGCTCATTAAACACTATTTTTTGCGAGAAAAAAACTATCACGCAAAGCAAACAAAAGTTTGACAAATATTATGGGTTGAAACCATTCACCACTGGTTTACTCAATTTCGGTGTGGTCGTTCAAACACAAGTGACGCCGAACGTTCTGGTCGCCCAATTGAGGTCACCACACCAGAAATGGTCGACAAAATCCATAGCTTGATAATGGACGATCGACGAGTGAAAGTGCGCGAGCTTGAAGAGGCCACAGGCTTATGACATGGCTCAGTGATTTCGATTTTACATAAATATTTGGACGTGAAAAAGCTTTCCGCAAGATGGGTGCCGCGTTTGCTCACAATCGACAACAAACGCATTCGTTTGACAACTTCAAAGGTGTGTTTGGCGATGTTCCAAAAAATTCGGCAGAGTTTTTGCGCCGTTACGTAACCGTGGATGAAACCTGGATTCACCACAACACACCAGAAACTAAGGAACAGTCAAAACAATGGACTTCTCCTGGTGAATCGAAGCCGAAGAAGGCCAAGGCGGGTTTGTCAGCAAACAAGGTCATGGCGACAGTTTTTTTGGGATGCACGAGTTACATCCACATTACAGCCGATTTAGCAACATCAACATATCGTAATCGCAACATCAGTATATCGTAATATTTTTCTCTGCGGCCTTCCGCAGCATTCGTATATAAAGATATTCACATTTTCCCACATACCTTTGCCTTCTGCAATATTAAACTTTGTTATTCGCCTTCTGCGTTCTCACGTATTTTTTGTGCCTTCTGCATCCTCTCTGTAATATTAAACTTCTGTCGTTGCATTCTGCACTTTTTGCATTCTGCTTCTTCTCTGAAACATTAAACTTTCGTTTGTCACATTCTGCGTTCTCATGTACTTTTAGAAATATTAAACCTGGCGTGTTTGCCTTCTGCATTCTTACGCTGCATCCGTTTTGGAATATTAAAAAATGTAAAAGATCCGATCAGTTGGAGGTGGTCGTTAATAAAGTAAAGTTCGTTTAGATTAAAATTTGTTTTTATTCTTTGACTCTGCCAAGAGTCATATGTCGCGCGGTGTTATTCACATCGATTACCTTGAAAAGGGTAAAACGATCGCCGGCGCATATTACGCAGAGCTTCTGGATCGATTCCAAGCCGATTTGAAGCAAAAGTGGCTGCATTTGGCGAAGAAAAAAGTTCTTTTTCACCAGGACAACGCACCGGCGCACAAGTCCGCAATCGCAATGGCAAAATTGCATGAGTTAGGCTGCAAACTCCTCCCTCATCCAGCATATTCCCCAGATTTAGCCCCCTGCGACTATTTCTTGTTTCCAAACATGAAGAAATGGGTCGGAGGTAAGAGATTTGGGTCGAATGAAGAGGTCTTCGCTGAAACAAACGCTTATTTTGAGGAGCTCGATAAATCATATTATTTGGAAGGCATCAACAAATTGGAGAAACGTTGGATGAAATGTATAGAGCTAAAAGGAGACTATGTTGAAAAATAAAATGTTTTTATACAAAAAAAGAGTGTTCCTTATTTCATTTTTCAGGGACTTATTGACCCACCCTCGTATGATGAGTAAGGAATCAATTGTGCTTCGCCCATGTTTGAATGCCACTTGGTTTGGGGTAATCAGATTGTTTTTTTCTAGGAACCAAAGAAGTCTCCTGGATATAACTTTTTACAATACTTTACTTAAACATGGTGACAAGGACATAGGTCTATAACCGTTCGTATTTGTTGGTTGTTTCTTATATTTTGTGATCAATGGGACATTTCTTATTCTTATGGGGATAGTAGTATTTATTGCGGAAAGTTTGGCTTCAAGAAAGTTGGGAGGAAAGTTCGAGTCGCTGGAATAGTCAGACCAGGTTTTAGCAAGATGTTCGCAAATCTTATGTGAGTCGGTAATAGTTTTAGAGTCAATGCACATGATTTTGAATAGGTAAAGGGTGTAATTTCCTGTTAATGTTTTAATATCGTTTCACATCCTCTCACTGGTTGAGTCTGGGTTTATGTTGGCTGTAAATTTATGAAAGCTTTCTTTTTTAGAGATTTTAGCTTTTTTCCGAAATAATGCTTTTGCTTTGCGGTAATTAACTAGGTTGGCTTCAGTAGGGTATTTTTTTAATAACTTCCCGAGGTTTTGTTTGTTTTTTCGCAGTGTGTTTAATTCAGAGTTCCACCAGGGGACAAATGATTTATGGAAATGTTTTTTGATTGGGGAATGGAAAGGTTAGCAGCAAAACTTTAATTATCGTGGCGGCTTCTTTGTTAACGTTTGGACTTTGTTGGTTATTGTTTAAAAATTATGTTATATTGCGTTGGTAGATATCCCAGTCTGCGCGGTCGATAATAAATTTAGCGATTGGTTTATTCACGTGGAGTTATTCCCGAGGCAGATAGTTGTCAGTATTGGGAAGTGGTCACTACCATGGAGGTTTTCATTTATGGACCATGAGGTATTAACTGAGGGGATATGATTGTGATGTCTAAATGTGTGAATGAGTTGTGCGTTGAAAAAGTGGGTTGGGCTACCATCGTTCATAACCGTTAGGTTTGAATTTGTTAACAAATTCTCTATTTTCTTGCCTCTATTATTACACACAGGTGATCCCCAGAGTGGGTTCCAGGCGTTAAAATCGCATGTTAATAGTATGAGAGTGTGAATGAGTTGACTATATTGTAAATACCCGAGGCAGCAAATGGTTGAGAGATTTGTGGATCAGTAAACCAGTTCCTTGCTTGGCTGAATTATTTGTTATTAGGTGTTGTGTTTTAGAGGATTTGGTGTAATGTTTTCTTGAAGGTGGGTTTCCTGTAGAGATATAACTGATGGGTTATGGTCCTTTATTAGTAATTGGAGCTCATGAAGATTATTAAAATAACCTTTGAGATTCCATTGGAGAACCTTGAGAAGTTGTTTACTGAGAATATGAGACTTCGGTGAAGTATAACCTGTGGTGAGATGTGTGAGAGTCAGTGTCGTGATAGCCAATATTGTGGTTAGTTGCTATCACCATCCATTTCGAATGATTTTAAGTATTATAGTATTTATTGGAGTTTAGGAGAGATTGGGTGACGGTTGATAAAGGTGATAGGTTTAAAGTTGTGGGGGATTCAATAACTTGTCTGATTGTTTGTTGTTATTGGGGAGCGGTAAATGAGTTGTGGTGGCTTGTGTGAGAGATGATTTCGAGTTGTTTATGTGTTGTGCGTTCGACTTGTAATTTAGTGGTTGTGCTGACAGTGCGAGTGCTGGAAGTTGGTTTTGTGTTAATACGCTCGTTGGTTGGATAAGTGATAGTGTGCTTATGTGGGCTTGATGTTGTTGGGGGTACTGCATTGAGTGAATTTGGAGTTGGAGTGGGTTTGGCTTGTGAAGAATTATGTACAGTTAAGTTCTTATTTTGTGGGAGGTTCAGTAAATTTGTGTTGTGCCCAAATCAGAGGCCACACACATTTCGTCGTAACACAGTGGCACAGTGACAGTTAGTCATTTAGAACAACCGAGGTCATTTAATATCCAATATGCAACCGAGGTTAGTCAATATCCACATGTGTTCGCCTTACCTTCCGTAAACAAAACATGTGTATGACAGAATTGTGCCACCCAAGTGTTACGTATCATGCAATGAACAAACGATACATGTGTGTCACAGAACCAACCCGATATCACATTACGGACTTGACCCGATGCAAACATTGGAAGCAGGTAATGGAAAAAGAGGGCAAGCATGAACTATGACGCGAAGAATGGACAGTTGATGGCTGGCTGCAGCCGCGCTCGCACGTTCAAACAATAACTACTAAATTTAATATTAATAAATACAGTTCAAAAGTGCTTAAAGTGGGTTTACGTGTTTTTGTTCTGTTGCGGCGAAACAACATTTGGTGGCAGCGGTGGGATTGTTAAGGATAAAGCATCTGCCTTAACTCCCAATAAATGTTGTTCTTTTCTCTTCAGTCAAAAAAAAAAAAACAACAAACACAAATCCCAATTAAATTAGTAATGTGAAAAGTTAGAAAGTGAAATAAAAAAAAAAAAATATTAATAATAATAAAATATATACTTTTCCGAGTGCTGTGTATTGCCAAAGACACCCAAAGGCATAAAGTTTAACTGAATCTGGTTAAACAATACACAATAAATCAATTCAGTGAGAAAAAAAAAAACGGTTTTTAAACATCAGCTCTAACTGCAGAGGAAGGAAGAAATTGCCACGCCGAGGCAATAGCAGCGGATCAGCGTTAGATAACAGCAGTCAGCAGTCACTCAGGTCTCCCAGCACCCAGCAGCAAGCATCTTGTACCAGTAACAGTAAAATTAAATTTAGTTATATTTATATTATATTAAACATATTGCGTACCACTTTACTATTCCCTTTTATTTCGATTTCCTTCCCATACAGTTTTTTTCTTTTTTTTGTTTTGTTTGTTCTCGTCTGGCATATCTCATAGTCGATCCATAGCTATTTTTTTTTTGTTGGTAGCGTACGTTCTTCGCGCGGATAGGGAAAAATTAATTCAACCGTTTTTTAGCATTATATGTCGAGTTTCAAGCTCAACATATCGCTTAGAAGTGGCAAGAAGGTCATCAGGTCGACCGAACATTCGACTAGTCTGGACACAGACGAATACTTATTAAAACCAACGATGGTCGGACATTCCCCATTAAAACATTACCAAAAGTAGGTGAAATTTCTATTCAACCAGAAGACCAAACCAGATCTTCTACGGACACTCAAATGCCTCACCAAGTCCCTCAGCCTCTACAACCGCAACCAACATGATCGTGATAAATATTGTCGGAATTGTAGAACTACTACACACAATACGAGAGATTGTGGAAGGACACAACAGCACTATACGCAAAGACACAATAATACGCATGAGTCACAACAAAACAGTGCTCAAAACGGTAAAACATATAATACACAACAAAACCACCAATTCAATAATTCTTCTACGACGCGACAACAATTCTCTAGGTCAAGAGTAAATGTGTTTCAAGAACCAGTGCAATGTAGATATTGCAAAAACGTAGGACACAGCATAGATCAGTGCAGAAAGAGGCAGTTTAACAACAGCCGGAACGATAATAGGAGTCCTCAACAGTCTATTCCAAGCTCGGGAAACGACTCGAGACCTGGCCCGTCAAACACCCGGAGTCAGGTAAGGGACCTGAAGTAAGATGTATAAGAAATAAAATTCCAAATCCAGCTAACCCAAGGCACTATCCAAACAAAAGTCTAGCAGATAGCTATAGGCAAACTCCGCAAAGAAAAGATTCGCACACGCAGTATCAAACTCAAAACCCCTTTTAACTCAAAAGGCAAACAAATAAATTTACTAAATCAGGAGGAAGCCTCTCAAAATCAGAAATCGCACACACTGTATCGAATTTCTAAATCTACTAATTCTAAGTGCGATCCTAAACAAGAAAAAATTCCTCAACATAAAAATCATTCACTGAATCTTATACAAAATCAAGAACAAGTTCCAACTCGCTCACTGTACCAAACTCCAAATCGAGAGGCGAATTCTCTATACCAAGAACAAAATCATTCAATGAATCATATACAAAATCAAGTACAAAATCATCAAGATCAATGCCAAATGTGCTCTCCGAACCAAAATACAAAACCCAACTCAAGAAATCGGGCGAAAAAGGCACAAAGCCGTAACAGTTTCAAAATCTTAAACCAATCGTAGACCAAATTCAGAATACTAACCAAATTGAGAGCAAAATAGCGAAAAAAAATTTAATTCTAAACCAAACCCACACTAACGAACGAGATCCGGAACAAATAACAAATCTGAACCGATTCCTAACTCAAACCCTTGTCTCAAGTAGCGAAAGCAATATCCAAACCAAGGTCTCCAAATCTATTGCCAATTTCAGTTCACTCAACAGAACATCAAGCTTCAGAAGTCAAATTAAAATAACGTCAAAAGAGTCCAACATGCAAAATATTATTATGCTCCTAGACACGGCCGCCGCACTAAGTCTGATTAAACTAAAAGCATTAAAGGATGATGCTTGAGTAAATACTGATACTATTACCCAATTAACCGGCATCAGCGACACGCCTACATCAACCCTAGCAACCATTAATCTAGTTATAGAATTTATTTCAGGCCAGAAGTTTACGCATTTATTCCACGTAGTGACCAACAACTTCCCTATTTCACAGGACGGTATTATAGGCGAAGATTTTTTCCGAAAATTCAACGCGCTAATAGATTATAAAGACAACACCTTTAAGTACCACTACAAAGACAAACAACATTTAATAGACTTTTACTACGAACACAGAACTCTTACGATCCCTGTAAGATCCGAAAAATGGATAAAGTATGGACCAGTAAAAGAAAAAATGGACCAAATATATCTTTCTCGGGAAATAGATTATTCGCCATCAATGATAACGACGCCTAAAGATGGAAGACGTTAATATAGAAAACTTGAACCTTAAGTCTAAAAAAATGGACCACTACACAGTATATAACCTAAACTAGATACACCAATCAAATAGTTGAAGAAAGATTAGAAAAACTTGAAACAGAATTAAACCTTAACCATCTCAATCCAGAAGAAAAACAGTCAATAAAAGATATCTGCAGACATTTTAATCACTTGTTCTTTATTGAAGGCGACAAATTAACTTCCACGTCAGGAATAACACATTCCATTAAAACGACTGAAAATGCAGTCCCTGATAATATACGTCCATACTGCCTAGCAGAAATACACAAGCAAGAAATAAAGAACCAAGTCGATCAAATGCTGCCAAAAAGGGAGCTCAAAAATGGAGAGTCGTAATAGACTACCGAAAACTAAATTAGGATACTATTCTGGATGCATACCTAATTCCCAATATCGACGACATTCTCGGGCAACTTGGAGATTCAAAGTATTTCACCACTCTAGACCTGGCAAATGGTTTCCACCAAATTGAGATTACTGAAGAAAATAAAGAAAAAACAGCATTTAGTACTACCAACGGTCATTTCGAGTTCAACAGAATGACGTTCGGTTTACGAAATGCTCCACCTACATTCCAGAGACTTATGAACGTCGTACTCTCTGGATTACAGGGGATAATGTGGGTGGCCGTGGTGTAGTGGTAACATCATCGCTTGTCACGCTACAGGTTCACGGTTCGAATCCTGATGTCAATAATCATCTATTTATTTCGCATGAAATAAATAAAAAGTCGATCAATTGCGAAAGCTTATGTCAACTCTACTGCGAAGGCATAACACTGGCAGTAGGGCGGTCATATGGCTAAAATGCAACTTGATCATCATGATGACATCAGGAGGACGGAAAAAAATACTGTGAATCATGAGCAACGACAAAAGCAAAAACAAACAAGCTCCCCAGATATCTGGACAGCCACCCTTGGAGTTCACTGAAACTTATAACCCGCTGAGTGTCAAACCAACTACACCAATCTGTCTTTCTCTCTGTCTCTTCCCCTTTCCTCAAAACGTCCGTGTTCTAAAATTAGTATAAGAGTATCCATAACCCCTTTTACACGTGCAAATTATAAAAAAAAAAAAAAATGTGTTTAGATTACCTCGATGACATATTGATTTACGAAAAAAATTTGCAAGATCATAACAAGAAGTTAAGGCCTTAGACAAATACAACCTAAAAATCAAATTATCTAAATGCAAATTCCTTCAAACAGAAGTTATGTATTTAGGACACGTCATTACAGCGGACGGTATAAAAACAGATTCCGATAAGATCGTAGCAATCAACAATATTGAAACCCCAAAAACCCAAAAACAAATAAAATCTTTCTTAGGGTTGTCCGGTTATTACCGAAAATTTATAAAAAATTACTCCCCGATAGCTAATCCAATAAACTGTTGCGTAAAGGCGTACCCTTTAAATGGGATGCTTTTTGCGACGAATCTTTTAGAAAACTAAAGAAATCCATAGTTGAACCACCTATACTTATTTACCCAAATTTTGCACACTTTTTACATTACTTCCGACGCAAGCAACGAAGCCATAGGCGTGGTACTATCCCAAAGAGATTCAAATGGTAGTAATCTATCAATTGCGTTAGCCAGTAGAATGTTAAACAAGGGCGAAAAAACTATTCTACTATCGAAAAGGAAGCACTTGCGGTAGTCTGGGCAGTCACACACTTTGGACCATACGTGTTTGGGCGCCACTTTGATGTCATTACTGACTATAAGCCACTAGTGTGGATGTTCAACCTGAAGGATCCTACTTCGAGAACAATGCGCTGGCGCATAAAACTTGAGGAGTATGACTTCACGGTTTCGCATAAAGCGGGGCATCTAAATACTAATGCAGGTGCTCCGTCACGTTTAAGTACGGGTAAAATCAATGTGGTAAACCGTAGCAGTAGTAAAATAACGCCAGGCGACCGACAGCAAGACAACCAAGTGATGGAAATCACAGACCCAGGAAAAATACAGCAAATAATGTACGAATTTTAAGACACACCCTTGGGAGGTCACCAAGGAATCAAACGCACACTAAAGCGTATCAGAAAGGCGTACAGATGGAAGAATATGTATGCTGATATAAAGAAATACATCATGGCTTGCGAGGCATGTCAAAATAACAAAAAGTATGCAAATAACAAAATCCCTATGGTTATCCCTACAACGTCAAAAGTTCCATTCGAAAGGATAGCTCTTGATATAGTGGGGCTCTCGATTACTGAAAACAATAACAAATATATAAGTTAACACACGCGACCCTCGGCCAGCCAGCAGAGCAGATAACTCAGCATAACCGGACACCGGACGCTAGCACATTTCAAACAAACACTGCACTTCCGTCATACGCAACACTCCCGTACATTTACCTCAATCACATTCCCATTCACCTCAACCCAATCTTACGCTATCAGCACCTTTCAGCCATTCACCCCATACACCGAGCATTTCGCTTATTAAGCATATTACAGAAAATGTTAAGTTAGAATTAAGTTATTTCGTAAATAAAGAATCAGTCATAGACTGAAATCCAAAAAGAAAGCTTATTTTCTTATTAAGTGTCGCCCAACTAAATTTTCGCGAAGTATTGCGTGCTCCAAACATCTTCATAGGAAGAGAATAGAGCAATAATAATAATTAAAAAAAAAAAAAAAAAAAAAAAAAAAAAAAAAAAAACGCGACAAATCTACCAAAGAGAGAAGAGACATCCAATCATCCAATCATCCAATCATCCAATCATCCAACCACCCAACCATCCAAACTGGAGAGCATGCTGATTTTATTTTTACTGTAAGCTAGCCTAAGAAATAATATTAAAAAGTTAAATTATATTGATTTTCAAAGTGTAACATTGAATCTAAATAGTGTAGTGATTACTGTTGTTAATAATAAAAATAAAAAAATAATATTAAATAAAACAAAAGTGAAT
This sequence comes from Pocota personata, assembly GCA_963082735.1. NCBI lineage: Eukaryota > Metazoa > Arthropoda > Insecta > Diptera > Syrphidae > Pocota > Pocota personata. The sequence continues at coordinate 25,043,266 of OY720432.1, forward strand.
ATGCCTAAAAATATAGCAAATATCATATCATCAGCTGTTGAGGTTGCAGTTGAAACAGCATGTGCTGCAATAGTTAAAAAAATGAGTGATTTGATGGCAGAAAATAAACAGTTCAACGATAGTGTTAGTTTACAAATTGAAGAATTAACAAAAAAAGTAAATTCAGTGCATCTATCCCCACCCTCAGTCGTTGCCTATGAACCCATTTCTTTAAATAAACCAAATGTAACATGCCCAATATCGCTCGATTTGATAAAATCCTTACCAGACTTCACAGGTGAGCGAGCGAAATATATTTCGTGGCGTCAAGCGGCTAAGACTGCAATAGAGTTATTTAAATCATATGAGGGAACGGAAAAATATTATCAGGCTGTGGCCATAGTGCGAAATAAAATTGTCGGATCGGCCGATTTAATATTATCCTCATTTAACACAGTTCTCAATTTCGATGCCATAATTGCACGATTAGATCACACTTATGCAGATAAACGTCCACTGCACGTTTTGGAAAACCAAATGAGCATCTCATGTCAAGGTGGTATGTCCATCTCCGAGTACTTTGACCAAATCGAAAAGAATCTGACTTTGATTCTGAATAAAATTTCCATGGAATACTCAGGTAATGACGAATTAATAAATTCATTAGGAGCGAAATACCGACAAGATGCGTTACGTGTCTTCATTTCGGGTCTTAGTAAACCCATTTCCGATATTCTTTTCTCAGCCGGTTGCGAGGATTTGCCCTCTGCGTTAGCTAAGGCCCAGGAACTCGAGGCAAACCAAAATAGGTATAATTTTGCTAGAGCTTTCGATAACAGTCTCTATGCTGGTGCCAGATTTAGCAACGTTCCTCCACGGAACAACCCTCACTATAGACGAGTAGCTGAAATACTTCCCGTTAATAACCAACAGAAACAGAACCACCAACCAGTGGGAGAAGACGATCACATGAGTGTTGATAACTCGTCGAGATATCCATACAATGCGAGGCGGATGACGCAAACACAAATGCGACCAAACACTTCAAACCACCCTCCCATAGCGGCCAGTAGTAAGCAAACCATTAGGCAGCAACCGCAAATGTCTGAAAGTAATAGAATATCTAAACGCCCACGTGAATCTGATAGAATACCCTTAGCAAAAGCTCAGCGCATAAATTTTCTACAACCCAAAAGCATAGACAAAGAACCCAAGAATAGTTGCGAATACGAAACCGAATGTGCAAACGAATGCGAAGACGAATATCAAACCGTTGATATCCCAGAATACAGTGATCAGATTCATTTTTTAGAATAATGTCGGCTCTACCCTACGTTGAAAAGAAACTCGATAATAAATTTGTAATGAGAATCCTAGTAGACACGGGTACAGCCAAGAATTATATTAAAGAAACCCCCTTTTTAAAAGCCATCCCCAATAATAAACCTTTTAAAGACAAGACCTTGAACGGTGACAACACAATAACCCACAAATGCAAAATACAATTGTGTGGTAAAACCACCGAATTTGTTGTCCTTCCTCAATTAAAAACATTTGATGCAATAATCGGGTACGATTTTCTGGCGCAAATAAAAGCAAAGATCGATACTAAACGTTCCTTGTTAATTTACGAAAATGGTGAAATGAAAATTAAGTTTTTTGAATGTGAAGAAGTAAACAATTTAGAAATCGATACACAAACAGTTCCTGAGAGCATTAGGGATGAGTTTCAAAAATTAATAAAGGAATATTCACAAGTTTTCGCTCAACCCGACGAAAAATTACCTTTTAACACAAACGTTAAAGCAACCATTAGAACATTAGATTCACAACCAATCTATTCAAAGCCAAGACCATACAACATGGCGGCTGCTCCGTTTGTAAATAAAGAAATTAAGAAAATGTTAGATGATGGAATAATACGGCCATCACATTCCCCGTATAATACCCCCATATTAGTGGTAGGCAAAAAAGGAATGGATGAAGACGGTACTCCCAAGTCTAGGTTAGTGTTTGACTACAGAAAGTTAAATGAACGCACTATCCCAGATCGGTATCCAATTCCTGAAAGTTCCGTTATTTTATCCAATTTAGGACAAGCCAAATATTATACGATTGATTTGAAATCCGGGTTCCACCAGATCCTCCTAGAGGAGAAAGGTAGAGAAAAAACGGCATTCTCAATTAACAATGGGAAATACGAATTCTGTAGATTACCTTTCGGATTGAAAAATGCGCCTCGCGCATTCCAACGAGCAATCGACGACGTGCTTAGGAGCGATATAGGAATACGCTGTCACGTCTATATCGATGATATTATTATTTTCTCTACATCAAAGGAAACACATTTAGAAGACATTCGCATAATATTTTCCAAACTTCTTAAGGCCAACATGCGAATAGCTCCACAAAAATGTAGGTTTTTTAAGAATGAGGTAGAATTCTTGGGATTTGTCATATCTGCTACAGGCATAAAAACCTGCCCCAATAAGGTCAAAGATATAGTTAATTATGAAATCCCAAAATCCCTCCGTGCTTTAAGGTCTTTCCTAGGACTTTCCGGCTATTACCGTCGATTCGTAAAAGACTACGCTCAAATAGTCAAACCATTAACAACATACCTTAGAGGAGAAAACGGCCACATAGGAACAAACAAATCTAAGAACGTTAAAATTCAATTGAATACAGAAGCTATATGCGCTTTTAACAGAATAAAGAACATTTTAGCATCAGAAGATGTCCTACTGTCCTACCATTCGAGTTGACCACAGACGCTTCATGCGGTACTCTCTCAAGGTGGTAGGCCAATCACAATGATATCTCGAACCTTGAGTAGAACCGAAGAGAATTATGCTACAAATGAGCGTGAAATGTTAGCGATAGTCTGGGCTTTAAAATCTCTTAGAAACTACCTATACGGTGCTCCTAATATCAATATATTTACGGATCATCAGCCACTCACCTTTGCGATATCCGACAAAAATCCAAACACCAAATTGAAAAGATGGAGAGCATTCATTGAAGAATATTCTCCAACCTTTCACTATAAGCCTGGAAAGGAAAATAAAGTAGCAGACGCATTGTCCCGCCAACACATTAACACGCTCTCTACTTCAGGACAAACTGTTCACAGTGAAGAATCGCTAACAAAAGTGGTACCCTCAGTAAATAATCCTATCAACTGTTTCAAGAATCAAATCTTTATTACTCACGGTAGCGATAAAAGCAAACAAGTAAAAATTGTCTTCCAAAAACAGGTCAGACATACCATAACATTTAGATCAACTGCAGAACTAATAGAAATAATGAGTGATGTTCTTAATGTAGATACAATTAATGGAATCTACTGCAGTCTTGAAGTATTAGGGAAAGTACAGAATAACCTTATAAACGCGTTCCCTAACGTAAAAATGAAATACGCAAAAAAGTTCGTTCAAGACGTATTTAACACAAATGACCAGGAAGAAATTATTGTAAACGAACATATCAGAGCACATAGGGTACCACAGGAAAACTATAAGCAAATAATCACAGAATATTATTTCCCGAACATAAAAAAACTATGTAAGGCATATGCCTCTAAATGCAAAATATGTAAGGAAAATAAATACCAACGTACACAAACTCAACATCCAATAAATCCTTTAATTTTAGATAATATAGAAATAAGCCACTTAATTGATTCTCAATATCTTCCTGCTAAAATTAAAATACTTCAAAATTTAGATGTAATTAATTATGTATTAAAAATTCCTAAAATTGAAAATTTTTGTGATTTTACCGAAATTTATCATGTAGTTCATAATAAAACTATACTTAAGCTAGATATAAGTCAGGCTGTGTTGTAACTACTTTTGTAATTAATTAAGTATGGCAACCCCGATATATCAATTCCCATTATTATTCTTGTAATTATCTGACATTTTGTCATTTACTCGCCTGCCATTCTTACTCACGCGGTTTTCAGATCGTGGTCGAATCAGGCTTGTTCTTCCTATTCTCACCCTAACCTGTCTCACAAAAGAATTACAATAAATTGTGAAATATAACTTGAGATCGGCTTTTCATTTATATAATTGTTGTTCACTTCATCACAACAAATTGGCGGACGAGGTAGTAGGAAAAAACATGGAATTAGCACTGCAGGAGATGATTTCCATGCAGCAGACATGGATGGAGAAAATGTTCAATTCGAATGCAGAACTGGTGGAGTGGTTGATGAAAGTTAATGCGGAAGCGCCAGTGAAACCTGCAACATTCCCTCCGTTCCGTATGTTTGATGTTGAAAAAGAAAGTTGGGAAAGCTAACTTTTTCAACTGGAGCAACATTTTTCGGCAAATTCATTGACTGACGACACCTTGCGAAAAGCACATTTTCTGTCAACCTGTGGGAGCCACTTGAATGAAGTTCTCAGGAAACTTTTCCAAGTTGAAGATGTGAGTATTCATTCATACAAAGAACTCAAAGAAAAGCTAACAAAACATTTCCAAACGAAAATACACGTTTTGGCGTCGAGGTGCAAATTTTTACGGCAAAGGATGGTGCCTGGTCAGACATACGCAGACTGGATAGCCGAGCTACGTGGGCTAGCGAGAGATTGTGCATTCGTATGTTCAAAGGAGGGGTGCAATGAATCGTACGCTGACTTTATGATACGCGATATGATCACGTTCTACACTCCACACTAATCCGTGAGAATCGCCGCCACCCAGAAGAAGAATCCTACCTTAGAGGAGTTGGAAACGATTGTAACAGCTTTCGAATCTACCAAAGCCGCGTCTGAGATAATGCATGGAAGCAGTACTTCCACAACAGCAGACATCGCCGTTGATGTTCACCAGCTAAGGACCCAGTCAAGTAAGTCGAATATTTTCCTTACAAGGAGGTCGTGTCCTGGGTGTTTTGTGCACCACGAGCGAAACAATTGTAAACACCTGGATTCCGTCTGCGATTCGTGCAAACGCCGAGGCCACATAAAAAGTGTGTGTTTGTCCGCGCATCGAAAGGGGACAGATAGCCAGTTCAAATCCAGGAGGAGGTCAAAAAGCGGTGTGAGACGTCGATTTAATGGCGATAACCGGACAGGTAGTGCACAAGGCAAACAGTCTTACTCTGCCCATACCATCAACTTGGTCGATGAAAGCATGGAGCCAAGCATTTCAGCCGTGGAAGAAGGATCCACAACGCAGTTGACAACTGAACGTCGTGGTCATAAAATTTTCATCAGACTTCAAGTGAACAAACATCCACTAACTTTCCAGTTGGACACTGGAGCTTCTTGTTCGATCGTAGGGCTAATGGGATACAAAAGCCTAGGCATGCCGCAATGTTCACCAACTACGCGCACTCTAAAGGCTTATGGAGATGTTGAGATGCCAATCAAGGGTGTTAGCAATGTCGACGTGTGCTGGGGAAGTCAAACTTTTCATTTACCCTTGTTGGTGGCAAATAGTGCCCGAGGAGCAAATATTATGGGGCTTGACTGGTTTGATGCTTTCCAGCTTAAAATCGACCGTGTAAAGGAGGATGCAGCATTGCAGATCGGATGGGAGTCTAGAGGAGAACTTGAATCTCAAGTAAAGGCTCTTTGCGAAAAGCATGAACAAATTTTTCGTCCCGAGCTAGGGTGTAGTAAGTTTTTTAAAGCACATCTCATGCTAAAGCCAAACAGTATGCCGCGTTATTTTAAACATCGACCTGTGCCATTCGCACAAAAGGAGAGCGTAAAAAGGGAAATTGAACGTCTAAAACAGTTGGGTATTTTGCGATACGTGGAAACGAGCCAGTGGGCAGCACCCATTGTCGTGGTAAAGAAACCAAATGGAGCTTTGAGAATCTGCGGGGATTTCAAAATAACCATAAACCCCCAACTGGAAATCGACAGACACCCAGTACCCCGGATCCAAGAACTTTTTCATAAGCTACAAGGGGGAAGGTTTTTCACAAAAGTGGATTTATCGGATGCATACCTCCAGGTCCCACTTGACGATGAATCAAAAAAGTTGTGTGTTGTGAACACAGAATTTGGACTTTTCGAGTATCAGCGACTTCCTTTCGGAACATCCAGTTCAACCGGCATTTTTCAACGCTACATGGAGCAGCTTACTTCGGACTTAAAGTTCTGTGTGTCATACCTTGATGATGTAATCGTGTCTGGTAGAACTAATCAGGAGCATATTAACAACCTAGAAATTTTTCTAGAGCGTTTGGAGCGTCATGGGCTGCGCTGTCGCTTGGATAAATGCCACTTTGCTAAAAGCGAAATCGAATACTTGGGCCACATTATCGATGAAACGAGAATTCGGCCGTCAGAATCTCGAGTCAAAGCCATTCAAGGGTTGCCGCACCCGAGAAACCTAAGAGAGTTGGAAGCGTTCATCGGTAAGATAAATTATTACAACTCATTTATCGAAAATTTTTCCCAATTAGCAGCCCCCTTAAACAAGTTACGAGCATCGAAAAAACCTTTTGCATGGGAAAAGGAACAGCAGCGAGCATTCAAAGAGTTCAAGGACCGCATTGCAAATGTTTCTAAACTAGTTCATTTCCGAGATGATGTGCCAATCACCTTGGCGACAGACGCTTCTTCTCATGGTATCGGAGCAGTCATCTCTCACGTTTACCCGGATTCAACAGAGAGGCCCATTGCTTTCGCATCGAAAACGCTTGATGAAACCCAGAAGAAATATAGCCAGATAGAAAAAGAGGCATTATCTATCATATACGGCGTAAAGAAGTTCCATCATTATTTGTTCGGGCGAAAATTTGAACTTATAACCGATCATCAACCATTAGTGTCGATTTTCCACCCAAGTAAAAAGCTGCCGCAAATGACAATTCAGCGCCTGCAACGTTGGGCTATCACACTAATGGGGTATAACTACACCATCCGGTACCGACCAACCAACACCATAGCAACGCCGATTGTCTCTCACGATTACCTATAGGACCGGACGATAATTTCGATAAGTCAGAGGACTCTTGCCATCATCTGGAGCATGTTTATTCGGCCGTTATGGAAGATTTTCCTATCAACGCAGCAACCATTGCGGAAGCATCCAAGCAAGATGCAATATTGAGAAAGGTATCTCAGTATGTGCGTGATGGTTGGTCAAATCAGTTGTCCAAAGCTGAAAGCGAATTAGCACCTTACTTTCGGAGAAGATTTAGCCTATGTTCGACTGCTGGAGTCTTGATTTGCCAAAGCGAAAATCCAAGAGTAGTGGTGCCCATGAAGCTTCAGACAAAGGTTTTAAAGCTTCTTCACGGAGGACATTGGGGAATCACGAGAACAAAACAAATGGCCCGCCGTTTCTGCTGGTGGCCAAATATCGACGAAGCCATCTCGGAAGCTGTAAATAAGTGCACCACGTGCCAAGTAAATGCCTGTAATTCATCAAAAGAATACACCAGCGTGATTGGCCATCACTGAGGAGGTCTGGGAGCGGTTACACGTGGACTATGCGTGACCTTTCAAGGTTTTTCGTGGCTGATTTTAGTGGACTCAAAGTCCAAATTTCCGTTTGTAGTCCGAATGTCTTCAACGACTTCGAGGGCCACAATCAATGCTCTACGATCCATCTTTGCTTTAGAAGGCTTACCCAAAACCTTGGTGTCGGACAACGGCACGCAGTTTTCTTCGGAAGAGTTTAGAAAGTTCTGTAAACTTAACTCCATTTGTCACATCAGATCAGCTCCTTTCAATCCGGAATCAAATGGAGCCGCTGAAAGAATGGTGCGAACTTTTAAAGCTTCACTCATCAAAATTTTACAAGACACATCGAAACCTGAGGATGCTTTAGCAATCTTTCTTTCAACATATCGTTTTTCACCGGACCATAGCGGAGTTTCACCAGCATAGAACTTACATGGTCGACGACACCGAAACTTATTGTCCGCAATGTTTCCTGAGACGCCAAAACACGAATTTGCAAGTGAGTCAAAGTTCTGTCCAGGGCAACCAGTCTTCGTCAGGCAGTACCATCAGAAGAGTAATTGGTTGGAGGGTATCATAACGAAAACCTTGGGAAGAAGGATGTACTTGGTCGAAACAAGTAAAGGTAACTGGCGTCGGCATCAGAACCAGATTCGGACTCGAAAATATGTCAATACAAAACCATCGGTTAACAGCGCAGTTCCTGAGATCATACCAGAGGCAAGTAGTTTTAGTCCTATTTTTAATCGTTTCTCAAATTTCAGAGAAACCGGATCAAACAATCTGCCAACCGGTTTGAATGACTCAGATGTTTTCTTGAATCCAGTGAGTAGGACGCCGAACATTGACCTCACTTCACCTCTCGCGCCTGATCACATATCATCATCAACGCCTGAAAGGCCAGCAAACCAAGTCATACCTCAAACCACATCAAATCAAGCAGCATCACCATCGCTCAAAGGACCAGTGGATCCAGTCATCCCTGAAGCAGGGCCGAATGCTCTTACACCGAGACGCTCGGAGAGGCTGCGCAACAAAAGATTAAAATTTGTTTTGAATTAAGTGTGGGAGTAACTGTCGTAACTACTTTTGTAATTAATTAAGTATGGCAACCCCGATATATCAATTCCCATTATTATTCTTGTAATTATCTGACATTTTGTCATTTACTCGCCTGTCATTCTTACACACGCAGTTTTCAGATCGTGGTCGAATCAGGCTTGTTCTTCCTATTCTCACCCTAACCTGTCTCACAAAAGAACTACAATAAATTGTGAAATATAACTTGAGATCGGCTTTTCATTTATATAATTGTTGTTCACTTCATCACAACAGGCTGCAAAATGCAAGAATTACATACAACCCTTAAAAGAATTCGTCTATACGTCAGAAGCCAACATCTGCCAACCCACAACCTCGGAATGCATCATACAGTTGCTAAACAACAATACAGCTCCATGCGCCTCTCAAATCTCATACCATCTGCCTCTTATACAATAGATTGAGGACGGAGTAATAATCCTCAACGATGTACGGAAAACAATAGTTACAGACCAGGCTCAGATACAAGTGCAGGGAATATATCTACTGACATTTTCGGATTCTACACAAGTTAACGACGCCGTATACCGAATAAAGAAAAAAGCTGCATATGTCGTACCGCATCCCCCGAAGACTCTTTCTATAACGCACCTTGAGTATGAAGAGAAACTATCGCTGCCATATGTCCATCAGCTTCACATCGACAACACAAACCATATCGAAACATTTAGGAAAGATATTTTGACTCAAAAGATTCTCCGGTGGACCACTATTTCCCTAATATCAGTAAGTGTTTGCACACTAATCTTTATTCTACTTAAACGCAACAGGCAAAATATAGTCACCTCAAACCAAATTGACTCCATAATTACGCAAGTCAAAGGTCGAAACGAGGACGTCTCGAACTTAACATGGGGAGGAGTTAACACACGCGGCCCTCGGCCAGCCAGCAGAGCAGACAACTCAGCATATCCGGACACCGGACGCTAGCACATTTCAAACAAACACTGCACTTCCGTCATACGCAACACTCCCGTACATTTACCTCAATCACATTCCCATTCACCTCAATCCAATCTTACGCTATCAGCACATTTCAGCCATTCACCCCATACACCGAGCATTTCGCTTATTAAGCATATTACAGAAAATGTTAAGTTAGAATTAAGTTATTTCGTAAATAAAGAATCAGTCATAGACTGGAATCCAAAAAGAAAGCTTATTTTCTTATTAACTTATACTAACTTTCCAGGATGATTTAACAAAATTCATTCAAGCAATAGCCATACACAATCAAGAAGCCAGAACAGTGGCTGAAGCGCTGATAAAGAAAATAGTTTGCACGTTTGGAATACCACAAACGATACTTACAGACCAAGGAACAAATTTTACAAGCGAAATGTGCAAAATGCTAAAAATTCAGAAGATACAAACTAGTCCGTACCATTCGCAATCTAATGGTGCAGCAGCGCTCGCACGTTCAAACAATAACTACTAAATTTAATATTAATAAATAAAGTTCAAAAGTGCTTAAAGTGGGTTTACGTTTTTTTGTTCTGTTGCGGCGAACACAACATTTGATTCGGGTGTATTTATTGGAAGTGGCATTTTTTGCGACTGCGGAGTATGAAAAGGTAGAAGTGGACATCGGGTTCTGTTCTTTGAAATTTTTTTTTTTGCTTCACCCATGCTGCATTTTTTACAGTTTTTATTCTCAAGGTTTCTTTGGCTTGGAGTTAGCGAGTGCATGTTTTAGAGGACGAGGGATGTTCATCAAAGCATTTTGCACATGATACACGTGAGCAATTTTATACATTTCGTAAGCAAAAAGAAAGGATCAAATGAGTAAACGCCGCAAAACTATAGTCTTGGAATGTATACATACACATGTATACATACAGTGCCGTGCACGTAATTAGAAACGCCAAGGATGCGAGAATTCTTTTCGTTATAGCGGATGGGATTTTGGCCTTAGCACAGTGAAATTTTCGTTTTTACTGTACATATTAATCAAGCTTAATTAAAATCCCTAACCCTCCACACCCAATTCAATTCCTCCAAAGGTACGGTCTATACACCATACCTTACAAATGTCCCCGAAACCGAAATTATAGAGGAAATGAAATCACAAGGTGTCACGGACGTATTTATATTTAAAAAAATGAAGATGGTATTCAACGCGCAACTGGTCTGATTCTTTTCACCTTTGACCTCTTCCGACCACCAAGTGGTGTAAATATTGGGTGGTATAATGTCAAGGTTACAGAATATTTCCCTAACCCTATGCGTTGCCAGAATTGTCAACTGCTAGGCCACACCGCGAAGCGATGCAGAGGCAACCCTGTATGAGCAACCTGCCGCCACACACGCCTGAAAAATGCACGCAAACAGTATGTGGTAACTGCAAAGAGGATCACCCCGCTTCTTCTAAAACGTGTCATTCATACATACAAGCGAACAAAATGCTTAAAATAAAAACCATAAGAAAATGTAACATGATTCAAGCAAAACAATTATACAAAGAGTAAAATCCGACTTTCTCACTCGCATCAGCCTACTCAACAGTTGCAAGCAATGCTACCCAACAAAAACCAACCGTATAAATAACGGAAAATAAGTTAATTCAAACCAATGCCTCCAAAAATACTACTCGCACACCAACGCAAAATCACACTGACCCAGTGACACCCATACCACCTACCAATGAAAATAACACAATCGCACCCACGCACGAACACAGCAACAAAACAATTTCATCACCACACCTCACACTCACTAACTCTACAATCAAAACAATAAACATTTATCCCCCCACTATTGCCGCCGTCGACAACCCAAACTTAATCTCGATTCTATCCGACAAGATAATCAATCTCTCATAAGAAACAACAAATACTATATAAAACCAACAAAAATTGATCACAAATGAACAATAATAAAAACTATTCTTGTTTCCCCAACTCTGCTGTTCATGGACTCTGAACAGCAGCATAGAAATATTCACCCTAATCTTCTGCCCAACCCCGACTTTTCGCAATATTGAGTCGTTAATTAAGGTTCTACAATGGCATCTTAAAGGATTTTTTAACAATTACCATGAGCTGCAGCTACTCATTAACGACTGACAACCCTCCATCACTTCCCTGCAGGAAACACATTCAATTTAACTTCCAACCCTCTGCACCCAAACAGTACTCATCGTACTTTCACAACCTGGACTCAAATATCGCATCAAAAAAGAGCACAGCAAAATTAGCCAAGAAAACATGTTTAGAAAGGTTTACACCCAACATTAACCCAAGTGCTTCCTCAAAAAAAAACTCTGGGCTGATGTAAAATCCCTCACGGGCAATTATACTTCTCACAGAATTAAAATCATCAAATCAGAGACAGATACGCTTGACTCGCCATTTGAAATAGCTCAACACTTTGGAAATACTTGGTCCGCCTATACAGACGACAAAAACTTTCATTCTGTATTTCTCCGAATGAAATCCACCACAACCGATAATCCCCCCATAACACCGACTTCTCAGCTAGCTTAATAGAAACTCCCATTAATAATATCGAAATGGAAAGCTCCCCCAGCTCAGCCAAAGGAAAAACCCCAGGCTTCGACCGTATTTCTTTTCTTTCTTTTGTTATGTTGAAGTATGCCCCACCAATTCTGAAAAAAAAGTATTCTCTCCTGTTTAATCACACTTTTAGCGTATCATTCCACAAATGTGGAAAACAGCAAGTACCATACCGGTACCAAAATCAATGAAGGACCCAACCCAAGGACCCATATCCCTCCTTCCATGTATGGGAAAGGCACTGGAGAAAACTATCTCAAAACGATTATCTTGGTTCTTGGTAAAACGAAACCTTATACACATAACCCAAGCAGCTTTTAGACAGGGGCGCTGCACTATGGATTCGCTTTTACACATAGACTATTTTGTTTCCTCTGCCCTATCGAATAAAAACCATGTTTCAATTCTATCAATAGACTTTGAAAAAGCCTTCGATAGAATTGGAATTCATGTTATATTAAATAAATTAACAGAGTGGAAAGTCGGGCCTAGAATGTTTAACTTTATTAAGGCTTTTCTATCAAACAGAAAATTTCGTGTCAAATTGGAAATGGATCCTATTCCCCTGTTTATATCCTCAAAAATGGCAAACCGCAAGGATCCCCCTTATCTGTAACACTGTTCCTAATAGCATTTAACGATTAAAGCAAAATTCTTACTAAATATAACTCGTTAGACCACTCTTTGTATGCAGATGATTTAATTATATTCACAAAATGTAAAGACCTTACAGAAATCTCCGTCATATTTAATAACACGCTAGAGAACCTTAGCACCTGGTGTAAGACCTCAGGCGCTAAAATCTCTCACGAAAAATGTAGTATATTGCACATATGTAAAAAAGTTAGTTGTTCTAAAAACGTTTGCCTTATTTCTAACAATTTCAATGTAAAAAATGTAAATGAGGGTGGCCGTGGTGTTAGCGGTAACATCATCGCTTGTCACGCTGTTGGTTCACAGTTCAAATCCTGATGCCAAGAATTATCTATTTATTTCGCATGAAATAAATAAAAAAGTCGATCAATTGCGAAGCTCATATCAATTCTAATGCGAAGATATAACACTGGCAGTGGTCATATGGCTGAAAATGCAACAAAAAAAATGTGAATCATGAGCAACGACAAAAGCAAAACAAACATGCTCCCCAGTTATCTGCTACCCATGGAGTTTACAGAAACTATCGGAGTTTCAAACCACTACACTTTTACTTTTAAGGAACATTGTTTTAGACTTAAGAAAAATCTAATTACCAGGGCAAATATTATAAAATACCTTAGTTCTAAAAATAGCCTGTGCCACGTCAACACTCTACTCGGAATCACAAGATCAACTATTTTGGTAAGATAGATTATGGATTATGTGTATATGGAAAATGTGCTAAATCATCATTGAAACGAATTGAACCAACATATCACTCGGCAATAAGGACCAGATTAAGAGCCTTCAGATCAACACCTATTAGGAACATCGTTACCGTACCCGGATTCCATCCATCAAAAACAGAGCCGATTTCCCCACATCAATGATCATATCAAATTGACCTCATCAAAAAACTCTCAAGATGCCAAAAAAATTATGTCAGCAAAAAAACAGCCTAAATACCCACCCGCAATATACAGCGCCATCTGCCTTGGCAAAAGTTTAGATATACCAGTACCACCCCAGCAAACAAAGCCTGCATCATACCCACCGTGGACATTAACAGAAGAGTCTGTAAACACAACTCTCCATACACTAAAGAGAGGTTCAACTTCCAAAGAAGCATACTCGTATAAACAAAAATATTTGGCGATGATAGAAGATCAATTATCGTCGAAATGGAACTTAATTTTCACTGACGGTAGATGAAACTGGAAAAACAATATACAAAGGGCTCCTGCCCCACGATGACCTTCATCTAATGGCCCATAATCTAGAAACTGAGGAAAACAAAGTGGGGCTCAAAATAAACACGGCCAAAACAAAAGCCCTCAGCACTTCCAACACTAACGCTCAACTTAACATTGCAGGACAGGAAGTCGAAAAAGTTGACAGCTTTCTATATTTAGGAAGTGTGGTCTCGGCTAACCGCGGTGGCACCCAACTGGACGTATGCAGTAGAATCGGGAAGGCTAAAGCTGCGTTCGGTATGCTATCCACAATCTGGAAAAGTAATGTTATCAGCTTAAGAACCAAGCTGCGACTGTTCCGCTCTAACGTAGAATCGGTACTGCTGTATGGGTGCAGTACCTGGAAGGTGGACACCTCTAACACACTCAGGCTGCAAGTCTTCGTAAATAAATGTTTAAGAATCATTCTGAGGATTTTTTGGCCGAACCGGATCTCCAACGAACAGCTTTATATGAGAATGGGCCAAGAACCTATAAACACTACTATACGAAGGAGAAAGTGGCAGTGGACTGGACACACCCTACGGCGCGAAGACAACTCCATTGCGAAATACGCCATGCAGTGGAATCGGCTCACCCAAGCAGGCAGAATAGCGGGTCGCCCTAGGCAAACATGGCGCAGAACAATTGAGGATGAATCGAGCTCTCTAGGAATGAGTTGGAGGCAGCTCAAACGCGTTGCAGAAGTACGAACAAGATAGCGCGCAGGCATGGTTGACGCCCTATGCCCCCCAAGGGGTTAAAGGACCTAAGTAAGTAAGTAAGTCCTGCCCCACTTCTCTTCAATTTATATTGTAGAGGCAACAGCAATATTGCAGGCAATAGTAAAAGCAAAGAACAACAAAACTATAATCTGCACAGACAGCCTCTCAACACTACAAGCAATTAAAAATACCAGCAACAAAACACCAATTACTGAATCAATCCGGAATAAATTAAACACAAATAAAAACAGACTACAACTTCTTTGGGTTCCAGGACATGTGGGAATCAAGGGCAATGAAGTCGCAGATACTGCTGCTAAAGCTGCTGTAGGAGAACCTCTTACTATCCAGTGGACCTACAACAAAAAAGACATCAGAAAATATTTAAATCACTACTGGGAACAAAAGAGAAAAGCAAAATGACAAGATTATACACATCATTACAGCACAATCAACCCTGAAGCTCAACCTGTCTATTACCCAGGTACCTGCTCTCCGAAGATGATAAAAAACTATATACGACTTCGATTGGGACACACAAACCTAACACACAGTCACCTCATGAATAAAACTGATCCTCCCTTTTGTCATCTTTGTAATCCTGGCACATTACTAACCATCAAACACTTAATCTGGGAGTGCAGCACTATAAAATCCAGAATAAAAAACTTATCCTTAAATCTCTCTTTTACTGAACTTCTTTCTGTCCCTTCAGAACACAATATTCAGAACATCAACAAATTGAATATAAAAATTGTCAATTAGTTTAAAGAATAGCCGAAAGATCTATATATTATATATATTAATTTTGTAATTTATTATAAGTTAATATTGTCATAAATAAATAAATAAAATTATACGTTTTGTATGAAACTCTCAGATATTACATCGTTTTAAGAGAATTCATGCGCAAAATGTATAGATTTTGAAGGATTTTAAGACATATTCACAAAAATCGCTGAAACTAAAAAACTTTAGGAGGTAGAAAAGGTTTGGTTACACATTATATACTTAGTTTATAATTGTACATTAAGAACGCTATTGTTAGGCTCTCGTAGAAATATATGTAATTTAGGCCGCGTGTTGCGCGTGTTAAAAATTTCAACATTTGGACCACCCTAGTGGACAACCTTTGCAAACAAGCAGATCTGTATTGTTATACATAGTAGTTAATTTTTCTTTCATTAATGCATTTTACTGGAATTTTTATTTATTATTCGATAAATTGATGATGATGAGTCTTTCGATTTATTTACTCAATTCAAAATTTATTTACTATAAATATTAAATATTGAAAAAGAAAATCATTTTTGCATATTATTTTTTATTATGTCAGTTTTGATTAATATTATATACGAAGTAGTTTTTGTATTAATTGAATTACATGAGTTTTTAATTTGCTGATTATTTATGACTTGAATAGTATTATAATAGAACGGTACATATTTATTTGTTATTTATTATAATATAATTTAGTTTTCTCTTCTTTTTTTCAAACATTTATTTTGCTTAATTGGTATGAAATAACTAAATCGACAAACCCCCTTCGCATTTTTTCTGAGAAACAAAAAAGTTGTTTAGTTTTAAAATAAAGGTCACATAGAAGTAACAGAAATTAAAATAAAGTGAGGAGAAAAGCGATTTTGAACCAAAGTATATGTGATTTATTTGGTTCTGGTAGAGAACTGATACGGAGCAGTACGTTGGCGTACGCCCCCGCCGCGTACATTGTAATTGTATGATGTTGCTTGTTGTGATGTTGTTGGCTGATTAGCTATAATGATTTCATTAATATAGATATTTTAGTCGTTTTTTTGTTTTTTTTTTAAGTCGTTTGTTTATAGTTTTGAATGAGGGAGGGATTTTATAATGTAAATGATTTTTTTTCCATTTTATTTACCTGATGCGTAGGGTTTTTGTTGATATCCGCCGCCAAAGTACTGCTGCAGCTGGTGTGGTTGCTGCTGTTTAGAGTATCCACTGCTGCCACCATTGTCGTTGCTGCTGTATCGAGGCCTAGTAAGATTTATAACTTTTATTTAAATAAAAACATTTGCCCTAGGGATCATAGGTTAGCACTTACTTATTGTAATTCTGATGCATAGGCTGCTGGTATTGCGGCTTGGGATTTGCAGCTGCCATCTGGGCACGTTGGGCAATTTTTTTCGCTGCTTCTGGATCTTCCATTAGCTCACGTAGTTGCTCTTGACGGATGTCGTCATGCTTATCCGGGATAAGATATTTCCGGATCTCTGCTAGTGCGTAGGCAACACGAGCATAGGCCTCAGCTGGTGGTGCTATTGTGGAGATTTCCACGTGCAGCGGGAGATTCAAATGGGCATACTTGGTGTCAGTTGAATTACGAAGTTCTTCTTCACGGGCACGATCTTTCATTGAGAAACGACCCAAAATCACAATTTTACATTGAGTTTCCTCTTGCAGACGACGCAGGGAATTACCCTTGGGACCGAGTAGTTTACCAACATAGTTAAACTGAAAAAGAAGATAGATGTTTGTTCATTTACATCGTATGATGCGAAAGTCACTTAAAATCTTGCTTTGCGAATGGACCTTGCTTGTAGCAGATTATAATGGTTCTAACTTGTGGTTTATTCTCATAGTCGACTATATATTTTTCGACGCGAGCGTTTGTTTGTTTCAAAGGAAATTTCTAAATCCAGGAGGATTTAGACTTGATTTGGTCCATTGTATTTATTTAAGGCAGAAACCCCTTTTTGGTGTAGTGGTTCGAGAAACTTAAATTTTATTAGTTTGTCTTTTATGCTCGGGTGATTGTTGGTTGCTAAGTATGTGTTTTCTGTCCGTAACAATAGACTCACCCCGTAGATATTACAGTAATACCAATAGGGACCTAATGGATAAATAATATGTAAAAGATTAAACCATTCTGGTACGGAACACTAAAAAAAAGGCGATCCAATTTCCTATGAGAATCACCGAGGCATACCCCGGTTAGATGTTGAGTACAAGATCCTTTCCAGCGTACTGTGTGAACGTTTAAAGCAATTGCGCCACACTGACATATACCAGTGCCGTTTCCTGCCCGGCAGATCGGCAATCGAGTAGATGTTCGCACCATCCACTTCAGATCTGGTTATGATAGCATTCATCGTATTCATCATCACGGCGATAACCGACTTTGAGTTTAAAAACAAACTAATCTTTATACCATCCTGGTGCGGAACACTAACAAAAGTTAAAATTATGTTTGAATGTTAGAGAGGGAAAGAACGGTTGCTCCCAAGCGAACTTTTTATTTAGCTATCATATTATTTAGCAAATTTTGTGGATACGGAATGTGACCACTGTCTTGCACGTAGATGTTTTTTTTTACAACCTTATCTAAAAATAGGTTCACCTATTGTATTGTATTGTATAGGTATATTGTTCTATTTAATTAAAATGACAGATTTAATGTAAATCAAACAATAAGTGAAGGCATTGACAAAGATTTATTGTAAATCAAATAATAAGTGATCGCATGACCGAGGTCTGTCTGCCTAAATGACAAATTAATATAATAATAATAAATAGTGATGGAAATATAAGTATATATTTAAATAAGTACATTATATTGCATGAGAAAAAAAAAGCTAAAGCGTACTTGCACCTACATCTTTATTTATCTGCAAATCACTCAAATTTCAAATTTTAACTAAATCTATGATAGAAAAACTCAATAAATTGAGTCTCTCGATTCTATCTGTCTGTACCCACGATTGCATCATAAACGGCTCGAAAGTTTTTCTTCAAACTTCATATCTGTGGTCTGTGGAGTCACAATTAAAGACGAAATCGGAATTTTCATTCTGATCCCAAAATTAACAGTACTTTACTAATTGTGGATTTCGAAAACGGCTCTAACGTTTTTAAACAAATTCTATATTTGAGTTACATATGCTATCAGATGGCGTACCACGTTTTCGACAAAAAATAATGTATAATGGTACTTTTCTTATTAACTGGTTCTTAATAATTGACTATTTTTCGGCTGTGACTCCATCGAATTTGTTCAAAATTACCTATAATGTTTTAAATTCTTTACAAAAATGGTTTACAACTTATAAATGTAAATAAAAAGCAATATGTACCTTTTTACGTTCTAACTTCTTAATATCTTATAATAAACATATTTAGCAACAAGATTTTAAAAAAGAAATACATATAGTACTTGTCCAATTTCGAACGTTTTTTTTAAGGGATAGTTTTTTTTTCGTTGACGCCAAGAGATCTTTCCCTAAAGTAGTGCTTATGTAAATGAAAAATAACTATATGATTTTGGACAGAGCAGTTTTTTGTTGAAAAGCGGTGAATCATCCATCATGAAATAGCCAATATTTTTAAAATTTAAAGAGTTCCGTGATGAATATTAAAAAATGTGTTAAAATTGATGTTCCCGCCCTGAAAACAGACCGAAAGTAACTGCTAACAGACGTGTTCTTCAAATTATTGGTTTAACTACTGAAGAGAAGCCAAAAAACCCTTCTTACGGAGAAAAACGTTAAAGCGAGGATAGCTTTTGCCAAGCACATAAATTGAACTATTAACCAATGGCAGAAGGTTGTTTGGTCCGACGAAACGAAAGTTAACCCCACAGGCACAGATGGCAGATAATTTTATTGGTCACGTCCTAGGAAACCACTGCAACAACATCAAGTTCAAAAGACGGTGAAACATGGTGGAGGATCAGTGATAGCCTGGGGGTGTTTTTCGTAGAATTCTAAACCCTTCCAAACCTCAATCTAATTCAAAACTTGTGGCTAATTGTGAAGCGACAGTTGGGGCAGTATGAGAACCATCCTTCCAACCTTAATGAACTTTGGAATTGCATTATGTTGGAATAGAGCCGTATTCCGAAGCAAATCATTAAATCAAATCACTTGGTGGAAAGTATGCCGAAACGTTGTGTACATATTATTAAATATAAAGGGTTGTGGATGAAGTATTAAAATTGGCACCTTTACTCAAAACGTGCAAATTTGCACAAGTCCAAAAATTTACTTCGATTTAATTTGTTCGAAATACTATGTTCTTTTTCTAGAATCATATTGTACAACAAGTATATCAGTTTATTCCCCGTGCAGGGACGGGTTAAGAATATCACTGCAGCGCCCCCCACAAATACATAGCGCTTGTCGTAGAAGGCGGCTAAGGGGAAAATAATATCGAGGCAATTTTAAAATATCCAGGCGAGCCTAGCGACACATATACCAAACTTAAAACTGTCCGCAACTGCATGCGAATCCGTGTGGGTTAACACGATCAGATCAAACATAAATAAAAAATCAGGAGCATGCTCGTGGCAAAACCAAAAAAAAACGCTTAAACCCTAGCATTATGGCAAAGTACGCTAAAAAGAAAAGCACTACCGCGCCAGGCACTACCAATCCTACGCATGGTTGTGATCCTGGGACGAGCAGAAATGCTCGGGTCAGAGCGGTTTCCGGGGGATAGCAAAATAATGCAACGGCTTAGGTGTAACCTAAGGGTCGCGAGTTGGAACCTTGGAAGTATGAGTGGTCGCAGCTACGAGGTTGAAGAAATGACGATTAAAAGGCGAATGAACATCGAGGGTGTACAAGAAACGAAATGGCGAAACACCAGGAATCGGGGGCGTTTCTTGGACGTTAAGACAAATTGGTGATACAGGCTGAGGTGTGGGATATTGTAAGCGCATATGCTCCCCAAGTCGGATGCGAACAAAGAGACAAAGATGCATTCTGGCTGGATTTTCACAACCTCATCAACTGCCATGGAGGACTGGGGTACGGCACCAGGATACGGCAGATCGTGTATCAAATCAGTGGCGGTTTACTCTTTAATTTAAAATAGCTTACTCACATTCCAAATGAAAAAGCATACACCAAACAGATCCTCCTTGTTTAGCGCTCGTCTGACTAATGAAGTTCACACTCGGTAGCTGTTTTATTTGAGGTAATAGGTAAATTTCCATTCTATTAATAGACCTAGATCCCCAGTGACAGCTGTTCTATTGGTGAAAAGCTTTTTGTGGAAGGTGTGGATCCTAAGCAACAAATATCAGTACTTTCCAGCACTACAACTTTCCATCTTTTTTAAAGTAGTGTGGTTCTACGCTAAACAGAGTCAAACACCCTTTAAAAAGCTCCCGAAGAAGGACGCTCTCTTGATTGCATAATTTCAGGATCTCCTGGTTTCTGCATCGCAAGAAAGATGAGTGTCGAAAGATCGCCCCCAGCTGGGCGCGATATTAATGCATTCCCGGAACTTAGGTTCCAAAATAATATCATTACGACGATGGCAACAACAACTTTAACATCGACTAGCGTTGTCACAACTTTTGCTTCGGCAAATAGTACAACAACTATGACAACAAATACAGGCCAAAATCATAACAACACTACTTATATCAAGCTCAAGGACTCAAACAAATGAAACAAAAACAAAAGAACACCAATCATCCGCACGAAAGTAGACAATACAACTCCAAACTCGAACAATAAACGATCAAGAAATTCACCAAACAAAACAATAGACTCATCAACAAAGAAACCTAAAACGAGGGATCAGCCTACACTTAACTAATGGTTAAGTAAACCCAAGCAAGACAACTCCCAAAACCGCTTCGACTTCCTTGCTGATGATGACATAGGAAATCCCGACAAAATTAATGGGGAAAAATCCGAGCCCACCTGAAAACCAAACAAACCTCCACCAATCTACGTCCAAGAAGTCGAGTGCATCAAAACACTAACAAAGGCTCTTGACATGGAGGCAAAACAGAAATATGAATTAAAAGTTCTGTAGAAGAACTAAGTTCGAGTTCAAGCAGCCGAATCTGCTTTTTACACAAAAATCGCGAAAATACTACAACAAAAAGCAACAAAATACTTCACATATAAACCGAAAGAAGAGAGGTTTTAAAGTAATTTTGAGAAGCATGCACCCATCAACCGAACCGACAACAAGAACTTGAAGAGCTT
This sequence comes from Pocota personata, assembly GCA_963082735.1. Classification (NCBI taxonomy): domain Eukaryota; kingdom Metazoa; phylum Arthropoda; class Insecta; order Diptera; family Syrphidae; genus Pocota; species Pocota personata. The sequence goes on from OY720432.1 coordinate 25,064,873, forward strand.
GGACATAAAGTACTTCACATAGATAACATTCAACAAATAGGCACCAAAAAACCACTTCCCCTCTTCTCAGTCGAGTTAGAAAACAGTAACAACAATAAAAATATATACAGCATTACGAGCTTACTCAACTGTAAAATATCCTTTGAGACTTCTCACTACAAGAAAGTAATATCTCAATGCACTAACTGCCAAAGATATGGACACACTAAAAATACAAGACAATCGACTGCCAACTGACAAAACAAGACAATAACCCACCACACCAAAGAGAAAATACAAATGCAGACATTCAAACTACCACAAGTTATGCTGACGCTGTTGCACAAAAGTCACAACTACCGTCAATAACCAAACAAAATAAACAAACTCCCCCACAAAAACCCGCAGTATCTCTGCTACCCACAACAAACACAAAATATAGATACCGAACAAACATCTGGCAGATGGAACTGGGCATGGGGGATCAGCAATTATAATTAACAAACACATAAAATGTACTGAACTCAGCGGCTTCCAAACTGATCATATAAGTTAATTAAAACACTACAAGATTTATTAAAAAAAATTCCAAGGCAGAATGCCTTGACCTTTATTGATTAAAAAGAAAATTAAAACTAAACTAACATTGAATTGCTTATATTTATTACCTAATTTTCCCTAACTCAGCTTCTGCTGTTGTTTGCTATCGTGGGAATGAGACGGTGTGCATCGATTGCACCAGACGCTTAGTTAGCATTTCCGTTCCTCGGGGTTCGCGCGTGCAGGTGTTGTTTGCATTGTCTGCTGGTGTTGTCTTCCTCTCTTAAATGCGATTGTCCCCAATAGCTAAAAATATGGAAGGTTGTTAAACCTTTGCTTTGGCATCTCGAGATGTTGGGGTGCGTTAGGTGATACGATCGTTCTTGGTTCGTGGTGGTTCTCTTGGATCTTTTCTTCTGGAATTTGGATGGTGACCTTGGTATTGTTTCGTTTAGGTAAAAGCTTGCGGATCGTGGTTAATATAGCGAGTATTCCAAGGCAGGAGATGAGCGAGTAGGTGGTTACTTGATGTGCGTTGTTCTCTGTTTGAAATAACCGGATTTCGTTCGTGTTGTTGATGTGGAGATCCTTCATCATTTCCAAGGATAATAATTCCCTGTACTTTTTTCCTTTTGGATTGGGTTGAATTATTGCCGGTAATACTTTCATCATTGATGCTTCTCCGGAAATAAATGATCTTCCATTGATGTTTACAGTGGTGTTGTGGAATTTTATTAGGAACGTTCCATTGAGGTGGGTAGTATTTTCGACTTGTAGGGTTCCGGTAAATTGATTTAGCAATAGGTTGCCAGTTGAGATCTCGTCTGTGGTTGGAATATGCTGACTATTGACAGTGTTGCAGATAGCTGAGAGGCTGTTGAGCAAGTTAGGAATACATGTATCGTTTCTAATGTTAACAATATCTTTGGAATTACAAATAGATAGAGATTTATAACTTTTACATTTTCTTACTGTTCCATACATTTCTTCATTATATATTATTCCTTTTTACTGGTTTAATCACAAGACTTTCATAAATTTTATTTGTTGTTAAGGGAATGTTTACAATATAGAGCATTATTGAGCTATTGCTTATGACTTTTAGTTCTGAGAAATCTAAAGCTTCTTCTATTGTGTTATAGGGTAACTGTTGTTTATTTAAAATATTTGTAGCAAGTTCTATTTCCTTTTTCTATAAAACAAATGAATTGATCATACCTAATTTAGCCCAGTGGATGCCATAGTTAATATTTTCTATTTCTTCTTTTACAAGTTTAATTTTGTATTGAACATTTGTTGTTACCTCGAAACTTAATTTATTGTCTTCTTTTAACAATTTCTGTATTTCATTTTGAACTTTAGTGATATTATTTATTCTCTCATTGTATAATTGATTTATGGCAACCTGCTTGTTATTATTTGTTAGGATGTCCGTGATTTTTTCTTTAATGGTGACAAAGTCGTCATGGTCTGGATTGCCAGCAATCCCTTTCCATGCGCTGCCGATAAAATTTAGAGAACGTTTTGTTATTCGCGGTTTCAAGTTATGCAGGAGATTTTTAATTTGTTACAACTCATGTGATAGTAAGGGAGATATGGTATGGTTTTGGGTAGATTCGAGGTTAAGGATTGGGATTATCGCTGATATGAATTTGTCGTATTGGTCCAAGTCAATGACATGTACTAGTTTGAAATTTCTTCGTCTGTCCAACGTGAAAAGTCACTATTTGTGCGTTTGAGAAGTCCAATATTTGAATAGTTGTCTGACAGGTGCAAAAGGCACACCTGAAAAGATAAATGTTATTGTAGTTTCTAATATTACTTTTGTGCACTACTTTGCCGGATTCGATTATTACTGTAGAATTCTTATTTTCCTTAACTATTTTTTGTCGGTATCTACCAGTTAATTTCGAACCTATCCGTTTATTATTATTAACAAAAATAACTTGTCCTATTTGGTAGTCTTTAATTGGCTTCCTTTTCTTGTTATGGTATTTATTGTCCTTCTCTTGTTTAGTTCTAAGTCTTTTGATGTTAGTCAACCGTGTCTTTTCAAATTGATCGGGAATTAGTCAGGGTATTCGTCCGTAAAATAGTTATATCGGTTTCTTACCGGTGGTTGAGTGGACAGTGAAGTTGTATTTTCTTCAAAAGACCGTAGAGGTCCATCGGATTTAAGACATCTCATGATTTCGGACAACGTGGAGTGGAAGCGCTCAACTTGACCGTTCACCTCACTTTTATATGGAGGGGTTTTGAAAATTTCGATTTGAAGATCATCTTCTAGCATTGAGGTTATTGAGGCTGAATTTAGCGCCTTATCGTTATCTATTACAACAACTTCAGGTACGCAGAAGAAGAATATGATATCTCGTAATGGTCGTCTAATGTCTTCGATTGAGCGTGATGAGATAATTTTAGCTTGGGCGAATTTTGTGAATTTATGTCGTTAAGACAAGTGTTTTTCTGTAGAAAATATATCAATATGAATAGTGTGCCCAGGATAATTAGGGATGGGTGTAGGCTTCAGGTGTGGTTTATTTATTTTCTTTACAGGTTGCGCAACGGTTTACTAAAGCTTTAATTTTTGAAGTAGACATTTTCTAGCAACTGAATTCGGTTTTCTTCGGCGTTCCGATGAGCGCGTCGGTGTATCTTTAGGATTTTTTCTTCTTGCTCGGTTTCGCTGGGTATGTCTTCCACAAACTTTTGGGTAAATTTAATACGGTAGTCCTTAAAGTGGAGCGGATAAATTTCTTGTATCTTACTCATAGTCTCTTCGTTTGTCAAGAGTCCATTTATAGTATCAGGGTTCAAGTAACTCTTGAATGCGTTTACTAAGTCTGCTTCCGTGTACTCTAATTTGATAAAAATGTGTCTTGTATAGTTTTCGAAAGGAGCTTTAATTTGATAACTGTATTCTTCGCCTGTTTTTAGTACTAGTTGATTACGGAATACATTTATTGGGGTTTCGACGATGGAGATTAAGTTATCAGAAGAGCTATCGGCACTATGTTCGGTTGGGGTCATTGAATGAATTTCGGTTACTTGGGGAGGCCTTGAAAGGGAGTCAGCCACTACGTTTGCCCTGGCTTATACTTGAGTTCGTAATTGTCCTTCTTGTGATTAGTTTTAATGTCATCTCTAAAGATGACAAAGCCTAAGAATTCTATTTCTTTCTGAAAGAATTCACACTTGTCCAACTGTATTTTCATGTTGGCGGCCTCTAACGTCTTGAACACTATTTCCAGGTTCTTAAGATGACGATGTCATCGATATAAACATAACAGCACTTCCCGATGTATTGCTTCAGAATATCATCCAAAGCCCTTTGAAAAATGGAGGGGGCATTCTTTAGCCCAAAGGGGAGACGAGTGAATTCGAATTTCCCGTTATTCACGGAGAAAGCAGTCTTTTCGATATCAGATTCTTCAAGTGGGATCTGATGGAAGCCACTTTTGAGATCAACTCTAGTAAACCATTTATTTTTGCCAAGGTCGGCAAGAACTTCGTTAATCTCTGGGATCGAGTATTTGTCAGCGACGGTAACAGCTTACGGTAGTCAATTACCATGCGATATTTTCTTTTCCCAAAGGCGTCCATTTTTTTTGGGATGATCCAAACTGGAGAATTGTAATGCGATTTAGATGCCCTAATGATGCCACCTTTTAGTAGGTCACTTATATGTTTTTCGACTTCTCCCTGGAGTGCCATCGGGTATGGGTATGATCTCGAATAAATGGGCTCGTTGGTTGTCGTTCGAATTTCCCCTTTTACGGTGGTGGTGTAAGTTAATTTCTTGTCTTGAGATTGAGAAAAAGTATCTCCAAGCATTTCCGCATTAAAATGCTTATAAAGTTGAAAAACCTCAAGCTTTTTAAGTGAAGGGGTAGTGTATAAAACGTTGAGTTCCTTTTTTTGAAGTAGTAAAATTAAAAATTCCATGAAATAGGGTAATTAAAGAAAATATTTTGTAATCCGGCATTGAATTAGAAAAATATTCATATTTTGATTTGTTTAATAAATCAAAGAAAATATATGAACTAAATGAACTATAACTTAATTCTTAATCTGGCTTGTAACATTATCCATAATTGCTACAAAAATTCGACTATAATTTGTATTTAAATCAATATTAAGTAGTCGGCGTTTGCATGGAGGTTCTGAGCAGTTACTTACGCTCTCATAGATTGAGTCAAATGAGTTTAAAAATTCAGAATGAATCCATGACTCAAAACCCTCGATCTCTTGCTTCGCAAGCTCTATGTCTTCTCTGCAATTGAATAAGACGTTCACTATACGCGAATGATATTGCTATCGAGTCTCTGATACCCCGGAATGCCAGCTCTTGTTTTCCTAGAAGAACTACAGTGTCTATGAAACGCTTCATTAAATCGCGATCGCGATCAAGTTTTCTTTATGAGCCTCGTAAGAATTCCCTAAAGAAGACTCTATGCGATATTCGCCAAATTCATGCAAATGCAAGCAGCTGCGTATATGCTTTTCCGTTTGAATATGTTTTTTGGAAGAATTAATAAAATTGTTTATATCAAAGAAACCTGTGTGACTCCAAACACTAGGAGAATTAGAAAAAAAGAAGACAAGGAAAACAAAACATTCTATTTAATTTGCAACTGCCAGTCAGCCATGGATTCTTTTTGTAAAAAGACTCATGAAAATGTTTCTGATACCCATCCTTTCGCGTATAATCAATTTTCATTGATGGTGTCGAGCGACTTAGTTCTATAACTTTTTTTTTTTTTTACAAAAAAGAAAGCTTACTGAATTCGTGGGTTTCTTTTAGAAGAAAATCAGTTAAACAACACTCAAAATTAACTAGAGACATCTTGTCTAAGAATAATAAGAATGTTCAATGAGGCACCTCTTGAGTAGATTTATAATTACTTACTTGGTATATAGCTAATAACTATTCACTTAGCTCACTCACTATTTTATAATAATTTAATAATTTAAAACACTAACTTAATTACCAATATGTAATTGCTAAATTTTTTAAATTTTCTAATAATTAGCAGTCACAAAAATCACAAAAATTTGCATACAAATTTTCAATAAATCATGCACAATTACACAACCGATTTGCAACCGTCATTTCAAATTTGCAAAAAAAAAAAAAAAAATACCCAACAAGTAAGAAAAACCTCAAACGCCATTCGAACCACTACATCACCCAATAACCCGATTTTCGTCGGCTTATTTTGTTGCTTACAATAAAAAAAAAAAAACTCCCTCGAACTAAAACCTTTCACAAAAGCCGAGAAATCGCGGGTTATTTTTCTCATAAGCGAATGTATGTTAGACAAAGAAATCGCAAATAAACTTCTACTATATGCCAGAAAGGAATAGAGTTGAAAGTTCGTACTGTGAAGAAATGAATGCATAAGCCGGAAAATGAACGGCTTTTCAAAAAAATAGATTGCACGCTCTCTCGCTAGAGGAGTTCATACTTGTTTCGCCTAAGTGTGCGAGTTTGTGTATGAGTAAAAAAAAAAACAATGACCTGTCCAACAGTGATAGTCAAACATTTTGCTCAGACCTGGGAACAACTTGCTGATGACTCGGAATTCAGTTCGACATTCATCAATGCAAAATTAACCTCTCTATTGAATCTCATATAAATATGTCAGAGCTCGTCTCCTGTTTACACACAGTAAAAGGTAAAACGCTAGACACGTGCAAAGTGGCTAGATCTGTAATAACCAAACCGAGTAACAACACAGCAAAAAGAGCTCTTAACTCAAGCAGAACACAATTGAGATTGATGGTGGGACTTTTAACAGGGCACATCAATCTCAACAAACATTCGTTCAGACTCGGGATAGCTGATACAGCAATCTGTGCCAACTGTGAAGAGGAAGATATAGAACACTTCCTCTGTCACTGCCCCGCTACAGCGAGGCTAAGGCTGAAAATCCTCAATAAGAAAGGAATCGGAGATATACTGGAGTTCGCCAGACGAACACTACGATTCCCCGATCACTATACGATATAGTTGATACTACCCATGATCCCTAGACCTAAATCCTCTCAATACATAATTCCCAAAACACATCACTATTCCTTACAGTTACGCAGATGAGGGGAACACAACGGGCCCAATGGAGGCCTAAGTGAAGAGCATAAGCTCACCCTCTCAAACCAACCAACCAACCAACCAACCAACCAAAAGGTAAAACGCCGGGCTTCGACCGCTTTCAGTCACCGACTAGCATTCAAACCGAACGCATCGTTTTCAGCTGTCTGTGTGCTTTGTTTACTTTTTCGCGGCCAAGTGCGCGCACTCTCGACCGGTTTAATTTCCCGTAAACTGCTTCTTTTTTTCTTTCTTTTTCTAGTTCAACCGCACGTGTTATTTTTTTTTTTTCCGCGCGGGAGTTTTCTTTCTTCGATAAGAAGAATGACCCCTGGGCCAAATAAAAACGGAAATCGATTTAAGGAGCTTGATATTGAAGCTCCTTCGATTTCCAACCCAAAAAAAGGTTTAAAAACAACCCAATCCCCCTACTGGAGTTCCCTGAATTACCTGCGGGACCAAATACAAAAAATCCAAGATTTTTGCTTATCTCTCCTAAAAATGCCGAAAAACAACCATCATCTCTCAGTCCATTTTTATTGAAAAAAGCAATTGATGGCATTAGTAAGGAGTGCTAACAGGTCTCTTTGCTTCGTGACGGAAACTTACTTATTTTAACCAAATCGCAAAAAGTTGCCGATATGTTCCTTAAAGTCAACAATCTCGTCAATGTTTGCCCAGTGATTGTTAAACTCCATGACCGACTAAACTCAACTAAAGGGATTGTTTATGCTCCCTGTCTGTTCAATGTGCCAGAATCCGAAATAGTAGCTGAAATGAGGCCTCAGGGAGTATCTGAAGTATTTAAATTTACAAGGACAGATAATGGGATTAAAAAACCAACCGGGTTAGTACTGCTGACTTTTGACTTGTTCCAAGCTCCCAAATCAGTAGAAATAGGTTGGTATAAAGCCAAAGTGAGTGAATATATCCCAAACCCAATGCGCTGCAGGAACTGCCAGTTACTGGGACACACGGCGCCGCAATAGGAATGCTAAGTGTGACTCATGTAGTCTCCCACCCCATTCGCCGTCTGATTGCACACGCACAATGTGCGCCAACTGCTCTCTTCCCCACCCATCATCCTCCAAAACGTGCCCCAAATACGCCCAAGCCAAAGAAATTATTAAAATCAAAACACAGAAAAAATGTTCTATGGGTGATGCCAAACGCATTTACAGTCAACTCCACCCACCCCAACCTAACTTGTCCGCAGAATCCTTTGCAGACAAATCTAAAACTGAAATTTCATCTAAAACTTCAAATTCATCCGTCTTGACTCAATGTAAGGGACCTAATACCCCTACTATCCAATCAAACAACACTACATCAAATATTCCTGCCGATCCAAAAAAAGCTATTCGTAACACTCTACCATCTACACATTCTCCACTACCACTACAATTGCCTGATCGATCAATTCATATTATTAACAAACATAAACAACTCACAGACAGCATTATCTCCCATAAACAACCTTTACCCCCGTCTATCCGCGATTCTACCAACTCTCTACTTTCACCTTCAACACCAAATATCACAAATAGCGACTGTAATGCACCAACCCTCTCACCTCTCTCTGACGCTACTCAAGACCTATTAACAAAAAATCAATATTTCGTAAATCCTTCTGAAACTGAGGATGATGACGATATATAACAATAAAATAGGCACCCCTAATTTCGGCTCTGCACCTTTGGGACTGAACCATCCTGACTCATCGCGATGCTAGGGTGATGCAGTCCCAAATGTGCAGAGCCAAAACTTTAACCCCCCATTTTACCACAACACCGTTTACAACACAATTCTATATATACACAACAATCCACTTTTAAATCCAATGCACAGTTACTAATTCTGCAATGGAATATTAAAGGCTTCTCAAACAACTTTGATGAGCTTAGCATATTGATAAAACAACACCGACCTTGTATCATTTCGCTTCAAGAGACCCACTGCCCATATAACTTCTCCCCTCCCACTCACAAATTTAAAAATAATACTTCAAAAATCTTTCGAACAAGACTACTTGCAAACAGGGTATCGGCATAAAGGCTAAGAAAAACATTCCACATAAGATAGTTCCGATAAGCTCAAACATCTTAGTTCTAGCAATGGAACTTCAACTAAATAGGAAAATCACGTATGTGGGAATATATGCCCCGCCAGAGTTAGTTGTCAATATCAACGACCCGCATAACATCCTGGCTCAGGTCAAAACTCCCATAATTTTTGGTGGAGACGTAAACGCGTGGACTTTGGGGCTCTCCACGTACGAATAAAAAAGGTCGTATATTTGAAGATTTTATTACTAACTCCAACCTCCTCATACTTAATGACGGCTCCCCCACACATCTCTCCACGCATAAAACATTTACACACGTCGACATCACTTGTTGCTCTTCGGAGTCATATTCCAGAACACAATGGAAAATCATTGACGACCTCCACAATAGTGAACACCTACCTATTTTAACTACAGTCACTCTAGGTTGTACTAACAAGTCAAACACCCAAGCGCCAAAGTTTAAAACAGACCAGGCTGACTGGGAAAAAAACAAAAAGTGTGCTATGAGAGTGATCAGTCCTTCCGGAGTGGATAGCAAAATCAACAGATCAGCTCCATTTTTCCAAAAATCTTTGCGTATCGCTGCAAATGAGTCTATTCCCCAATCATCTCCCAACCAAATCAACCGTGGAGTTCCCTGGTGGAACAGACAACTCAGTATTCTTAGAGGCGATAAAATGAGATTGTGGAGGAGATTCAAGAAAAACCCTAGCGATGTAAACCTAATCGCATAGCAAACGCTATTTTAAAAGGCAGGCAAAAATCAGCAAAACTAGAAGCTTTGATCTTTTTACTGCTACTATTAACCCAAAATTCTACTGTTACCGATATTTGGAACAAAATTAAGCGTCTTAACGGTCTGACCCCCACCCACCACCTGCTGAAATCAGTCACTCCTTTGCCCGAATATGAGCAGAATATTCTAATGACACCAACTTCCACAATAACTTTGTATCTTACATAAAGCAAATTCTGATAAACCCAACACAATTTGTAACCAACAAGACCTGTGAACTTATAGAACAACCGATCTCATTAGTAGAATATAGAAGCATGTCTAAGCAAATTGGTAGGTAAAACACCAGGTAGGGATAGGCTCTCCTACCCACTGTTTAATAACTTACCTCTTCCAGCCAAAAATACGCTTCTTTTACTCTACAATTACGTTTTCAACACTGGGACAAAGCTGGAAAACGGCCACTGTTATTCCGTTACCAAAACCAAAAAAGGACATGAACAGCATTGATGTATATAGGCCAATCTCTTTATTGGCCTACATACATATCCAAAATTCTGGAAAAGATCATTGCCAAACGACTCTTTTGGTATACAGAGTCCAAAAAATTAATAAGCCAAAACCAAGTTGCATTTAAATCAAACCACGGCTGCCTCGACGCGTTACTTCACATTGATTTTTACGTTTCTAATGCAATATCGGCCAAAAATCATGTATCCATCCTCTCATTGGACTTTGAAAAGGCCTTTGATAGGATAGGCATACACATAGTTCTAAAAAAAAAAACTGGTAGAATGGAATATTGGGCCAAAGATTTTTAACTTTATAAAAGCTTTCCTCTCTAATAGAAAGTTTTGTGTTAAGGTTAACAACACTTATTCCAATACCTTTCCTCTACAGAATGGTATCCCAGAGGGGTCGCCTTTATCGGTGATACTTTTTGCTATTGCATTCGATGACGTTAGTAAAATTATTTCAAAATATAAAATTGTAGATTGTTATTATGCTGACGATGTATTTATTTTATGTAAAAACAACGACTATGAAGTAACAAAAACAACATTTACTAATATACTTAATGACATAAAGAAGTGGTCCACCTACTCAGGTGCCAACCTCTCGCTACAAAAGTGTAAAACACTACACATTTGTAGAAAAAGAAACTGTTCTAACTTAAATCTACCAATCAGTTCAGTCCAATTAGAAAATGTTGATAATCTCCGCATACTCGGTTTAAATTTTAACAATAAATACAATTGGAGATATCATTGTATAGAACTTAAGAAAAATTTAACACCTAGGCTTAATGTTATAAAATATTTTCCCTCTAAAAAATGGAAAATTCATTTAAATACCTTATGCTATATTACGAAAATGTTAATTTTAAACAAAATAGACTATGGTTTAAGTATTTATGGCAACTGTCCAAAATCAACGTTCAACATTTTAAAACCATCTTACCACCAAGCTGTGAGATCAATACTCGCCTTCCCAATAACACCAATCAGGAACATCTTAGCAGAGTCTGGCCTTCCACCGCTGGACGAAAGGTACGAGGAAAGTACGCTTAAGCTTGGCGCAAAATTACTGTTTTCCTCCAACTCTATAACGGCACAAAATGCGATCAAAGCGCAAAGAAATGTCCTTCGGCCATCTCTTGTGCGTGGAACCGGATACAGAAATTCAATATACCACAAAAAATACATCACTTACCCTCACCACTCTACCCACCATGGATGCTAAAACCCGAATCATTTGAATTGACGTTGGCAAATTACCCAAAAGACCACACACCACCACTAGTATTTCGTTCGATTTTGAAAAGTCTTGAGAGCGAATTTAAATCTACGGCTTGGAAATTTATTTTTTCCGATGGTTCGAAAACACAATACCACACCAGTTTCGCTGTAACAACCCAAGAGGAGCACTCATTAAACAAGGTCTTTTTCCGGATTATTCCTCAATTTTTACCGCAGAAGCGCTTGCACTTTTAGAAGCTATGAAACACGCCAGTAAAACCAAAGGCCACTGGGTCCTTTGCACAGACACTCTCGCAGTTATAAAAGCTATCATGAACCCAAACAACACCTCCGCAGTTACATCCAAGTTAAGAGACATAGTTATCAAACTCCGAAAACACTAAAAATCATGTGGGTTCCTGGTCACACTGGCATTTTAGGGAATGAGAACGCTGATAATGCAGCCAACTCAGTCAAAAATTATCCTACTTTGGCATTCAACACCTACAACAAACTTGGCTATTCAAAACTTATCAAATGCAAAATCAAAACTAAGGAATGTAACGATTGGCTGGCATATACTCACCACTACAAAAGAGTAAACCCAACTAAAACCCAGCCCATATACCCTACAACAGTATCAAAAGCAATGATCACCAACTTTGTACGCCTGCGATTAGGACACACCAGCCTAACCACCAATACGAGGGTGGGTCAATAAGTCCCTGAAAAATAAAATAAGGAACACTCTTTTCGGTATAAAAACATTTTATTTTCCAACATTGTCTCCTTTTAGCTCTATACACTTCATCCAACGTTTCTCCAATTTGTTGATGCCCTCCAAATAATACGATTTCTCGAGCCCCTCAAAATAAGCGTTTGTTTCAGCGATGACCTCTTCATTCGACCCAAATCTCTTAACTCGGAGCCATTTCTTCATGTTTGGAAACAAGAAATAGTTGTAGGGCTAAATCTGGGGAATATGCTGGATGAGGGAGGAGTTCGTAGCCTATCTCATGCAATTTTCCCGTTGCGATTGCGGACTTTTGCTTCAAATCGGCTTAGAATCGATCCAGCAGCTCTGCGTAATACCCTTCTCAAAGTAATCGATGTGAATAACACCGCGCGCATCCCAAAAAGCTGTCGCCATGACCTTGTTTACTGACAAACCCGCCTTGGCCTTCTTCGGCTTCGATTCACCAGGAGAAGTCCATTGTTTTGACTGTTCCTTGGTTTCTGGTGTGTTCTGGTGAATCCAGGTTTCATCCATGGTTACGAAACGGCGCAAAAACTCTGCCGAATTTTTCTGGAACATCGCCAAACACACCTTTGAAGTTGTCAAACGAATGCGTTTGTTGTCGATTGTGAGCAAACGCGGCACCCATCTTGCGGAAAGCTTTTTCATGTCCAAATAATTATGTAAAATCGAAATCACTGAGCCATGTGATAAGCCTGTTGCCTCTTCAAGCTCGCGTACTTTCACTCGTCGATCGTCCATTATCAAACCATGGATTTTGTCGACCATTTCTGGTGTGGTGACCTCAATTGAGCGACCAGAACGTTCGGCGTCACTTGTGCTTGTACGACCACACCGAAATTAAGTAAACCAGTGCTGAATAGTTCCAATCGATGGTGAAGAGTTCCCATAATATTTGTCAAGCTTTTCTTTGGTTTGCGTGATAGTTTTTTCTCGCAAAAAATAGTGTTTAATGAGCACACGAAATTCATTTTTTCCCATTTTAACGAAAATGCTAGTAGGCGTATTTGACAGATCTGTCTGAAAATTTAGGTGCGTTCTTTCGAAAGATGATTCTTGACAAAAAAAAAATGTGACGACACAATTTGTGTCAATTTTCAGGGACTTATTGACCCACCCTCGTACCTGCTAAAAAAAGACAACGCTCCGAACTGCCAAACCTGCAACCAAGTGTTCGACCCGCAACATCTACTATCCCACCTGAATTCAATGCTGTCCAACTCCTCCAATTACGAAATCTTAAAAGCTGCAGCTGCTGTAAATGTTCAAACTATAGACCAATTAATTAATAAATTAAACATTAGACTGTAATTTAGCTTATATTTTAATTTAGAGCGGAAAGCCATTGATGCTAGAGCTCAATACTTCGGCCTAACCTATTACTTTGTAATTACTAAGTTAAGATTAATAAATAAATAAAAAAACTTAAACGATCCAAACCTATCTTTTAATCCCAGTCATTCAGCTCTCTCTATTGAATCTCATATAAATATGTTAGAGCTTGTCTCCTCTTTACATATAGTAAAAGGTAAAACACCGGACTTCGACCGCAAAACTCTTCTCCTGCTTTAAAAACTCGCCTATTGTCATTGTTCAATAACGTCCTCAACACAGGAATAACTCCACATGCCAGGAAAATAGCAAACATCATCCCATTACCTAAACCAAACAAAGATCTTACCTCCACCTCTGGGTACCGACCAATTTCATTTCTTCCTTGTACAGGGAAAACCCTGGAAAAAATCATCGCCATCATCATCACGTCTGTTTTGGTTCCTTGAAAAAGACACAGTAGCATTAAAAAAAATGTAGATCTACTTCAGACACACTCCTTCACCTCGACCATTTCATTTCTTCAACATTATGTGAGAGATCCTCAGTTTAAACAAAAAAAGTTTGATAAAGCCTTTGACACAGTATCGGCGCACATGTTGTCTTGCAACAACTTCTAAAATGGAAAATCGGCCCAAAAATAAACTTTTTTCTCCAACAGGAGTTTTTGTATCAAATACTACAAAATCTACTCCAAAGTCTATAAGCTAAAAAACCGTATACCCCAAGGACCACCACTATTTTTTTTTTTTATTATTATTTTTTCAGGACACGGGCCTTTAGGAAAATGGGGAAAAGAACAGAGGAGAAACCTGTGCACGTTGGTTTCAAATGTTTGAAGGTTGTAGTGACGGGGAAATACAGAGCCTGGTAGATCATTCCACATTCGTGTCGCTCGGCTTATAAATGAATCCCTATATTTGACAGTACGACCGAAGTTTGGCTTTAGTCGCGTATTGCGGGTGAAATTTTAAAAGGGAACAATGCAGCAACAGGCTATTTTGCGGGAGTATTTTTTATGAAAATAGCAATAAAATAGGGGGAGACACGAGATAATTCTCCGATGTTCAAGTGAATGTATGGAATTTACAATGTCTCTACCACCCATAAGTTTTAACGTGCGATTCTGTACCCTGTCTAGAATGTGTAGAACGGTATTGGGTGCGCCAGACCGGATATGGGCGTTATATTCCAGCTTAGGGCGGATGAATGCCTTATAAATTGAGACAAGATCAGTGTTTTTTTTACTATAGCCTTTAGCAAAATCAGCAAAATAATAGACAGCTTCTAAAAGGTAGAACATACACTCTCTACGCCGACGATCTTATCATTTTTTCAAAATATCATACAAAGAGTTACATGTATTGGGAGATACTTTCTCCCTTGGAGTGAATACTATTTCCACTATTTCACGCTCAAAGTTCGAAATATTTCATATTTGCCAAAAACATAAATGTAATAAAACTATTGAAGTAAAGTTAAACATTCATATAAAAAATTTTAACTTTATCAAAATTCTTGGGCTTATATTTGATTCTAAGTTTACTTTTAAAAATCATTGTACTTACATTAAAAAAAACCTCACTGCTAGGATTAACTTGATTAAATTTGTTTCTTCAAAAAACTGCTGCTTGAATATCAATACTCTTATAAATTTAATTAAATACCACCGTCAGAACAAGTATGAGAGCCCTTCGCTCAACTGCTATCAACAACATACTTACCAAAGCTAGGCTTCCCCACTTAGCTGATAGAATCTACCTTACTTCAAATACCATTCAAAAAATCAACTCACCACATCGAACACTCACACTGATGTCAAGAAAGCTTTGAATCGGAAAAGAACACAGAGTTTCAATCAACTTTATGCAACGCACTTACGTCCGCAAGACGTTCCATCTCTATTCAAAATCACAAAAGAAACAGTCAACCCCACTGGAACCTTCCACACTACGTGATAAATATGCCAAATCTACAACCAATGATAACATCTACAAGGCTTTATTCCTCAGCATCGCAGACAAATACAAACCCCTCGGTTGGAACCTTCTTTTTACAGACGCCTCGAAAACAGATAGCCACACATCTTTTGCAGTTGTCGACGAAAATGGTTCAGTTTTATCCAAAGGCCTGCTACCAAATTGTCCATCCATTTTTCGTGCAGAAGCATTTAATATATTTAAAGCACTACTACATCAAAATCACCACCGACCGATCCCCTCCTCTCTGCCCAATCGACACCACGAAGACCATGAACACCAACTTCATAAGATTACATTTGGGCCACACACTGTTCTTACTCACCAACATATTTTAAGGAGAGAAAATCCACCAATTTGCCCAACTTGTAACAACATTATAAATTTGTCGCATATTCTTGGGCAAATAGCATGCCCAGTCTCAACAGCCTTTAAGACTATTCTTCCAGGAAAAGTCACAGTCTACAAACTGCTTAATACAGTCACCTCCGATAACATATTTAAATCCAATAAATATCTTAGCAGCCAAAAACTAACACTATAATTTTGTAATTAATCTAAGCTAGTGCCCAACCTTTGTTAGCATTTTAATTTGTAATTATTGTGTTAATAAATACTAATAATAATAATAATATACTTAAAGCAATAAAATATTCGAACAAAAAAAGACATATTTTCTGACAGTTTATTTATTATTTATCATTATTTCGTATAGGGTGCAAAAGAACGCATCACAAGCAAGATAGAGCACGACCGGCTCAGTTGGTATTGTCATGTTCAAAGGAGAGATCCTTCGAACCCCGTCAAAAAGGCAATATCAATCAACGTTCCTACGCATTCGCGCAAAAAAGGCAGACCAAAAAACAACTGGATCACACAAATGCAAAAACACCAGCATTCGATTGAGTGACGAAGTGATCCGAAACCGGGAAGTCTGAGTTCAAACCGGCAAACCCCACAGGCGGACCAGTAGGGATGAAGTAAAGTGGGAGGGTTGTGGTCCTTCTACTCCGGATCATAACTTCGCCGTAGTAAGAAGAAGATTATGTGTATAGGGTTATTTTGCACTGCGACCTAATGGTCTATTGTGCTCCCTGCTATTACCTAGGAGAGGTTTATTCCCTCATTAGAGTTTCCCTCAGAATATAATTCCGTCAGAATTGTTATCGAGGGTCAAACACTATTTATTTGCCTTGGCAAGGATAGTTCACCCTAGAGCACCCTCTCTAATCCAGTTTCTCTTAGGAATCTGAGAAGTGGGTCTATGGTTGGCATATCCTCACCTGATAGTTGGTACTTGCCCAAGCATTTCAATCTTTTGTGGGTCAGTGTCCCACAAGACTCATTGCAGAATCTGCAAAAGGCCCTGTTATACCTAGTTTCCTTAAATGCTTCCCTAGTTTACAGTGCCCCGTTAGATGCACGCTTCAAATCTCTTCCAGTTGTAGTGTCCCAGAAGTTTCTTAGATTCTCGCCCTGTTTTCTTCCTCCATCTTCCTGAATTCTTCGCGTATGGTGTGATTTCCTATTCCACAGAATGGTTCAGGCCCAATAAAGGATTCTGCTGCTCCATGTCTGCTACTTCGTTGCCCTCTATTCGAGCGTGGCCAGGAATTCAATATACGTAGAGGGTTACCATTTTACTGCTACCCAATTCATTAAGATTGTATAGGCATTCTGACACTAGTTTTGATCTAATGACATGGAAATCAAGTGCCTTGATAACTGCTTGACTGTCTGACAATATTGCTATGCCGCATTTTCTGTATCTTCTATCGAGATTGAATTGAACACATCTATCTATAGCGTATATTTCAGCTTAAAAGATGCAAATACACCTGCCCCTGTTCCTTCTTCAGTTCTCGAGCCGTCCGTGTACCACTTTATTGTGTGGTTACTCAATTCGTTAGAAGGGGGAGTTTTTGAGAAGTACATCATATTCTTTTGAATTGATGCATTTCTCCCTCCCGATGTCCTCTCCTACCATCCTTAGAATCGTCCGCTTTGCGTATTGGTCAACTATAATATGAAGCGGAGTTAGTTCCAGGAATACTTCCATGACAGCAGTCGAACATGTTCTCATGGCCCCAGTAATGCAGAAGCAGACAGTTTATTTGCAATATCTGCAGTGAAAAGTGGGCACCGTGGCGTAGTGGTTAGTGTGTCGGATCACTACGCAAGAGGTTCCAAGTTCGAATCCCAGAAAACACCAAAAAGTTTTTTCACGATCCCACCTCTCGCGAACGTCTGACAAACATCCGAGAGTACTGTTGTCACGAAAAAGCTTCTCAAAAACAAATTGCCGTTCGGATACGGCACTAAAACTGTAGGTCCCTTCCATTCGTGTGAAAAATATAACGCACACAACACGAGTGGTTGCGAGAAGCTAGGCCCTGGCACTCAAAGAGCTGTTGCGCCAAATATTTATTTATTTATTTTATCTGCAGTGAAAAACATCTCAAACTCCATTGGAATTGTCGAAACAATTCGTGACCTGCTTATTTCTAATAGTGAAACATTAAAAATCTTTGGATTCTTGGTCACGCCGGAATCAGAGGCAATGAGGCAACTGATATGGCAGCCAGGTCAGCAAAAAAAAACGTTAAAAATGTTCTACCAATACAACAAAAAGACATTAGAAACCTACTCCTCGACAACTGGACTTACAAAAAGAAAAACGCTTGGAAAAATTACAATCACACATACAAAAACTTTAACCCTAACGGCGTTAAACCAATCTACCCCTGCAATGTCTCCCAAAAGCAACTAAAGATATACATCAGACTTAGCCTTGGCCACTCATACATCACGCACAAACATCTATTTCACAAGGAACCACCTGAATTACGAGTTGTCATCTTTGCGAAGAAAAACCGAAACTTACGTTAGAGAGGAGATAGGTGAGACTATGGTCGAATATGCTTTTGCAAGTTGAAAGAACTTTTTTCCATAAAGTAGGTGAGACATGCTACTTTCCTGCAAAAAAGTTCTTTCAACTTACAAAAGCTTATTCGACCATAGTCTCACCTATCTCCTCTCTAACGTCAATATTGTTTATATTATTATATTTATGTATTTAACATTATAACCGCTCTCTTAATTTAATCAAATACATCTCACTATATATTCTTTTTTTTTTCCTTTTACTTTTTAATCTATCTAGTTGAAAGCCCTGGTAGCTAATTCTAGTTTAAGCACTTATTAATTTTGTAATTTATTTACACTTTAATAAATAATAATAATAATAAATGCTTGGCTATAAGAGGATACGAGTACGGATGATTGTGCTGGTTCGCTGTGGTTTGTGGTTGAAGATGGTGGGGGGGTTGGTGTTTGAAATGTTAGAGGTTTGTGATAGCGGTTGTTTCTTGGAGTTAGCGGTGTCTGTTAGCTGTTTGGATCTATTATTACTCTGGAAAGATCGTTCGGGCTGTTTCGTTGATAGTGATGAGGAGATGATGTTGTGTTTGCAGTTTCATTATTTGAACTAGGGGGAATATTTAAAAAATATTAAAAATTTAAAATAGTTTGGAACTGGAGTTCCTTTCTTTTGAGGTGGTAGAGAAGGATTATTTTTATCAGTTAGATCCACAGTTGACTGAATATTTTGTTTAGACGTTTCAGAAAAGGATACAGTGGATACATTTGATTGGGGTGAGTGAATTTGACTGTAGATGCATCAGCCATAGAACACTTTTTCTTAGTTTTGCTTGATAACACTTCTTTGGCTTTCATGTATTTCGGGCACGAGTTTTTAATTTCTTATTAGGAGATCGCAAGGGCCATCGACTTCAAGCTCCCTAAATCGATAAAAGTTTTTATTTGGCCCTGGGGCTGTTAAAGAAATATCTTCTGCGCATAGGAAATAAAAAAAAATCTCACTGACAGTTTAAGTCGATGCGTACGGCTGGAGTGTAACAATATATTAAATTAAACTCAAAATGGGACGAAAGAAGGTCTGCACAGCTGAAGAAGCAAAGATAATAAAAAAATTATATAATAAATGAGGGCAAAAGCTACACAAAAATTGCAGCAACTGTTGGCTGGATAAAGTCCAAAATGCACTTAAAGGAAAACGAAGAAAGGAAGGCACATCTGAATTTATGGTTATCAAAATGCCGCGAAAACCATAAATTCAGATGTGCCTTCAAGGACAATAAGGAGAAAATAGACTGGATGAATTCTACCTTGGCTGTCCCAATCTCCGAACTTTAATCCGGTGGAGAACTTGTGGATAAGTTTCATTTAAAAATAATACAGAATTTAATTGAATATTTTCGTATGAATTAGTGTAATTATTTTATTGTTCACACAAAAACATGTTATTCCTAACAATTTCTTGAACTGCAAAAGAACTGCAGCAAACTTTTCGATTTGACTAATGGTGCTGAGTACACGTCCTTAACTATGTCGATGTGTATACAGTATAGCGGCTAAATTCACTCATCGTCATAAAATGTGGAACTAATTTTGGTTCATAACTGTAAATTATGACTGTGCGAATTTACTATACACAGCGGCTCGCTCGAGAACCACTAAACATTTTGATGAAATTTAGTTTGAATTTATGATCTGATACCTAGGTCGTTTAAAAACTGTCAAAATTTAATGAAGTGTGAGTGTTGGGCGGTGTTTCAAAAATCTTTAAATCGTCTTTGTTGGTCGCTTAACTCGAGAACTTCTGAACAAATGAAATTTGGTTAGTAAACTTCGAATGATACTTAAGTATTGTCAGTTGATAAGAATTGAAAGCGAATGAAGTGGTGGTAAGATAATGGGAGGGGCTTAAAACATATTCGAATCATCTTTCTCATAAGCGTAACTCAAAAATCACCTAAAGGATTTGGGTTTAGTGTTCCGTACCAGAATGGTATAAACGAAAAACTTATCGATGTCACACGCTTGTAACTTTTGAACAGTATGACCTAGAGATCTGAAATTGTGTACAAAAATAGTACATGGTGGACCAAAAATAAAAAAAAGCGGTGATAAAAAAAGCGGTGATTAAAAAAAGCGAAAAATTAAAGAGAGCATGTTATTTTATGATAAGGTAGGGGCAAAATTATAGCAAATCGTCTGGCACAAACAGTTCTTTAAAAATATTGGAATACATGGGGGTGAAAAGTCCCCCATCATATTCTTCATCCGATTTTGATGATTTTCAGATCCAAATTAAAATCCATTCAGAAGTTCTTGAATTAAGCGGCTAACAAAGATTCGATTTTGAGAGTTTTTAGACGGATGTGAGGACAGTACGGAACAGTAACCACGCGAGGCCAGGCTCGCACTTGACGAATTTCTTTAATATGTATTGTAAGGCTTTTGTTTGAGATATTAACCATTGAAATGGAAGTGAGGAAAGGGATGTTCGCCATGTTTGGGTTTGAGAATATCGTAAAAATCGAAATGCATATATAATATAATAAATTACAAATTAATATATAAAAAAAAAATATTATCCACAAGGTAATTTATAAGTATTTTTGATTTTCGACCCGCGGGGAGTACTAAGCAAGTCGGCTAAGGTGGAGTCAAGAAATGTTCCTTTTGCTTTTCTTTGAATTGTGTTGCATTCATATACCAGGGTTTAATAAAGAGAACATAATTGCTGTTGCAAAGATGACAGTGTGTAGGGTCATTTCCGGTGAGAAGGTGGCTGTGTGTGTCCCCGTGCAGGGACGAGTTAAGAATATCACTGCAGCGCCCCCACAAATACATAGCGCTTGTCATAGAAGGCAACTAAGGGGAAAATCACATCTGCACACAAACTGTACCGCAAGTGTGCATGCGAATGCGTGATTTGACACGACTGGAGATCACCGGTCTTGTAAAAGTAAGATCAAACTAAAAACCCTAGCTTTATGGAAAAGTACCTTAAACAGAAAAGCACTACCGCGCCATGCACTACCAATCCTACGCATGGTTGTGATCCTGGGACGAGCAGAAATACTCGGGTCAGAGCTATTCGGTTTCCAGCGGATAGCAAAATAATGCAACGTCTTAGGCGTAACCTAAGGGTCGCGAATTGGAACCTTGGAAGTATGAGTGGTCGCAGCTACGAGCTTGAAGAAATGATGATTAGAAAGCGAGTGGACATCTTGTGTGTACAAGAAACGAAATGGCGAAACACTGGGAATCGGGCGCGTTTCTTGGATGTTAAGACAAAAGCTTACAAGATGTTCTACTATGGATCGGAACAAGGTAAAAACGGAATTGCTATCATCCTCGCGGCAGAGCTACTTGGCAACATTTTGACCATTTCAAAGTCCAGTGACCGTTTGATGTCTCTCAAATTGGTGATACAGGGTGAGGTGTGGAATATTGTAAGCGCATATGCTACCCAAGTCGGATGGGAACAGAGAGAAAAAGATGCATTCTGGCTGGATTTTCGAAGAAAGAGCGTTTGTTTGTTGGCAGAGTTTTGAACGGACATGTCGGGAAAACAAACAGACTATGAAGACTGCCATGGAGGACTGGGGTACGGTACCAGGAATTCTCCAGGTGAAGACATGCTAAGCATGTGCAAGTCATACGGTTTTATCGTGCTAAATACCATGTTCGTCCAACTAAGCCGGCACCTGATCACTTACAGCAGTGGCGGAAATGAAACCCAGATTGACTACCATTTGGTAGCCAGTTTCATGAAGCCCCGGGTTAAAGATTGCAAAGTAATCCTGGGAGAGGCGATCGCCCAGTAACACAGTCTTCTTCTGACAGAAATTTTTATGGAGACGGAGAAGAAAACAAATAATCAAACAAAGGTGGATGAGAAATTCAATTGGTACAATCTGGACAGAGAAAAAGGCGAAGCTTTTATTACCAGCATGACAAATTACCTCTTTACCATCATCGATGAGGTCGGTGATGAGGAGTGCAGAGCACAGGATATGTGGGATTCCCTACAGCGACCTTGCTTGGAGAGAGCCAAATCACTGCTTGGAACGTCGAAAGGCCCCTGCCAACACGCCAAAGAAACATGGTGGTGGACAGACGAAGTTAAAGTATTGATACGGGAAAAGAAAACGGCTATTGTGAAAGACTTCTGAACGAACAGTTTCCCCGGGTATACTTTCCAAGAGCCGCTCCTAACCATGACGAAGTATCCGAAACATTACTGTCGAAGAAGTTAGGAATGCGGTCAAATACTCCAAAAAAAGAAAAGCGGTTGGGTCAGACGAGATACCCTATGAGTTCTGGAAAAAGATGGGAGACATCGGGTCCAGATGACTAATAAATCTTATCTCCAAACTTATGAGCAGTGATCCAATGCCTCATCAGTGGAGGAAAAGTTATCTTCTTCCTTTACACAAAGGAAAGGGCCATACGCAAAATTGCGATAACTACCGTCCTGTCAAGCTGATGTCACACACCATGAAGATCGTTGAGCGGGTATTAGATGGCCGACTGCGGAAAATAATACGGCTATCTGATTACCAATGCGGGTTTATCTCGGGTAAATCAACAACAAATGCAATCCAAAGTATAAGGATCATAATTGAAAAACATTGTGATTCCTTAAAGGACTTGTATATAGTGTTGGTTGATTTTGATAGACAACCAAGAGATTTCTTACGGGTGGCGCTAAAACAACGAGGACGTCCAGAAACCTACGTGCGCATGATCATGGACATGTATGAGGGAGCAAGGACTAGAGTAAGATGTCCCGCAGAAGTCACCGAAGAGTTCCCAATCAAAGTCGGTGTACATCAGGAAAGCGTCTTCAGTCGTTTGCTATTTATTGCAGTCCTTGATTATCTTCTTGAAGAAAAAGTGACGGACCCCAAAGAGCATCAGTTATTCTTTGCTGACGATGGAGCCATTATTACTGAAGAACAAACGTGCCTACAACGAGCACTTGATGTATGGGAGGACGTTTTGGAGAGAAACGGGTACCGTATTAGTTCAAAAAAGACAGAGTATCTGTGCTGCCCGTTCTCTGATCCACACCGGCCTATTCCAGATATTTACTTGAATGGAAAAGTGCTTCCCAAGTGCGAAAAGTTCTGGGGTCTATGATCAATAGCGAAGCAACTTGTGATGATGACATCAATCATCGTGTAAGCGTAGGGTGGATGAATTGGCGGGAAAACTTCGCAATCTTCTGTGATCGAAAAAT
Organism: Pocota personata; assembly: GCA_963082735.1. Taxonomy (NCBI): domain Eukaryota; kingdom Metazoa; phylum Arthropoda; class Insecta; order Diptera; family Syrphidae; genus Pocota; species Pocota personata. The sequence continues at coordinate 25,088,213 of OY720432.1, forward strand.
GTCCCCTAAACCGAAAAGAAGGCTCTACACCGCAGTTGTACGTCCGCCGCTCACATACGGTTCACAATGCTGGACAATGTACAAAAAGTATGAGGGCAAATTAACGGCAGCTGAGATGAAGATGCTTCGCATGACAGCAGGAGTAACTAAGCTTATCAGATAATGAAGTTTGAAGATATGAGGAAGCCTTCATGTAAAAGAAGCAAGATAGAGCACGACAACGTTGGTGTTGTCCTGTTCAAAAGAGAGATCCTTCGAACCCCGTCAAAAAGGCAATATCAATCAACGTTCCTACACAATCGCAGACCAAAAACAACTGGATCACATAAATGCAAAAACACCAGCATTTGATTGGTCTTAGTGACTAAGTGATCCGAAACCGGAAAGGCTGCCGGTACTTTCTGAGGTGAAACCGGCAAACCCCATAGGCGGGCCAGTAGGGATGCAGTAAAGTGGGAGGGTTGTGATCCTTCTACTCCGGATCATAACATCGCCGTAAGGAAAAGAAGAAGAGAAGGTGGCTATGTGTGATTATGATATGTCCTAGTCGGAGTCGGGTAAAAACACTAATCATTTTCTTATGGAAATTGACTGGCTCTGGTTCAGAGCGTTGGCGGAATCTCCCCAACCTCAATCGCGGGCAACAAAATCTAAAATCGCACTTTCTCATCTTGAGGATTCTTTGTGGGGATTCACTCCAAGACCACACCGAGCTGTCCATCTAGATAGCTTATTCAAAGCATTTTGTAGGAGCTCTTTTAAAGTAGTGAGGTGTTCCCCAGAGACTGCTATAGCAACATCGCCGCATAGGCGATAACTTCGCAACACTCAGCTTCCAGGATTATCAATCGTTCATTAATCACCAAATTCCAAAGAAGTGGGGCAGGACGCCCCCTTGAGGGGTAACTCTGCTGACATATCTTTTAACAGATGTCCAACCCAGCTTTGAGTTGATAATCCGACTATTACGCAGTAAATTAATCAGCTCTCCAAATGAGCTATCTATCTTCAGATTTGACAGTGCTTTGATTATCACAGATGAGTAGACGTTGTTAAAAGCGCCTTCAATATCTAGAAAAGCTACCATAGTGTACTCCTTGTTATACATGGAGTATTCTATCTTATTGACTAACGTATGTAATGCTGTTTCTACTGATTTGCCCTTACAGTATGCATGTTGAGCCGACAGCAGCTGTGTGTCAATACTGATACGTAAATGGATATCAATCAGTCGTTCTAGTGTTTTTAGAAGGAAAGACTAATAGATCCGAGGTCTTTTGGACTGGCGTGTGAATATGTACCAGCTTTGGGTATGAAGACCGCATTGATTTCCCTCCATATATGCGGAATATGGACCGCTCTGAAAAATATTTATTTGAACTGGCAGGATAATATCAGATGACATTTGTAGTTTAGCAGGTGTTATGCCATCTGGTCTAGCGGATTTGTATAGTCGGAAGCTATGTAGCGCCCAAAGGAGTTTGTCCTGCGCAATCAGACTTGAGAGGTTAGTTTTTTGAGTATTTGACTTGATAGGGTCAATATTGTTGGTAGTCAGGGATTTACTTTAGAAGTGTGTATCAATAAATAAATTTAACTTATCTACACTAGAAGTTTTCCAGGACCCACCTGTTTTCAATAAACAGCTGGTCACTGATGGATTTGTCGAGAGGATTTTTCTCAGCCTAGACGCCTCAGAAGATTCTTCTATCTTGTGACAAAAGAGTCTCCAAGAATAACGTTTGGCTTTCCGCAATTCTTTTTTATATGTTTTTAGGGATTCTTTGTACGAGGCCCAGTCAGATGCATCTCTTATGCTTTTGCCTTTGTTGAAAAGTTTCCTGCTTCTAAGTGGTTCTAGATCTGAGATCCACCAGTGAGGTTTTTCTTACCCCTAACCCTAACCAAAGGACAAGAGGAAAACAGATTGAGGGCCAAGGTAAGGTCCTTAACCATACAATCAAGCTCCTGAGGATTGCTCGAGGACTTTAAAGTGTCGGAATTAACCAATATCTTTAAAGTTTCCCTATATTTGAGCCAGTTAGTTTTACGGATATTTCTGTAAACCAATGGGCCTGGAGGATCGTCGTCAAGACTAAATTGAAGGTATCGGTCAGACAATGTACAAAAAGTATGAGGGCAAATTAACGGCAGCTGAGATGAAGATGCTTCGCATGACAGCAGGAGTAACTAAGCTTATCAGATAATGAAGTTTGAAGATATGAGGAAGCCTTCATGTAAAAGAAGCAAGATAGAGCACGACAACGTTGGTGTTGTCCTGTTCAAAAGAGAGATCCTTCGAACCCCGTCAAAAAGGCAATATCAATCAACGTTCCTACACAATCGCAGACCAAAAACAACTGGATCACATAAATGCAAAAACACCAGCAAACCCCATAGGCGGGCCAGTAGGGATGCAGTAAAGTGGGAGGGTTGTGATCCTTCTACTCCGGATCATAACATCGCCGTAAGGAAAAGAAGAAGAGAAGGTGGCTATGTGTGATTATGATATGTCCTAGTCGGAGTCGGGTAAAAACACTAATCATTTTCTTATGGAAATTGACTGGCTCTGGTTCAGAGCGTTGGCGGAATCTCCCCAACCTCAATCGCGGGCAACAAAATCTAAAATCGCACTTTCTCATCTTGAGGACATTCCCCATCTTCCAAGACCAGCAGTAAAGAACCCCAGATTCATCCTAATTTCACCCAGTAATCCAGTTAAGCTTCCAACATCTGTTAGTGTCTTCGTACTTCGAAAGGCAATCGATGCAATCAGCACTGGATATGAGAATATTACGCAACTTAAAGACGGCAACCTACTGATACTCGTTAAAAATAAGCAAATTGCGGATAGATTTAGTAAAATAACTAATCTCACCAACGAGTGCACAGTGTCCATCAAACTTCACGATAGCCTTAACTGCTGCAAATGTATAGTATATGCCCCCTGTCTCATTAATATTCCAGAAAAAAAAATTGTTTCAGAAATGAGTTCACAAAAAGTTACTGATATATACAAGTTCACAAAAAAATTATAATGGGCAACTACGTGCGACAGGATTAATGATTTCTTCATTTGACTCGTACCATATATCCAATTCGGTCGAGATAGGCTGGTACAACGCAAAGGCAACGCCAAAAACTAAGAGGTGTACAGGCAATCCATGTCAATCCATGACAATCCATGTGTCAATTGCAATCTCAGTCCACACCCACCATCCGAGTGCACACGTGTTATGTGTGTGAATTGTTCTGAGAACCATCGCTCATACAATTCCCTAACTAATTCTATAATCACCAGCGTAACTAATTCTTTAACCGCCAGCGCAAATTAAAACCAACAAAATCAAAATAAACCAAAACCGATATATAATTCCCACTCTCAATCAAACTTACCTCACAATACGCTTACAACACAACCAACAATCTCTACTCGTACTTCACCTCTCACCACACTCACTCAATCTCTGATATCAAACGACAATTATTTTGTAAAGCATTCTGATCCCCATGATACATAACATCGGTTCATTCTTCCGAACAAAGCGTCTGTGTGTATGTTGGGGATGAATGGCGGAAGGTTTACCTCTGTTGGTTCACTTTTCGCCCTTCACCGCCAGCATATATATATATGTAAACACACCGGCCTCGAAAGTGCCATTATCCATCTAAATGACACAATCCAATTCGCTGCAATAAAATCAACTCCAGAGATTAAAATCAAACAACTCAACGACTTGACAACGCAATCAATTCAGCAAAAAATCAAAGAAAAACGGAGACTGCGAAAGGTATGGCAAGTTAACAGATCCCCACTCGACAAGGCAAAACTGAACAAATCGACGAAAGAACTAAAAAAAAAACTCTTGCAGACACATAATAATAACACCAATAATTTTTTATCAAATCTAACAGCGACTAATTCAACTAACTAGTCACTGTGGAAACTAAATAAAAAAAACTTAAAAAAGGTAGCATCTACCAACCAACTTTTTAAAGCTGAACAACACATGGTCTAGGACTAAAACAGACAAAGCTCAAACACTTGCAGATTACTTTAAAACAACATTCACCAATTCTATCAACCAAACTAACACCTCGTTGCCTCAAGTTAACTTTACGACGTACAGGACATTTAGCGCAAATGTTATCATGTCATGGTTATGACATGATAACAGGAAGAATGTTAAAAGAACTACAAGATACGGCAATTAAATACCAAAGGATTATTTTTAATGCCATTCTTAGGCTAAACCACTTCCCAAAAGTTTGGAAAGTATCAAAAATAACCGCCATACCAAAGCCAGGCAAGGACGCTACAAGATCAACATCGTACAGACCAATAAGTTTACTTCCAATTATCTCCAAGATATTTGAAAAATTGCTTCTCGGCCGTATGGAAATAGCCATACAGCAAAAAAGCCTTATCCCCGACCATCAATTCGGATTCCGTAGACAATATTCAACAATTTAACAAGTTCATAGAGTAACAAGTACGATCCTTAACGACCTGGACGAGAAAAGATATTGTGTGGCTGTTTACCTAGACGTTGCTAAAGCATTCGATAGTGTTTGGCATAAAAGACTTCTACAAAAATTAAAACAAAACGAATGCTACCACCAGACTACTATCAAAGATAATAAAGTTACATAGATATCGCATGCAGAGTAAAAAAAAAATATGTCACCTTTTCAGGCGAATGGGATTTACTACTACGTCCCAGTTTGATCGAACTCGTTCGAATCGTGCATAAGACATGATGTTCTTTCAAATTTGGTTGGAACAACAAATTGCTTGTTGCTTTTGTTGGCCTACAGAAGGGGATTATTAAATTATTTCATTTGAATACAAAAACGGAAGTCATAGATTGAATTCACCAGTGTTCTCTTGGAGTGTTGGGTTTTACTGAGATTTCTGTGCCTCTCACTCTGGCGTAGTTTGTTCAATTTCGTGATTGTTTTGCATTTGTTTTCCTGACAAAATTTGAATTTTTTGATTTTTATTGGTAATTCTTTTTTGGATTTTCCAGGCACAATGTTTTCGCAAGGGAATAAGAAGTGTAAAGTAAAGAATTTCTTTGCGATGCTCATAGCATTGGTTTTGCTCATCAAACCAGTTCGAGTCTCTAAGGTTTGTTATTCTCATACATTCCAAGGCCATTCTCTCCCTTATATTTCTAATATGCGGACAATCTCTAAAAAATTGTATGGAATACTTTGAAATGGAGCTTACAAATATTGAAAAATTCATCAGTTGGTGCTAAGAGACTTCCAAAATCACTATTTTGGGAAAAATTCTTAGCAAAAATAAAAAATTCTGACGGACATGTTATTTGTTCATCACTTTTTAAAAATAATTTCGAACAATTTGCACACTTGTTTTTTTTAAAAACATTTTAAACGCCAGAAATCCTGTAAAATTTTTGATGTGTGCGGTTGAGTCTGGGAGGTATCTAAATTCAAAAATTCTACATCGTCATCAGCACAATTACTATGAGGAGAGAAAGCAATTAGATTTGAGGACAGAATTTTTGACATCAAAACATTAAATTCGTACACAGAGGGATATTTGTTATCACCGCCTTTAATGCGAATAATAGAGAATATATTTTCCAAAATATCTTGATGAGTTCTCTTTGTAAGTAAATACTCAACTTTCCCGAATAAACCATCACTTATAACTTCACTAAGTAATAAAACCCCGTTTATTGTCTGTACCATTCCTTTTACACAAAAGATCCTTGGAAGATTGGTAGACTCTTGCATTGATCTTAAGTAAGACAAGAATTGTTTAAGCTCATTATAAGCTGGATTTCCGACCTGAACTCCACGCTTTAAAATATTTTTATCGTAATGAGACCCACTGTCCATACAGTCGAAACCATTATTCATTTTTAATGTAAACGCTTGTGTTGCTAGAGCTTCATTTGAACTATTTTTTAGGCAATTAAGTTTATGAGCAGTTTGTATTGATACTGCCGTTATCCTACTAAAGGTTTCCGTTGCCAAGCGAACACTCATTTTTTCAAATGCATTTGGGGTATGTGTGAATTTTCAAGCTTGTTTTAGCCACATTATCTTTTTCTAAATTGAATATTTTTCTGAAAACATCAAAGGAAACATTACCATCTGGAGTTAGCATATCAGATTTGAGTAAAACATTACGCATGGATTTTAATAAATGATGAAAATCATAAAAACAAAATATTTTTTTCAATATTGAAAATTGTACAAGGCTTTTCTTCTGTAACACCTAATAATTGGTAAGCTTTCCCGTTGTTAGGTCCTTGGTCGCAAACTATAGCGCACACTTTCAGACCAAGTTCTTGGCAATTTGACAGAGTTTGCTGAAACAAAATACTTTAACATATTTTTCCAGCTATCAAAAGGCCGTTTACCACGAAAACACAAATTTCGTTGCCATACAATCTTTTTCGATCCACTCCTTGATCAAATCCATAAATTAAGTCATTTTTGATATTGTACGTGAGATTTGGACTAATTCTAATTTCATCAAATATCAGTACCACATTCCGTTCACGTTGGCTTAATGATGCAAACTTTGCTTTCAGAAAACAGTGGGCATTGTTTTGGAATCAAGGTTGTAAGCCTTTAACAGGAGCCCAACGATAAAATGTGGATACGTGGGGAAGTCTAAATCCCAGTCTATCTCGAAAAAATTTATAAGCGTTTTGAGATCAGTAAAAAATGTTTTGGGAAAGTTCTCTTTCGGCAACATTATATTTTTTGGACTTCGACAGCCCCATCAATATACCACAAAAAATAGTTGAATGCTCTGAAATATCAAGTACTTGAATTTGCGATGATAAACTAGTTGATATTTTGCTAGTTCGTAGAGCGTTATGCGTTTTAGTTCCAGAGTGAAGTTTTCTTCTCAAGCAATTCAGAATTTGTTTTCTCCTCTTGTGCGCATTTTTCTAATAATTTATTGCATCTAACGCAAGAAATGTTTGAACTACTACTATTTGAACTACTAGAGGTCCTTCCTCCTTGGTAGCAAAGATGAAAGATTTTACTTAAGTCTAAATTTAAATTACAATTTAGATTTAAGGAGGGAACAGCGTCCCTTTTAAACATTTTTCTGCCAATAAATTCCGAAGAAAAATGATTTTGACAAACAAAATATTTTCCTTCGCTCCTAAAATCGCAGGCTGCCTCCACAAATTACTCAAAATTTCATTTTTTTCATTTGAAGGACGTGCAAAAATTTTCAGATCAGGGAAATTTCTTTTCGATTTTTTACAAATCGAACAAGAAACGTCAGACTTCCTTTTACGTGTACCACACATATTTGAAAAGTATACCGCTGAAAAAAATCGCTCAATCATAAACCCTCGAAAGTTGACGGCGAATGAAAATGAAAAATAAAATCGTACAAAAGCGACATTGACGTCGTTCTCAAAATATATACATATGAATATGTACGATGTGCCTCCTCAATAAATATATACACACAAGCACACCACAGTGTAGCGATCCAGATAGACATTAGCGACGCAGTCAATCATTCGTATAAGTTCGTTTGCAAGATCGATTGAGACGTAAAACAAAATAAAGGGTTGCAACAAAACGAAATATGAAAACAATGTGTGTATATCGAAGTTACAACACACTGGAGGATGGTTGATATCCACGACTATACCAACTTAAAATGGTTTCATACCGAATTGATGCAACACCCCTTAGGTTTGAGAATTTTATTGTCGTTGAAAAAGTGGACATTTTTTTTGTTTGCTCTGCATACGATATCTATATAACTTTATTATCTGTGCTACTATCCTCTTATTAAAAGCTATTTAAACGAAAGATTATTTTATGTACACTACAAAGACGGATATTCAGACATATGCAAAGTATACGCAGGTGTTCCTCAAGGAAGTGTTTTGGGACCGATATTATACCTTTTACATACAGCTGACATACCAAAACCAAGGAATCTATGGTAGCAACATTTGCAGATGACACGGTGATTCTTTCCTCTCATAATTGCCTTCAAACGGCTACCAACATAATACACGACATACTGGACAAAACAGTTGACTGGTTCAGCAGATGGGGAATTCACGTCAATGAAGATAAAACAGTACAAGTAATTTATACCACCAAAAGAAGTTTTAGCCCTCAAGCCATTTATTTAAACAATAAGCAAATTCCTATTGACAACCATGCCAAATACCTAGGAATTCATATAGACAACAAACTGACATGGAAACATCACATAATACAAAAACGAAACCAAATTAAAATCAAATTTAGACAACTATATTGGCTCTTGAAAATAAGTTCAAAACTGTCGACAGAAAACAAGCTGTTAATATACAAAACCACAATCAAACCAATCTGGACATATGGAATACAAATATGGGGCACCGCCAGTACATCAAATGTAGCCGTTATTCAAAGACTGCAAAACAAAATCCTTCGGACAATTATAGATGCTCCTTGGTATGTATCTAATGACAGTATACATCGTGATCTTGGCATACCTTTAATCAATGAAGAAATAAAAAATATGAGCACACAACACATAAGCAAGTTGTCCACGCACACAAACAATGATCTACAATCAGGAAACCATCACAAGAAGACGACTTAAGAAACGCAGACCTGTAGACCTACAACAAAGATGAAATGCCTAGGAAAAAAAAAAAAAAAAATCATAAATTATATATGTACATATATGTAACTAAAACCAAAAAAGAAGTATCAAGATAATGATTTTATCCTTGTATTGTTATATACCGTGAAATGTATGTACAATCAATTACTTAGTGTCCCATAAAGGACAGATGTGAAATTTTAATTGGGAAATAAAAAAATAAATAAAAAAAAATCTCTTAGAATTAAAAAGCTGCTTAGTTGCAATCAAAGGTAAAACACAAAGTAAAGATAGAATATCCTACCCAATGTTAAAAAAAAAAAAAACTTCTGATTCCTAGCTTGTCCAAAGTTTTGGAAAAAAATAATTGCCAAACGGTTGTCTTGGTTTCTCGAATCCAACAAACTTCTAAGCAATAATCAAGTTGCTTTCAAACCAAATAGAGGATGTACTGACGCCTTACTGCGCATCGACTAATACATATATATAAAGCTCTTTCTTCTTGTAATCATGTGACGACCCTTTCTTTTGACTTCGAAAAAGCCTTCGACAGGGTAAGTATACACCTTGTACTAAACAGATTGAAAAAATGGGGTATAGGCCGAAACATCTACCAATATATTAAATCATTTCTATCCATGAATGGTACTTGCATCGCTGAAACCGAAAGGACTTGCCATTCTCGGTATGTGTATTAATAACCATTTTCGATGGAATGATCACATATTCGAGGTCGCCAAAAATGCTGCAAAATGTCTAGAATTCCTTAAACGGTGCAAGAAATATTTTACCCCGTCTGATCTGGCCTCAATTTATAAGGCATTCATCCGCCCAAAGCTGGAATATAACGCCCATATCTGGTCTGGTGCACCCAAAGACCGTTCTAAACATTCTAGACAGGGTACAGAATCGCACGTTAAAACTTATGGGTGGTAGAGACATTGTAAATTCCATACATTCACTTGAACACCACCGAAATGTCTCGTGTCTTTGCCTATTTTATTTTTATAAAAAATGCTCCAGCATTGCATTCCTCCCCTTCAAAATTGCACCCGCAATGCGCGACATGCATCGAATGCACATCAGTTCACCCTAAAGCCAAACTTCGGTCGTGCTGTAAAATTTTTCCTAAAACCCCAATAAAAAACATCCTGGCAGAGCGTGGACTACCATCTCTAGAAGAAGGGAACATCAGTAAAGAACGGTTTGGAGAAATTTTGCACGAGCATTTAAAAAAAAAAAAATTGTGTGCGATGGGTACCGAAAATGCTCACCCCATTTGACAAGCAATGACTCGAGTGCTGCAAAGATTTTTTGGAGTTAGTGGGGGACAATCTCGATAAAATTTGCAACCGAATCTCAACTATAGATGAGACTTGGGTTCGCCAATACTATCCGGAGTCCCAACAAGAGTCTATACAGTGGGTTGAAAAATGGGAGACGCCGCCTAAGAAATTCAAAGTGGAAAAGTCGGCTTCGAAGCTTACGGCGACCGTTTTTGGTACAGCGAAGGTGTTTTGCTGATTGATTACTGCCAAAGGACTACGATGAATGGTCAATATTACGCAAATTTATTGACTATGGGACGTGAAGCGGTCGTACGGAGCGTCCTGATAAACTTAAGCACGGATTGTTGTTTTTGTAGGATAACGCGCCTGTTCACACGGCGCGGGTTTCAAGAAAGGCCTCAAAACACACAGGTTTATCAACGATAGGCCACCCACCCTACAGCCCAGACTTGGCCCCGAGCGACTTTTTCCTTTTTTTCCAGTTTGAAAAAGGAGTTACGAGGGCGGAGATTTGCAGATGAGAACGATATCAAGCCGGCCGTAGAAAATCATTTTGAAGGCAAAGAAAAATAATAATTTTCGGTGGTATTAAGCCACTGTATGCCCGATGTGAGAAATGCACTTCACTTGAGGGAGATTATATTGAGAAAAACAATTTTTTAATTGAATCTCTTCTTTCATTAATGCATTAGACCGCGAACTTATCAGCCGCCCATCGTATGTTGTTGATATGAGTTGAGTGGAGAGCTCTCATACTTATTCTGACGGCAGCGTGGTAAGGTGTTGTTCTTCGAACAATATTTATTATTATTTATTAACAAATAATAACTAACAAAAGTTCGCTTAGTTGTTGTCAATTTAGTAGTTTTGAAAAAAAAAATAGATGCATTTCTGTAGCTTATAATCTAACAATATTTATTTCCAAATTTCAGAACAATATGAGAGACGAGAAATAGAAAAATGAGTGACGTAAGCTCGGTTGAAATTACACCGCCAACACAGGAAGAAATTCGTTTTGTCATTCCCTTCGGATTTCGACGAAAAATTCAAAATTCTGCACGAGTGCCAAAATGCATACGGAATAAATGCACCATCTCTTGTTACTATTTCAAAGTGGTTTCGAAGATTCCAGACTGGCCATTTTTCTGTGGAAGACGAATCTCGTGAAGGTCGGCCCAAATCCTCGACCGACGATACAAATGTGACCCTGGTGAAGGCTAAAACTGACGAGATGCCTGGATAACACAGGAGATGAAAGCGGATGAACTGGGCTTGAATGCCATGGCAGTGTCACGAATTTTAAATTATCACCTGAAATATTCGAAGAAGTCATTTTGAATGGAGAGCAAAAAGAGGCTCGTGTTCGGTTTGCTCAATATTTCCTGGATAAGTATGAAAATGGAGAGTCAAGCTGCCTCAATAAGATCGTTACAGGTGATGAATCTTGGTTTTACAAGTACGACCCGGAAACCAAACAGCAGTCCATGGTATGGAGCCCAGAAGGTGCAAATCCTCCAGTAAAGACCAATCAACAAAAGTCAACAACAAAAGTTATGATGTCGATGTACTTCACCAGAGCGAAAATGGTCGCCATCATCCCGCTTAAAACTGGTCAGACAGTCACTGCTAATTGGCATACTGAAACTTGCTTATCACAAGCTTCCAAAATTTACTAGGACACAGATAAAAAGAAGAGCTGCGCCGCTACTTTTTGCACCACGACAATGCGCCTGCGCACACTGCTGAAAAAACCAACAATTTTCTTGCGCTCTCGGGCATCAATGAAATTCGCCCAGCACCTTATTCTCTGGATCTAGCGCCGTTTCACTTTTGACGGGAAAAATCTTCACATCTAATGAGGAGATTATTAATGCAGTCAATGTCGAAATCGAAAAGCTCCAAAACGAGGATTTTGAAAGCTGTTTTGAAAGATGAATCTATCGACTGAAGAAATGTATTGAAATAAATGGGAATTATGTGGAGAAATTAAAAATAGATAAAGACTAAATATCTAAAGTTAAAATTATTTTTATGTTTTATTATTCAATCAACTAAGCGAACTTTTGTTAGTCCCTACGTAAACTATCTTAATATTGTGTATGAAAGGAAGAGAAAGGAGTTGGGATAGTTGAGAGTTGGGAAATAGACTGCTTAATTTAGCTTGAACGGTGGTGCAATCATAAACGAGGTGTTGCATGGTAAGTGTTTGGGCGGAGTACAAAGGTGGCTTGTGGGCGACTGTATTTGCTGAAAAGATGTCCATGGGTTAGCAGAGTGCGTCCCAACCTAAGCCGAGTAAAAACGTTTCGCATATTATTTGATGTTTTGCGGATAAAATGCTGCTGTCCCGCCCGGTTTTAAAAATTTATAGTAGTGTGTGTATGTGAACCACTCCTCTTTTTGTTTTACTTTTGCATAGGCTTGGATGTGTGTTTTTGTATCTCTTTTGTTAAAAACCAAGTGAGTGAGTAAAGGTTCATTAATCACATTCATAGCTGCTACATCTGCGACTTCGTTCCCTTTTATTCCCGCGTGTCCAGCGACCAATATAAGTTTTATGTTTCCTTGGTTCTTCATTAGTTTGTACCGAATGGGTACAATAATCGGTGTTTTAATTTTTGTGTTAGTAATCGCCGTCAAGGTAGAGAGACTGTCTGTGCAAATTACTATTTCTCGTTTGCTTAGAGCTGGAAGAGCCCGTGCAATAGCTGTGGCTTCCGCAGAAAAGACATATGCAAAGTCGGGTAGTAGGCCTTTGGATAGGGTTACCATTCTCGTCCACGACCGTAAATGACACTCCAGAAGCTGTCTTCGATCCGTCCGTGAATATAAACCTCCAATTGTTGGATTTGTATGTTACCAAAAACTTTAGGACCATCTGCTTGTAGACAACATCGGAAGTTGAGCTTTTGTTAAACGTGTTAAGTGTAAAGTTTATATTTCCACTATTTAATTCCCTCGTTTTCGGGTTGCTAGAATTGTGCGATAGTGGTATTCCCATTATTTTTTTTCCTACCGATTTTTGTATAGTTGACAGTAGTTTAGGTACCGAGGTGTTGTATGCAAGTTTGTGGCGGCCTTAAAGATCGTAACATTTTGCGTTGCGGTAATATTCAATATTGCCATTGCAGTAAGGAATTAATAGCAATTATCAAGGCTACATATGATGGGTCCACATGTCACGTTTTGCACAGAGGAAGGCCGTCTGAGGAATTCGAAGTCCAAAGTGGGGTTCGGCAATGCTGCATACTTTCACCAATATTGTTTTTATTGGTGATTAGCGATGTGCTGAATGCGGCCTTATCAACAGGAAATGGAGGAATTCGATGGACTCTCACATCTGAACTCAAACACCTCGACTACGCCGACGATGTATGCCTACTGTCTCACTGAATAATGGATCTTCACCAAATGACAGCAAATGTGGAGAGGGAAGCAGACGTCGTTGGGCTGAAAATTAACTCGGCAAAAACAAAAATGATCAGCCTAGGACCAAACTCATCAACTCATATATGCATTGTTGGACAAACGGTTGAGAGAGTAGAGAGTTTCCAATACCTTGGGAGTATTGTCTCAACCGATGGCGGAACCGAACTGGATATAGCCAGCCGAATAGGTAAAGCAAAATCTGCGTTTGGGATGCTATCCATAGTTTGGCGAAGTAATGCAATTAGCTTAAACACCAAGCTACGACTGTTCCGTTCCAACGTTGAATCCGTGTGACCGTCACTATCACGAGGAAGCTGCAAACGTTTGTCAATAGGTGTCTACGTTACATCTTAAGGATATTCTGGCCAAACCGTATCTCTAACGAACAGCTTTATCAGAGAACGGGCCATGAACCTATAGGCACAACCATACGACGACGAAAGTGGCAGTGGATCGGCCACACTCTCCGAAAGGGTGACAGGTCCATAGCTAACCAAGCGATGCAATGGAACCCGCTTACCCAGGATGGCAGGATACGCGGCGGTCCTAGGAGTACGTGGCGCAGAACAGTTGAGAAGGAAGCACGGCAACTGGGAAAGAGTTGGGGAGAGCTGTGGCACAATCGCACATGATGGCGCGTATGCGTTGTAGAGGCCCTAGGACCCACAAGGGGATACAGGACATAAGTAAGTAAGTAAGTAAGGACTTCAACTCTGTGATGGATACCAGATAGGCCAGATTCAGCAATCATGTTTTTGATTGGTGTTAATCTGAGAGATTTTAGGCTGGATCTTATTGCAGCGTGGTAAAGTGGTTGAATTAGGCTGAGGGATGATCTGGAACACTTTCCATAGATGCTAAGTCCGTAGTCTATTTTAGATAGGATGATTGAACAGGTTATTGTAACTAAACTATTGACATGACAAAAACTATTCTTAGAGCTTAAATATTTGATAATATTGACCCTGGTAGATAATTTTTGTTTTAATTTGCACAATGATCCCTAAAAGTAAATCTCTTATCAAAGGTAATCCCAAGAATAGAAAAATTATCAGGTATTTATGTCCGCTATAAACGGGGAAAAAATTCTGCCTCATTTGGAGAATGTAATAAGATCATCGGCGTAGAGAAAATGGCTTATGCTTTTGTGGTTAAAGATAATTTTGCTGATGTCATTAAACGCAATGACAAAGAGTACCACGGAAAGAGGGGACCCTTGGGGGACACCATTAAGCAAGGGGTGGATAGAGGAATAGCAGCCACTACATCTTACCGGAAATTTTCTGAAGGTCATAAAGGCTTTTATTAAGTTGAACATTTTTGGGCCGATATTGCATTCAACTATTTTATTAAGTATAATATGTGCCCCAATCCTATCAAAAGCCTTTTCAAAGTCAATGGACAGGATGAAAACATGATTTTTCCTTGGCAGAGCTGTAAATATATAGTGGTCAGTGTGTAATAATGGATATAGCGTTTGACTACTGTCAATAAGTTTATTATACTCCAAGAACCAGCTAAGTCGCTTTGCCACTATTTTTCCAGTATTTTGCTTACACAGTGAAGAAGAGAAATAGGACGGTACCCGCTTACATTCAAGATGTTCTTGTTGGGATTGGGTATTGGGAGGACCTGTTAGTGTTTTTACATCCGACCAGAGTTTTTAGAGGATGATTGAGGGTTAATATTTGCCATAAATTGTAAATTTGCAGCTTTCGCAGTCTTACGGAAAATAGCGTTTGCTTTACGATATGCTATCAGTTTGCTGTCGTCAGAGTGTTTTTTTTTTTCAATTGTTTCTAACATTTTTACATGGTCGCACGAAGATTATGCAGATTTTTATTCCACTAAGGAACTAATCTTCGCCTTGGCGAACTCACAGTTGTAAGGATAGCCAAGTTGGCTCCAAAATGAATGGCTCGTTGAATTGTTGCAGCTTCTTCTTGACATTGTTGGAAGATGTTCTTTCCGCTAAAAAACCACTTACGTAAGCTTGGAACAAGTTCCGGTCTGCTCTACCCGTTATATATTGGGTGGTAGTTTTATACATAAGCTAGAGGTGCCAAGTGTAATTGAGGTAAAGATTGGAAAATGGTCACTCCCATGCAGGTCGGGGAAAACTGACCATGTTGTTTTTGGCACAATTTGGAGGGATAAGAGAGTTAGATCAATATGGGTCAGGGTTTTATGAGTCGAAAAGTGTGTTGGCTGGCCGTTATTCAAAATAATTAAGTTGGAGGTTAGTAAAAAAAAATCCTCTATAATTTTCTATTAATAAAATGGGATCTATTAATAGAATGGGATCCCCATAGTGGGCTCCAGGAGTGGAAATCACAACAGGCCCACCTGTGGCCGCAGTGATAAGGGACTAGCTCCCGCCTCGATCATCAATCTAATCTAATCTAATCTAACCTTAAAATGTTTCTTCTATCAAATTTTAGCGATCCAGTGTTCGCGTGCGTGAGGTTGGAGCGCGGCATAGAAAAACCAGTTCGGATCTCTTCTGCATACATTCAGGAATGAAAATATGGGGCCCCGACCATCGGAAAACATATGAGTACGCAGAGTGGTCAGTCCTGCCGAGAGGGAAAATCAGCTTCTCGTCATTGGTAGTGACGCCAAAGCACACCACTCTACATTGATTACTTAATGGAAACTATCTTAATCATATGTAATAGGGGATCAGATACCCCTTTTATTACTAACAGTACAGAACTCTCCTAAAATAATAGTCAAAAACTGGATGGTATCTATGTAGAAAAGCATATATAAGATCACTGCTACATATAATTCAGTATTGACTTTATAACTCCTCCGCAATCTGTTTTTAGGAATGTTAAGAAAACGGATTGGGTAAAGTATAAGGCAAAGTTGAATGGCTAACTCAAAAACGTTGCTTTCATCCGGCCTCGTTCGCCATCTGATGTTGAGCGGATGGCGGACGCACTACCCGAGGCAATAAATAAAAGGCCTTACCCAAAGCCTACCCAGTTAGCAGACACTAGAATGGAGGTAACTCCATGCTGGAATGCTACACTTAGCAAACTTAGGCCTGACGGCAGAAAGCTTTTTAACAAAACAAAGTGTTCAAGGGACCCTGAAGATTGGATTCTATATAAGAACAGTCAGGAAATATGAGTCGGACGAAGTGCATGGCATATTTTCTGTGAAAATATGGAAAAGACGAGTGACTCTTCTCGGATAAGGAAAATCTGTCCAAATCTCTACATATATGTACATACATACCTAGCTTCGTTAAAAAAAAATCAGAAAAACCGGAAACTAGACCATATCTAGCGAAGACTTTGGATACCCATTTTCCGGGTAGTAAAACAGAGATAGGCTACTCTGTAGAAAGCCATAGAAGAGTATAACTATTGGTGCTAGAGGATGCTGCCACCCATCGAAGACTACATTTGCCAGTGCACAGTTTTCATCCTTACAAATCACCTGGACTCGATTGAATTTTTCCAGTGGAACTGCAAGAGGGCTTTGATATATTGAGACCCTGGCTCCACTTAATCCTTAGGAGCTGACTAATGTTCGGCTACACCCCCAGTTCCTGGATGACGGTCTTCATACCGAAAGACGATAAGTCCGCCCATGCATCTCCTAAGAACTTCCGTTCAATCAGCTTATCCTCCTTCCTCTTGAAGACGCTGGAAAAACTGATTGACGTCTATATACGTTTTAATCTAGATGGCAATCTCATATCGAATTCCCAGCATCCGTACTGGAAAGGGAGATTGGTAGAGACACTTCATTCATTCATTGGCAGGAACCATCGAGAGATCTTTTGATAACAAGAATTACACGATGGTATCTTTCTTTTGCATTGAGGGAGCTTTCAATAATATCAAAACGAGGCGATATCTGCTGCACTTATCAGCCTAAAAATTGATAGCTGCCTTTGCTATTGGATCGAGCAAATGCTTAAAAGCAGGCTTATCCATGCTGAGATCGGGTGCTGTCAAACAAGAAGGTCGGTATATAGACATCTAACCTAGGTCTGAGTTAGAAGTTGAAGTAAACTGAGTGCTAGGCAGGTTTGATATTGTAGGGAACTGCTCTTCGTTGCCTTCTCGTTAAAATTCTGATCTGTACCTAAACAAGATTGTGACTGGCGATTATAAATTGATTTTTTAAGATAATATTTAATATCCTAGACAGTGGCTGAGTCTAATATATAGCAAATGCCTGAGGCAGATATTCACCCAAACAGGTAATACTATTTGGTGTCGGGCTAAACCATCACAAGACCGATCGATGGCAGCTCTTGAAGAAAAACGTACGGCATTGATCAACCGCCGAGGGATACTATTTCAACAAAACAATGCCAGGCCACATATTGACACATTTGAATAAGGCACACGAAAACCACCTTTATTTATAGGATGACCTGATACATAACACCTTAACAACTGAACCACGTGAAGTGTGCCCTCAAAACAACGCACTACTGTTGCTAACTGGGTTTAGAGCGAGATCACTTGAACCACCACTTCTACATACCAAATCTCCTTTAGGTTTTGCCCATTAAAAAAAAAAAGAGGGTTTCTCCAGCAATCGAAAATTGACTATGGTTTAGCAATCTATGGCAAATGCTCCAAATCATCTGTTCAACTTATATCCACACCATATCACGCAAACATCAGATCCTGCACGAGCGCCTTTCGCACAACTCCCATCCTCAAATTACTCACCGACACTGGTTTGCCGCATATAAACGAAAGGATTAGCCATCTTACCTATCATATTATACAAAGAAAAGAATATTGTAACGTAGAAAGAACCACACCTTTCCGTCTGCAATCTATATTTTCATTTCAATCATCATTAAAGACAACAAGACGTTGACGCTTCCACCATGGACACTCCCAAGCCACACCATTTGCACGAACCTAAGCAAATGTCCCAAAAATTCACCGAAAAGTATTCAAAGATCATGGAGGAACACAAGAGGCTGGGGTGGTACTCCCTCTTTTCCGACGCCTCTAAATCTGATGATGGGACATCTTTTGCAGTTGTCGCCGAAACTGGCAGTCATTTCCAAAGGTATTTTTCCATCCAGTTTTACCTATGCCATACTTTAATGCAATTGAAATTTGCTTGTTATCAACACATTATTGTGTAAAAGGTTACAAAAAAAAAGCAGATACATGATCAGATTCTGTGACAAGGTACTGTATTAGCTGGTCTAAAAAATAGCAACCCGCAAATATAAATTTAAAAGGAACCGCTTTTGAACTAAAACTAGTAAATAAATTGGTAGGATTAATTGATTAAATAGTGGTCTTATAATTTAATGCTATTTTAGATTATTGTTCTGCATTTAGCGAACAGTATTATGGGCAGAGGAAAGCATTGCTCGGAATCCAAGCGAGAAACCATTTTGACTCTACGCAATCAAGGCCAATCGATCCGATGTATCGCAAAATCACTCGGATGTTCCCCAAAAATGATTTTTAATGCTCTACACGCCAGAAAACTTTCCAAGACCAGATGACGCCCGCTATCCACGGTACACAAAACCCACTGTGAAGCATAATGTAATGTGTAATGATATGGGGATGTTTTTCTTGATGGTGCGTAAGTCTGGATTACCTCATCGAAGGCATAATAACCAAAGAAAAGTATGTAGACATATTACAGAATGTCATGCTTCTATGGGCCGCAGAAAATATGCCGCTAAAATGGCGTTTTCAGCAAGACAACGACCCAAGCATTCGACAAAGATTACAAAACTCGGATTTGAGCAAAATAGTGTCGATGTTTTGCTGTGGCCTTCTCAATCCGGACTTAAAGCCAATTACGAACCTCTGGAGCAAGCTGAAGATTGAAGTTAATAAACACAAACAAGCAAGATCTTTGGAGAATCGTCCAGGAAGTTTGGGCTTCAATGGCTTTGGATAAATGTCTCAAATTAGTCGATTCTATAAAGAACAGAGTCGATGCTGTTATTAAAAAGAAGACTTTTGTAACTAAATACTAAATTTCTTTTAAAATATACCAAGCAAAAAATACTATACAACTAATTGTACATAGGATATGTTGTAAACATATTTGTCAGTAAGTTGAAACTAAAAAAGTTTCAAAAATCCCAATGAAACAGGCGTGAGTTATTTTTTACCACTGATGAAAAATAATGTGTTGCTATTATTTTGGCCATAGCTGTACATAGATACCATAGTATCTATCCGTGACAAACTGACCCTAAATAAATTCTGTTAAGTTACTGTGGGTTCCAGGAAGCAGCAATATCAATAGCAACAAGCATGCGGACAACGCAGCAAAAGGAGCAACTAAAGATCCCTTACATACGATTTACGCCTTCAAAGGGAAAGAAAAACATGCTGGTCCAAATACCACTACTTCTATATAAAAGCTTCAGCCCTAATGGAGGGAAAGCTTTGCATACAAAAAATATTGCAACTCAGAAGGTAAAAGCGTACATAAGACCTTAGTCTATGGGCCACACCAACTCTACTCATAAACATCTGATCACCAAAGAACCCCCACCAATGTGCCAACTTTGTTCCGATAGACCAATGCTTACCATAAGTCACCTCCTGTAAACAAGGATCGAATCTATCCGGATCGAAAGGGTTAATCAGCTATAACCAATAGCAAGGAACATACACGATAGGAAAATAGTGACATTGAAGTTGACCATGTAAGACGTACCCGAACAGCTCAGGTGGTAGAGCATTGTAGGCTAAACCAAGTCTATCGCAAATTTGGTCCCTGCCTGTGTACCTGTTTTCTTATTGTGTACAATTCTACAATAAATATTTCATTCTATCATTCGAGCAAAAACTCAATTGAAATAGCTTGAAATTAATTAAAAAAAAAAAAATTACAGAATATTCCTTTCCATCGACAACAAAATTTCCTGAATTGGCGCAGCCCACTAACCATCTCGGCCTAGCTTCCTAGGTTTTTGGCCAGCCTCTGAAGTAGGGTTGGGCAGTTATTAAAAAATTAATTATTTGTTTTCTTAATCAAGAAGAAAACAAAGCCAGTTGAACGAAACAAAATCCTTTCAATTCGGTAATCGCATGAATTATGTCAACATTCTACGACGTACATAGCTATGTATGTACATATATCGAAGGAAAATAAATGTATAGGGGCTGTCGCAATTTTGATAACAACGTTAAACGAAAAAAACGTAAAGCGGGAGATACCTGTAATTTAAATTGAGGTATAAATCCCTCGAGTTCATAAATGCAGTATGACTGCAGTGATGATTCAAAATGAACAATTTCAATATTTAATAAAATTTAATGGAAATTTGTGGCAAGTACGAAATAATAACTTTACGAAAATGTATTGATTATGTACGTTTACATATATATTTTAAGATTTTTAATGTTTAAACATTTCCGAATCGGGCATCACTGCAGTCATACTGCATTTTTGAACTCAGGGATCCTTGATGCATACTGTGAAACAACTTCCTCTTGGTGGACTAGCCGATCCCCCAAATCATTGAAGTTTTTTTTTAATTCCTATTCAGTTCATTGAATTTGAGAAAATGAGTATAAATTTTTAAAATCTTGGATCCAGTACTGTTGCTGCCGATAACAAGACATTTTCCCAGAGGATCAAACTATAAGAGTGGTGGCGCTCCGAACACACAAAAATTTGTTAAATGTACCTAACCTCTTTCGCTAACGGCTGCTATGCTAACGAATGACCTGTCATCCTAGTACAAAATGTTTTCGCTTGTTTCATGCATGGAATGCAACCAGTGTTCATAAATCAAGGGGTTAATTAATTAATTATAAATAACCAGTTATTCGGTTAATCGGGAACAAAAAACCACCAGTTAACCGAAACTATGTAGTCCTCGAAAAGATGCAATTACTAAGACAATGAATTCGAAGAAATTGAGGACAATTATCGTTCATTAAAAATACAGAAAAATAAAACACATTCTTCAATGGAGGACGGTTGGGAACCCGTAAGGAGACTATTTAGTTTATCGCTCTGTCCAAGTGGATAAAAAGATAACACATGCACGAACTGGCTTTTGACCTAATAAAGATCTTTTGAAGTTTTCAACTTTATTCCAACCCCTGTTGGTACGTACTAATATCGCCATTAGTGAACTGATAGAATTTTGTAAATCACAAACACGGCAGCACTAGATTTATTGCGCTTTCTTCCAAAACCTAATAAGTGAGAAATACCATAATTTAACTACGAAACACAATAGCTAAATGAGTTCATATGAAATAATTCAATTCAGAAGTGTTATTCTGGTGATTTCAAATTTCCCACTATTCAATATATAACTATAGTACCCCTGATTAGGGCTCACCTTTTTGTCTTTAATGGGGACATGAACCTTTTGTGAGAGTTTTATTGTCTTCTGTTGGTAGACATCAGCATATTGCTCACGTGTCGGTATCCTTCCTGTTGTATGGACTTTTTCTAGTGCTATTGAGAAATTTTTAAATGTTACCGAACATAATTCTGGAAACATATAATCTCACTAAACTTCCACCTACCATCGTCAATTAATTTTTGAGCTAGTGGATATTGATTTTCCATACGAGTTTTCTCCGCTAGCAAATCCTGAATGTACTTGGTAGCCATTTCATTTAGTCGCACTCTTCCATTTTCATTATGATCTTCTACTCCGTTGGTTTCCATTTCCATATCGCTCATTTTTTTTTTATTTATATATACTTTTTACTATTTGGTTTAATAAATGTGTTTTGCAGAAGAATTTACTTTTTCAACAATTAAATACGACCCAAATTTTTTTTAGATAATTCACAAAAGGGACTGTTCAACTACAATGGCGACGACAATTCAACTTTGGCGATGAAGCACGTTGTTGGCTTGGACTCTGCCTGTTCGGTTAAATATGCCGGTTATACGGGTAAGGTAGATTTGTGACAATTCACAATCAAAAATGTAGTTTTTTTTAATGTTTCGTACAAGAATGGTATAAAAAGGGAAATTTTTTCTTAATTGCTTATTTCATTCCACTCAAACACTAACATAATTTATAGTTCCAATAAACTTAAAACTACATTATTATAATACTGTAATATGCTAGCTACGGCTCGAGTAGATAAAACGATATTCTGTGAAATTTATTTCTTTATTTTCTAGTCTATAGAACAATTTAAGTTCACACTATACTATTCTTCGCAAATTCTTTTCTTACAAGGTCTCTTTCCTCTCAAATCACTTTATCTCCTTTCAATTACTTAATTCACAAATCCAAACTAATTACTTTTTCTTGTTCACTCTCAACTTTCAATTTATCACCAAATTACAACTTCGCCCATTATCACTTTTCCAATCTCTTCGCCACGGTTCTAAACCAACTGTGTCTTTTTTGATCGCCATCTGTCCTTATATAGCAGAAGTTTCTGATAGCCAGAAACTTCTAGCAAATTCTTCGACCACTGGAACAAGAGAAATAATTCTTGCAGTTATAATTCCCTTTTATCCCTGATATTATTCGTCTCTTTCGTTGACATGAGCTGTGGAGACTTCGTCCCAGACACGAACCTCGAATGAAAGGACAGTTCGAACCAAAATTCCGCCAGAATGGAAAGTCACTTCGGAATTTGCTGCATAGACATAGGAGCGTAGTTATTATTATGCTACACTGCCCCCCTCTTAGACGTGTTCGTCCCGAACAAGTGCATCCTCATTTCGGCCACTGTATCGACTCAGTCGGTCCACATGAACCACTTTCATTTTGGCCCTCGGTCCTCGCTGGATGCGGTAGACAACATCGTTGATGCGGGTTACTATTCTGTAGGGACCTTCCCAGTTCCGCTGTAATTTAGGTGATTTCCCCTTTTGACGATGGGGATTATACAGCCACACCAGATCTCCTTCCTGGAATCCTGACGTTGTTGCCGTGGCATCATACCTGGTCTTCATGCGGTCGCTCGTCATCTTAATCTGGCTTCTGGTCCTTTGGTGTATGTCCCTAAGCCTTTCCCTAAGGTCCGCCACGTACTCTTCTTCATTTCTGGGCTCATTGGTAGGAGATCCAAATTTCACCTCACTGGGTAAACGAGCTATTCCACCAAATAAGATTTCGAACGGCGTATGTCGAGTAGTGCTATGCACGGCACTTCTATAGGCCATCAAAAACAAGGGAATCTGCCGGTCCCAATCCCGTTGGTAGTCACCTACGACCTTCGAGAGATGTTCGTCCAAAGTCCTATTGAAACGCTCCACCATACCGTCCGACTGTGGATGAAACGGGGTTGTCCTTGTCTTTTTGATTCCGAGTAGTTGACACATCTCTTGAAAGATTCTTGACTCGAAGTTCCGCCCTTGGTCAGAATGCAATTCCAAGGGCACACCGAATCTGCTAACCCAATTGTAGACGATCTGCTCCGCCACGGTTCTGGCTTCCTGGTTAGGGATCGGAAACGCTTCCGGCCACTTACTGAAGTAGTCCATCACTACGAGTATATACCGATTACCATTGTCGGTTTCCGGAAAGGGCCCTGCGATGTCAATGGCGATTCGTTCGAAAGGTGCTCCCACGTTGTATTGGTGCATCTTACCTCGAGTTTTGGTTCTCGGACCCTTACTAGCTGCACACACGTCGCATTCTCTGCACCAGTCTTCGATATCTTCCTTCGCTTTTAACCAATAAAAACGTTCTCGTACCTTTTCTAGCGTCTTATTCACTCCCAAGTGGCCTCCGGACGCCCCGCCATGCATTTCCTGTAACACCTCCTTGACCCTCGTCCGCGGTACTACAAGCTGCATTACAAACGACTTTCCGTCGGAGGATTCCCATTTTCTTCTCAGAACACCTTCTTGGACATGGAGGGAGTCCCACTGCGCAAAATATGCCTTTAAGGTCGGGCTTCTGTGAGAGATGTCCTGATGATCCGGTTTCTCCATGTTCTCCTTCCAGGCCAGAATCGGCTCGATATCCGGGTCTTCCTTCTGAGCGTTCCGGATCTCATCTACGCTCCAGCCGGCGATAGGTTCGGCTCTCATTCTTTGGATGGAAACCAGCTCCCGTTCTTCCTGACGCGCACAATGTTTACAATCCGTTCTGCATGGTCTCCGGGACAGTGCATCCGCATTAGAGTGGAGTTTTCCTTTACGATGCTGTATTTCGTAGTCGTAGATTTGCAGCCTTTCGATCCATCTTGCGACCTGACCCTCAGGGCTCTTGAACTGTAATAGCCATTTTAAGGCTGCATGGTCTGTGCGAAGAACGAACTTCCTCCCGTAGAGGTATTTGTGAAAATGCTTCGTAGCCAAGATCAAAGCTAGAAGTTCTCTCCTTGTCACGCAGTAGTTCCTTTCTGGCTTAGAGAGCACCTTGCTGAAGTACGCAACCACCTTCTCTTGGCCGTCATGCACCTGGGAGAGTACGGCTCCTACCCCAACATTACTAGCATCTGCATCCACAATGAACGTTTCCCCGGGAGTGGGGTAAGCCAGTATCGGGGCATCGCATAGCCGTTGTTTAAGTGCCTTGAAGCTCTTCTCGCACTCAATTGACCATTTGAATTGTTTTCCCTTTTCCGTCAACTGGTGCAGGTTCTTTGCGATCCCGGCAAAATCCTTCACGAACCGTCTGTAGTAGGTGGCTAGGCCCAGGAAGCTCCTTAGTTGGTGTTTGTCTTTGGGGACTGGCCAGTTTTTCACCGCTTCGACCTTCTCCGGATCGGTTCTCACTCCTTTCGCTGAAATTATGTGTCCCAGGTACTTGACTTCCGCTCTAAACAGGGCGCACTTCTTGGGGTTGAGCTTCAGGTGGGCACTTCGAAGCCTTTGAAACACATCCCTTAGATTGTCTCGGTGTTGCGCAAACGTTTTTCCTACGACGATGACATCATCCAAGTATACCAAACAGGTTTTCCATGTTAACCCTTGCAGGACACATTCCATCAATCGCTCGAAAGTCGCCGGAGCATTGCACAGCCCGAATGGCATTACCGTGAATTGCCATAGCCCATTTCCTGCGGTGAAGGCGGTTTTCTCCCGGTCTTCTGGATGGATCTGTACCTGCCAGTAGCCACTCTTCAAGTCGAGAGTGGAAAACCATCGGGCTCCTGATAGTGTGTCTAGCGTGTCGTCAATCCGTGGCAGAGGGTAGCTGTCTTTCTTGGTGACGTAATTGAGCTGCCGATAGTCCACGCAGAACCGCGTGCTGCCATCTTTCTTCTTAACCAGTACAACCGGTGATGCCCACGGACTTTTGGAACTTTCAATCAGACCTTCTTTCTCCATTGCCGACACCATCTCTGCAACTTCTGTCTGCTTTGCCAATGGAAGACGCCTAGCAGGCTGACGAATTGGTCTAATATCACCAGTGTCTATTCGATGTTGTACCAGGTGTGTTCGGCCGTATTCTCCGTCCTGTGAGGCAAATACATCAGCGTACTCATTGATAAGATTCTCTGCCATAGTTCGCTGCTCCTGATTCAGCTCACTGGACTGGAGAATCGTCTCTCTCGTTTCCGCTGTCCAAGGTGATGGGAGAGGTTTTGGAGCATCACGTTCAGATATTGTTGCGACGGCGGTAATCGGCGTGCATTTTCCAGTCACCTCCCCTCGCCTTAGTTTGACAGTGTGTGGTCTTGCGTTCAAAACTCTCACTGGAACCATTTGCTTTCATGAAGTCTATTCCGATAATGCACTCGTCGCATATATCTGCCACCAGAAACGCATGGGAGAACGTCAGTCCTGCCAGAGTAATCGTAAGACGAACTTCTCCAAACACCTTCGCCATTTCCCCTGTTGCAGTCTTCAGGCAGTAGCTGTTGGTGTTGTGCAGCCAGGAGCTTCTGACGATATCTCTTCTTACAATGGAGGCGGTGGCACCTGTGTCGATGGTGGCTACGCACTTCTTCTTGTTGATTAGTGCCTCCACTGTCAGGCTCTTGTTACCCCGTTTGGGTTGCGAAACTTGAATGGTGGTCCTGGGGGCCTCGATTCCAGTAACCAACTTCTGACCCGCGAAGTTGGTCCTTACGCATCTCCCGAATGCTGGTTTTGGGAAGTCTGACCGACAGGATGCTTCCTCTCTGCTTCTCCTACTTCCGCAATGTGGACAATTTCCTCGTCTAGGTGCACTTCTGCACTGCCGTTGTAGGTGTCCGGTTTGGTTGCAATTCCAGCAACGGATTTGACTTCCGCGAGCTCTATCTTCATCCATGACGGCTGTTCTCTGGCATGAGCATTCCACGACGGACATTTCCCTGACACGGTGTATTCCCTGGTAAGCTTGGTCCGCAGCCTTCATTGACAAAGCGAATGCCAATGCCTCGGGGAGTGTTCGCTTTTCAGCCATCCTTACAGCCATTTGCAGTTGTCTGTCCTCTATGGCCTGAATAAAAGCTTCCACCGTCATTTCATTGATAAGCTCCTCACCGGCTTAAGGGTGTGAAAGATGGGGTAGTCGCTCTATATCCGCTTGCAACTGTTGGAGCGTTTCTCCCCTTTTCTGGACTCGACTACGCAGCTGAACCCTGTACACCTGCTGCATGTGTTCATCCCCAAACCGCATCTCGATAGCCTGACCCAGAGAGTCGTAATTCTGCTGTTTATCTTCCGGGATGGTCTGCAAGAGCTCCGCAGCTGGACCCCTCAGTGCAAGTGTGAGTGCAATGGACTTCTCTTCATCGTCCCAGCTATTGGTCATTGCGGCCGCTTCGAATTGCCTCTTATAAATTGGCCATGATGTTTGACCATCGAAGATAGGAGGCTGCATCTCCTTTCTTCTCAGACCGTCAGTGGAATATTCCCGTGCTTTCTGTCTCTTCACGTTGCTGAGTTCCTTAGTAAGATTTTCGACTTGCTTTTCTACTTTTTCGAACTGAGTCTCTATCTTCCCGAACTGAGTTTCATGCTTCTCAAAGTTTTCATCGAATCTAGTTTCGACTTTTTCGAGTTGCGTCTCGACCTTCTCGATTTTCTCTTCGATCGCTTCGAATTTGGATTCCAAGTTCTTGTTTTGCTCATCAAGTTTGCTTTCCAGAGCATCTAGAGAATTCTTTTGTTCGTCCATTGCTTTCTTTTGTTCGTCCATCTTAAGTTCTAGAGAATTCTTTTGTTCGTCCATTGCTTTCTTTTGTTCGTCCATCTTAAGTTCTAGAGAATTCTTTTGTTCGTCCATTGCTTTCTTTTGTTCGTCCAGCTTAAGTTCTAGAGAATTCCTCTGGTCGTCCATTGCTTTCTTTTGTTCGTCCATCTTAAGTTCTAGAGAGTTCTTTTGGTCGTCTATTGCTTTCTTTTGGTCATCGAGCTTAAGTTCCAGAGACTTCTTCTGGTCTTCCATTGTTTTCCTTTGTTCGTCCATGACTGACTTAAGTTGCAGGAGCAGACTTGTTATATCCGGGTCGGCTACTGTACTTGCTGGTTCCTCTCCCACGTCAAACTCTACGTCATGCGGATTTTCACCTTCCTGCGTTACTGCTTCTTCCAAACGAATCAGTAGGGCATCTTTTCCCCCAGTTGTGTCGAGGTTCCGCTTACTGAGTTCTGCCTTTAGTTGAGTTATAGTTAGTTTTCCCAATTTGCGACCCATTTTGCGCAACTAATTAACTCTACACAGAAATCGTTTTTTTTTTTTTTTTTTTTTAATTGTGCAATTTCACGCCACGGAAATAGTTATTCACAGAATAAGTTTTATCCCGCTTCTGACACCAATGTAATATGCTAGCTACGGCTCGAGTAGATAAAACGATATTCTGTGAAATTTATTTCTTTATTTTCTAGTCTATAGAACAATTTAAGTTCACACTATACTATTCTTCGCAAATTCTTTTCTTACAAGGTCTCTTTCCTCTCAAATCACTTTATCTCCTTTCAATTACTTAATTCACAAATCCAAACTAATTACTTTTTCTTGTTCACTCTCAACTTTCAATTTATCACCAAATTACAACTTCGCCCATTATCACTTTTCCAATCTCTTCGCCACGGTTCTAAACCAACTGTGTCTTTTTTGATCGCCATCTGTCCTTATATAGCAGAAGTTTCTGATAGCCAGAAACTTCTAGCAAATTCTTCGACCACTGGAACAAGAGAAATAATTCTTGCAGTTATAATTCCCTTTTATCCCTGATATTATTCGTCTCTTTCGTTGACATGAGCTGTGGAGACTTCGTCCCAGACACGAACCTCGAATGAAAGGACAGTTCGAACCAAAATTCTGCCAGAATGGAAAGTCACTTCGGAATTTGCTGTATAGACATAGGAGCGTAGTTATTATTATGCTACAATACCTTAATCTGATCTAATTGTGCACCCCAATACTTATAATATTGTAATATGCAGGCTACGGCTCGAGTAGATAAAACGATATTCTGTGAAATTTATTTCTTTATTTTCTACTCTATAGAACAATTCAAGTTCACACTATACTATTCTTCGCAAATTCTTTTCTTACAAGGTCTCTTTCCTCTCAAATCACTTTATCTCCTTTCAATTACTTAATTTACAAATCCAAACTAATTACTTTTTCTTGTTCACTCTCAACTTTCAATTTATCACAAAATTACAACTTCGCCTAGTATCACTTTTCTAATCTCTTCGCCACAGTTTAAAAATCACTGTCTTTTCTATTGATCGCCATCTGTCCTTATATAGCAGAAGTTTCAGATAGCCAGAAACTTCTAGCAAATTCTTCGACCACTGGAAATAATTCCAAGATGACAATCATTTCTTCCAGTTATAATTCTCTCTTTATCCGTGGCATTGTCAGCTATTGCGAACCTCGAATGAAAGTACAGTTTGAAATGGGCTGTAGGAGCGTAGTTTTTATTCTACATTATTGTTGCATACTTTTAGACGATGTTACACTGCCCCCCTCTTAGACTTGTTCGTCCCGAACAAGTGCGTCCTAACTTCGGCCATTGTATCGACTCAGTCGGTCCACATGAACCACTTTCATTTTGGCCCTTGGTCCTCGCTGGATGCGGTAGACAACATCGTTGATGCGGGTTACTATTCTGTATGGACCCTCCCAGTTCCGCTGCAATTTAGGTGATTTCCCCTTTTGGCGATGGGGATTATACAGCCACACTAGATCTCCTTCCTGGAATCCTGACGTTGTTGCCTTGGCATCATACCTGGTCTTCATGCGGTCGCTCGTTATCTTAATCTGGCTTCTGGTCCTTTGGTGTATGTCCCTAAGCCTTTCCCTAAGGTCCGCCACGTACTCTTCTTCATTTCTGGGCTCATTGGTAGGAGATCCAAATTTCACCTCACTGGGTAAACGAGCTATTCCACCAAATAAGATTTCGAACGGCGTATGTCGAGTAGTGCTATGCACGGCACTTCTATAGGCCATCAAAAACAAGGGAATCTGCCGGTCCCAATCCCGTTGGTAGTCACCTACGACCTTCGAGAGATGTTCGTCCAAAGTCCTATTGAAACGCTCCACCATACCGTCCGACTGTGGATGAAGCGGGGTTGTCCTTGTCTTTTTGATTCCGAGTAGTTGACACATCTCTTGGAAGATTCTTGACTCGAAGTTCCGCCCTTGGTCAGAATGCAATTCCAAGGGCACACCGAATCTGCTAACCCAATTGTAGACGATCTGCTCCGCCACGGTTCTGGCTTCCTGGTTAGGGATCGGAAACGCTTCCGGCCACTTACTGAAGTAGTCCATCACTACGAGTATATACCGATTACCATTGTCGGTTTCCGGAAAGGGCCCTGCGATGTCAATGGCGATTCGTTCGAAAGGTGCTCCCACGTTGTATTGGTGCATCTTACCTCGAGTTTTGATTCTCGGACCCTTGCTAGCTGCACACACGTCGCATTTTCTGCACCAGTCTTCGATATCTTCCTTCGCTTTTAACCAATAAAAACGTTCTCGTACCTTTTCTAACGTCTTATTCACTCCCAAGTGGCCTCCGGTCGCCCCGCCATGCATTTCCTGTAACACCTCCTTGACCCTCGTCCGTGGTACGACAAGCTGTATTACAAACGACTTTCCGTCGGAGGATTCCCATTTTCTTCTCAGAACACCTTCTTGGACATGGAGGGAGTCCCACTGCGCAAAATATGCCTTTAAGGTCGGGCTTCTGTGAGAGATGTCCTGATGATCCGGTTTCTCCATGTTCTCCTTCCAGGCCAGAATCGGCTCGATATCCGGGTCTTCCTTCTGAGCGTTCCGGATCTCATCTACGCTCCAGCCGGCGATAGGTTCGGCTCTCATTCTTTGGATGGAAACCAGCTCCCGTTCTTCCTGACGCGCACAATGTTTACAATCCGTTCTGCATGGTCTCCGGGACAGTGCATCCGCATTAGAGTGGAGTTTTCCTTTACGATGCTGTATTTCGTAGTCGTAGATTTGCAGCCTTTCGATCCATCTTGCGACCTGACCCTCAGGACTCTTGAACTGTAATAGCCATTTTAAGGCTGCATGGTCTGTGCGAAGAACGAACTTCCTCCCGTAGAGGTATTTGTGAAAATGCTTCGTAGCCAAGATCAAAGCTAGAAGTTCCCGCCTTGTCACGCAGTAGTTCCTTTCTGGCTTAGAGAGCACCTTGCTGAAGTACGCAACCACCTTCTCTTGGCCGTCATGCACCTGGGAGAGTACGGCTCCTACCCCGACATTACTAGCATCTGCATCCACAACGAACGTTTCCCCGGGAGTGGGGTAAGCCAGTATCGGGGCATCGCATAGCCATTGTTTAAGTGCCTTGAAGCTCTTCTCGCACTCAATTGACCATTTGAATTGTTTTCCCTTTTCCGTCAACTGGTGCAGGTTCTTTGCGATCCCGGCAAAATCCTTCACGAACCGTCTGTAGTAGGTGGCTAGGCCCAGGAAGCTCCTTAGTTGGTGTTTGTCTTTGGGGACTGGCCAGTTTTTCACCGCTTCGACCTTCTCCGGATCGGTTCTCACTCCTTTCGCTGAAATTATGTGTCCCAGGTACTTGACTTCCGCTCTAAACAGGGCGCACTTCTTGGGGTTGAGCTTCAGGTGGGCACTTCGAAGCCTTTGAAACACATCCCTTAGATTGTCTCGGTGTTGCGCAAACGTTTTTCCTACGACGATGACATCATCCAAGTATACCAAACAGGTTTTCCATGTTAACCCTTGCAGGACACATTCCATCAATCGCTCGAAAGTCGCCGGAGCATTGCACAGCCCGAATGGCATTACCGTGAATTGCCATAGCCCATTTCCTGCGGTGAAGGCGGTTTTCTCCCGGTCTTCTGGATGGATCTGTACCTGCCAGTAGCCACTCTTCAAGTCGAGAGTGGAAAACCATCGGGCTCCTGATAGTGTGTCTAGCGTGTCGTCAATCCGTGGCAGAGGATAGCTGTCTTTCTTGGTGACGTAATTGAGCTGCCGATAGTCCACGCAGAACCGCGTGCTGCCATCTTTCTTCTTTACCAGTACAACCGGTGATGCCCACGGACTTTTGGAACTTTCAATCAGACCTTCTTTCTCCATTGCCGACACCATCTCTGCAACTTCTGTCTGCTTTGCCAATGGAAGGCGCCTAGCAGGCTGACGAATTGGTCTAGTATCACCAGTGTCTATTCGATGTTGTACCAGGTGTGTTCGGCCGTATTCTCCGTCCTGTGAGGCAAATACATCAGCGTACTCATTGATAAGATTCTCTGCCATAGTTCGCTGCTCCTGATTCAGCTCACTGGACTGGAGAATCGTCTCTCTCGTTTCCGCTGTCCAAGGTGATGGGAGAGGTTTTGGAGCATCACGTTCAGATATTGTTGCGACGGCGGTAATCGGCGTGCATTTTCCAGTCACATCCCCTCGCCTTAGTTTTACAGTGTGTGGTCTTGCGTTCAAAACCCTCACTGGAACCATGGTGTTCTTTGGTTCGACTAACGTCTTTCCCACGATGTAGTCTTGAGAATTCTTCTCTGGGTCTGGTTCTACTATGTAGAATCGGTGGCTCCCAAGATCACCTTCCAGCTTTGTCCAAATGATTGTCTCTGAAGACGGCGGCAAAACTTCGTCTTTGCTGATGACTGTCCTGAGAGTTACGGCATTCTCATTTCCGTACACCATCGGAATCTCCACATTTCGATACCTCAGTACTTGCATCCCGATGTCCAAGATTACTTCATTTGCTTTCATGAAGTCTACTCCGATGATGCACTCGTCGCATATATCTGCCACCAGAAACGCATGGGAGAACGTCAGTCCTGCCAGAGTAATCGTAAGACGAACTTCTCCAAATACCTTCGCCATTTCCCCTGTTGCAGTCTTCAGGCAGTAGCTGTTGGTGTTGTGCAGCCAGGAGCTTTTGACGATATCTCTTCTTACAATGGAGGCAGTGGCACCTGTGTCGATGGTGGCTACGCACTTCTTCTCGTTGATTAGTGACTCCACTGTCAGGCTCTTGTTACCCCGTTTGGTTTGCGAAACTTGAATGGTGGTCCTGGGGGCCTCGATTCCAGTAACCAACTTCTGCCCCGCGAAGTTGGTCCTTACGCATCTCCCGACTGCTGGTTTTGGGAAGTCTGACCGACAGGATGCTTCCTCTCTGCTTCTCCTACTTCCGCAATGTGGACAATTTCCTCGTCTAGGTGCACTTCTGCACTGCCGTTGTAGGTGTCCGGTTTGGTTGCAATTCCAGCAACGGATTTGACTTCCGCGAGCTTTGTCTTCATCCAAGACGGCTGTTCTCTGGCATGAGCATTCCACGACGGACATTTCCCTGACACGGTGTATTCCCTGGTATGCTTGGTCTGCAGCCTTCATTGACAAAGCGAATGCCAATGCCTCGGGGAGTGTTCGCTTTTCAGCCATCCTTACAGCCATTTGCAGTTGTCTGTCCTCTATGGCCTGAATAAAAGCTTCCACCGCCATTTCGTTGATAAGCTCCTCACCGGCTTTAGGGTATGAAAGATGGGCTAGTCGCTCTATATCCGCTTGCAACTGTTGGAGCGTTTCCCCCCTTTTCTGGACTCGACTACGCAGCTGAACCCTGTACACCTGCTGCATGTGTTCATCCCCAAACCGCATCTCGATAGCCTGAACCAGAGAGTCGTAGTTCTGCTGTTTATCTTCCGGGATGGTCTGCAAGAGCTCCGCAGCTGGACCCCTCAGTGCAAGTGTGAGTGCAATGGACTTCTCTTCATCGTCCCAGCTATTGGTCATTGCGGCCGCTTCGAATTGCCTTTTATAAATTGGCCATGATGTTTGACCATCGAAGATAGGAGGCTGCATCTCCTTTCTTCTCAGACCGTCAGTGGAATATTCCCGTGCTTTCTGTCTCTTCGCGTTGCTGAGCTCCTTAGCAAGATTTTCGACTTGCTTTCCTACTATCTCGAATTTCGTATCCACTTTTTCAAACTGAGTCTCTATCTTCCCGAACTGAGTTTCATGTTTCTCAAAATTTTCATCGAATCTAATTTCGACTTTTTCGAGTTGCGTCTCGACCTTCTCGATTTTCTCTTCGATCACTTCGAATTTGGATTCCAAGTTCTTGTTTTGCTCATCAAGTTTACTTTCCAGAGCATCTAGAGAATTCTTTTGTTCGTCCATTGCTTTCTTTTGTTCGTCCATTGCTTTCTTTTGTTCGTCCAGCTTAAGTTCTAGAGAATTCCTTTGGTCGCCCATTGCTTTCTTTTGTTCGTCCATCGCTTCCTTTTGTTCATCCAGCTTAAGTTCTAGAGAATTCCTTTGGTCTTCTATTGCTTTCTTTTGTTCGTCCATGACTAACTTAAGTTGCAGGAGCAGACTTGTTATACCCGGGTCGGCTGCTGTACTTGCTGGTTCCTCTTCCACGTCAAACTCTACGTCGTGCGGATTTTCACCTTCCTGCGTTACTGCTTCTTCCAGACGAATCAGCAGGGCATCTTTTCCCCCAGTTGTGTCGAGGTTTCGCTTACTGAGTTCTGCCTTTTGTTGAGTTATAGTTAGTTTTCCCAATTTGCGACCCATTTTGCGCAACTAATTAACTCAACACAGAAATCGTTTTTTTTTTTTTTTTTGGTGCAATTTCACACCACGGAAATAGTTATTCACAGAATAAGTTTTATCCCAGCTTCTGACACCAATGTAACATGCGAGCTACGGCTCGAGTAGATAAAACAATTATTCTGTGAAATTTATTTCTTTATTTTCTAGTCTATAGAACAATTCAAGTTCACACTATACTATTCTTCGCAAATTCTTTTCTTACAAGGTCTCTTTCCTCTCAAATCACT
This sequence comes from Pocota personata, assembly GCA_963082735.1. NCBI lineage: Eukaryota > Metazoa > Arthropoda > Insecta > Diptera > Syrphidae > Pocota > Pocota personata. The sequence goes on from OY720432.1 coordinate 25,122,707, forward strand.
TTATCTCCTTTCTATTACTTAATTCACAAATCCAAACTAATTACTTTTTCTTGTTCACTCTCAACTTTCAATTTATCACCAAATTACAACTTCGCCCATTATCTCTTTTCCAATCTCTTCGCCACGGTTCTAAACCAACTGTGTCTTTTTTTTGACCGCCATCTGTCCTTATATAGCAGAAGTTTCTGATAGCCAGAAACTTCTAGCAAATTCTTCGACCACTGGAATAAGAGAAATAATTCTTGCAGTTATAATTCCCTTTTATCCCTGATATTATTCGTCTCTTTCGTTGACATGAGCTGTGGAGACTTCGTCCCAGACACGAACCTCGAATGAAAGGACAGTACGAACCAAAATTCTGCCAGAATGAAGTCACTTCGGAATTTGTTGCGTCATATTTTTAGGGGGCGTAGTTATTATTATGCTACAATACTTTGAAAATACTCAGGGTTAGGATAAAATAAACCTGAGACAAGTTCATTCTCCGTAACGCTCGCTGACCGCGCGAAATGGTTGCTCACAAGAAATAGAATGACATTATCAATTCTGGATACACCGGAAGCGTCTAATACTTGTAGTCTCTTATTAGAAACATAATGCCGAAAATCGGAATGTGCGCTTCTATATATACGCATGCAGACTCGAAGACATTTTCTTTAAAATAGTCTAAGTTTTTCCATATACGACAGGCTTATGTGCCACCATACTGGAATCGCATATCAGAATTAGGCGACCGAGAGGTTGGTAGCATATGACCTTCACAACAGATCCAAGATGGTTGGAGTAGAAAAGGCGATTGAGAGAACAAAAGGCAAGAGCGCCTTTTGCAACAGTATATTTGTTATTGTAGTTCAAAAACTTGTCCAGATGAACACTTAAATACGTCACAATAGTCTTTGATTCGATGTGAAGACCATTAGAATTCTTAGTTTGTAGGTTTTTCCAGTTTCACTTCAAATCCGAATTTCCGCGTTTTACTTGGGGCGGAACAGTATAGTTTCGCATTTCGCCTCGTTTATTTTAAGCTTCCATTCTGAGAAAAAGGTTACAGTTTATCAAAATTGTTCTGAAGCTCTGTCTGTATGTCTTGGATTTTCGAGCTGCTTGCATACAATATAACATCGTCAGGGAAAGCTATAGAATTATCCATTTCCCTCAGCATTTCCGAAATGTAGATGTTGAAAAGGAGCGGTCCTGTAACTGTTTTTACCACGGAATTGTAAATTGGGGTTGTTAATGAAAATTCAATGGACTTTACTTCCAATGATTAGAACATAGAAATATATGTAAACGTATGTAAAAGAAAACGCACCGGTCTACACGTTATAAAGGTGTTTATTCTATTGTACTTTCGAGTTTTTATTTAATAGTATTTATGTATGACTATGTACCTTAATTTTGGCGCAAATTCACAATATGCCAATGTACATATTTGTTTATATGTATACATATTTCGCGTTTTGTGTAGAGTGTAATAATTACAATTGTATTAATTATACTGTTTACAAAATATAAAATGTCCACTAGTTGTGTTTGTTTTAATTTAATTTAATGGTTTGAAGAACTGTCAATGTTGATGACGTCAGTCTGCTGTTCTTAGTTTTAATCGCCAACAGTAATTGTGCCCTGTAGCAAATCATTAATGACATTAAAAACTTTAGTCGTCGTGTATTGTTTATCTGCAAATTTATTCTCATACCATAGATGCAGTTATCTTTATAAGATGATGTGGGAATTCATATCGTAGCAGTTGTTTAATAAATTATTGAAGATAACGGTATATTGCCATATGATTTCGTCCGGTATATGCTTTAGGATGATGTTGGGAATGTTATCGAAATTTTTGTTACTCAATTGTCTGATTATATATGTTAGTTCGCCTGTCGTTGTAAAGTAATTGTCGGTTTGTTCAGCTGTAAGTTGGTCAGCTTTTAATCTCTCAGATAATCTCAAATAGGTTCCTGTTTCACTATTGCGAAACCTGGACAATTCGTCACTTATTCCGCCAATTGAATGCGAGTAACTTTTTTAAAAATAATAATATACACGACCGTTCTGTTGGGTACTCAAAAAAACAATCCTTTATTTTTAACAAACTAATATGAACAATGAGGTGCAAAACGTGCACTCAGTAATTGTTAGGTGTGTACACATGACAAAATATGAGATGCGAGACGCGCACTCATCAAAAAGTGTGAAAATAATATAAAAATATTAAGGGATATGTCTACGTAGTAGACACCAGTTTTGCAGCTTGAGTTCCCTAGCATGAATTTCCTCAAAATGAGAGCCGATAAGATTTAGCTTATCCGCCCCACTATCCACAAGGAAATGGTTTTCGATAATGGGGAGGTGTTGGCTATTAATCTCTGCCTCCAGTAATCGTTGACACTATTCATAAACTGCTGGCTTAGCAGTGTCTTCCTATTTCTCAGGAGAAATTTCAGCCTTTGCAGCTATAAATTAAACGAATCGTCTTGGAACTGACGTCGTATTTGATTTATCTGAGTTATTAGAAAGCTTTTGTAAGTTTGTAGAGTCTTAATGTCACGGTTTAAATAACATTCAACTCGGTCTTTGTATTTAATTTTCGGAACTGACGACTCCATAGCTTGTAATATTACCATATTTAAATTCCCGATACAGGGAATCATACTCCTCATTTCTAATTTCGCTACGTTGAAATTCGCACCAACTGGTCTGCTTAAAATGTAATTTAGGGACTTCGTGCTGCGTTGCGGAGCTAAACATAGAGTCGCCAGCAAATGTCACAATTTTTTGCACTATGGCCGCTTACATACGGCAATATACGAGTAGAGAGTATATTATCAAAATTCCATTCATCCAATTTCATTTATTCCTTTCTATATTAGTTTTTTGTTTGTTTTTCTTTTCCATTTTTTTGTATGTTGGTCCCACGAATATGTTCGGAAACAGGGCGTCCATCGATATATTATATTATATTATATTATATTATATTATATTATATTATATTATATTATATTATATTATATTATATTATATTATATTATATTATATTATATTATATTATATTATATTATATTATATTATATTATATTATATTATATTATATTATATTATATTATATTATATTATATTATATTATATTATATTATATTATATTATATTATATTATATTATATTATATTATATTATATTATATTATATTATATTATATTATATTATATTATATTATATTATATTATATTATATTATATTATATTATATTATATTATATTATATTATATTATATTATATTATATTATATTATATTATATTATATTATATTATATTATATTATATTATATTATATTATATTATATTATATTATATTATATTATATTATATTATATTATATTATATTATATTATATTATATTATATTATATTATATTATATTATATTATATTATATTATATTATATTATATTATATTATATTATATTATATTATATTATATTATATTATATTATATTATATTATATTATATTATATTATATTATATTATATTATATTATATTATATTATATTATATTATATTATATTATATTATATTATATTATATTATATTATATTATATTATATTATATTATATTATATTATATTATATTATATTATATTATATTATATTATATTATATTATATTATATTATATTATATTATATTATATTATATTATATTATATTATATTATATTATATTATATTATATTATATTATATTATATTATATTATATTATATTATATTATATTATATTATATTATATTATATTATATTATATTATATTATATTATATTATATTATATTATATTATATTATATTATATTATATTATATTATATTATATTATATTATATTATATTATATTATATTATATTATATTATATTATATTATATTATATTATATTATATTATATTATATTATATTATATTATATTATATTATATTATATTATATTATATTATATTATATTATATTATATTATATTATATTATATTATATTATATTATATTATATTATATTATATTATATTATATTATATTATATTATATTATATTATATTATATTATATTATATTATATTATATTATATTATATTATATTATATTATATTATATTATATTATATTATATTATATTATATTATATTATATTATATTATATTATATTATATTATATTATATTATATTATATTATATTATATTATATTATATTATATTATATTATATTATATTATATTATATTATATTATATTATATTATATTATATTATATTATATTATATTATATTATATTATATTATATTATATTATATTATATTATATTATATTATATTATATTATATTATATTATATTATATTATATTATATTATATTATATTATATTATATTATATTATATTATATTATATTATATTATATTATATTATATTATATTATATTATATTATATTATATTATATTATATTATATTATATTATATTATATTATATTATATTATATTATATTATATTATATTATATTATATTATATTATATTATATTATATTATATTATATTATATTATATTATATTATATTATATTATATTATATTATATTATATTATATTATATTATATTATATTATATTATATTATATTATATTATATTATATTGTAACATGCGAGCTACGGCTCGAGTAGATAAAACAATTATTCTGTGAAATTTATTTCTTTATTTTCTAGTCTATAGAACAATTCAAGTTCACACTATACTATTCTTCGCAAATTCTTTTCTTACAAGGTCTCTTTCCTCTCAAATCACTTTATCTCCTTTCTATTACTTAATTCACAAATCCAAACTAATTACTTTTTCTTGTTCACTCTCAACTTTCAATTTATCACCAAATTACAACTTCGCCCATTATCACTTTTCCAATCTCTTCGCCACGGTTCTAAACCAACTGTGTCTTTTTTTTGACCGCCATCTGTCCTTATATAGCAGAAGTTTCTGATAGCCAGAAACTTCTAGCAAATTCTTCGACCACTGGAATAAGAGAAATAATTCTTGCAGTTATAATTCCCTTTTATCCCTGATATTATTCGTCTCTTTCGTTGACATGAGCTGTGGAGACTTCGTCCCAGACACGAACCTCGAATGAAAGGACAGTACGAACCAAAATTCTGCCAGAATGAAGTCACTTCGGAATTTGTTGCGTCATATTTTTAGGGGGCGTAGTTATTATTATGCTACACTGCCCCCCTCTTAGACATGTTCGTCCCGAACAAGTGCATCCTCATTTCGGCCATTGTATCGACTCAGTCGGTCCACATGAACCACTTTCATTTTGGCCCTCGGTCCTCGCTGGATGCGGTAGACAACATCGTTGATGCGGGTTATTATTCTGTAGGGACCTTCCCAGTTCCGCTGTAATTTAGGTGATTTCCCCTTTTGGCGATGGGGATTATACAGCCACACCAGATCTCCTTCCTGGAATCCTGACGTTGTTGCCTTGGCATCATACCTGGTCTTCATGCGGTCGCTCGTCATCTTAATCTGGCTTCTGGTCCTTTGGTGTATGTCCCTAAGCCTTTCCCTAAGGTCCGCCACGTACTCTTCTTCATTTCTGGGCTCATTGGTAGGAGATCCAAATTTCACCTCACTGGGTAAACGAGCTATTCCACCAAATAAGATTTCGAACGGCGTATGTCGAGTAGTGCTATACACGGCACTTCTATAGGCCATCAAAAACAAGGGAATCTGCCGGTCCCAATCCCGTTGGTAGTCACCTACGACCTTCGAGAGATGTTCGTCCAAAGTCCTATTGAAACGCTCCACCATACCGTCCGACTGTGGATGAAGCGGGGTTGTCCTTGTCTTTTTGATTCCGAGTAGTTGACACATCTCTTGGAAGATTCTTGACTCGAAGTTCCGCCCTTGGTCAGAATGCAATTCCAAGGGCACACCGAATCTGCTAACCCAATTGTAGACGATCTGCTCCGCCACGGTTCTGGCTTCCTGGTTAGGGATCGGAAACGCTTCCGGCCACTTACTGAAGTAGTCCATCACTACGAGTATATACCGATTACCATTGTCGGTTTCCGGAAAGGGCCCTGCGATGTCAATGGCGATTCGTTCGAAAGGTGCTCCCACGTTGTATTGGTGCATCTTACCTCGAGTTTTGATTCTCGGACCCTTGCTAGCTGCACACACGTCGCATTTTCTGCACCAGTCTTCGATATCTTCCTTCGCTTTTAACCAATAAAAACGTTCTCGTACCTTTTCTAACGTCTTATTCACTCCCAAGTGGCCTCCGGTCGCCCCGCCATGCATTTCCTGTAACACCTCCTTGACCCTCGTCCGTGGTACGACAAGCTGCATTACAAACGACTTTCCGTCGGAGGATTCCCATTTTCTTCTCAGAACACCTTCTTGGACATGGAGGGAGTCCCACTGCGCAAAATATGCCTTTAAGGTCAGGCTTCTGAGAGAGATGTCCTGATGATCCGGTTTCTCCATGTTCTCCTTCCAGGCCAGAATCGGCTCGATATCCGGGTCTTCCTTCTGAGCGTTCCGGATCTCATCTACGCTCCAGCCGGCGATAGGTTCCGCTCTCATTCTTTGGATGGAAACCAGCTCCCGTTCTTCCTGACGCGCACAATGTTTACAATCCGTTCTGCATGGTCTCCGGGACAGTGCATCCGCATTAGAGTGGAGTTTTCCTTTACGATGCTGTATTTCGTAGTCGTAGATTTGCAGCCTTTCGATCCATCTTGCGACCTGACCCTCAGGACTCTTGAACTGTAATAGCCATTTTAAGGCTGCATGGTCTGTGCGAAGAACGAACTTCCTCCCGTAGAGGTATTTGTGAAAATGCTTCGTAGCCAAGATCAAAGCTAGAAGTTCCCGCCTTGTCACGCAGTAGTTCCTTTCTGGCTTAGAGAGCACCTTGCTGAAGTACGCAACCACCTTCTCTTGGCCGTCATGCACCTGGGAGAGTACGGCTCCTACCCCGACATTACTAGCATCTGCATCCACAACGAACGTTTCCCCGGGAGTGGGGTAAGCCAGTATCGGGGCATCGCATAGCCGTTGTTTAAGTGCCTTGAAGCTCTTCTCGCACTCAATTGACCATTTGAATTGTTTTCCCTTTTCCGTCAACTGGTGCAGGTTCTTTGCGATCCCGGCAAAATCCTTCACGAACCGTCTGTAGTAGGTGGCTAGGCCCAGGAAGCTCCTTAGTTGGTGTTTGTCTTTGGGGACTGGCCAGTTTTTCACCGCTTCGACCTTCTCCGGATCGGTTCTCACTCCTTTCGCTGAAATTATGTGTCCCAGGTACTTGACTTCCGCTCTAAACAGGGCGCACTTCTTGGGGTTGAGCTTCAGGTGGGCACTTCGAAGCCTTTGAAACACATCCATTTCCTACGACGATGACATCATCCAAGTATACCAAACAGGTTTTCCATGTTAACCCTTGCAGGACACATTCCATCAATCGCTCGAAAGTCGCCGGAGCATTGCACAGCCCGAATGGCATTACCGTGAATTGCCATAGCCCATTTCCTGCGGTGAAGGCGGTTTTCTCCCGGTCTTCTGGATGGATCTGTACCTGCCAGTAGCCACTCTTCAAGTCGAGAGTGGAAAACCATCGGGCCCCTGATAGTGTGTCTAGCGTGTCGTCAATCCGTGGCAGAGGGTAGCTGTCTTTCTTGGTGACGTAATTGAGCTGCCGATAGTCCACGCAGAACCGCGTGCTGCCATCTTTCTTCTTAACCAGTACAACCGGTGATGCCCACGGACTTTTGGAACTTTCAATCAGACCTTCTTTCTCCATTGCCGACATCATCTCTGCAACTTCTGTCTGCTTTGCCAATGGAAGGCGCCTAGCAGGCTGACGAATTGGTCTAGTATCACCAGTGTCTATTCGATGTTGTACCAGGTGTGTTCGGCCGTATTCTCCGTCCTGTGAGGCAAATACATCAGCGTACTCATTGATAAGATTCTCTGCCATAGTTCGCTGCTCCTGATTCAGCTCACTGGACTGGAGAATCGTCTCTCTCGTTTCCGCTGTCCAAGGTGATGGGAGAGGTTTTGGAGCATCACGTTCAGATATTGTTGCGACGGCGGTAATCGGCATGCATTTTCCAGTCAAGTCCCCTCGCCTTAGTTTGACAGTGTGTGGTCTTGCGTTCAAAACTCTTACTGGAACCATGGTGTTCTTTGGTTCGACTAACGTCTTTCCCACGATGTAGTCTTGAGAATTCTTCTCTGGGTCTGGTTCTACTATGTAGAATCGGTGGCTCCCAAGATCACCTTCCAGCTTCGTCCAAATGATTGTCTCTGAAGACGGCGGCAAAACTTCGTCTTTGCTGATGACTGTCCTGAGAGTTACGGCACTCTCGTTTCCGTACACCATCGGAATCTCCACATTTCGATACCTCAGTACTTGCATCCCGATGTCCAGGATTACTTCATTTGCTTTCATGAAGTCTATTCCGATGATGCACTCGTCGCATATATCTGCCACCAGAAACGCATGGGAGAACGTAAGTCCCGCCAGAGTAATCGTAAGACGAACTTCTCCAAACACTTTCGCCATTTCCCCTGTTGCAGTCTTCAGGCAGTAGCTGTTGGTGTTGTGCAGCCAGGCGCTTCTGACAATATCTCTTCTTACAATGGAGGCAGTGGCGCCTGTGTCGATGGTGGCTACGCACTTCTTCTTGTTGATTAGTGCCTCCACTGTCAGGCTCTTGTTACCCCGTTTGGTTTGCGAAACTTGAATGGTGGTCCTGGGGGCCTCGATTCCAGTAACCAACTTCTGCCCCGCGAAGTTGGTCCTTACGCATTTCCCGACTGCTGGTTTTGGGAAGTCTGACTGACAGGATGAATGTTATCACCGCCAGATGCTTCCTCTCTGCTTCTCCTACTTCCGCAATGTGGACAATTTCCTCGTCTAGGTGCACTTCTGCACTGCCGTTGTAGGTGTCCGGTTTGGTTGCAATTCCAGCAACGGATTTGACTTCCGCGAGCTTTGTCTTCATCCAAGACGGCTGTTCTCTGGCATGAGCATTCCACGACGGACATTTCCCTGACACGGTGTATTCCCTGGTATGCTTGGTCCGCAGCCTTCATTGACAAAGCGAATGCCAATGCCTCGGGGAGTGTTCGCTTTTCAGCCATCCTTACAGCCATTTGCAGTTGTCTGTCCTCTATGGCCTGAATAAAAGCTTCCACCGCCATTTCGTTGATAAGCTCCTCACCGGCTTTAGGGTATGAAAGATGGGCTAGTCGCTCTATATCCGCTTGCAACTGTTGGAGCGTTTCCCCCCTTTTCTGGACTCGACTACGCAGCTGAACCCTGTACACCTGCTGCATGTGTTCATCCCCAAACCGCATCTCGATAGCCTGAACCAGAGAGTCGTAGTTCTGCTGTTTATCTTCCGGGATGGTCTGCAAGAGCTCCGCAGCTGGACCCCTCAGTGCAAGTGTGAGTGCAATGGACTTCTCTTCATCGTCCCAGCTATTGGTCATTGCGGCCGCTTCGAATTGCCTTTTATAAATTGGCCATGATGTTTGACCATCGAAGATAGGAGGCTGCATCTCCTTTCTTCTCAGACCGTCAGTGGAATATTCCCGTGCTTTCTGTCTCTTCACGTTGCTGAGCTCCTTAGCAAGATTTTCGACTTGCTTTCCTACTATCTCGAATTTCGTATCCACTTTTTCAAACTGAGTCTCTATCTTCCCGAACTGAGTTTCATGTTTCTCAAAATTTTCATCGAATCTAATTTCGACTTTTTCGAGTTGCGTCTCGACCTTCTCGATTTTCTCTTCGATCACTTCGAATTTGGATTCCAAGTTCTTGTTTTGCTCATCAAGTTTACTTTCCAGAGCATCTAGAGAATTCTTTTGTTCGTCCATTGCTTTCTTTTGTTCGTCCATTGCTTTCTTTTGTTCGTCCAGCTTAAGTTCTAGAGAATTCCTTTGGTCGCCCATTGCTTTCTTTTGTTCGTCCATCGCTTTCTTTTGTTCATCCAGCTTAAGTTCTAGAGAATTCCTTTGGTCTTCTATTGCTTTCTTTTGTTCGTCCATGACTAACTTAAGTTGCAGGAGCAGACTTGTTATACCCGGGTCGGCTGCTGTACTTGCTGGTTCCTCTTCCACGTCAAACTCTACGTCGTGCGGATTTTCACCTTCCTGCGTTACTGCTTCTTCCAGACGAATCAGCAGGGCATCTTTTCCCCCAGTTGTGTCGAGGTTCCGCTTACTGAGTTCTGCCTTTAGTTGAGTTATAGTTAGTTTTCCCAATTTGCGACCCATTTTCCGCAACTAATTAACTCAACACAGAAATCGTTTTTTTTTTTTTTTTTTTTTGTGCAATTTCACACCACGGAAATAGTTATTCACAGAATAAGTTTTATCCCAGCTTCTGACACCAATGTAACATGCGAGCTACGGCTCGAGTAGATAAAACAATTATTCTGTGAAATTTATTTCTTTATTTTCTAGTCTATAGAACAATTCAAGTTCACACTATACTATTCTTCGCAAATTCTTTTCTTACAAGGTCTCTTTCCTCTCAAATCACTTTATCTCCTTTCTATTACTTAATTCACAAATCCAAACTAATTACTTTTTCTTGTTCACTCTCAACTTTCAATTTATCACCAAATTACAACTTCGCCCATTATCACTTTTCCAATCTCTTCGCCACGGTTCTAAACCAACTGTGTCTTTTTTTTGACCGCCATCTGTCCTTATATAGCAGAAGTTTCTGATAGCCAGAAACTTCTAGCAAATTCTTCGACCACTGGAATAAGAGAAATAATTCTTGCAGTTATAATTCCCTTTTATCCCTGATATTATTCGTCTCTTTCGTTGACATGAGCTGTGGAGACTTCGTCCCAGACACGAACCTCGAATGAAAGGACAGTACGAACCAAAATTCTGCCAGAATGAAGTCACTTCGGAATTTGTTGCGTCATATTTTTAGGGGGCGTAGTTATTATTATGCTACAATATTATATTATATTATATTATATTATATTATATTATATTATATTATATTATATTATATTATATTATATTATATTATATTATATTATATTATATTATATTATATTATATTATATTATATTATATTATATTATATTATATTATATTATATTATATTATATTATATTATATTATATTATATTATATTATATTATATTATATTATATTATATTATATTATATTATATTATATTATATTATATTATATTATATTATATTATATTATATTATATTATATTATATTATATTATATTATATTATATTATATTATATTATATTATATTATATTATATTATATTATATTATATTATATTATATTATATTATATTATATTATATTATATTATATTATATTATATTATATTATATTATATTATATTATATTATATTATATTATATTATATTATATTATATTATATTATATTATATTATATTATATTGTAGCATAATAATAACTACGCTCCTATGTTTATGCAGCAAATTCTGAAGTGACTTTCCATTCTGGCAGAATTTTGGTTCGAACTGTCCTTTCATTCGAGGTTCATGTCTGGGACGAAGTCTCCACATGTTAACGAAAGAGACGAATAATATCAGGGATAAAAGGGAATTATAACTGCAAGAATTATTTCTCTTGTTCCAGTGGTCGAAGAATTTGCTAGAAGTTTCTGGCTATCAGAAACTTCTGCTATATAAGGACAGATGGCGGTCAAAAAAAGAACACAGTTGGTTTTAGAACCGTGGCGAAGAGATTGGAAAAGTGATAATGGGCGAAGTTGTAATTTGGTGATAAATTGAAAGTTGAGAGTAAACAAGAAAAAGTAATTAGTTTGGATTTGTGAATTAAGTAATTGAAAGGAGATAAAGTGATTTGAGAGGAAAGAGACCTTGTAAGAAAAGAATTTGCGAAGAAGGAGCTCAGCAACGTGAAGAGACAGAAAGCACGGGAATATTCCACTGACGGTCTGAGAAGAAAGGAGATGCAGCCTCCTATCTTCGATGGTCAAACATCATGGCCAATTTATAAGAGGCAATTCGAAGCGGCCGCAATGACCAATAGCTGGGACGATGAAGAGAAGTCCATTGCACTCACACTTGCACTGAGGGGTCCAGCTGCGGAGCTCTTGCAGACCATCCCGGAAGATAAACAGCAGAATTACGACTCTCTGGTTCAGGCTATCGAGATGCGGTTTGGGGATGAATACATGCAGCAGGTGTACCGGGTTCAGCTGCGTAGTCGAGTCCAGAAAAGGGGGGAAACGCTCCAACAGTTGCAAGCGGATATAGAGCGACTAGCCCATCTTTCATACCCTAAAGCCGGTGAGGAGCTTATCAACGAAATGGCGGTGGAAGCTTTTATTCAGGCCATAGAGGACAGACAACTGCAAATGGCTGTAAGGATGGCTGAAAAGCGAACACTCCCCGAGGCATTGGCATTCGCTTTGTCAATGAAGGCTGCGGACCAAGCATACCAGGGAATACACCGTGTCAGGGAAATGTCCGTCGTGGAATGCTCATGCCAGAGAACAGCCATCATGGAAGAAGACAGAGCTCGCGGAAGTCAAATCCGTTGCTGGAATTGCAACCAAACCGGACACCTACAACGGCAGTGCAGAAGTGCACCTAGACGAGGAAATTGTTCACATTGCGGAAGTAGGAGAAGCAGAGAGGAAGCATCTGGCTGTCAGTCAGACTTCCCAAAACCAGCAGTCGGGAAATGCGTAAGGACCAACTTCGTGGGGCAGAAGTTGGTTACGGGAATCGAGGCCCCCAGGACCACCATTCAAGTTTAGCAAACCAAACGGGGTAACAAGAGCCTGACAGTGGAGGCACTAATCAACAAGAAGAAGTGCGTAGCCACCATCGACACAGGTGCCACTGCCTCCATTGTAAGAAGAGATATCGTCAGAAGCTCCTGGCTGCACAACACCAACAGCTACTGCCTGAAGACTGCAACAGGGGAAATGGCGAAGGTGTTTGGAGAAGTTCATCTTACGATTACTCTGGCGGGACTGACTTTCTCCCATGCGTTTCTGGTGGCAGATATATGCGACGAGTGCATCATCAGAATAGACTTCATGAAAGCAAATGAAGTAATCTTGGACATCGGGATGCAAGTACTGAGGTATCGAAATGTGGAGATTCCGATGGTGTACGGAAACGAGAATGCCGTAACTCTCAGGACAGTCATCAGCAAAGACGAAGTTTTGCCGCCGTCTTCAGAGACAATCATTTGGACGAAGCTGGAAGGTGATCTTGGGAGCCACCGATTCTACATAGTAGAACCAGACCCGGAGAAGAATTCTCAAGACTACATCGTGGGAAAGACGTTAGTCGAACCAAAGAACACCATGGTTCCAGTGAGAGTTTTGAACGCAAGACCACACACTGTCAAACTAAGGTGAGGGGAGGTGACTGGAAAATGCACGCCGATTACCGCCGTCGCAACAATATCTGAACGTGGTCCTCCAAAACCTCTCCCATCACCTTGGACAACGGAAACGAGAGAGACGATTCTCCAGTCCAGTGAGCTGAATCAGGAGCAGCGAACTATGGCAGAGAATCTTATCAATGAGTACGCTGATGTATTTGCCTCACAGGACGGTGAATACGGCCGAACACACCTGGTACAACATCGAATAGACACTGGTGATACTAGACCAATTCGTCAGCCTGCTAGGCGCCTTCCATTGGCAAAGCAGACAGAAGTTGCAGAGATGGTGTCGGCAATGGAGAAAGAAGGTGTGATTGAAAGTTCCAAAAGTCCGTGGGCATCACCGGTTGTACTGGTTAAGAAGAAAGATGGCAGCACGCGGTTCTGCGTGGACTATCGGCAGCTCAATTACGTCACCAAGAAAGACAGCTACCCTCTGCCACGGATTGACGACACGCTAGACACACTATCAGGAGCCCGATGGTTTTCCACTCTCGACTTGAAGAGTGGCTACTGGCAGGTACAGATCCATCCAGAAGACCGGGAGAAAACCGCCTTCACCGCAGGAAATGGGCTATGGCAATTCACGGTAATGCCATTCGGGCTGTGCAATGCTCCGGCGACTTTCGAGCGATTGATGGAATGTGTCCTGCAAGGGTTAACATGGAAAACCTGTTTGGTATACTTGGATGATGTCATCGTCGTAGGAAAAACGTTTGCGCAACACCGAGACAATCTAAGGGATGTGTTTCAAAGGCTTCGAAGTGCCCACCTGAAGCTCAACCCCAAGAAGTGCGCCCTGTTTAGAGCGGAAGTCAAGTACCTGGGACACATAATTTCAGCGAAAGGAGTGAGAACCGATCCGGAGAAGGTCGAAGCGGTGAAAAACTGGCCAGTCCCCAAAGACAAACACCAACTAAGGAGCTTCCTGGGCCTAGCCACCTACTACAGACGGTTCGTGAAGGATTTTGCCGGGATCGCAAAGAACCTGCACCAGTTGACGGAAAAGGGAAAACAATTCAAATGGTCAATTGAGTGCGAGAAGAGCTTCAAGGCACTTAAACAACGGCTATGCGATGCCCCGATACTGGCTTATCCCACTCCCGGGGAAACGTTCGTGGTGGATGCAGATGCTAGTAATGTCGGGGTAGGAGCCGTACTCTCCCAGGTGCATGACGGCCAAGAGAAGGTGGTTGCGTACTTCAGCAAGGTGCTTTCTAAGCCAGAAACGAACTACTGCGTGACAAGGCGGGAACTTCTAGCTTTGATCTTGGCTACGAAGCATTTTCACAAATACCTCTACGGGAGGAAGTTCGTTCTTCGCACAGACCATGCAGCCTTAAAATGGCTATTACAGTTCAAGAGCCCTGAGGGTCAGGTCGCAAGATGGATCGAAAGGCTGCAAATCTACGACTACGAAATACAGCATCGTAAAGGAAAACTCCACTCTAATGCGGATGCACTGTCCCGGAGACCATGCAGAACGGATTGTAAACATTGTGCGCGTCAGGAAGAACGGGAGCTGGTTTCCATCCAAAGAATGAGAGCCGAACCTATCGCCGGCTGGAGCGTGGATGGGATCCGGAACGCTCAGAAGGAAGACCCGGATATCGAGCCGATTCTGGCCTGGAAGGAGAACATGGAGAAACCGGATCATCAGGACATCTCTCACAGAAGCCCGACCTTAAAGGCATATTTTGCGCAGTGGGACTCCCTCCATGTCCAAGAAGGTGTTCTGAGAAGAAAATGGGAATCCTCCGACGGAAAGTCGTTTGTAATGCAGCTTGTCGTACCGCGGACGAGGGTCAAGGAGGTGTTACAGGAAATGCATGGCGGGGCGACCGGAGGCCACTTGGGAGTGAATAAGACGCTAGAAAAGGTACGAGAACGTTTTTATTGGTTAAAAGCGAAGGAAGATATCGAAGACTGGTGCAGAAAATGCGACGTGTGTGCAGCTAGCAAGGGTCCGAGAATCAAAACTCGAGGTAAGATGCACCAATACAACGTGGGAGCACCTTTCGAACGAATCGCCATTGACATTGCAGGGTCCTTTCCGGAAACCGACAATGGTAATCGGTATATACTCGTAGTGATGGACTACTTCAGTAAGTGGCCGGAAGCGTTTCCGATCCCTAACTAGGAAGCCAGAACCGCGGCGGAGCAGATCGTCTACAATTGGGTTAGCAGATTCGGTGTGCCCTTGGAATTGAATCAAGAATCTTCCAAGAGATGTGTCAACTACTCGGAATCAAAAAGACAAGGACAACCCCGCTTCATCCACAGTCGGACGGTATGGTGGAGCGTTTCAATAGGACTTTGGACGAACATCTCTCGAAGGTCGTAGGTGACTACCAACGGGATTGGGACCGGCAGATTCCCTTGTTTTTGATGGCCTATAGAAGTGCCGTGCATAGCACTACTCGACATACGCCGTTCGAAATCTTATTTGGTGGAATAGCTCGTTTACCCAGTGAGGTGAAATTTGGATCTCCTACCAATGAGCCCAGAAATGAAGAAGAGTACGTGGCGGACCTTAGGGAAAGGCTTAGGGTCATACACCAAAGGACCAGAAGCCAGATTAAGATGACGAGCGACCGCATGAAGACCAGGTATGATGCCAAGGCAACAACGTCAGGATTCCAGGAAGGAGATCTGGTGTGGCTGTATAATCCCCATCGCCAAAAGGGGAAATCACCTAAATTACAGCGGAACTGGGAAGGTCCCTACAGAATAGTAACCCGCATCAACGATGTTGTCTACCGCATCCAGCGAGGACCGAGGGCCAAAATGAAAGTGGTTCATGTGGACCGACTGAGTCGATACAATGGCCGAAGTGAGGACGCACTTGTTCGGGACGAACAAGTCTAAGAGGGGGGCAGTGTAACATCACCTAAAACGATGCTACAATAATGTAGAATAATAACTACGCTCCTCCAGCCCATTCCAAAGTGTCTTTTCATTCGAGGTTCGTGTCTGCGGTTAAGTCTCCACAGTTCATGAAAGAGACGGATAATACCACGGATAAGAAAGAATTATAACTGCAAGAAATTCAATTATTACATCAGAATTTTTCTTGTTCCAGTGGTCGAAGAATTTGCTAGAAGATTCTGGCTATCAGAAACTTCTGCTATATAAGGACAGATGGTGATCGAAAGGGGGCAGTAGTTTTAAAACCGTGGCGGATAGATTAGAAAAGTGATAATGGGCGAAGTTGTAATTTTGTGATAAATTGAAAGTTGAGAGTTAACAAGAAGAAGTATTTAGTTTGGATTTTTGAATTAAGTAATTGAAAGGAGATAAAGTGATTTGAGAGCACAGAGACCTTGTAAGAAAAGAATTGCGAAGAATAGTATAGTGTGAACCTGAATTGTTCTATAGACTAGAAAATAAAGAAATAATTTCACAGAATATTGTTTTATCTACTCGAGCCGTAGCTCGCATATTACAAAACTAAAAAAAAAAATATTATCCAACGTTCTATGAAAAAGTCCAAGAATTTCATAATTATTCAAGTAAGAATTGAATTTTTTCAGATGTGTGCTATCATTTCGATTTCAAATAGTTTCCACCACCGAATGGCTACAATGATAACATTTGCAAACCAACAACGAATTTAGGTGTCTGCAGCTGTAGAAGTTGCTGTTGCTGGGTCAATCTGTTTCTTGCTTTGTAAACCGTAGCCAAGTTTATGAGAGTGAAAAATCGTTCAAACCTTCTTATTAATCCGAGGCATTCAACAAAAGTCTGAGCTAACATGCACGCCAAGTAATCAATGCAGCCAAGCTTTTTTCATTGAATCATTAAAAAGCTTAGATTCCTCAAGCAATTTTAAGCGAACAGAATGCTTCGGATTCGATCCGTCATTTATCATCCCTGATACTCTACCATAAAGATCGGCCTTATCACCTCAAATGTTGACAATTAAAATATATAGATGAATCTGCATTACCGACGACGGCATTTGTACAAACACCATTTTGACTCACAAATTGATTTTCTTTACATGCAGCAGCAGTGTAATCTTAAATTTGCAAATTGTCAATCCACGCGTGTTTAATTTCACTTCAAAGATAGAAAACAATTAAAAAAAAAAAAAAATGCCTAGATCATATGAGAGAAATGAATACAATGATGACATTGAATATAACAAAAGAAAACATCGTGATGAAGAGGGCAGCCATCATCACCAGCAACAAGATTCTGTGCCGCTAAATGAAAAGACCAATGAATATCTGCAGGACTGTCTTTCGGAGAAAAAGTCCGTTGACAAAAAGTACCCGATCTGTAAGAAACTCTTGGATACTGGTAAGTCAATACGCCCGTAAGGCGGGGCACTCGCAGAACCTGCGTACCTACTTTGTATTTTGCAGAAATTGAAAAGGTTCTAGTCAGCGCACGAATTCCTCGTGCTGAGACATTTGCCAATGTGTACAGTGAAAAACCGATTCGGATCGCACAAAAAGTTATCTTTCCCATCAGGGATTATCCAAAGGTACGTTTATTTTCCCGGAGTGGGTATTCGGCCGTTCCCGTGTTTGTAATTATTAGAGACATGGATGTCCAGGCACGGGTGTCAATACTCAGGACACGGGGATCTATTTTGTTTCTTTCAGGGCGTAATTATAGTCAAAGATTCCTATGTATATATGGGAGCAACAACGTCCGCCGTAGAGACGCGGACAATACAAAGGACGCGTGTGTTATTCAGGTATTAATTTAGATACAAGGCTCAACTTACGCAACTACTGATTATTATGAAATGTATTAGAAACAGGTTTTCTTGGGACAAAGTTTTATTTTTTTTCTTTTAAGAACATATAAGAGGCCCGGCTTCAACTTTTGTGTCCGCAGAAAAGGCACGTTTTCAACTTCTGTGTCTGTATAAAAGCACAGGTACATTTATCATATTTAAATTTTATTGGCAAATAACTATTAGTATTTTCATGTATTTCCAATACAAACTTGTAAATATTCAAATTGCCCGCTTTGGGCCTTTAGTGGGTTCGGCCACTCATCAATCGCAGCATGCACATAATTAATTGGAAAGTTGTTAGTGTATCTTTTGTGGCACACAATGTCATCTTAGACAATCCACAATTTGTAATTCATTAAATTGAAATCATGGCTGGCAGAAGTGGAGTCTTTGGTACTTAAGTAACGGGGTACATCTCTCTAAAAGGCCTCTAGGTCTGAGTGGTGGACAGTTGTTCCAAGAATATGGTATGGTTTCACAACGGGTTCCAAAACGGGTTCTTTTTCGCAAAGATGTAGGTCAGTGACCTGGTTGTACATTGTAGAATGGTTATAGGAGTGTACGTGCACTGCGGCCTTTATAGATCTATTGTGCTCTACATTCTTTAAGTAAATGCCCTGGGCTTTCCTCAACGTCCCCGCAGAATATGCAGTTTTCGTTTTGCTTTATGCCTTGGTACAGACCTTATTTCTTTTCCTGTTGTAGTTCCCGAGAAGTCCTTTGGCCTGTCTTAGCTTTTGGAGTTCCTCCCAAAGTTTGGCTCTCTAGTGGTTTTCTTCTCTTATTAGTTCTTCCCGTATGTTTTGCGGTTCCAGCGGAATGGTTCTGGTCCGACGAAGGCGGTCTCAGATCCCTCTCTTGGTAGTTCATCAGCTGCTTCATTAGCCTCTACGCCCATTTGACCTGGTACCCAGTAGAGGATGATTCTGTTATTCTGACCAAGTCTATATTAGCTTGGCAAGACATTCCCATATCAGTTTTGACCTGATTTCATGCGAGACCAGTGGTTTTATAGCCGCCTGGCTGTCCGACAATATTGTGATATTTATTTATTATTATTATTATTACTTCATTAAAAAGTAAATTAAATTTACAATTTATTTATTTATTTATTTATGACAATATTAACTTATAATAAATTATAAAATTAATATATATTGTAATATGCGAGCTACGGCTCGAGTAGATAAAACAATTATTCTGTGAAATTATTTCTTTATTTTCTAGTCTATAGAACAATTCAGGTTTACACTATACTATTCTTCGCAATTCTTTTCTTACAAGGTCTCTGTCCTCTCAAATCACTTTATCTCTTTTCCATTACTTAATTCACAAATTCAAACCAATTACTTCTTCTTGTTCAATCTGAACTTTCAATTTATCACAAAATTACAACTTCGCCCATTATCACTTTTCTAATCTCTTCGCCACAGTTTAAAAACTACTGCTGCTTTCTCAATCGCCATCTGTCCTTATATAGCAGAAGTTTCTGATAGCCAGAAACTTCTAGCAAATTCTTCGACCACTGGAACAAGAGAAATAATTCTTGCAGTTATAATTCCCTTTTATCCCTGATATTATTCGTCTCTTTCGTTGACATGAGCTATGGAGACTTCATCCCAGACACGAACCTCGAATGAAAGGACAGTTCGAACCAAAATTCTGCCAGAATGAAAAGTCACTTCGGAATTTGTTGCGTCATATTTTTAGGGAGCGTAGTTATTATTATGCTACAATATAATATATAGCTCTAGCTGTTGGGCTTTCGGCTATTCTTTAAACTAATTGAAAATTTTTATATTCTACTTTCTAAGTTTAATGAAGAGAGCAATTTGTTGATGTTCTGAATATTGTGTTCTGAAGGGGCAGACAGAAGTTCGACAAAAGATAGATTTAAGGATAAGTCTTTTATTCTGGATTTTATAGTGCTGCACTCCCAGATTAAGTGTTTGATGGTTAGTAATGTGCCAGAATTACAAAGATGACAAAGGGGAGGATCAGTTTTATTCATGAGGTGACTGTGTGTTAGGTTTGTGTGTCCCATTCGAAGTCGTATATAATTTTTTATCATCTTCGGAGAGCAGGTACCTGGGTAGTAGGCTGGTTGAGCTTCAGGGTTGATTGTGCTGTAATGATGCGTATAATCTTGCCATTTTGCTTTTCTCTTTTGTTCCCATTAGTGGTTTAAATATTTTCTGATGTCTTTTTTGTTGTAGGTCCACTGGGTAGTAGAGGTTCTCCTACAGCAGCTTTAGCAGCAGTATCTGCGACTTCATTGCCCTTGATTCCCACATGTCCTGGAACCCAAAGAAGTTGTAGTCTGTTTTTATTTGTGTTTAATTTATCCCGGATTGATTCAATAATTGGTGTTTTGTTGTTGGTATTTTTAATTGCTTGTAGTGTTGAGAGGCTGTCAGTGCAGATTATAGTTTTGTTGTTCTTTGCTTTTACTTTTGCCTGCATTATTGCTGTAGCCTCTACAGTAAAAATTGAAGAGTAGTGGGGCAGAAGTCCTTTGGATATTGTTTTCCCAGTTTCATCTACCACAGCGTATGCTGCACCGAATTCCGATTTTGAGCCATCAGTGAAAATTATGTCCCATTTCGACGATAATTGGTCGTCTATCATCGCCAAATATTTTTGCTTATATGGTTCTTTGGAAGTTGGAGCTTTCTTTAGTGTATGGAGGGCTGTGTTTACAGATTCTTCTGTTAATGTCCACGGTGGGTGTGATGTAGGTTTTGTTTGCTGGGGTGGTACTGGTATATCTAAACTTTTGCCAAGGCAGATGGCGCTGTATATTGCGGGTGGGTGTTTAGGCTGTTTTTTTGCTGACATAATTTTTTTGGCATCTTGAGATATTTGAGAGTTTTTTGATGAGCTCAATTTTAATATGGTCATTGATGTGAGGAAATCGGCTCTGTTTTTGATGGATGGAAGTCCAGATTCAGTGAGGATATTCCTGATAGGTGTTGATCTGAAGGCTCTTAAACTGGTCCTTATTGCCGAGTGATATGTTGGTTCGATTAGTTTCAATGATGATTTAGCACATTTTCCATATACACATAATCCGTAATCTATCTTTGCCAAAATAGTTGATCTTGTGATTCCGAGTAGAGTGTTGACGTGGCACAGGGTATTTTTAGAACTAAGGTATTTTATAATATTTGCCCTGGTACTTAGATTTTTAAGTCTAAACCAATGTTCCTTAAAAGTAAATTTACAATCGAAAATAACTCCAAGGATACTTAATCTGTTTACATTTTTTACATTGAAATTGTTAGAAATAAGAGAAATGTTTTTAGAACAACTAACTTTTTTACATATGTGCAATATACTACATTTTTCGTGAGAGATTCTAGCGCCTGAGGTCTTACACCAGGTGTTAAGGTCCTCTAGAGTGTTATTAAATATGACGGAGACGTCTGTAAGGTCTTTACATTTTGTGAATATAATTAAATCATCTGCATACAAACAGTGGTCTAACGAGTTATATTTAAAAAGAATTTTGCTTTGATCATTAAATGCTATTAGAAACCGTGTTACAGATAAGGGGGATCCTTGCGGTATGCCATTTTTGAGGTTGTAGATAGGGGAATAAGTTCCATTTAATTTGACACGGAATTTTCTGTTTGAAAGAAAAGCCTTAATAAAGTTAAACATGCTAGGCCCGACTTTCCACTCTGTTAATTTATTTAAAATAACATGGATTCCAATTCTATCAAAGGCTTTTTCAAAGTCTATTGATAGGATTGATACATGGTTTTTGTTCGATAGGGCAGAGGAAACAAAATAGTCTATGTGTAAAAGCGAATCCATAGTGCAGCGTCCCTGTCTAAATGCTGCTTGGTTTATGTGTATAACGTTTCGTTTTACCAAGAACCAAGATAATCGTTTTGAGATAATTTTCTCCAGTACCTTTCCCGTACATGGAAGGAGGGATATGGGGCGGTATGAATCGACTTGGGTTGGGTCCTTCATTGGTTTTGGTACCGGTATGGTACTTGCTGTTTTCCACATTTGTGGAATGATACCTTCGCTAAAAATGTGATTAAACAGGGAGAGAAGACGTTTTTTCAGAATTGGTGGAGCATTCTTCAACATAACAAAAGAAATACGGTCGAAGCCGGGGGTTTTTCCTTTGGCTGAGCTGAGAGAACTTTCTATTTCGATATTATTAATGGGAGCTTCTATAAGGCTAGCTGAGAAGTCGGTGTTATGGGGGGATGTTATATTATCGGTTGTGGTGCTTTTCATTCGGAGAAAATCAGAATGAAAGTTTTTGTCGTCTGTATAGGCGGACCAAGTATTTCCAAAGTGTTTAGCTATTTCAATTTGCGAGTCTAGCGTACCTGTCTCTGATTTGATGATTTTAATTTTGTGAGGAGTATAATTGCCCGTGAGGGATTTTACATCAGCCCAGAGTTTTTTTGAGGAGGCACTTGGGTTAATGTTGGATGTAAACCTTTCGAAACATGTTTTCTTGGCTAATTTTGCTGTTTTACGAAATAGGGCATTGGCTTTACGATAGGAGATGAGGTTTGAATCATTTGGGTACTTTTTGAATCTTTTCCAAGCACTTTGCTTTTCTTGCCTAAGTTCGTTGAGCTCTTTGTTCCACCAAGGGACCATCGATTTTTTTGATTTGTGCTGTGATTGGGGTATTGCCGTATTTGCTGCGTATCGGATAGACCTTTGAATTAAAGCTGCTTCTTTGTTTATATTCGTGGACGGTTCCTTACGGGACAAAAACTCTGTAACCTTTTTGGAATAATGGCCAGTTGGCTCTGTCAGTGTGATATTTTGGTGGGATTTTTAAATTTTGATGGCCATATCCGAAAGATATCATAGTAACGACGGGGTATTGGTCACTGCCGTGTAAATCTGGTAGCAATGTCCACGTAGTATTGGGACAAAGCTGAGACGAAATGAAAGTTAGGTCCACGTGGGTAAATGTTTTATGTGTTGTGAAGTGAGTGGGCTGGCCGTCATTTAGTATGGTCAGGTTCGAATTATTTATAAACTGCTCTATTATTTTACCCCGGCTGTTGCTGCAAGGGGAACCCCATAGGGGGCTCCATGAATTAAAGACACCTGTGAGAAGTACAGGGGTTTGAATGCTGTTGATAATATTATGAAGTTCCCTGCAAGAAAATTTTTGATCGGGTGGAATATATACTGATATGAAAGTCAATTTGGTCTTTAATTCAACTTCGACAGCTATTGCGGATATATTGGAGTTAATCTTGATAAATCTATGTGGGATAGATCTGTGAACGAGAAGACAGGTGCCCTGTTTTGATGCGATATTTGAGTCTAGGTTGTGAAAGTACGACGAGTACTGTTTGGGTGCAGATGGTTGGAGGTTAAATTGAATATGTGTTTCCTGCAGGGAAATGATGGAGGGTTGTAAGTCGTTAATGAGTAGCTTTAGCTCATGGTAATTATTAAAAAATCCTTTAAGATTCCATTGTAGAACCTTAATTAACGACTTTATTGAATGGGGGACTTTCGTACAATATAATTCGGGTTATATTGCGGAAAGTCGGGGTTGGGCAGGAAACTAGGGTGAACATTACTATGCTGCTGTTCAGAGGCTGAACCATCCGAGTTCCGTCGGGAGGTCGGATGGTTCAGTCCATGAACAGCAGAGTCGGGGGAACAAGAATAATTTTTATTATTGTTCACAGTCATACTGTCACTCGAGCCGACAACATTGTTCTTCCGTTAGTGTTCTCGCTCTGTTTTCGTTGGTGTCTTTCCCGCTATCTCCATAGCATTCTCTCTCACTCACACGCGTTTTAGTTTTCCTTGCGCAAAATAAATCAAGTCTAACGATTATAGTGGTTAAAGAAAATATCTAATATGGCCCCAGGACCACGTGGTGTGCTAGAGGGTAATCCATTTGGCTTTCTCTCAGAAGAAATCCTGTTGGAACCCAAAAACAAAAGACGAAAAAGACCAAATTTCGAAAAGTGTACTCCTTTGACCCAAAGTTCCTAGTAATCTCCCCCTCCGATCCCACAAAACCTCTCTCTAACTTCAGTGTTTTCCTTCTCAAAAAGGTATAGATAGCATAAGTACAGCATATGAGAGCATTTCTCAATTGCGTGATGGCAGCTTGTTAATTCTCGTAAAGTCAGAAAAAATCGCAAAAATCTTCTTATCCAAAAAAAAACTCTCTAATGTATGTGACATTTCCGTGAAACTACATGATCAACTTAACACGTGTAAAGGAACTGCGTATGCTCCGTGCTTAATCAATGTACCAGAGAAAGAAATAGTGGATGAAATGTGTTCACAAGGCGTAAAAGAAGTGTACAAATTTAACAAAACTGTTGACGGTAAACAAAGTCCATCTGGTCTAGTCCTCTTCACATTCGACCTTTTCCGACCCCCCACTACTGTAAACGTTGGTTGGTACAACATCAAAGTAGATGATCCAATGCGGTGTCGCAGTTGCCAAAAAATAGGTCACACCGCCAAGCGTTGCAATGGCACTCCCTCATGTGAAGGTTGCAATCTTCCTCCCCACTCACCCGAAAAATGCACCCGTATCTCATGTGCTAACTGCTCCGAAAGCCACCCATCATCTTTCAAAAAATGTCCAAAGTTCATCCAAGAAAAGGAAGTACTTAAAATCAAAACGATTAGGAAATGTACAATGGCAGAAGCCAGACAAGTTCTTAAGGAACAGTACCCCCCCGCAACATCCAACCCATCTTACTCTGAAGTTGCAAAAAATTCAACCCAAACTGAATCCACCAACCAAGTAGATAAAACCCCCATACAAAATAGCGTCGAAAATAACTCAAACTCCCCCACAGCCTCCAACCCACCGTCACACCTAAACGAATACACATCAACAACAACCTCCAAAACCCAAATAGGAAAATCGCAATATTTTACTCCAAATCCGTTGGTAACTGCCAACGACGATTCCAATACCCAAACAACTTCAACCCATTCAATCTCCCACCAGCAAAACCAGATTAGCTTCAATACCACCGTTCACCAATCACCACACAGTAACCCAAAACGCACACACCAAACTAATAATACTCAACTTACAGGTTTTCCACCATCCTCGCCAATATCTTACCTAACACAAGAACAAATAAAACAAAACAAATACTTTGTTAACGAACCCGAACGAATAGATGAATTCGACACATAAATATAAAACTGCCCCCAACAAAAACGACCCTGGCGCTCATCATGGGCTGGATCAACCGAGCTCCTCATGGAGCTCGATTGACCCAGGTCTTGGTCGTCGGGGTCGAATCGTTCACCCCAATAATTCGCTCCAAAAGGGCTTCACACAGTATGCGCCGCAGCATACTGTGCAGAAGTCCTCCCTTCCTCAGCATAAAGCTCTACTTAAGGTTCTCCAGTGGAACCTCAAAGGTTACGTGAACAACTATGATGAGCTAAACTTGCTGATAAAAGATCAAGATTCCGAAGTAATATGCCTGCAAGAAACCCACTGCCCATACGATTCCACACCAATCTCTCCTAAAGCTTTCAATGCCTATTTTAAAAATCTGCCTTCGAATACAACTGCAAAGCAAGGTGTTGGACTGCTAGTTAAAAAGAATATCCCGCACAGAGAAATTCCTATCAACTCCAAATTAGCTTGTTCCGGCATAGAAATCTTACTACCGTCAAAAATTAGTATTATTTCCTTTTACATTCCACCACAGCAAACCTTTTCGAAAAACGATCTGGAGTCGATGTTGAACCAAGTTAGCCGCCCAGTCATAATAGCAGGAGATGTGGATTCATGGAACACCCTTTGGGGATCATCCACCACAAATAAAAGAGGGAAGATTATGGAAAGTTTTATTACAGATTCTAATCTTTCTATCTTAAATGATGGCTCACCAACCCACTTCTCCACCCACAGCACTCTTACACACGTCGATATCACCTGCTCTTCCCCAGAGCTTCTACCCAAAATACACTGGTACATTTCTGATGACCTCCACAATAGCGACCACTTCCCAATAATCACTACGGTAAACTTAGATCCACATTCCAAACAAAATCCCCCCCTCACTAAATACAAAATCGACTCAGCGAATTGGAGATTTTTCAAAAGTGAGGTATCCACTTTTTTAACCGACAAAAACCAATCTGACAACCCAAACGAAGAGGCTGCACTTATCCAAAAATCTATCAGGTCTGCTGCAAACAAAGCTATTCCTCAGACATCTCCTAAACACCACAAACGCGTAGTCCCCTGGTGGAACCAAGAACTCGCAGATCTCCGCAAAGACAAAATGGCAGCTTGGAAAAAATATAAAAAAAACATAAATCAAGATAACCTAATAGCATTCAAAAAATCCAATGCCAAATTTCGGAGACAGCTCAAAATCGCCAAAACAAAAACCTTTGAGGATTTTACGTCCAGCATCTACCGTGACGCCTCCCCAGCTAAAATCTGGAATAGAATTCGAAGTTTAACGGGTAACCCCACATCACTTGCCATAAATTACATTAAAACACCGACTCAAACACTCTCCGACCCAATTCAAATCGGTAATTACATTGCCCACACCAGCTACTCAGATGACTCTAACTTTACAAACTCCTTCAATAATCAAAAACACGAGGCCATTTCTAATACCACTGTCATATGTCCGAGTAATTCATATGCTCAACTCATTGAGAGAAATATCTCCCTAACCGAACTTGAAGCATGTCTAAGTAAACTTAAAGGGTTAACCCCCAGCAGGGATAAAATATCATACCCAATGATTAAAAACCTCCCACACGATGCAAAACAAAGACTCCTCAGACTTTATAACAGCATTTTTAGCACAGGTGTCATCCCACAAAGCTGGAAAACAGCTTCTGCAATACCCATACCTAAACCCAAAAAAGACAAGTATACAGTTGAGGGTTTCCGCCCAATCTCTCTCCTTCCATGCGCTGCAAAAGTACTAGAAAAAATAGTTGCAAATCGAATACTTTGGTATGCAGAAACAAAACACCACTTTAGTCGAAACCAAGTCGCATTCAAAGCCAATCGAGGATGCACCGATGCCCTACTCTACATAGATAACTATATCTCTAGAGCACTGAGCTCCAAAAACCATGTGTCAATACTTACCCTAGATTTCGAAAAAGCGTTTGACAGAATAGGAATCCATGTCGTCTTAAATAAACTCAAAGAATGGGGTGTTGGCCCTAACATTTTTTATTATGTGAAATCGTTTCTCAGTAATAGGAAATTTTGTATTAAATCCAATAATTCCTATTCTGCCACTTTGCCCCTATATAACGGGATCCCCCAAGGATCACCCTTATCCGTTATTCTATTTTCCGTTGCATTTGAACATATATCCGACATCTTAGCAAAGCACAAGTATTTAAGTTACTGCCTTTACGCAGTATGACATATACATACTATGCAAAAGCCTAAATGTAAACGACATAAAAACACGTTTATCCAACGGAGTCAAAGACATTTTAAAATGGGCAAGCTCTTCCGGGGCCAAACTCTCGTTACCAAAATGTAAAGTCCTACATGTATACCCCTTACTATAAATATCAATAATGTAGAAATAGAAAATGTTAAAAACTTAAAAATTCTAGGACTACTTTTTAATCATAAATATAAATGGAGTAGCCATTGTTTAGATCTTAAGAAGTCTCTAGCTGCAAGGTCTAATATCATTAAGTATTTATCTTGTAGTAAATGTAGTGTACATATTAACATACTTTGTAATATTACTAGACAGATAATTCTAAGTAAAGTCGACTACGGCATCTACATCTATGGCAACGCTCCAAGTTCAACTCTGCAAATTATTAAACCAATTTACCATCAGGCAGCCAGATGCAGCGTTGGCGCTTTTCGCACAACGCCTATTAAAAACATATTGGCTGAAGCTGGTCTTCCTACTATCGAAGAGCGAAGAGATGCAGTGATTTCAAAGCTTTACTCGAAACTCACCTTTCCAAACAACTCAATAATTGACAAAGAAGTCAACCTTACGCTGGTACGCAAACGGATAGATAGAATTCCTTCCGCCATCTATAATATCCTCAAATCCAATGCTCACATCGAACCCCCTAAACGGGATTTTATCAACCCTACAGTTCCACAACCTCCATGGCTTATTGGCTCTGACTGTTTCATAATGGGTTTAGCAATAAATGGGAAAACGGACACAAATAACGAGATACACCGCAAGCTATTCTTGAGTATTTCAGCTGATCTCAAAGCCAAAGGCTGGAATTTTATATTCACGGATGGATCCAAAACCATGGACAATACATCATTTGCAGTAACATTCGACGACGGTTCCACGCTAAGGCTTGGAACTCTCCCACAATTCGCGTCCATCTTTACTGCAGAAGCCCTTGCCATCCTTATAGCCCTTCAGGCAGCAATAAAATCGGGGAAAAAATATGTGATATGTACCGATAGTCTCTCCACCATAAAAGCTATCACAAACACAAGCAACAACACAGAGCTGATCAGTAACATTAGAAATATATTGATTAAATCTTTCAAATCCAGAAAACTCATGTGGATTCCTGGGCACGTTGGTATTCGAGGCAATGAGCTGGCAGACAAAGCTGCCAAATTCGCAAACAAAGCTCCAGTGTACCTATTCAATGTTTATACCAAGGCTGACCTCACCAAACACATTAAAAAAAGGATCTCTTCAGACGAACTAACTGATTGGAATCTGTACCAACACCACTACACCAAAACGAATCCCACAAAATCGCACCCTGCTTACCCCACAAACATCCCAAAAGTCAAGATAACAAACTTCGTTCGACTGCGGCTAGGTCACACTTCACACACTCATCTCCACCTACTAAAGAAGGAGCTTCCACCTACCTGCGATACCTGCCACACCGCCATAAATCTTCAACACCTGCTTCAAAACTGTAATCGAGTAAGACCATTCATCAACAAAATATTCTGTGGAGAAGACGTCATCGAAATTTTAAAAAACCCAAACAAATCCAACATAGAAAGAATTAATGAATTTTTAATAAAGACAGGCGTAGTTGTATAATTAACTCATAATTTAGATATAGTTAAATTAAATTAAGTAACATAGAGCGGAAGGCCTCTGCAGCTAGTAGCTCGTTAAATGAATTGTTAGCTTGTAATTTATTACATGTTTAATAAATATATAATAATAATAATAATAATAATTATTGTTCATTTTCATTGAGATCAATTTCTGTTGGTTTTATATAGTATTTGTTGTTTCTTATGAGAGATTGAGTGAAAGTTGATATAGGAGAGTGGGTTGAGATTTCATTATTGTTAATGTGTGTGTGTGATGGTGATGAGTGTTGGTTGAGTGAAGTATTGTGTGAGATGTTTGAGTTGTGACTGTTAGAGCTAGATGGGTTGGATAGAATTGAGATTGAGTTTGGGTTGTCGACGGCGGCAAGAGTCGGGGGATAATTGTTTATTGTTTCGATTGTGGAGTTAGTGAGTGTGAGGTGTGGTGATGAAATTGATTTGTTGCTGTGTTCGTTAAGAACGTGTGTGGGTGCGATTGTGTTATACTCTTTGGTATGTGGTATGGGTGTCACTGGGACAGTGTGATTTTGCGTTGGTGTGGGAGTGGTGTTGTTGGAGGTATTGGTTTGAATTAAATTATTTTCTATTATTGATACGGTTGGTTTTTGCTGGGTAGCATTGCTTGCAACTGTTGAGTAGGCTGATGCGAGTGAGAAAGTCGGATTTTGGTCTTTGTATAGTTGTTTTGCTTCAGCCATGTTACATTTCTTTATGGTTTTAATTTTAAGAATTTCTTTCGCTTGTATATATCGATGACACGTTTTAGAAGAAGCGGGGTGATCCTCTTTGCAGTTAGCACATACTGTTTGCGTACATTTTTCAGGCGTGTGTGGCGGCAGATTGCAATTTACACATGCAGGGTTGCCTCTGCATCGTTTCGCGGTATGGCCTAGGAGCTGACAATTCTAGCAGCGCATACGGTTGGGGAAATATTCTGTAACCTTGACATTATACCACCCAATATTTACAGCACTTGGTGGTCGGAAGAGGTCAAAGGTGAAAAGAATCAGACCAGTTGCGCGTTGAGTACCATCTTCATTTTTTTTAAATTTAAATACGTCCGTGACACCTTGCGATTTCATTTCCTCTATAATCTCGGTTTCGGGGACATTTGTAAGGTATGGTGCATAGACCGTACCTTTGGAGGAATTTAATTGTATGTGGAGGGTTACGGAGATCGGGCATAAATTTGAAAGTGTTTTTTTAGAGATAAATAGATCGGCTATTTTCTTTGACTTGACTAAGATCAGGAGGTTACCATCGCGGAGTTGAGTGATTTGTTCATAAGCAGTGCTTATGCCATCTATAGCTTTTTTTATTAGGAACACACTAAAAGATGATAGCGGTTTTTCAACGTTGGTTGAGGAGATCACTATAAATTTTGGATTAGTGGGGGGAGAGTGTGTTGAGAATATATTCACTGGGTCTATTGGGGAAAGATTGGGTTTTTTTATTTTTTTATTTTTATGCTCAGGTGGGTCTGTTTCCAGACCGCTAAAACGGTTGCCCGAAGGCATATTGTAATTGATTGTTTTTGCAACTATATGTATTTTTCACTCACTACCGGGTTCACGAAAAGGAAGAGTACACCGTTTGTATGGGGTTTTGTAACGGGCGGTATCGCCAATGAATATTAAATGAGAGAGAGAACATAATCAGCTAAGAGATGTTGCCGGCTCGAGAGTTAGTCGGAGACTAAATTTACAATTTAATTATACGAGGGCAAGGTGAAAAATTCTCGGCCTGACAATGAAAGACTGAGATTTTCAGTTAAAAAATGATTTTATTTTTCTACATAATCTCCCGAGCAAATCGTACCCCAAATCCCGCAGTTTTCCCATCGCCAACGCACACTTGTGTACAGGTGCATTGTCCTGGTGAAAGATAATTTTTTTCTTCTTCAAGCCAGGCCTCTTCTCGCGAATTTTGGCATCCAGTTGGTCAAGAAGGTTGGAGTAATATTCGCCTGTAATTGTTCTGCCTTTCTCAAGGTAATCAATTAACAGGATCCCTTTCGCATCCCAAAACATACTGGCCATGACCTTTCCGGTAGATGCGATCGACTTCACTTTCTTTGGCGCTGAACCACCGGCTTCCACCCACTGCTTCGACTGCTGTTTCGTTACTGGCGTGTAGTGGTGGACCCATGTCTCATCCATAGTAACAAATCGCTGTGCAAAATCGGTTGGATCCCTATTGAATCGGTCCAAAGAAAATCGTTTGCGCATTTTCTTTTGATCGGCATTCAGCAAATGCGGCACCCATCTTGCGCAGAGCTTTCGCATCCCTAAGTTTTTGTGCAGGATGTTTCGCACCCTCTCTTCCGATATACACACAGTCTCAGCTATCTCACTCACCTTCACTCGCCTATCGTCCAACACGATATCATGCACTTTTTCGATGGTTTCGGGTGTGGATGCGGTTTTTGGCCGTCCTTCACGTAGGTCATCTTCGAGGGACATGCGACCAGGTTTAAATTCAGCTGCCCACTTTTTAACGGTTGACATGGAGCAGAGTCCCCGTAAACTTTGTCAACTTTGGATGAATTTCCTTAGGGGTTAACCCATCCAAAACGAAGAATTTTATCACCGCACGATATTCAAGTTTATCCATACTGCAAAAATTCGTGTAAAGAAACTACTTGAGAGAACAAGTTAAAACTTGTCATACGAACTAATGAGAAGTGCACCCAGGCAGGAAACATAAAATTTTGCTGATAGGAACGCCATATCTGCGTCAGGCCGATAACTTTTGGCTGTTTCTTTTTTAAAGTTTGTAGGTTACTTAGGAAAATGTTAGAGGTGGGGGCGGTCTAGAGCTGTCAGGTGCACGAAACCTATCGGTCACGTAGGTCTATCAGCTCCAGATCGCCCCGTTAAGGGGCTTAAACTAATGTAATTAAAGGCTATTGTCTAAATAAAGTTCCTTTAAAATATCGAAAACGGCATTAATATTCCGTCTCACTTGATTACGAACAGGCAGTTTTTTGTTTTAATTTTACGATATTTTTCAAACCCTTCGCTAATCTGGGAAAAACCAATTGTACAAGGAATGAAGGATATATTATGTTTATATTGTAAAAAAAAAATGGGATTAAGTTGATAAATGCAACTTTTATGACGCTTTTCCCAAAAAGGTCATAAAATTTACCTGTTTTTTTTTGTCTCACTTGATTACGAACAGTAGCCTTTATATAGGAGTTTGGGGCCGATGTTCCATTTAACGAGTTTATTAAGGACTATGTGTATACCTATGCAATCAAAGGCTTTCCAAGTCCAAGGACAGAATTGAAACATGGTTCTTGCAAGAAAGAGCAGAGGTAACATATTCGTCGATGTGAAGCAAAGAGTCTATTGTGCTTCGTCCATGTTTAAAAGCAACTTGGTTCAAATTAATATAGTTGTTCTTTTCAATGTACCAGAGTAGTCTTATGAATATGATTTTCTCCAGTATTTTGCCAGCGCAGGGTAACAAAGAAATAGGCCTGTATCCTTTAGTGTCTGTTGCTTGTTTGTTTTGGTTTTAGAATTGGAACGATACTTGCTATTTTCCAACTCTGTCGGATAATGCCTTGATCAAGGATTTCATTATATAATGCTAAGATTCGATGTTTGGCAGCTAGTGGAACATTTCTAAGCATTGGGTAATCCGATCCGATCGTAGCCTGGTTTTTTCCCTTTGACAGATCTTATACAAGTATCTAGTTCGAGGATGTTAATTGGATTTTCAATTAACGTGGATGAAGAGCTCAAGGTGTAAGTTTGAATTGGATTTATTAAAACAGTTTGCTTGGCTAATAAAAAGTCAATTGAAAAATTTGAGTTGCTGGACAACTACTCCAGCAAGTTTTACCAAAGTATTCACAAATTTCGCGCGGGTCATTGATTGTTTCTAATCCTGTATCAATTGTTTTTATGAAGTGGGGGTGTAGTTCCCAGTGAGAATTTTTATTATATATTATGTTTGTTGTACATTTTTGAAAGTTTTCCCTCTTAGCTTCTTTAACTTTTTTGAGAAATCCAGCATTAGCCTTACGATAGCTGACGAGATTGACAGTGCTTGAATATTTTCTGAAGGTATTCCATAGATGTTTGTTTTTTCGCAAGATGCAAATTTCAGCACTCCACCATGGAACAAGAGTTTTATGTGGAATATTTTTGGTTTGGGGGATCGATAAATTTGCGGCGAACCGCAAGGCCTTGGTAATTACAGCCGCTTACTTGTTAATATTTTTGCATTGCCTTGGGATGCTATTCAAGAATTCTAATACTTTATTTTGAAAAGTACATTCCGCGCGGTCGGATAGAAACTTTGCACTCGGTTTTTTGTACTCACAGACAGTTCCGAGACGAATAGTGATCAGAATTGGGAAATGGTCGCTTCCATGTAGGTTTTTGCTTATGGACCATGATGTATTGGGAATTAACTGGGAAGATATGATGGTTAGATCCACGTGGGTAAAGGTCTTGTGGGCGGAGAAGTGTGTTGGGCTACCATCGTTTACAACAGAAAGATTGAAATTTGCTAAGAAATGTTCAATTACCTTGCCTCTTGAGTTACCCACGGGGGGACCCCAGAGTGGGCTCCAGGAGTTGAAGTCCCCTGTCAGTACACCAGGTGAGTTAAATGATCTTATTACATCCTCTATATCGGAAGTTGAAAATGATTGAAGGGGATGAATTAGAGGGATACGAAAATGATCTTTGTCTTAAATAATACCTCTACCGCAACTGCAGATATATTTGAGTTTATTTGTAAAAGTTTATGTGGGATAGATTTATGAATTAATAATTAATAATTAATAATTAAACCAGTTCCTTGTTTTGCTGAAGCGTTTGTGTTGTATATTTCGTACTGTTTAGGAACTTTTGGGGTAAAAGTGTTTTGAAGGTGAGTTTCTTGAAGTGATATGATTGTTGGGTTATGGTATTTTATTATTATTATTTATTAAATTGTAAATAAATGACAATTTAACTTAAAAGCTACAGTACTAGCTACCAGGGCTTACGGCTAGCTTTTAGTGATTCTTATATATAGTTTTCTAATTTAATGGTGGTTAGTAATTTAAAAACTTTTCGAATGTTTGTTTCAGAAGGAAACAAAAGTATATTACTAAAACTACTATCAAATAAATTGTTTGACAAACTCTTTAACATTAGGACATTCGTAGACTAAGTGTTTGGTTGGAAGAAAAGTGTTTCTTTGGCAAAAATGGCAAATTGGTGGTGTATTTTTACTAATTAGATGGTAGTGTGTGATGTTAGTATGTCCAAGGCGCAGTCGTAGATAACACTTGGTCATACGATTTGCTACATCCGTTGGGTAAACAGCAGGTTCTCCTCTGAGATTGATGATGGAATAGTGGTGGATATATTGCCTCCATTCATTTCTTCTCTTTTCGCACAAGATGTTTTTGATACTCCTTACCATGTCTTTTTTGTCGTTGGTCCTGAAAGTGAATAGAGGTTCTTTTACAGCGAGTTTTGCAGCAGAATCTGCTATTTCATTCCCTTGAGTGCCGGAATGCCCTGGCACCCACATGATTTTCAATACGTTTTTTTTTTTAAATGAGCTTGTCTAATGTATCCGATGGTTTGGCTTTTGTTGTTTATGTTTAAGATGGCTTCTATTGCTGACAAACTGTCCGTACAGATCACAGTTTTTTCGCTAAATGCAGTTTCCGCAACGCGGAGGATTGCTACGGCTTCGGCCGACTCGTGGTAATTATTAATATAACCATTAAGGTTCCATTGCAGAACTTTAAGAATTGATTCGATTGTTTGAGAAGACCTTTGTGCAATATAAACTTGGTTATATTGCGAAAAGTCTTGGGTGAAGAAATTGGACGATGGACTAGTGCGACTCTGCTGTCCAAAGGTTGAACCAATGGCACTCCTATTGGAGTGCAGTTGGTTCAACCCCTGACCAGCAGATTCGCTGTTTGGAGCGTTCACCGGGTTATTATTGCATGACGCCATCATCTTCGTCTGCTGTAGAAGTTAAAAAATATTGGTTTGCTTTGATAAGATTTTGGGTGACTAGAGATAGGTGAGCAAGTGAGGGATTTAGTATAAATATGTTTGTTTGGGGAAAGCTGTTTTTCTGTGCTATTGTGGTTCGTGTATGTTGTGTTTGCTTTGTGGGTTGGTTTAGATTTGGGAGAGATTGGATTTATATTTGAAAGATGTGTGTCTCAGGAATGAATTTCTGGCTTGTTATTTGGTTGCTGTTTTGATGTCTTAGGGAGTATATTGAGTGCTGGTTTGTTATTAGTGTTTTCGTTGGAAACTTGGGAGACTGTGCTTTTTTCTTGCGTTGGCAGAGGACTTTTTGGGAGAATGGGCAGAGAGGGGGCGGAGATTTGCGAGAACTGATATTGTTATCAGTTTCAATTTTTTTGAGTACCTAAGGTGTTTTTTTCGGTTTGTGTTGCATTTCTTACGACTTCGGAATATGGTGAACTGGTTAAAGGAGTTGGGTTTTGTTCACTGTAAATTTGTTTAGCTTCTGTCATGGTGCATTTATTGATGGTTTTTATTTTTAAAATTTCTTTTGCTTGTAAGAAGCGTTCACAAATTTTAGAAGAGAAAGGATGTTCTTCTTTACAGTTAGCGCAGGAAACTCGTGAACATTTGTCAGGCTTGTGGGGAGGAAGTTTGCATGTTTCGGAGGAAGCAACTCCTTGGCACCTTTTAGAGGTATGCCCAAGCAGTTGACAGTTGCGACACCGCATTGGGTTCGGAAAATATTCTTCAACTTTGAGGTTATACCAACCTACGTTGACCGTACTAGGGGGAGCGGAAAAGGTCAAATGTGAGACCTGTCACGAGTTGTTTACCTTCTGTTTTTTCAAATTTAAATATTTCAGTGACACCTTGGAATTTCATTTCTGCTACTATTTCGGTTTCTAGGACATTAATAAGACATGGGGCATATACTGTCCTCTTGGACGAATTGATGTGTTCGTGGGGAGTAACATAAATTGGGTATATGTTTGCAAGTGTTTTTTGGCCAGAATCAGGTTTGCTATGCTTTGAGATTTAACCAAAATGAGTAGATTGCCGTCACGTAGCTGTGTAATATACTCATAAGAGGTGCTGATGCCATCGATTTCTTTTTTAAGTAAGAAGACGCTGTATGAAGAATTTAATTTTTAATTTTAATTTAAATTTGGTGGGGGCCAAAGCCCCCATTTATTTGGCTTATTACAAGCTACAACTAACTTAAGGCTAAAACTTAGACCTAAATCTTAAAACTAAGACTTAAAGCTGAGGAGAATGGTAAAGGAATTTGCTTTTTGAGGCAGGAAGTGCTGAGGTTAAAGTCAAACTGGGTGAGGTTTTGTTTGATTTGGTATTTCTCTTATTCACTGTTCCATTTTCTTTAACTACTTAGCTTTGAGTTGAATTTCCTCTCGAAGCAATATTTTTTTTACCATATCATCTCTGGGCGAGTCCAGAAGTGGAATTGATTTCGAATGTGCCCTGGATTAACCTTTCGCGACTCCCTCTTTAATTATTCTTAGTATGGTTTCTTTGGTAATTTTTTCTAGTATTATTATTATTATTATTAATATTTATTAATACAATAATTACAAATTAAAGTGCTAACAAAGTTGAGCACTAGCTGCGGAGGCTTAAGGCTCAATGGTTAAGGCTTAGATTAAATGTGTTAGTTTCTGGCTGCTAAGATATTTGTAGACTTTAAATATGTTATCGGAGGTGACTGTATTAAGCAGTAGGAGTGTCTCAATATTACTTCTAGTGCCGCTGTGGGACAGGTTCTCATTGCCCCTGTAATGCATACGCAAATCAGTCTTTGTACTTTAGCAAGGGCATTCCTTGTGGTTCTCAGTCTGGTTCTTCTGGCCTATGGTACTGCTCCGTACGTTATAATAGGCATGACCATCATAGTGTACATCCATCTTAGTGCTGCTGGGTTGCATCTCAGGTTTTATCTGAGATCTATTTGTTTTGGCTGCTACAGCTCTTCGTGTTTTTTTTCCAGAGAAGGATGTTATGTAGTGTTATACCTAGATACTTGACCTGGAGTTGTGGGTCGACTCTGATTCCATCCAGTAAAAGATATTACTGTGGTCTTGGTCGGGTTTATGTTTAGGTATATCGTTAAGTAACACTCCCGTGTGACTCTTAGTCCCCTCTGTATTATCTCATAGAGTATTTCCTCAAATTTACCTCTCTCAATGATAACTATGTCTATAACTATGCAGTCTTTGCCGATATTAGTTAACATTTGCAGTACACTAGTGGCGCGAGAACCTCTCATTGTGGATAGCCTCTAATTGCGTTTGTTGTGATGGTTTCTTGTCACATCACAATTTCAACTGTCCTGGTCCTTAGCATCTACTACATACAGTTAGATTTCGAATCCTTCAATGTTAACCATAATGATTCTATGGTCAGACATTGGAGGTTCATCTGAAACCCTCCAACCTGTTAAGACTCGGGCTTAAAATCTGAGTTTTTCAACTTTTATCGGTGGTATTCTCCCGTCTCCAGCTAAATAGGCTGCAGCTGCTATTATGTTGTGCTGGACGCCCTCTCTGCTGATTTAAACCCGAATGGTTGTTAGGTCCCACGTCTTGAACTCTGAAAGACGTGTGAAGTTTATGTTGTTTCGGATTAGTATGCAAATCCTGGGTAGATCTTGATTTGTGCCCCAAACTATTTGCATTCTTACACTATAATCCTCGCATTTGTCTCCTGTAATGTCAGGGTTCTTGTATCAACGCTAGTCCAAGGTTTTGCTTGATGAACATCCTGGTTATGACAGCCAAGTGAGGGTTTTCTTACTCATTGAGTTGAATAAAGGGAGGGTCCTGTGCCTCCTTTCATCTCCTCATCCTCTTCTGTTAGAGGATTCACTTCTAGATCCTCCATGTTGAGGGTGGTGATGTCTATGCCATCTAGCTCCTCCTTGTTAAGTGACATCTCCTCCACCGCAGTTGTTTTTGCGGCTGGTTCATTCTGGGCTGGTTCTTTCACAGAATCGCTTATCACGGGTTGTGGAATGGATGAAGGTGGTATGCAATTCTCCGGTGGTATGCCCTTCTCTACGCAACTCGCTTCCTTAGTTCACTTATAGGGACTCTGCTAAACCTAAATCGTATGGTGTGGTTTCCCTTGACAATCGTCTCTGCCGATTGCTCGCCAATGAGGATCGAGATAATTTGACCCTTACCTTCCTCTCGGTAAATCACTACCTTCCAGAAATGAGTGTTTAGTGATAGTGACTTTTTCTGGTCTTGCCCTGTGCGTCTTGGGAGGAAGACAGTTATGGAATGCGTTTTGGGGATGCGTGGGGCTACTGTTAGCTGCAACTGTGCTGCTTGCTCGTTTACATAATCTACCAGTATCAGTCTTGGTTTGAAGTATATTCCCTCAGACTGGAGTTCCGCTGACCACCCCAGAGCTACTTCTGTTGTTATAGCGTCTTCTAACAGTGTTTATTCCTTCGTTCCCATGGTTATCATGGAAGAACTACTACTCTTAGTCTTTTAACCGCACCTGCATAGCTGGTGCCAAGTTCCAGCTTGTGTTTCTTTGCAATGTGTGCGGTGCTGGCCCCCGGTGTCTTAGCACTGCTCTGAGCGGTGTTAGTATTCGCGGTTTAGTGGCTTTTTGTGGCTGTTTTTCGGACGGGGTGTTGGTATCCCTTCTTTTTCGCTGCTCCTGACTTTCCAGAGTAGTTATTTTAGCTTCCGTTTTCCTACCTTCGGCCTTCTTCCTAGCCTCTTCAGGTTTGATGCTTTGAGCTAGGAAGCGCAGATACCACTTTGCACCTGCTCCATTGAGTCCCCCTTCTCAATGAGTCATCCAGTCCTCCAGGTTCGCCGAGAACTAGTAGATCGAGAGGTTTCTAATATCTTTTTGGAGTTTCTTCTTCGACATCCGGCGTTCTTTTACTTGGGAGGTGCGTTCTTTCCTGCTGAGGGATTCTGTTTTTTTCCACAGGGTCATTCTTTTGGCTTCTGACGGCCGCTTTCTCCTGCGGCTGAAGTCTGGCCTATGATATCGTCCTCTTCCCCTTTGGTTTGACATTAGCCTTGGAGGTGTTCTCCTTCGGCTTGTTCCTGGCCTTCTGTCAAATTCGTCGTCTCGGATGCCTTGCTCCAGTCGACTAGCCATTTCGATCGTGGTGATATCCTGCATCTGTTTAAAATTCGTATTTTTATTTTTGTTTTTCATGTGTTCCCACGAGTAGCTAGAGAAATATCCTATCCACCACATCAGAGCCCAGCATGACATGGTAAGGCCATGGTTACTGACTGATTCGGCCTGGTTTCAGAGAGGCTCCGTATTAATACAGTCGGTAAGCCACCTGCAATCGTCGAATGGGCATGGTCTCGCATGACTCCCTGGATCTGGTGCAAATATTACTGCTCCTCAGTCAAACATTTCCAAAAGTAATTCCCGTGATCGAGTGAGTCATTGCAACTTAAGCCCTCGCATCACGTCAAGGTTTCTGCCAGGCAAGGGTCAGTGACCCGGTTATTAAAGTTTCCTCACCAAATCATGGCTGACGCTTTGTGAAGATTTTCCCGTCGGTAAACAGAATTTATCTGTGCAAAACTTACTCCGCCAACAGTCGCTTTCCAGTACTTACAAAGTAAAGACGGAACCCTTATAGAGAGCGTCAGTTGTCTGTCTGTCTGTCTGTCACAGCCTAATAAATGTAAAAGGTTAAAATTTGGACTAACCCTAACTAATTCGAAATTTTGGAAAAGTGAAAAACCAAAAACATTTTCCAGGTTAGAGTAACTGTAAAAGTTTTATTTATTTATATATTTATTTACAAGAAGTTTACAAAGTAAATTTATAATCACTATTCAGAAAGGCATTCGGGCTACAAAGGCCATATGATGCCGTCTTTGAAGATATTTATCAGAGCTAAGTTTTATTTACAAGTTATTTTCAAATAAAATTTGATTATATATCTATAGGTATGTATAGGTACATATGTATTTATAAATTAATGTAAGTTTTGTAATTTTAATATTTGTTATTGATTGACCATTTGCTGGGTTCAGGAGTTCAGCCAGCTTTTTTCCTACTTTTGTTGGATCTTGCGTTTGCCTAGATCTTGGGCAGTCCACGAATATGTGCCATGCAGAGAGAATTGTTTCACACTCTTCACATTGTTCTGCCGCTTCCTGGTTAAAAAAATGTCTGCTAAATGTCCCGACTCTTATACGAAACAGTTTGATGCACTCGTCTCTTGTGAACAGGCTGTTATATAGAATGTGAGTACTTTGCGGATGATGGGTTCGGAGAAAAGTTGTACAGTTTTTCCACGATTCTTCCATTTCCTCGCATTGGCCTGTTAAGCATATTGATTGATTGATAATATTTTATTTAGCAGAATTTGCCACTTTACAACTTACAACTTTTGGTATACATTCTTAGAAGTAACATGTTGCTTATTGGATTTAATTATTGTTTTTTACAAATCTTATTATTGCACTTTTAAATATTCTTATATTAGTCTCTACTTTAACACTATTAGGAAGATCATTGAATATTTTTAAACCTCTATAAAAAAGCATATTTTGTGTTCTGTTGTTTCTAAACAATTGTAAATTGAAATCGTTATTATTTCTTGGTTGTAATCTACCTCTTATTGTTAAACGACTACTTAGATAAGTTGGCAATAAATTATTTTTAATTATAAATATAAGCGTATTCATTATGATATGCTGCTTAATAGTTAACCATTTCAACATTTCAAGCATAATATCAATAGAGGATTTTTGCATTCTGTCAATCATACCTTCCGACCCCAATAATAATATTGTCGGGCAATACTCAAAATAAGGCTAATTACGGTATTGTATATTTTAATTGCCATTGGAATACATAATTTCTTTCTGATTCTACAAAAGAAACCGATTTTCATGGATATTTTTTTACATGTATTTTCAAAATGCTTTTTACAATTTAAATTACTATCTAAAGTAACTCCTAGATACTTCGTCTCATTAACACATTCAAAATCTCCAAGTCTGTTTATTTCGTCATTTTTAGGCAATAGCATTACTTTGATTTTTTCAATACTTAACTTAAGCTGATTGGTGTCTAAGTATCTTTTTATATTTTTTATATCATACATCAGTTTTCTTGTTCTATCCCTAAGTTGGTTCTCCTCTACATATATAAGACCATCATCAGCAAACAATTTAATTTTACAATATTTTATAACTTTCTTTATATCGTTAATGCACAATAAAAATAAAAGAGGTCCAAGAATAGACCCTTGAGGCACTCTTATTTCGGAACCCAATGGATCAGATAGTTTATTATTATATTTACAATTAAATATACATAAATTTACATTATTAAATAATATGATTTAAACCATTCAAATTCAACACCTCTTACCCCATAATTGTATAACTTCTTTAGCAATATTCCCTATTCATCGTCTCAAACGCTCTCTTTAAATCCAGAAAAACAGCTACTATCTTCTTGGTGTTGTGTAGATTCTCTTTCCAGTTTGCTATGACCTGGTTAAGTGCTGTCTCACACGAGTGCCTGTGCTTGAATCCGGATTGCTCTTCCAGAATTATGTTGTTTTCGTCAATGAATCTTTCAAGTTGAATATGAACAACCTGACCGAAAATGCACGTTTTTATTTGAGTCTGAGATTTTTTGAATAGGAAAACAGAAGTTTTCCATTTACTTGGGAAAACTCCAGTTGATAGGGAATGATTAATTATATTCAAGAGAGCAGGACCCACTAAATTAAAACTGTCTATTAGCTTTTCCTTGTTCATAAAATTATGGTCACTTTTGCTAGGAAGCATTTCTATTATTTTTAAAAGTTCATCAATGGAATCTAATGATTTGAATTTAAAGCTTGTTTGTCTATAGTCAACATAAATATCATCATTTATTTGTTTAATACTTTCAATAAAGTATTGATTAAATTTATTAGCAATCACTTTATCACCTTTTACTTTTGTCCCACTGAATTCAATGCATTTGATATCCTTTGAAACTTTCCCCAACACTAGCGTTTTAATTAATCGCCACATAACCTTTTGATCACTGGCTCTACTAAGTTTATTTTTAATAAACACACGTTCAGTCTTAATTAAACTTTTTTATATTCATTTCTGAATTTGGTGTATTTTTCCCAGTCTTCCCTTCAGCCTGTCATCAAAAATTTTAAATGGCTTTGGACTTTCACGTTTTTATTCTTTAATTAAACCATTTAGGCTTTCCATCAATAAACGATTTTGCTACTATAAATTTATTTATTACACTTAATAATTCTTTTTCAAATATATCACTTGTTTGATTATCACATTGGACTAAGATACTAATCCGATTTATTTCACTTCTTCTTATCTCTTGAATAAATTGAAATCTGTTATATTTTAAATATCTTCCTACCTTTCTGTTGTACACAATATTATCACCATTCATGTTTATTTGGCATTCAATAGATTCATGATCACTAATTTTGAGATCGTTTCGGACATTTGCTTCACATTGAACAATATTTGTTACTACATAGTCCAGCAAAGACTTAAGGGTCACCCTTGTAGGGTTTTCAACTAGTTGTTTACACATATTTTCTTGAAACAAGCACTCACACAAGTTCCCCTTTATAAATACTGGAACTAAGACAATCACAGTCACCGACTAG
Source organism: Pocota personata (assembly GCA_963082735.1). Lineage (NCBI taxonomy): Eukaryota > Metazoa > Arthropoda > Insecta > Diptera > Syrphidae > Pocota > Pocota personata. The sequence goes on from OY720432.1 coordinate 25,165,663, forward strand.
CTTTCGTGCCATACGGACCTATAGTCAACTCAGCTGCTCTCGTCGCGCTTTGTTCTAATCTCCCTATTTCCCGTTTAATTCAAAACAGACAACTTTTCTCTCTCCCTTTCTCGCACACATTGAGCACAAACCGCTAATCCATCGCGTGTGTAGTGTTTTTTCTTCAATACCACATGGCCCCAGGCCAAAAATTAAACCTGGGAACCGATTTGACAGACTCTCTGAAGTCTCGATATCGGGTCCAAGTGAAAAAAAAACATAAAACTAATATACCATTCGATGATTTCCCTTTACTCCCAAGTAAAACCCTCTCTAAAAATCCACGATTCATCGTCATTTCCCCCGAAAGTGCAAATCAACTACTTACATCAATAAGCATCTTTGCCTTCAGAAAAGCCATAGACGCGATAAGCACTGAATACGAACAAATTTCCCAACTTAGAAATGGGTGTCTCATGTCTCATAAATGTGCCCAAATCAGAGATCGTATCCGAAATGAAATCCCAGAACGTAACAGACGTATACAAGTTTACTAAAACTGTCGATTCCAACCCCAAACCAACTGGATTGATGCTCTTTACCTTCGATTCATTCCAACCTCCTGAGACAGTAGAAATAGGTTGGTACAAGGCCAAAGTGTCTGAATACTTCCCAAATCCTATGCGGCGTCGCCATACAAAAAAAAATGCACAAACCCCACTCCAGTATGCAACATATGCAACTTACCACTAAATTCTATCCTAAATATATTCAAATGAAGGAAATATTAAAAATTAAAACAAAGAAAAAGTGTACCATGTTTGTACAAAGAACAAAACCCCATTCAGTCAAACTTCAATCAAAACTCTTTTGCAAACGTTGCTAGCGCTAATTTAACCAAATCACCTCGTACGAGTAATAGCACAAACCCTCCCAAACCTTTACAAAGCAATAGCACTATAGTCACTCCCATTCCTACAACCTCCAACATCATTAACAACAAAACCCCTTCACAACCTGAATCGGAATCAATTCCATCAATAACACCTCATGCATCCGGCACAATCAACAATGTAATCTATACACATTTAAATTCAAATAAACAGCACTCCCAACCAAAACAGAACCCCTCAAGTACTATTAAAAACACCAACCTAAACCACCATACCTCACATTTCAATACACAAACAGATACGCCAATAACCTCTATAAACTCTAATATCATCTCAACCATCTCACCTATTTCGCAAACTACACACCATCTTCTCCAAACTCACAACTATTTTATACCCAACACCGAAACTGATGATTATGAATCTATATAAAAAAACACAATTTTAACCTCAACCCTGTCTCTGCCGTATCGTGGTTGAATCACTCAGGCTCCTCAAGGAGCCTCGGTGTTTCAACTTCTGGACAGCGGAGTCACGTAACCTACCACCCTCAAATAACAAACAACAAAACTTTAGGAGTTCCAAACTATTTTAAAGCTCTCCAGTGGAATATGCAAGGATATATTAACAACTTGGACGAGCTCAATTTGCTAATAAAAGAAAAATCGAAAAAATTTATCTCTCCAAGAGACACATTGTGCGTTTCAATCTACTCCAATTATTCCTAAATCTTATTCGGGTTATTTTTACAACTCTCCTCAAAACTTAACCGGGAAATAGGGCATAGCCCTCCTTATTAAAAAGAACATACCCCATGTGCAAATTAATATTAACTCAACCATCTTAACACTTGCCGTACAAGTAAATTTAACAATTAAATTCACTATCATCTCTATTTACATTTTGCCCAAACAAACATTTTCCCGTTCTGATCTTGAAAACATTATAAATCAGGTACATATACCTATATTATTGTGTGGTGATGTAAACTCGTGGAGCGTCCTATGGGGCTCACCCGTTTCTAACCACCGTGGTATCGTAATCGAAGAATTCTTACAGAACTCCGACCTGATGCTTTTAAACGACGGCTCCCCAACACATTTCTCAACACACAACACCTTCACCCATATCGATATATCATGCTGTTCACCCACCCACCCTTTATCCCCTAACCTCCTGCAATACATTAGAAGACCTTCATAATAGTGATCACTTTCCTATCTTAATACAGATGCAAATTAGCCCAAACAAGCACAATCTTTCCTAGATTGGGATCGTTACCAAATTACAACGAAAAATTACTTAGATGTTAAAACCCTATCTTCCAACACAAACAAAGAAGCAGCCATTCTACAAAAATCGATTCGATACGCAGCCAACATTTCGATTCCTCAAAGTTCTCCCACCCCACTACGAGAACAGTTCTCTGGTGGAACCTTGTGCTCATGAAGTTGAGAAACGAAAAAATGGAACTTTCAAGGACTTAAAAGACAATAGCCTTTCCCATACGCCACCTGTAGCTCCTGGCAACACACTAGCGGAAAAAATTGAAGTTTGTGTAACATACGCAGAATTGGAGTGTTGTTTAAGTGTTTTAAAAGGTAAAACCCCAAGTAGAGACTGCATCTCCTATCCTATGATTAAAAACCTACCCCCTAATGGTAAATCTAGGCTTCTTACATTATACAATGAAATTCTAAAAACCGACATCATCCCACATTCTTGGAAAATTGCTAATATCATCCCCTTATCAAAACCAAACAAGCCTATAGACGCCTAGACGGATACCGTCCAATTTCTTTCATTCCATGTATGTCCAAAGTTATTTTCCTCTATACATCCACTAGACAATGGCATACGACAAGGATCACCTTTGTCGGTAGTGCTATTTTTAATTGCCTTTAACGACATCAGTGGTATTATTGATAAATACAATCGTCTTGACGATTGCATTTATGCTGATGATGTTTACATCATATGCAAATTAAAAAAATTAGAGTCCACAAAAAATACCTCTTTAAGAGTTATAAACGATATTATTGATTGGTGTAATAACTCTGGTGCTAAGCTTTCTCTTAACAAATGTAAACTCTTACATATATGCCGTAATTTATCGTGTTCTAAACTTGAATTAGTCATCAACAATGTAAATATAGAAAGCGTAGAAAACTTTGATATTTTAGGATTAAGATTTAATTGTAAATTGAAGTGGAAATCACATTGTTTAAATCTTAAAAAGAGCCTAGCTGTTAGAAGTAACAATATAAGCTACTTATCTAATAAAAAACTTAATGTTCATGTCAACACCTTATGTAACATAACTAAATCTCTAGTATTAAGTAAAATAGATTATGGTCTTTCTATTCATGGCAAATGCCCAAGTACTACATTAAATCTACTCAAATATCCATACCACCAGTTAGCAAGAAGAAGCATCAACGCCTACCGTACTACCAGAATTGACAACATCATGGCAGATGGAACAGCGGCAATCCTATAGTATTCTGAAAATCATCGCAAAACTCCGTATTCTCCGTCCTGTGAGGCAAATACATCAGCGTACTCATTGATAAGATTCTCTGCCATAGTTCGCTGCTCCTGATTCAGCTCACTGGAGTGGAGAATCGTCTCTCTCGTTTCCGCTGTCCAAGGTGATGGGAGAGGTTTTGGAGCATCACGTTCAGATATTGTTGCGACGGCGGTAATCGGCGTGCATTTTCCAGTCACCTCCCCCCCCTCGCCTTAGTTTGACAGTGTGTGGTCTTGCGTTCAAAACTCTCACTGGAACCTTGGTGTTCTTTGGTTCGACTAACGTCTTTCCCACGATGTAGTCTTGAGAATTCTTCTCTGGGTCTGGTTCTACTATGTAGAATCGGTGGCTCCCAAGATCACCTTCCAGCTTCGTCCAAATGATTGTCTCTGAAGATGGCGGCAAAACTTCGTCTTTGCTGATGACTGTCCTGAGAGTTACGGCATTCTCGTTTCCGTACACCATCGGAATCTTCACATTTCGATACCTCAGTACCTGCATCCCGATGTCCAAGATTACTTCATTTGTTTTCATGAAGTCTATTCCGATGATGCACTCGTCGCATATATCTGCCAACAGAAACGCATGGGAGAACGTCAGTCCCGCCAGAGTAATCGTAAGACGAACTTCTCCAAACACCTTCGCCATTTCCCCTGTTGCAGTCTTCAGGCAGTAGCTGTTGGTGTTGTGCAGCCAGGCGCTTCTGACGATATCTCTTCTTACAATGGAGGCAGTGGCGCCTGTGTCGATGGTGGCTACGCACTTCTTCTTGTTGATTAGTGCCTCCACAGTCAGGCTCTTGTTACCCCGTTTGGTTTGCGAAACTTGAATGGTGGTCCTGGGGGCCTCGATTCCAGTAACCAACTTCTGCCCCACGAAGTTGGTCCTTACGCATTTCCCGACTGCTGGTTTTTGGGAAGTCTGACTGACAGGATGGATGTTATCACCGCCAGATGCTTCCTCTCTGCTTCTCCTACTTCCGCAATGTGGACAATTTCCTCGTCTAGGTGCACTTCTGCACTGCCGTTGTAGGTGTCCGGTTTGGTTGCAATTCCAGCAACGGATTTGACTTCCGCGAGCTCTGTCTTCATCCATGACGGCTGTTCTCTGGCATGAGCATTCCACGATGGACATTTCCCTGACACGGTGTATTCCCTGGTATGCTTGGTCCGCAGCCTTCATTGACAAAGCGAATGCCAATGCCTCGGGGAGTGTTCGCTTTTCAGCCATCCTTACAGCCATTTGCAGTTGTCTGTCCTCTATGGCCTAAATAAAAGCTTCCACCGCCATTTCGTTGATAAGCTCCTCACCGGCTTGAGGGTATGAAAGATGGGCTAGTCGTTCTATATCTGCTTGCAACTGTTGGAGCGTTTCCCCCCTTTTCTGGACTCGACTACGCAGCTGAACCCTGTACACCTGCTGCATGTGTTCATCCCCAAACCGCATCTCGATAGCCTGAACCAGAGAGTCGTAGTTCTGCTGTTTATCTTCCGGGATGGTCTGCAAGAGCTCCGCAGCTGGACCCCTCAGTGCAAGCGTGAGTGCAATAGACTTCTCTTCATCGTCCCAGCTATTGGTCATTGCGGCCGCTTCGAATTGCCTCTTATAAATTGGCCATGATGTTTGACCATCGAAGATAGGAGGCTGCATCTCCTTTCTTCTCAGACCGTCAGTGGAATATTCCCGTGCTTTCTGTCTCTTCACGTTGCTGAGTTCCTTAGTAAGATTTTCGACTTGCTTTTCTACTTTTTCGAACTGAGTCTCTATCTTCCCGAACTGAGTTTTATGCTTCTCAAAGTTTTCATCGAATCTAGTTTCGACTTTTTCGAGTTGCGTCTCGACCTTCTCGATTTTCTCTTCGATCGCTTCGAATTCGAATTCCAAGTTCTTGTTTTGCTCATCAAGTTTGCTTTCCAGAGCATCTAGAGAATTCTTTTGTTCGTCCATCTTAAGTTCTAGAGAATTCTTTTGTTCGTTCATTGCTTTCTTTTGTTCGTCCAGCTTAAATTCTATAGAATTCCTTTGGTCTTCTATTGCTTTCTTTTGTTCGTCCATGACTAACTTAAGTTGCAGGAGCAGACTTGTTATACCCGGGTCGGCTGCTGTACTTGCTGGTTCCTCTTCCACGTCAATCTCTACGTCGTGCCGATTTTCACCTTCCTGCGTTACTGCTTCTTCCAGACGAATCAGCAGGGCATCTTTTCCCCAGTTGTGTCGAGGTTCCGCTTACTGAGTTCTGCCTTTAGTTGAATTATAGTTAGTTTTCCCAATTTGCGACCCATTTTGCGCAACTAATTAACTCAACACAGAAATCGTTTTTTTTTTGCTTGTGCAATTTCACACCACGGAAATAGTTATTCACAGAATAAGTTTTATCCCACTTCTGACACCAATGTAATATGCGAGCTACGGCTCGAGTAGATAAAACAATATTCTGTGAAATTATTTCTTTATTTTCTAGTCTATAGAACAATTCAGGTTCACACTATACTATTCTTCGCAATTCTTTTCTTACAAGGTCTCTGTCCTCTCAAATCACTTTATCTCCTTTCAATTACTTAATTCACAAATCCAAACTAATTACTTCTTCTTGTTAAATCTCAACTTTCAATTTATCACAAAATTACAACTTCGCCCATTATCACTTTTCTAATCTCTTCGCCACAGTTTAAAAACTACTGCACCTTCTCAATCGCCATCTGTCCTTATATAGCAGAAGTTTCTGATAGCCAGAAACTTCTAGCAAATTCTTCGAGCACTGGAACAAGAGAAATTCTGATGTAATAATTCTTGCAGTTATAATTCCCTCTTATCCGTGATATTATCCGTCTCTTTCGTTGACATGAGCTGTGGAGACTTCATCGCAGACACGAACCTCGAATGAAAGGACAGTTCGGACCAAAATTCTGCCAGAATGAAAAGACACTTCGGAATTTGTTGCATCATACTTTTAGGGAGCGTAGTTATTATTATGCTACATTATTATGCTACAATATTATTGGGTTTATAATTTAATTCGTGCTTTTATTTGTCAAAATTTGAACGTTTTTTTAAGAAAAACATGTACAATAGTATTATTCAAAGTATTGCCCATCTGAAGCTATGACTTTTTCCCATCTTTCTGGCAATTTGTGGATCCCATCCCAAAAGAACTGCGCCGGCTTGGCAGCCAAGAATGAATCAAGCCAATTTTTGATATTCTGCTCTGATGTGAACCGTATTTCAGTGAGGGCGTTCTGCATCGACCGGAACAAATGGTAGTCAGAAGGGGCAAGGTCTGGGCTATAAGGCGGGTGGGGTAAAACTTCCCATCCACTGTTTTCCAAATGGTTCTTAACCGGAATAGCAACGTGGGGCCGAGCGTTGTCATGATGGAAAATTATTGCCTCGTGTCTGGTCGCATATTCCGGGCGTTTTTCGGCTACTGCTCTCTTCAAACGGATTAATTGTGTTCGGTAGCGTTGTCCATTGATGGTTTCACCCGGTTTTAGCAGCTCATAATACAGCACACCCTTCTGATCCCACCAAATACAGAGCATTACCTTTGCGCCATGGATATTCGGCTTTGCCGTTGATTTGGCTGGTTGGCCGGGTTTCACATATGATTTTTTGCGCTTGGGGTTGTCGTAATAGATCCATTTTTCATCACCAGTAACAATCCGATGCAAAAATTACTTCCTTTTGTGGCGTTCCAGCAGCATTTCGGACATGCAAAACCGCCTTTCGACGTCTCTCGGCTTGAGTTCATGTGGAACCCAATTTCCTTGCTTTTGAATGTATCCAGCTGCTTTTAAACGTTTTGGAATGGCTGCTTGAGTGACACCCAAAGATTCTGCGAGCTCTTCTTGTGTTTGGCAACAATCTTCATAGAGTAATGCTTCCAGCTCTTCATCTTCAAACTTTTTTGGCTGCCCAGGACGTTCATCGTCTTCCAAGTCAAAATCACCACTTTTAAATCGTGCAAACCACTTTTGGCACGTTCGCTCAGCTAGCGCATGTTCACCATAAACTTCCACCAAAATACGATGACTTTCGGCAGCAGTTTTCTTCATATTAAAGTAATGAAGAAGAACTCTCCGCAAAAACACTTTTTCAGGCACAAAGTTCGACATATTTGAGTGAAAAAAAATTATTGTTGTTTACCCTTCAAATGAATGACATATACTGAAATGACGTACAATGACAGTAGCTTTCAAACGCATGTTCCAATGGAATAATACAAGTTACGCCATCTCTTAGCAAACCGCACGAATTAAGTTATTGACCCAATAAAATATTTTTTTTCCTGGATGACCACTGGGGTAGGAATGATCAGCGCTGTAGTTTTTCCACATATCAGAAAATGTTTTTGCTATGATCTGTGGGTCATTTTGGAGGGTTTCGTTTGCAATGATTGACGGGAAGCTTTGAGGGGGTCTATTGGATTTAAGATACCTTATTCGTCCCCATAATGTCTTTGAGTCTATAGTCGGGGGCTCCAGGAAATAACCCCCCAAGAAATAAGCCCCCAAAATTAAAATGAAATAACCCCCCAAAATTGGGGACTTATTTTACTGCGAAATTAGTCCCGAAATGGAGAATGAAATAAGTCCCCAAAAAGGTATGAAATAAGACCCCAAAATGAAAATGAAACAACCCCCCAAAATTGGGGGATTAAGGGATTTAAACACTCTTTTCGCATGCGGCAGGTCTCGTTCACGCAACTTCGTTGCTCCGCTCGGGGTAGGCGCTTTTCGTCAGGCAGGCGCCTATGTCCACAGTTTTCTTAATTAAAAGTACCCGGGTGGCCCGCTTCGCGGGATTAAGGGATTTAAACTCTCTTTTCGCATGCGGCAGGTCCCGCTCACGCAACTTCGTTGCTCCGCTTGGGGTAGGTGCTTTTCGTCAGGCAGGCGCCTATGTCATCAATACTTACATACATCCATTTGGTATTAGAGATAGATACATACTTTTCACAGACGTTTCTAAAAATTGAGCGAATGCCACTCATAGCGTTAACATCACTTAGCACGGTACACTATTCAAACAATCTTTTTTCATATTATTGAGAATTTTTAACTCCTCATAAATATTTTCACAATCCCTAAATTTGGGAACTTCTTTCATAGCTTAATTTGGGGACTTATTTCATCATGAAATAACTCCCCAATTTGAAGTATGAAATAAATCCCCAAAAACCCATGAAATAAATCCCCAATGTTGGGGGTTTATTTCATATGAAAAAAATCCCAACCTCCATACAAATTTTAGGGGGTTTTTTCATATTCATTTTTGGGGGCTTATTTCTTGGGGGGTTATTTCCTGGAGCCATAGTCGGGTCCATAGTATTAACGAAATTATCCCATGAAAGTTGCTTAGCTTGAATGCATCTCTCCAAACTTTAGCACATAACTGCCTGTACGATATGCAATTCACCGTTGTGGGACTCTGACGCACTCTAGCCCAAGATAATTCTTTTTCTTTTACTAGCTTACCAATCTCTTGTGTAATCCAGATGGGATTCGTCTTCTTGCTTTTTTTGTTGTTGGAATGCTTCTGGCTGCAGCTGTTCTAATGATTTTTTTTTATCCTTGAGACTTCCTGGTTGATGTTTGGGAAAATAGGTGATGCCGATGAGAGGGCATGGGATGTGGCTTCAAATAAGCCCCAGCTGTGGCTTCGCTTTCTTTAAAGCGTGTTGTAAATTTGTTTGTAGGTACTTGTTCGGATGAGCGTATGATGATGGGTATATGATCTTTGCTTTCTCCAGAAGGCAGTGGAGCTAAATCAGCAGTGGCTAAGGTGACATCTATTGCGGTGAATGTGTTTTTGGTAGAGAAGAGGGTTGGTGATCCGTCATTTAGAACGATCCGTTCATTTATGAACTCCTCGAACCTTGTTCCCTGCAAGTTATTTTTTTTTAGCCCCATATGGTATTGGAGGCGCTGAAGTCTCCCATTATGAGATGTTGAGAGTTGTTGCTGGGATATTTAAAAGGTGGTCGGAGGTAATTGTTACATCCCGCTCTCTGTACATGTTAGTGATCATACTCGTAATAGGTATTTTTCCAGGGATTGTTAGAGTTTAATGAAGAAGTTGACTGGTGGATGTTATGTGATAAGATGTTATTTTTTATTAGTATGCCTATGCCTGATTTGGCATACTGGTAGTCTTTATTATGGTGAAAGACTTTGTAGTTTTTAATATTAAAGTATTTGATATTTGTTGATATGATGTGTGTTTCTTGTAGCGGGATGTGAATTTACTTTTTTGTTGTTCAGCTTGTTTTAAATTTTTGTTTGTTGGAGAATATATGATGAAGTTGATATATGATGAAGTGTTTGGTTGGGATTCAAGGTGGGGGTTGGTTGTGGTGGTTGAGATGGGATTGACGTGGATTGATTTGGAGTTTTCTTCTTGTTTAAGATGCGGCTCTTTATAACTACTGCCATTGACGGGCTTACTCCACTACGTTTCTTGGGAGCTGGTAATTGATGTAGGGAGGGATTATCATTAAAGATTTGCCATGCCTCGCGGACTGTGCAGCGTCGATCGGTTTTAATTTTATTTACCGACTTATGGCTGTCTTCTTTGCAATTTGCGCAATATTGTCATATTTTTTTGTAACCGATGGCAAAGTTGGGAAATCAAGGTCACTGCATTTTCTTTTAGCCTTTGTAATCCGGTTAAGAGAGACATCGGGGTCTAAATGTATAAACCGGATTTGATTAGGGGGTTCGGTACCCACTTTCATTTTGGTTTTTAAACAGTTTCTTTTCACCGAGAATAGTCTTTATAATTTAAATTTAATTAGAAAATAAGAATTATTGACGGCAAAAATTTGACACTTTGGATGTAAACAAAGGGTTTTTATTCTGTCGCACTATGAAGTTACACGTCTATACACGGCCAGAATGCAACTGAAAGTAAAAGATTGTTTTTGTATAATTACAATATGGGTATTAAATAGGTGACTAAAACTGAAAAAAATTTACAAAAATTACAGGAAGACTATTTTGCTTTTGATACACATGCCAGTTTTGGAAAAACTTTTACAAATGTGAGTAATAGACAAAAGGTCCATTCAGGTATTTTTCGAGTAAAAACTTATCATAAACTGGGAGAGAATACTCTCTAGCCGTCATTGCTTTCTTTTTGTCACTTTTAACAAGTAAATGAATGCATATCGGGCTGTTGCGAGCGTTTTAGTACACCATAAGAAATAGATCTAAGATTGGCATTTACCGTCCAATATCTTTTTTTTTCCGAACATCTGAACGGACCTAATCTATTCCCGTAATTGATGTAGTTGGGAATTTCTACGAAATTCGATGAGAGTTGGTCAAATTCACAGTGGTCCCCGCGTACGGGAACAGGATTTGACAGGAAATTCGCAATTCTAGTCAAGTACGGGAACAGACCTATTTATTCTCACTTTTGATAAAAAAGACGGTTTGATAACATTAGAATCGGTCCAGCCGGTTAGGCAGTAGAAAAATATACATACATATACCTACATATAATTATGATTCACATGAACTTCCGGCTTGACCGTAGTTGGTTAAAACAAAAAAAGATTTGAGCACGGATTAAATAATGTGTCTAGGTTAAAATTATAATAACTGTAACAAAAGTATTTTAACACTGTTTGACGGAGCCTATAAGGTCAGCCGATCAGCGCGATAAGAAACGGACTGATGGACTGGTAATGTATTGTAACATCACCTAAAACGATGCTACAATAATGTAGAATAATAACTACGCTCCTCCAGCCCATTCCAAAGTGTCTTTTCATTCGAGGTTCGTGTCTGCAGTTAAGTCTCCACAGTTCATGAAAGAGACGGATAATATCACGGATAAGAAAGAATTATAACTGCAAGAAATGGAATTATTACATCAGAATTTTTCTTGTTCCAGTGGTCAAAGAATTTGCTAGAAGTTTCTGGCTATCAGAAACTTCTGCTATATAAGGACAGATGGCGATCAAAAGGGGCAGTTGGTTTAGAACCGTGGCGAAGAGATTGGAAAAGTGATAATGGGCGAAGTTGTAATTTGGTGATAAATTGAAAGTTGAGAGTGAACAAGAAAAAGTAATTAGTTTGGATTTGTGAATTAAGTAATTGATAGGAGATAAAGTGATTTGAGAGGAAAGAGACCTTGTAAGAAAATAATTTGCGAAGAATAGTATAGTGTGAACCTGAATTGTTCTATAGACTAGAAAATAAAGAAATAAATTTCACAGAATATCGTTTTATCTACTCGAGCCGTAGCTTGCATATTACATTGGTGTCAGAAGCGGGATAAAACTTATTCTGTGAATAACTATTTCCGTGGTGTGAAATTGCACAATAAAAAAAAAAAAAAAAAACGATTTCTGTGTTGAGTTAATTAGTTGCGCAAAATGGGTCGCAAATTGGAAAAACTAACTATAACTCAACTAAAGGCAGAACTCAGTAAGCGGAACCTCGACACAACTGGGGGAAAAGATGCCCTACTGATTCGTTTGGAAGAAGCAGTAACGCAGGAAGGTGAAAATCCGCATGACGTAGAGTTTGACGTGGGAGAGGAACCAGCAAGTACAGTAGCCGACCCGGATATAACAAGTCTGCTCCTGCAACTTAAGTCAGTCATGGACGAAAATAAGTCTCTGGAACTTAAGCTCGATGACAAAAAGAAAGCAATAGACGACCAAAAGAACTCTCTAGAACTTAAGCTGGACGAACAAAAGAAAGCAATGGACGACCAGAGACCAACAGCTACTGCCTGAAGACTGCAACAGGGGAAATGGCGAATGTGTTTGGAGAAGTTCGTCTTACGATTACTCTGGCGGGACTGACGTTCTCCCATGCGTTTCTGGTGGCAGATATATGCGACGAGTGCATCATCGGAATAGACTTCATGAAAGCAAATGAAGTAATCTTGGACATCGGGATGCAAGTACTGAGGTATCGAATTGTGTAGATTCCGATGGTGTACGGAAACGAGAATGCCGTAACTCTCAGGACAGTCATCAGCAAAGACGAAGTTTTGCCGCCGTCTTCAGAGACAATCATTTGGACGAAGCTGGAAGGTGATCTTGGGAGCCACCGATTCTACATAGTAGAACCGGACCCAGAGAAGAATTCTCAAGACTACATCGTGGGAAAGACGTTAGTCGAACCAAAGAACACAATGGTTCCAGTGAGAGTTTTGAACACAAGACCACACACTGTCAAACTAAGGCGAGGGGAGGTGACTGGAAAATGCACGCCGATTACCGACGTCGCAACAATATCTGAACGTGATGTTCCAAAACCTCTCCCATCACCTTGGACAGCGGAAACGAGAGAGACGATTCTCCACTCCAGTGAGCTGAATCAGGAGCAGCGAACTATGGCAGAGAATCTTATCAATGAGTACGCTGATGTATTTGCCTCACAGGACGGAGAATACGGTCGAACACACCTGGTACAACATCGAATAGACACTGGTGATACTAGACCAATTCGTCAGCCTGCTAGGCGCCTTCCATTGGCAAAGCAGACAGAAGTTGCAGAGATGGTGTCGGTAATGGAGAAAGAAGGTCTGATTGAAAGTTCCAAAAGTCCGTGGGCATCACTGGTTGTAGTGGTTAAGAAGAAAGATGGCAGCACGCGGTTCTGCGTGGACTATTGGCAGCTCAATTACGTCACCAAGAAAGACAGCTACCCTCTGCCACGGATTGACGACACGCTAGACACACTATCAGGAGCCCGATGGTTTTCCACTCTCGACTTGAAGAGTGGCTACTGGCAGGTACAGATCCATCCAGAAGACCGGGAGAAAACCGCCTTCACCGCAGGAAATGGGCTATGGCAATTCACGGTAATGCCATTCGGGCTGTGCAATGCTCCGGCGACTTTTGAGTGATTGATGGAATGTGTCCTGCAAGGGTTAACATGGAAAACCTGTTTGGTATACTTGGATGATGTCATCGTCGTAGGAAAAATGTTTGCGCAACACCGAGACAATCTAAGGGATTTGTTTCAAAGGCTTCGAAGTGCCCACCTGAAGCTCAACCCCAAGAAGTGCGCCCTGTTTAGAGCAGAAGTCAAGTACTTGGGGCACATAATTTCAGCGAAAGGAGTGAGAACCGATCCAGAGAAGGTCGAAGCGGTGAAAAACTGGCCAGTCCCCAAGGATAAACACCAACTAAGGAGCTTCCTGGCCTAGCCAAATACTACAGACGGTTCGTGAAGGATTTTGCCGGGATCGCAAAGAGCCTGCAGCAGTGGACGGAAAAGGGAAAACAATTCAAATGGTCAATTGAGTGCGAGAAGAGCTTCAAGGCACTTAAACAACGGCTATGCGATGCCCCGATACTGGCTTACCCCACTCCCGGGGAAACGTTCATTGTGGATGCAGATGCTAGTAATGTCGGGGTAGGAGCCGTACTCTCCCAGGTGCATGACGGCCAAGAGAAGGTGGTTGCGTACTTCAGCAAGGTGCTCTCTAAGCCAGAAAGGAACTACTGCGTGACAAGGAGAGAACTTCTAGCTTTGATCTTGGCTACGAAGCATTTTCACAAATACCTCTACGGGAGGAAGTTCGTTCTTCGCACAGACCATGCAGCCTTAAAATGGCTATTACAGTTCAAGAGTCCTGAGGGTCAGGTCGCAAGATGGATCGAAAGGCTGCAAATCTACGACTACGAAATACAGCATCGTAAAGGAAAACTCCACTCTAATGCGGATGCACTGTCCCGGAGACCATGCAGAACGGATTGTAAACATTGTGCGCGTCAGGAAGAACGGGAGCTGGTTTCTATCCAAAGAATGAGAGCCGAACCTATCGCCGGCTGGAGCGTAGATGAGATCCGGAACGCTCAGAAGGAAGACCCGGATATCGAGCCGATTCTGGCCTGGAAGGAGAACATGGAGAAACCGGATCATCAAGACATCTCTCACAGAAGCCCGACCTTAAAGGCATATTTTGCGCAGTGGGACTCCCTCCATGTCCAAGAAGGTGTTCTGAGAAGAAAATGGGAATCCTCCGACGGAAAGTCGTTTGTAATGCAGCTTGTCGTACCGCGGACGAGGGTCAAGGAGGTGTTACAGGAAATGCATGGCGGGGCGTCCGGAGGCCACTTGGGAGTGAATAAGACGCTAGAAAAGGTACGAGAACGTTTTTATTGGTTAAAAGCGAAGGAAGATATCGAAGACTGGTGCAGAAAATGCGACGTGTGTGCAGCTAGCAAGGGTCCGAGAATCAAAACTCGAGGTAAGATGCACCAATACAACGTGGGAGCACCTTTCGAACGAATCGCCATTGACATCGCAGGGCCCTTTCCGGAAACCGACAATGGTAATCGGTATATACTCGTAGTAATGGACTACTTCAGTAAGTGGCCTGAAGCGTTTCCGATCCCTAACCAGGAAGCCAGACCCGTGGCGGAGCAGATCATCTACAATTGGGTTAGCAGATTCGGTGTGCCCTTGGAATTGCATTCTGACCAAGGGCGGAACTTCGAGTCAAGAATCTTCCAAGAGATATGTCAACTACACGGAATCAAAAAGACAAGGACAACCCCGCTTCATCCACAGTCGGACGGTATGGTGGAGCGTTTCAATAGGACTTTGGACGAACATCTCTCGAAGGTCGTAGGTGACTACCAACGGGATTGGGACCGGCAGATTCCCTTGTTTTTGATGGCCTATAGAAGTGCCGTGCATAGCACTACTCGACATTCGCCGTTCGAAATCTTATTTGGTGGAATAGCTCGTTTACCCAGTGAGGTGAAATTTGGATCTCCTACCAATGAGCCCAGAAATGAAGAAGAGTACGTGGCGGACCTTAGGGAAAGGCTTAGGGACATACACCAAAGGACCAGAAGCCAGATTAAGATAACGAGCGACCGCATGAAGACCCGGTATGATGCCAAGGCAACAACGTCAGGATTCCAGGAAGGAGATCTAGTGTGGCTGTATAATCCCCATCGCCAAAAGGGGAAATCACCTAAGTTGCAGCAGAAATGGGAGGGGCCCTACAGAATAATAACCCGCATCAACGATGTTGTCTACCGCATCCAGCGAGGACCAAGGGCCAAAATGAAAGTGGTTCATGTGGACCGACTGAGTCGATACAATGGCCGAAGTGAGGACGCACTTGTTCGGAACGAACAAGTCTAAAAGGGGGGCAGTGTAACATCACCTAAAACGATGCTACAATAATGTAGCATAATAACTACGCTCCTCCAGCCCATTCCAAAGTGTCTTTTCATTCGAGGTTCGTGTCCGCGGTTAAGTCTCCACAGTTCATGAAAGAGACGGATAATATCACGGATAAGAAAGAATTATAACTGCAAGAAATGGAATTATTACATCAGAATTTTTCTTGTTCCAGTGGTCGAAGAATTTGTTAGAAGTTTCTGGCTATCAGAAACTTCTGCTATATAAGGACAGATGGCGATCAAAAGGGGCAGTTGGTTTAGAACCGTGGCGAAGAGATTGGAAAAGTGATAATGGGCGAAGTTGTAATTTGGTGATAAATTGAAAGTTGAGAGTGAACAAGAAAAAGTAATTAGTTTGGATTTGTGAATTAAGTAATTGAAAGGAGATAAAGTGATTTGAGAGGAAAGAGACCTTGTAAGAAAAGAATTGCGAAGAATAGTATAGTGTGAACTTGAATTGTTCTATAGACTAGAAAATAAAGAAATAAATTTCACAGAATATCGTTTTATCTACTCGAGCCGTAGCTTGCATATTACAGTATTATGTTTTAGTTTTCTTTTGCCATAAATTTTATTACATTTTTAATCACTTAACCACCACAACCGATTTATTTATCTTTAGTTTTTACATTTATTTATGTTACACAATATATCCGACACTAGTTCCCTATAAATAAAGGGTATATTTTTCAAAGTTATGACTTTATTCAACTGAAGTGTGCTTAAGACTCAAAGAATAAAAATTATTTCTCTACTGAGAAGGCTATGCTAAAAAAGTCGATGTCGTACGTTCGGTTCATATTTCGTTTATGATTTCCTTATTAGGCATCTTTATACCTTTAGATGGATGCGCGTGGCTATTAACAGTAAATGCAATATGGAAATTTTTGTTTACCGTATGACAAAGTAAGCAATGTGTCTTGATTACGAAGCGCGAAGAAATAACACAAAATATGAACCTCCGGTGTGCATATGCATTACACCTCCCTTCACAAAAATAAGCAATATTCTTTTAATAAGATTCTTGTTTTAAAGATAAATAAACATAATTCATTAATTGTTCAAATCAATTTTAGAACCACTTAGTTCTCTCATATGAAAATTTCTGTTTTTGTTTTTACAAGCATATTACTGAATTATGGTCATTCCTGAAGGTATATTGACTTCTGGAGTTTTTGTAAGCATTAATTGAATCAAGTTGTTTCTCCTTAAATGAGTCTTCAAGGTAGAAGTGACACATATCACCGTTTCGCTCAATTACTTTTTTATTTTCTGTTATTATGTATGTATTAGATGAAGCTAAAACGCAATCAGAATTTAATACAATCTTCCCTACATCACGTGAGGTTTCATACTTTATTTGATTGTTACAGTTCTCCATGAATTCCACAGCATATATATAAGCATATGTATATATAATTATTATTATAACTTTATTAACAGGTAATAAATTATACAATTAATCTTAAATTTACGGCACTAGCTACCGGGGCTTTTAGCCGAAATCGTTTATTTAAATATAGTCATACCTAATATAAATATAAAAATTAAATGATCTTTTAAATTTTTATTAAGGTTATTATCTCAAAAATATCTCTAATGTTTTGTTCTGAGGGAACAGTTAAAAGTTTATCAGGTTGCTTGTTGAATTTACTTTTTTGGATGTGAGTTTGATGCGCTCGCAATCATTGGTTAGGTGATTTATATTGAGGAGGAAATTATTATTGCATAGTTGGCAGAGCGGTTGTTCTTATAATGTGGCTGTGAGTAATTTTAGGTTAGGTTAGGTAGATGAGTGCCTTGTGACAAATAGAGTCACTGTTCACTTAGACCAACAAATCCGGGTCCATTATGCCCAATCTTTAACCCTGGAAACGTTAAAAGTCCGCTGTTAGAACCACCCAGATAGTGATATAAATCTCAGGAGGAGGAGGTTCGTGAGCTCTATATTACCTAAGTGCTCCAATTCCGAGAAAAAGTAACTTCCGAGAGTCCTCATTCTTGTAACGGATAGAAGAGGACAATCATATAGCAGGTGTCGAAATGATTCAATTTCTTCTTCGTCCCTGTAGCTTCTACAATAGTCGTTATGTAGCACACCGAGTCGCCCCGCGTGAACTCCAATGGCACAATGACCAGTAATTATTCCATAAACGACTCGTGTATTATAACGACTAAGTTTCACCAGAGAAGTTGATCTCTTTTTGTTAAAAGGTGGGCCATAGCGCCCTGGCTGTTGCGCATGTTTCCAGATGAATCCATCGTATGTTTGCTCGATCGGTGGATTCATCTTCTATTTTCTTCCGTAGGGAACTGATTGGGGTTGTTACAAAAGAAAGGGCCCGCGATAAGTGCAGCGCCGACCCTTTCCTAGCAAGCTCGTCAGCCCTTTCATTTCCTTCGATATCCACATGTCCTGGAACCCAGCAGAGGGTCACCGCATTGGCTCTGGATATTCCATTTAAGACTGATATGCAGGTCCTCACAAGCCTTGATCTAATTACAGCAAAGTTCAGAGCCTTAATGGCTGCCTGGTTGTCTATATAGACAGTTATTGTCTCAGCCCTTTACAACGCCTTGACGTTCGCTAAAGACATAGGTCTCGTTCCTGCTTTGAAAAACTTTGCCCTCGAAAAACATCCTCCTTGGCTTCTACCACTCGACGCAATAAACACCAATCTCTCCAGATTCAACAAAGATACTACTCCAAATGTAATATTTCTTCAACTTTTCTACGAATTGATGAACACCTATTCCGATAACACCTGGGAAATACTCTTTATCGACGGCTTTAAAAACGAAGATGGCACTGGCTTTGCAATAGTCAACTCATATGGAACCCTAGTCTCCGCCGAAAAGATTCCACCTTACTTCTCTATCTTCTCTGCAGAAGCGATAGCGGTACTGAAAGCTTCAGAAACGGCCACTAAATCCAAAAAAGAAAACCTTAATATGCTCGGAAAGCTATTCCAAATATAAAAAAACCGCTCACCCATCATCAGCAAAATTCGTGGCAACATCATTAAGCTAGGATCTCAACAAAGACACCCCTCCGATTTGTCAGCTTTGTCATTCTAACCTTGTTTTATCCATTAAGCATTTAACGTCAGATTGTAAATATATTAAACAAATTTGTAATGAATTATTTAACAAAGACCTTAAAAACAATCTATTAGTTCCTTCAGAACAAAACATAAAAAACGTTTTCAAACTTTTAAAGAAATTAAATCCAGAAAATAGTATATAAGACTCTTCAGCTCGGCCCAAGAAAGGGGGGCGGTTGGAAGTGATGTCTGAACTATTGTTCGCACTCCTCCGGCCGCCCCCCGTTGCTGGGCACTTGAACCAATACTTTTTTAATCCTTATATTTTATGCCTTCAGCCATAAGCCCTGGTAGCTAGAGCTGTTATTTTTTAAGAATTATACTGTTACATTTATATAAAGTTTAATAAAGAATAATAATAATAATAATAATTTTATTGTAATGGATTAAAATTATTTAATAGTCTACAAAAAGAATTAACAAATGAACGCAGTATTAAAACGTTCAAATGTATGTTAGTTCCTTATATTAAATTAAACTACAATTAAATTATTAGTTTGTTATTAGTAGTAGTAGTATATTTAAGAACAATTGTACAAAAAATAGCTAAAGGCTAAATAAAGAAATCAATCAATCAATCTCATTGCCAGTTATTCCAGCACCCAAATAATTTTTGTTTCCGATAATTTTGTTGTGTAGGCGTTCGATTATATCGGTTTTGTTGTTGAGATTTTATAGTGCTGTGATAGTTGATAGACTATCTGAAAAAATTGCAGTTCTTTTTTTTTTTTTTTTGTTTGTGGACGTTGTTTGTGGCTTTAAGGATGGCGAAGGCTTCAGCAGTAAAGGTGTAGGTGGAGTCGTTTAGAAGACCTTATGAAGCTACGTTTTCGTCAACTACTGCAAACGAAGTGACGTATTCGTTCTTAGAGCCGTCTCTATAAAGGAAATTCCAATCTGAGCTTTTTAGATTTGCTACCATTTTCATAGACATTTTCCTGTGCATTACGTTGCTTGTTGTAGCTTTTGGGAGTCTTTAAAGGTCGATGTTTATAGAGTTTTTCGGTATTTTTCATGGTGGAAATATTGGATATTTTATTGAGTTTTTATTTTTAGTATTTTTTAAAATGTAAATAAATTATAATTTTAACTTAGAAACTACAGCGCTAGCTACCTGGGCTTTCGGCTAGTTTTATTTCTATTTAGGTATGCTTAAGAGTTTTTTTAAGGAAGAAATAAAAGTTGAGATGTGACGGTGGGCTTTGTTATTAATTTTTTTTAGATGATTATACATTTTTTTCTATGTAGTTTAATACGTGTTAGTAGTTTGAATACCTTAATAATATTTTCTTCAGAAGGAAGCGATAATGTTTCACATAAATTACTATTACTGAACAGCTTTTTTGAAAGGGTTTTTATTTCTGGGCAGTCGTTGATTAGGTGTCTGATGGATAGAATTTTGTTAGTTTGGCAAATATGGCAATTAGATGGACCTGTTTTGTTGAGCAGAAGAATGTGTGTAACATTTGTGTGTCCTAGGCGTAGTTGTAGGAAACAGATGTTCCAACTTCGTTCGTTTTTAGAGCTGTCAGTACAAGTCAGATTCCAATTTGTTTGTTTATGTTTATGTTCTCTAAACATTTGTATGTAAACTTTGTTATTTGTTGGGTTTTTAGGAAGAGTTACAAGATCTCTTATATGAAATTTTGTGGGGGTAACCAAGGGCGATAAGTGGGATGTGCTCATTTTTTGAGAATGTAATGGCATCGAATTTTGTATGATATGGATATCTTGGGAATCAGAGCCGATGTCAGATATTCGAATCTGTTTTCTATCGAGAGGAGGTCCTACTTCCGTTAATAGATTTTTAATGGGTGTTGTCCTGAATGCGTTCAGGCTTATCCGAACGGCAGTATGATATGATGATTTGAGGGTCTGTAGAGTTGTTTTGAAGGACTTACCATAGATAACAAGTCCGTAATCGATTTTCGAAAGTTTTATGTTTTTAGTGACCCTAAGCAGCGTGTTGATGTTTTTTTTTCACTTATTGCAGCTAGTCGTTAGACCAATCAAGAAATTGTTCTTTCATATCTTAAGGTGTTTATTATAAGTATTCATCTGTGGACGATATGTGCAGAGCTATTATTCAATGCTAAGTACAATATTTTATAATGTCCACCCTGGTAGCTAGGCTTTTCTTAAGTGCTATACAATGATTTTTAAAATTATACATATATACATACATACATACATACATACATACATACATATATAATCCGATCCTCTTTTACCCTAAGGTGTCGAGGTTTCTCCTGTGCTCTGTCTTCTTTTCTTTCACGAAATTCTTCCATTTGGTTCTATCTCTTGCTATCATTTTTCCCGAGTTCCACGTTTGTCCCTCTGTTACTAGTATATTTTCCAGTGTCCTGTTCCACGACGTTTTGGGTTGTCCTCTCTTGTTTTTCCCTAATGCTCTCGCCTCCCAGATTCTTTTGACTTATCTGTCTTCTTCCATCCTTACGAGATGTCCAAACCATCTTAATTTTTTGTTCTCCATTATCCTTCTGGCTGATTCTATTTTTAATTCTTTTCGGATATCTTCGTTTCTTCTTTTGTCTATTCTTTTTACTCCTAATACTCTCCTTAGATATTTCATTTCCATAGCTTGGATGATTTTATATTGCATATCTGTGAAAACCCAGTTTTCTGCTCCATGTAGTAAGACGGGGAGATACATTGTTTTGTAGATCGAAATTTTTGTGTTTCTATTGATCTCCTTATGATCGATGAATTTCTTCTGCAGGACTGTAAAATTTCGGTTTGCCATTTTAATTCTCGTTCTTAGTTCCATTTCTATATATCCCTTGCTATTGAAAATGCTACCCAAATATTTATAGTTGGAAACTTGTTCTAATCTTACTCCATCAACTGTCACCTCGATGTTCCTTTCTTCTCTACCAATTACCATTACTTTCGTTTTCTCGGTATTAAATTGTAGATTTTGGGGTGCTAAAATTTTTTTCCATGTTTTTATATTTTTCTCTAGATTTTTCTCTGAGTTACCAAAGAGTATGATATCATCGGCAAAGGCGCAAGCATATAATTGTATTGGTTGAAGCTGTTTGTATCCTACCAGAGATCTCTCCATGTTATTTTTACCTTGACTTATTGCTTCATCCATTGCACATATGAAAAGCAAAGGGCTTAGTACGCTTCCCTGTCTCACTCCTTCTTTAGTTTCGAACTCTTCTGATAAGATATTACATGTTCTTACTTTATTGTATGTCTCTTTGTATATGCTTTGGATCGCACCAGTGAGATCTTCTCCGGCTCCTTTGTTACGTAGACTTTCCCATATCTTCCGCCTGCTTATCATGTCAAAAGCTTTTTTCATGTCTATGAAGCAGCAGTATATTTCCTTATTTTTCGCTAGTTTTTTTTTTCAATGATTTGCTGAACTGTGAAAGTATGGTCTTGGATACTGTGGGCTGGTCTGAACCCACTTTGTAGATCAAGGAGTTTTTCTTCTACGATACCTCTTAATCTTTGTTCTAGTATCTTCTCATATACCTTAAGTGCAATGGGTAGCAGGGTAATTCTCCTCTATAGTTACTACAATCTTTTGTGTCTCCTTTCTTGTAGATCCGTCCTTGCTCTTCGGCCGTAGAAGGGGAACGGCAACGTATGTTAAACACATTAAATTCCGACCTGGACAGCATAATTAAATGGGGTTCAACCAACCGAGTGGAATTTAATGCTTCCAAAACACAATGCTGTCTTCTGTCTCTCAAGCGAAACCAAAACCCTCAACCATTATCCATGGATGGCACTTGCATCATTGAAACCGAAAGACTTGCCATTCTCGGTATGTCTATTAATAATCATCTTCGATAGAATGATCACATATTCGAGGTCGCCAAAAATGCTGCAAAATGTCTAGGATTCCTTAAACGGTGCAAGAAATATTTTACCCCGTCTGATCTGGCCTCAATTTATAAGGCATTCATCCGCCCTAAGCTGGAATATAACGCCCATATCTGGTCTGGTGCACACAAGACCGTTCTGCACATTCTTTATAGGGTACAAAATCTCGCGTTAAAACTTATAGGTGATAGAGACATTGTGAATTCCATTCATTCATTAGAACATCGGAGAAATGTCTCCTGTCTCTCCCTGTTTTATCGTTTTTTCCACAAAAAAATGACCAGCGAAATAGCCAGTTGCATTCCTCCCCTTCAAAATTTCACCCGCAATACGCGACATGCTTCGAATGCACATCAGTTTTCCCTAAAGCCTAACTTCGGTCGTACTGTTAAATATAGGGATTCGTTTATAAGCCGAACGACACGAATGCGGAATGATCTACAAAGCTCTGTATTTCCCCATCACTACAACCTTCAAACATTTAAAGTCAACGTGCATAGGCTTCTCCTCTGTTCCTCTTCCCCTTGTCCTTAAAAGCCCGTGCCGTGTAACAGTGTAAAGGTATTCATATCCCTTTTGGCGCGCGCGAATTATAAAAAAAAAAAAAGGTAGAATGATTCCGTACTTCCATTCTCTTGGTATTTCTTTTTTCTTCCATGCTAGATTTAAAATTGCCCGAAATTCTACTATGGCCTCTTCGCCAATGCTTTTAAGTAGTTCTGGTGCCATCTCATCTATGCCAGGGGCCTTCGCATTCTTTACTTTCTCCAAAACAGCTATAAGTTCTTCTTTAGTAATCGAGTTTCTTGTTCTTGCTCATTTTCTTCATGGTGGTTTATTGTTCCTTCTGCTTCACTATATGCGTTAGGTTCCTCCCCGTTCAGCAGTTCTTCGAAGTAATCTTTCCATCTTTTTGCTATCTCTTTTTCATTCGTTAATATCTTTCCATCATTTTATGTTTTGAAGTTTGAAGTCTTTTTTATTCTTCAGGGTTTTTAATAAACGATAGAACATTTCGGAGTTTTTCTTTACTATTCTTTACAATGGCTTTCCCAAACTCCTCCCATGATTTCATTTTGGCTCTGAGAACTTTTTGTTTTATTACAATACTTCCCTCTGTTTTTTGTATTCCTCGTACTTCATGTTACTCCTATTCTGTAAGTAGTCTTTCCATAGTTTTTTCTTCAATTTAATTTCTGACTTTAGTTCTTGGGTCCACCACGTTGTTCTTTTCTTATTATCTTTTAATTTGCTTTGACCGCATACTTTTTTTTAGCAACTTTGAGTAACGTTTCTTTAAATCGATTCCATCTTTTATTTATATCTTCGTTTCCTAAGGTTTCATATCTGTTTATCTCTTCTTCTACCTCCCTTATATACTTTTCTTTCGTTTCATCCTTTCTTAGCTTATACGCTTTAATTCGCATTTTTTCCCTCGATTCTGTTACTTTTTCCACATTTGTTGAGCTGTTTTTTACTTCTTTCATAGTTACTTCCAAAAGATAGTGATGGGTTCCGATGTCTTATCCTCTTTTAACTCTTGCATTTATAGCCTCTTTTTTATGTGCTTGCTTACGTAATATATAATTGAGTTTTCTTTTCTACTTGCAACTTCTCTGGTGTACTTATGTATATCTTTATGTTCAAAAAGCGTGTTGACAATTACCAAATCATTAATATTACAAAATTCTAGTAATTTTTTTTCCATTTGATTTATTCTACTTTCTTCATAGCTTCCTATTACCCCGTTGCAGCTTTTTTTTATCGTTTCCAACTCTAGGATTAATATCCCCAGCAATGACCAATTTACCTTTCTTTTTATCGCTAGCTTCTTGTAAGCTTTCCCAGAACCTTTCTTTCTCTCCACTTCTTCCTTCATCTGGGCCATATGCCACGAAAATAATTTTCCTATCTTTTTCTTTTCCTATTTCTATCACTAGCAATCGCTCATTTATTGCCTCCCATTCTGTAATTTCACTTATTAATTCACTTTTAATTATACAGGCCACCCCTGCTTTTGCTTGTTGGTTTTCATCCACTCCTACGTATATCATTAGCTCTCCTTTTTCCATCAGAAGGCTGCCTTCACCTTTTTTCTTGGTTTCTATCAGAGCGAGTATATCCAATTTCGAATTTGTAAAACAATCCATAATTTCTAATTCTTTACCCTTAATTCCTCTTACATTCCATGTTCCTATTTAAAATTATATTTACAGTCAAAGATTACACCGAGTATCTTTAAGCAGTTTACATTGGAGATGTTAGTATTATTGAAAGAAATGGTTATACCCTTCAAACAACTGGTTTTGTTACATATGTGTAAGATTTTACTTTTTTGTGCAGAAATATTCGAGCCTGAGGTGTTACACCAAGTTGCAAGATCCTCTAAAATATTCGAAAAGGTTGTTGTAATGGCTGTTAAGTCTTTACATTTTGTAAATACCACCAAATCATCGGCATAAAGGGTGCTTTAAAAGGATTCCACTAAGCTCGTTAAAGGTGATCCTTTTGGGATTCCGTTGCAAAGATTATGGACGTTAGACAAAATGAAATTTAATTTGATACAAAATTTTCGATTTGTTAAGAAAGACTTAATGTATTCAAAAATCCTAGGACCAATTTTCCATTTAATGTGCTTATTCAGTAATATATGGATTCCAATACTATTGAAAGGCTTTTTCGAAGTCAATTGATAGTATTGAGACGTGGTTTTTAGTCGATAGTGCTGAAGTTACTTAGCTATCAATATGTAAAAGTGCATCGATTTTGCCACAACCTCGTTTGAATGCAACTTGGTTAATATTAACGAGATTGTTTTTTTGAAAGTAGGAGGAGAGTTTCTAAGTATGGAATAATCGATCCAATCAAATCCGGGGGTTTTCCCTTTTTACAGATTTGAGGCTGGCTTCTAACTCTACCCAATGGGTAAATCAAATTTGCTGAAGTGCGTAAACAGTTAAAGCAGGGCCCCTGGGCCACCAGCGCTTTCAGGAAACCGATTTAGCATGCTCGACATGGAGCTGCAATCTGAGTCATACCTTAAAAAAAGAAAAAAAAAATAATAATAACTATACCCATATAGATCTTAACAAACCTCTCTAAACAAATACAGCCCTACCTGACCTTAAATTCATAGTGATCTCTTCTAGTGATGAAACAATTCCCCTCTCATCCAGAAGCATTTTCTTACTTAAAAAAGCTATCGATGACATAAGTACCGCGTACGAAAACATAACGGAATTACGTGACGGTAGTCTGCTTCTTCTTGTGAAATCTGAGAAAATAGCCAATTTATTTCTTTAAAAAAAATCCTTGCTAATCTGTGCCCAATTTTAGTCAAACTCCACTCTAACTTAAACTCTTGCAAGGGTACAGTATACGCCCCTTGCCTAAGACAAGTGTCCCAAGAAGAGATAGAGAAATGAGAGCCCAAAGTGTAACTGAGGTTTATAAATTAAAAAAAAAAAACAACTTCTGAAAACAAACTTCGAGCCACCGGTCTTATTCTCCTTTCTTTTGATCGCATCCGTCCTCCTAGTACTGTCAACATTGGCTGGTACAACGTAAAAGTAGAAGAATACTTCCCTAATCCTATGCGATGTCGCAAATGCCAACTCCTTGGCCATACCACCAAGAGATGCTCCGGTTTGGCCTCTTGCGAAAACTGCAACCTTCCGCCCCACCAACCCGATAACTGCACACGTACTTCGTGCGCCAACTGCTTCGAAGAACATCCATCATCTTCTAAAACGTGGAAACGGTACCTCAACGACAAAGAAGTTCTCAAAATAAAAAAAATAAAAAAATGTTCCATGGCTGAAGCAAACAAAATATTTAAAGAGCAAAACCCGATCCCTTCGTTTTCTACAACATACTCCGCAGTCGCACAAGGTTCCTCCACTTCAATCACACACACACCTTCCATAGAGTTATCAACCTCGAACTCCGCCTCGGCTCATACTTCCACCCACACTTCTTCTTTCTCCGAATCTTCACATCGAACCACACACATCAAAACAGCCACCCAAGTCACACATAAACAGCCTGCCCCCAAAAATAACCTATCCTCAACAACATCATCTATTAAACAAAACCGCACAATCAAACAAGTTTTGACACAAACTTTCTCCTCTCCCCCATCTGTACCCACCCGGGTCACTCAAAACAACAAATAAATTTTTCCCACATCAAACACCAACGTTACAAACTCTGAATCATCTTCGATCTCACCTCCTCATACGAATCCACCTCAATTTTCTTCAACAACATCGCACTCACTCGCACCAACTGAAACCACACAAACACCATCGAACCATCCATCTCCACTCACAAATATATCAAACACTCTTCTCAATTTTTTTCACTCAAAATAATGTTAATTGCATAACATCAAACACCAACGTTACAAACTCTGAATCATCTTCCATCTCACCTTCTACGAATCCACCTCAATTTTCTTCAACAACATCGCACTCACTCGTACCTACTGAAACCACTCAAACACAAACACCATCGAACCATCCATCTCCACTCACAAATATATCAAACACTCTTCTCTCAAACTACAACTATTATATAGCTGATAATAATAACGAAGATGAATCAGACTAAAAACATAAAATTTAACGAAAAGAACGACTCCGCGGTCCGGGGATTAAATCAACCAGACTTCCCGCTGAGCCTGCCTGCTTCAACATCCGTGCCGCTAACATCCGAATGATTACAACATTTTGAATTTACCTCAACGTAAAATTCTTTGTGTTGATAAGAATTCCTCACTCACCACAGACCAGATCAGTGTTCTCCAATGGAACCTAAACGGCTACTTTAATAACTTACATGAACTGCAGCTGCTAATAAAAGACATGAAACGAAACATCATTTCCCTGCAAGAAACCCATATCCCACCCGATCTCCAACCATTCCCACCCAAACAATATTCTTCATATTATCATAATTTTGACTCTTATCTCAACTTCTAAACAAGGAGTCTGCCTCATTCACAAATCCATCCCCCATTCCCCTATCACAATAAATGCAAATATATCCAGTGCCACTCTGGCAAACGCCGTGTAAAGACGAGTAATAGCTATAAAACAAAATCAATTGTTGTTTACATTCGAACTGTCAAATCATTTCAGCCCACACAACTTGTGTAAAAATATTAAAAATTAAAATAGTTTTTTTCAATCAAAAAGTCTATTTCCTTGCTCAATAATAAATCTGAAAGGAGGTACGGATCCCCCTAATTAAAATCGGTACAAAGACCTCGAGCCTGAAGTTTCGTTAAACGGGAATATAAAAGCTAAACGAAAATGTACCGACGAAGATTTTCCAACTTTACCAACAGTAATTAAAAATGGTGATAATATCCCGCGCTACCTCGTAATATCGTGCTTGGAAAAGGAAGGGAAAATATACCCTTTCTTCTTTCAACCCATTCCAAATAAATCGCGTTCTGGAATATATATCAAAAGATATTTTAGAGGTTAAGGCCATGCGGTCAGGTGACCTATTAGTCAAAGTTTCTAACCTTATCACAGCGGATACATTTTTAAAGGCTAAACTGGTAGACTCAATTCCAGTGAAAGTTACCTCTCACATCGGCCTAAATTCTGTTCAGGGTAGATTCTACTCAAGGCATATAATCGAAATTCCCGAAGAAGAATTACTAAAGGAACTAAGAAAATACAAGGTAATGGAAGTCAGAAAAATAATGAAAAAAGAAAACAATGCATTAATTCCCACGGGTCTGCAATCATTACATTCGATCTGATTCGACGACCAAAAGTGGACGAATACATCCCCAATCCCATGAGATGTATCACCTGTCAGAAACTGGGACACACTAAAAACAGATGTACTAACGCAGTACTATGTAAGGAATGCTGCCTACCTCCACCACATGGTGAATGCACTCTCATTTACTGCGTAAACTGCAAAGAGGAAAGCCATACATCGTACGACCCTGCTTGCCCAACCTTCATCAAATACAAATCAGTCAACAAAATCAAAGTGGATCGTCGCTGTACTGTCAGAGAAGCCTGGCAAATTTACAATGATTATCCTAGCCTTCATCAACTGCCAGCCCCCAAATATCTCCAGGGATTAATAAAAAACCGCATCCTAGCCAAAAACAACACCCCGAACCAACCCGCTCTGCACCCCTCTCAACCATTACTCCCAATCCCACCCCCAAAACCACAACCCACTAATACAATACACCATAACCCCACAGCAGTCTCCCCTACACCCACAGAAAGAAATGTGAAACAATCTGATTAACAAAAAAATAATACTATTACCACAGATAATAAACTACCCAGATGTCTCATTCATATGGGAAGAAGTGATATATGAAAACGAAATTTACAAAAAAAAAGCTTTTTAAAAAGCTTAAACTTCTTACAAAAGGGAAACAAATCAGAACACAGAACATTTGTTTTTTCTCCTCACTAGTCCATCGTGTCACTCACACATACCCTTGTTTACCTTCACTGCAAAAAAGAAACAAAACAAATATTTTGTGCGACTGCGGTCACGGAGTTCTGATGCCGACACTTTGGTAGGATGAATATGGAGTATCTGTATAGATCGTATATATATATGTGCAAATGGTTGGGCTTATGTTGTGTGCTTGTTATTTTGTCTGTATGTATGTACCTTATTTTCAGCACTTGATTAAATAAATAAAAACTCTGTAAACTTTGTGGACACAAATTTGCTCTAAAAATGGGTATGAATATGAGTTTTGCATACTGCATTTTATATTTATGCATTTATAATAACTGATCACTGCTCTTGGCCTACTTAAGTGAAGGTGACTAATCTTCGAAATTATTATAAAAAGAAACTAACTAACTTAACAAAATAATCATTAACTTAAATTAGGTTAGTATTAAATTGTAGTTAAATCACCTTAATCATAACATACATTGAACCAATTCGGAAAAAATGATCCGAAATGCCATTACATGGCAAAAAAAAGAATGAAAATAGGGGCAAACAGCGAAAAACAACGGCTTGGGAAGACGTACAAATTATAAGAACAGCGAAGCGTGATCAATTTATCTCAGCCAGGAAGATTAAGGAGGATCTAAATCTGGAGATTAGTGCTGTAACTGTAAGAAATGGACAACTAGAAACCAAGTTAAAAGCAAGAAGTCCGAGAAAAGTTCCGCTTCTGACAAAGAAACATAGAGGTCAGCGGATGCAATTCGCCCGAGAACACAGCCAATGGCCACTGTCAAAATGGAGAAATATTCCCTTGACAGATGAGTCAAAAATTGAAATATTTGGCTCTAGTGGGACTCGGAAATATGTCAGAAGACCGGCTAATAAAGAATACCAGAATCAGTAGGTACACTCTACCAACAGTTAAGCATGAAGGTGGCCGATTAATGATTTGGGGAAGTTTCTCGTACAACGGAGTTGGTTCAATTTTTTGGATAAAAGAAAAATGACGCAATTCGTGTACATTGACATTCTTCAAAATGTTATGCTGCCGTATGCTGAAGAGGAAATGCCTGTTAAATGGGTATTTATGCAGGACAATGATCCGAAGCATACGGCAAGAACAACGAAGGAATGGTTTGCAGACAACAAAGTCGATGTCATGTCATGGCCACCCCAATCTCCGAATTTAAATCCGATTGAAAATCTTTGGACTGATGTAAAAAAAAGCTGTGAAGATAGCTCAGCCGAGGAATTTTAAGGATTTGTGGGAAGTGGTCCAAAAAGCATGGGAGACTATTCCACTGGAAAGATGCCAAAATTTAATCAATTCTATGCCACGCCGGTGCAAGGCTGTAATGAAAAATAGTGGGTATGCAACAAAATACTGAAATAAGTCTGATTCGAAGCTGAAAAGAATAGAAATAACTAACGGTTTCCTATATCCTTTCTAGCACTGCTATTTCATCGAACGCCAAAAAAGGTCCTTTTTTACTTCTTTCTTTAATATTTTTTTTTTAATTATTAAAAATACTATATATAACTTTTTCAAATCTTGGGTTAATTACCAAAATAAATAAAATGAATTTTGAATAAATTAATGAGGTTCATTTGAAAATCGCATTAATTTTTGTTATTTGCTGATGCACTGCTATTTTATCGAACACAGCTGTACCTCAATCTCAAGTTGTTTCATAGGTATATTGCTTGGACAAACGACATCATATAAAACTTGCTCACGACTTCTTTTTCTTTTGGTGATAATGTCGAAGTTATTTTCTTTTTTTCCTCTAGAACATTTCTATTTATTTCAGGTGACAGACTTTTAATCTCAACCCACCTATGTAATGAAGACGGGGGCGGCAAGTGTAGTCCAAGCTGATCCCGTAAAAAGTTGTATCCGGAAGACGAACGGAAAAAATTCACTGCGAAATCCATTTCTCCTCTTCGGTGTATTTTTTTGTACTCTCAGATAGAATGAGCTTCGAAAATGTCTTAGTATTTTTATCAATACCAAGCAATAAATCAATTTTCTCTTGGATACTCTGCTTCTCACGCACTTGCAACCTTTTTTTCTTTTAAACGATGGATTCTCTGCAGCAAATTTATTTTCGATTTGCGATTTCCTTTTACTGTTATCCTTAAGCTATTGTTCAATTTCTTAAGCCTCTCAATTCTTTTAATATAAATAGATTGCCTTTTTATATGAGTCTCACAGTTGGCGCAAGTAAATTCAACGTTATCATTGAATCTTTTTTCTTGATAACCTTTTTGAAGACAAGTTTAGTTCTTCTACTGTAACATCATTCGAATCCAGTACTAATTTATTGCAGTTTTCATATGTAACCTTAGATCCCGTTGGATCAAAACAAATGAACTCGTTATCAGATATAGCAACACTTCGCTTTAACAAGAGAGAAGGGTAGGCATTTTTTTCTTTAATATTTCTTTCCAATAAAGGCATTCTTAAAATGTTTGCTGCATATATAGGGCGTTTTAAGGCTTTTTATGTGTTCCCGAGACTCCTCTGCTAAAGCTAGCCATTCATCGTATTTAACTGTTCCCTTTTTAGTAAATTTAAATAATTTTCCATCAGGCAATTAATTTTTGGTTATAGAACAGTGTGCAATTGCGCACTTCGTTCTTTTCCCGGACATTTTTTCCTTGGAGACAATTTTTTATGCCTTTTAATTTTTTAGTATATGTATGTAATATATATGTATGTTAGTAATTAACCTGAAAATCTAAATGATTTATATTCGAGCAAAATCTCTCAAACCTTCTCTTCATATACAACGCATACGCGTTTACAAAACTTCCATTCATGAAAATATTTTTTTTTTAATTTAATTTTTTTTTATTATCTTTATTAAACTTACATACTAGACAAAAATGACTAAATCTAACTTAAAAATTAACAGGTTTCTTATTCTAGCTTACTGGTCCTTATGCGGACGCTCTAAACTTAACTATATCATATAACATATTGCCTTTCGGCCTAAAAACTATTCTACGAACTAATTTACATATTATTATTTACCAAGAAAATATAAAATAGAATAAAAACTTGGTATCTTTATTTTGTTTTTATTTTATTTTATTTTTGTTTTAAATAAAACTCTTAACCTACCTAAGCTACTTAACCTACAATAACTATAATCAGGGTGGTGAGCACTCGTTGCCTCACGCACCGAGTGGTCACCATACCAATTGCTATCCGGGCGCCTGGCAGTCACCAACATGGTGCATATGCGCCGCCGAGAGCTGACCGAGGCCAAGAGGCGTCAGTCAACTCTCGGAAGTACCAATTCATGTTGATGAGCCCGGCCTCTCCCAAAAACCCCCTAACTAACCTCTTTAACTTAAACTATCTTAAAACTAGGAGGATGTTACCGAAAGTAACGCACCGTCCTGGGAAGGCGTGTTGACACTTTCCCTTTCGAACAGCCACCAGAACGTTGTGTACTGTTTTGCAGTATCCGTTTTGTCCCTCTCCGCAATTGCGGAACTAAAACGGAGGAGCTCAGGAACATCGGCGGCGTTCCCTCCGTGGTTAAGCCGTTTGTCTCTCGCTCTGCGGTGGCGGTGGTATAATACCGGGATACCATCCCTCGTCTGTACCAGCCCTTTTGCATCGGTATGGATAAATGCCTCCGGCGGTATGAAGCCAGACCGGAGCGTACTCTCGAGGTATGTTTCATTGGGGTAATAAGCCCCAAAGATCAGACTATTGTCGGTGGCCATCGCCCTTGCAACGTGCCTTCGAATCACTTTAATGAGGAAATTGTCAATCCTGTTCAATTGAGCCCCATCGTATAGGGCCTTGTTGGGATAGTATTTTATATATTGTAGTTGGATTCAGGTGTTCGGAACAACCGGAGACATGTCCTAAGACATTGTCTCTCCAAAACCCGAATCTTTTCCATATAACTAGGCGCTATATTGAACCACAATGGACAACCATAAGCGATGATTGGCCTTATCAGGGCCACGTAGCATATGTCCTTCACCCTGGAGGCAAGTTGACCGTTATGAAATAGTCTCCTTGTCAGAGCAAAAGCCCTCTTGGCCCCGGCAAGACAAGCATCCACATGTTTGTCAAAATATAGATACTGGTCGAGCCAGATACCGAGATATCTAACTACGCTTCTCACCGCCAATGGCTGTCCATTTTGTCCAATAATGGCCAATTTTTTCCAGTTTTTTCTGGTATCCCTAGAGGCACCAGCCAATGGAGTTCTGAACAGGATTGTTTCCGACTTCTGAAAGTTGATTTTCAGCTTCCAGTCGTCGCAATATCCCTTAATTTGATCGAAGTCATGCTGCAAAAGGATGTTGATAACCTCGATTTTAGGACCTGATCTGTATGCCACTAAATCGTCAGCATAGCGTGTTTGAGTGAACTCACCAGATCACTCGTGTAGATGTTAAACAGTATCGGCGAATTCACCGCCCCCTGCTGTAAACTATTTTTAATGTCGAAGACTCTGCTCGAAATCACGTTGCCACATTTGACAACGAACTTCTTTCCCATAAGCATATTATAAATTATATATAGCAAGGGTTTGTGCATACCCAGCATAGTCAACTTATAGAAAAGACCCTCTAACCATACAGTGTCGAAGGCCTTTTCAAAGTCAACTAGGCAAGTACCCGTGCGCTGGTTCTTGCATTTGTTCCACTGTATGTCGGATACCAGTTTCAATAAGTGTCATGCCCCGCCCTGAAACCAAACTGGTTGTCCGGGATAATGTTATTGTCCTCGACCCACGTCAACAGGGCTCTATTGACAACTTTTTCAAAGACCTTGCTAACATTCGGAAGCAAACTAATTGACCGAAGATTAGCAGGGTTCGTCCTATCTTTACCCCTTTTTGCGATAGGGTGTACCACTGCTATTTTCCAATGCGCCGCATTGCATATGCATTATTCAGCGCATTGATAAACAGCGTGGCAAAAATATCTACAGCCTCTAGAGGTAGATGTTTCAATACGGCGTTTGGGATACCATCCACTCCCGCCGACTTTTTATTCTTAAGTGAACCGAAGATGCAAACAAGATCATCTTTCGACACGAACAAGTGAGATGTGTCTCGTCTATCGGCGATGACGACGTTCGCATGGTTTTCATCATTGAATACGGTGAAGCCGTTATTCTCAGATCGCCAATTCTCAAGTTCGGTGCGTAGATAAATGTGATTCACCAGGACTCTATTTTCAATATCGTGGTTAAGGTGAACAGGTTTATTCACCGCATACACGGCCTCGAAACAAGCGCCCAACAAATCCACTCTCTCCTGTGGGTCCTCGACCACGAAAAAACCGTCGTTTGATGCGACACTTTCCGGACTTATTCCAGCAGTCAGTAATGTCTGTCTGTTCTCTGTTGTCTGGGAGATTCGGACACATGGAATATCATTGTGATCCTTCCTCCTGAACAACTTATTTACCTGTGGGAACATATTCGGACTACAGGCTTTAATAGCCCGAATTTTGTTGCCCCAATACCGATTTACAGATTTTCTCTAATTTTCTTTAATAAGCTGCTTCAGGTTTCGGATCTCTGAATTCAGCGTCCTTATCTCAGGTTCGTTTCGGTCAGTAAATTGTCTGTGCAGCTGTTTAAGTCTCGAGAGCAGTCTACTTTTCTGTCGGTACAGTGCGTCGATTGTAGGGTTTCTGTACTTTTCTGTCTGGTCGTCATCAGAACGTCCCACTCGAGGAATAGTTCGTTCCATTGTTCGTTTGATGGCATCGTTCATTTGCAACAAATAGTGATCGATGTCATCATTTGTCATGTTCCTATTTGTCGGAGGATTGATCCCACTCGAACGTATATCCCGCTTTAACAATCTGGAGAAGCGCGACCAGTATGCCCTTCGGTAATCGAAGGAACACACCGCATCGAAGTTCTCCAGCAGCGTTTGCTCGTTCGGGATCCTTATTGTGGCGGCGAGTCCGTAGTGGTCACTATCGTACTCGAACGCACGCAAACAGTTCCGCGTGAGTCGATCTGTGTTCGTCAGTTCTAGTCTTGCGTAGGGCCAAGTCCAGAAAAGAGCCACTTCTCGGAAAAGAAGGGATATCCGTCGCGTACAACTCAAGTTTGTACTCAATCATATTGAGGCGCCACCAGTCATCCAACTGGTTGCCCCTAGTGTTTGCAGAAATATTTCCCCATGCGTCATGTTTGGCATTAAGATCTCCGGCCAAGAAATAATAATTTTCATCTGAATGGAGCTGAAGGCTACGAAAAAGTGTCTCGAGCTCTGCTATAAATTGAGAGGGTGGAGGTGCTTCAGGTGCGTAAAGCGACACCACATACATTCGCCTCCTACTATGGAGAGGAATGCATATAATGCATGTTTCCACCAACTGGAACCTACGCACGTCACCGCTATATATAACCTTATGGCGCAGACCTTTACGAATCAAGATTCCAACCCCACCTCCTTGTGTGGAGTGAGGCCGGTCTCTTCTAACTACATGATAGTTCTTATATCCCAATTTGTGTTTCTGGTTTAGCTTAGTTTCGCTAACCCAAAACACATCCAGGTTTTCGGTTCCTAGCAGGTCTGAAAGGCTGGTTCTTCTTTCGATTCTGACCAGTGAATTAACATTCACAGCAAGGATCTTTAAGTTTTCCTCATCCGGCGTAGCCATCATGATTTATGGCACGCCAGACCCTCCAAACAGCTCCGAATAGATGACGTCTATTCGAGCCGCTTGTTCATTAAGTTGTTTCTGGAAATTGTCGACCTTTCCGTGCAAAGACAGAAGGATCGCTTTCAAGTTCAGATCCGCCTCCGGTGCCTTTTGGGCTACCTTTGGCGTATTTGCTGTTATTGTGGCTTTACCCGGTCCAGCTGCCATTTGGGCAAAGGACACGTTGGGTGCCACAAAATTAGAGAACGCACGACTCTTTTGGCGCTTCTCTTCTTCGATATGCTGTTTGCTGGCCTGAACTCGCTTTTTTAGCTCCTGGTACCTTGGACAACCCCTAAAGTTGGCGGGATGCCCAGAGTTACTGCAGAGCACACAAGAGAGGACACTCCTGTCTTCAACTCTCTCCTTGTTGCACTTTACACATCTAAACTGCATGTTGCAGTTAACTGCGGCGTGCCCGAACCTTTGGCAGCGCGTACACTGAAGTATGCGACCTGACCGCTTTATTTTCTCCCATTTTACAGAATGATGGTGCAGGTAACGAATATCCCGCAACCTATCAATTTTGCTGTTGGGAGTGAGCTGTACCAAGAAGAATGGTAAGTTACGGTTACCACCCCTCGCCACAGCCGAAGAAAACGGCTTGACCCCCACGAACTTGAGATCGTCGCTTTCAAAATTCCTGAGCTCCCTTTCGAGCTCCTCCGTCTTAACTGAGGGATCAATTCCCTTAACAACAACGGTTTTCAATTTCCCCCCCCTCGCGGTGTACGTAAAGTACTCAGTTTGTGCCTTTCCCAAGGCGGCACGTACTTTTTGGTACTCCTCTAAATTTTCACACATTATAATGTGTCTTTTGGTGCTCAGCCTTTTGACATAAAAATTCTTAGAGACTAGCTTACATAATTTAATACTATCACTTATCTCTAGGTCACTTACGTTAATTGGAGGTACTTTTTCCCTTTTTGGTTGCTTTTGCGTCTGCTGCTGTGGTTTTTGTTGTTGTTGTTGTTTTCGATGCTACTGGTTGCTGCTCGCGTGTTTTAACCACACGTTTGCGCAACGGCACACCCATTTGCGGGACCGCCTATTGGCCGGAGTCCATCGCCTTATTGTTTATCGGCACTTCTCGTTCCACTTTCTCACTCTTTTTAACTTTTTTAAATCAAATTAAATTTAAAAAAAATGATGGCCTGGTTGGGAATTGAACTTAGGTCCTCCAGCACCAGAGTCCACGACTTGCTCCACTGAGCCACTTGAACTTATAAAAATTGATTAACTAAATTGTTTCTTATATTAATCGCTCGGCATTGCTCCACCACTAACATAGTCGTCCGTTCGCGTTGCGAGTTGGGGATCGACTGGCATGAACATTTATTCTTTTGTTGCGGTGGTATGGAAATCACACCGTCATGCATCTTCATGCCCCTTCCCGCATACCTTCACAACTTCATCACCTCGTTCGTTTCCATGTCACAACACACGATGAGAAAAATAACTTTTCCCACACGAGCGAACGGAGTGAGGAAAAAGAAAAAGCTTTATTTGTGGTACTTATTCTGAAAGCCCTCTGTCTGCTACCACGTTGTCTGCCAGGGTAAAAATATGTTTCATATATAAATATATCACTTTCAAGATTAGAAAAAATAATTGGAATTAACAACACAACAAATATTCGAACAAATATTTGTCTGGAAGAGCTTCCGTGTCAACGTAGATGGATACAACTCAATGGTAGTTCGGGCGGAATCCCACAAGGCTCTCCGCTATCTGTGATAGCCTATAATGCGTATATTGACTCTCTAATAGTAGAATTAATGCAACCAATCTACAACCTTGATTTTGTTGGGGTGTATGCGGATAATGTATATGTTTTAACATCGGGCGATCATTCGGAAGTCGAGCAAAACTTATTAACAGCTGATGCAGTCATTTCCGCTTGGGCATCGGAAAGAGGAGCGGTAATACCATCCTCAAAAATAGAAACACTCTATTTTCATTCGAGAAATAGCAGTTCCACTTAAAAGGGAGCTTATGATTCTAGGAGTTACTTTTAAAGGTAACTTAAAATGGAATCTGCAAACAAAAAATATCATTAACAGACTAAAACTACGAAACAATGCCCTAAAAATGATTTACTCACGGAAAAAGGGACCTCATTTGGAAACAGCACTACGAATAGTGAAAACTGTAGTTGAAGGAACACTGCAACATGGCTTAACAACATATATGTGGACAACAGGGAAAAACACCAAAAGTATAGGTGCCGCCATCAATGAATGCTATCGCACAGATACAGGTGCTTTGCAAACTACACCAATTGCTGCGCTGAGGACAGAGGCGGGGTATATGTCTTTCAGCGGACCTAGGACCTAGGTAAAAAGAGAGCAATCAATCTGGGATCCAAAGCACTGGCAGATATACGACATCTTTTACACGTGCAAATAAAAGACACACTCATCTTACCTGCACATCATACTGCCTCTCTGCATGAATACCTCCCATCGTGTTCAAATTCCCAACCGGAAGGTAACTGCTCATACGCAGTTATAGAATAGACACTCACGGGACAAATGATGACGCTGCACCAAGTACTTCTCCCAAATGGGGCAGAGAGCTATATTACTGAATTAACGTGTATTAAAAAAGTTCTCAGCCTGGCACATAGCTGGTCAGCAAAAACTCTGATCTGTACAGACAACCTCGGCATTGCTATGGGACTCACAAAATAAGGCCAGACCGCGCGTGCTTATGATAGTGTGAGATTTTTACTCACTAAAAACACCACTATTCAAGATTAATACTACAACTAAGCCGACGCTTATCCAGCAGTTCTATTTTCGCTTACGAGACTCGTGATTTTTGGAAAAAGATGTTCGTATGTAATTTAAAAAGAATGTAGCGCTTTAGACAGGTTAAATTCCAATGAAAGTTTCTGCTGTTTTCACGACCGGAATATACTATGACGCGAGGTCAAAAGGTTTTGTCCTTTGCAGACGGCAAATTGAATTATTCGCGTCAAGTAGTTGAATCTTGAATCTCTTCGACGACGCTGGGAATTCCCAGGTCCCGATGAATATTTTCGTTACGTACGTACCACGGTGCGCTAACGATCGTTCTAAGAACTTTATTTTCAAAAGTTTGTAAGATGTTTCTATTACTTTTCCTGGTACAACCCCATAGTCCATACGTCCACACTGGCTTTAGCACTTGCTTATAGATAAGCAGTTTGTTATGTAGGCTCAACTTCGAATGTTTTCCGAGTAGCCAGTACATTTGTCGGTATTTCTTTTCGAGCCCGTTGCGTTTCTTTTTTACGTGCGATTTCCATTTAAGCTTAACATTTAGAGTCATTCGTAGATATTTTGCTTCGTGCGCGTACGGTATTTGAGCCCAGTTTAAATATATAGGTAGTCTATCCACTTTTTTGTAGGTAAAGTTGACGTGGGTAGATTTGCTTTCGTTCAGCACAATACGCCAAGAATTTGTCTAAGCGTGGACTTTATTAATAGCATGTTGCAGCTTTTCAGTTGCTCCTTCAATTGTATCTCCCGTTGTCAATATCGCCGCATCATCGGCAAACGTGGCGACGACGCAGTTTCTTTCCTGTGGGATATCACGCGTGTAGAGTACATATAGGAGCGGGCCAAGGACACTTCCTTGTGGGACTCCGGCCGCAATCTCCTTGAACTCAGAGTAATCATTTCCGTGCTTAACACGGTGAGGTACGACCGTAAGATTAGAAAGAGTTGCCGTGGCAGTAGTCGTTGCAAGCCTTCGTGCCAAACCTTATCGAAAACTTGTAAGACATCAAGAAAGACACCACAACAAATCTTTTTTTCTTCGAGAGTTTTTTCAATCACGACAGTTATTTTGTGGACTTGGTCGATTGTAGAATGTTTGATTCTAAATCCAAACTGATGGTCAGGAATGAGACGTCTTTTTTCGATTACGGGTTGTAGCCGTTTAGAGAGTAGTTTTTCGAATATTTTAGAGATAATCAGCAATAGGGAAATAGGCCAATATGACTTCTTCTCATTCAGAGGTTTGCCTGGTTTCGGGATCATTATAATCTCTGCGTCTTTCCATTGTCTCGGAACGTAGAGCAATCTGAACGAAGCGTTAATCAAATATAGCAATTTTATAAGAGCTTTATTCGGCAATTCCTTGACCACCTGCGCCGTTATAAAGTCGTAACCCGGTGCTTTTTTCGTCTTTAGATTTTTAATCACTTCCCTCAGTTCAATCAATGCAACTTTTTTTACTTTAAAGTTGTTAGATGTCGTGGCTGGGGAGGCGTTATCAAAGGGCCGTCGAATGGCTTAAACGTTTCTTCTAAGTGCAAAGCAAAGAGTTCTGCCTTTTCTTTGTCGGTTTTGGTTCAAGTTCTATCATTTTTCCGAATGTGTGGCGCTTGCATTTAAGGTTTCCGGATGCCTTTTAGCGCTTTCCAAAGTGAATAATTTGATTCTCTTCCAGTGGAGAGATTTTCAAGGTAGGTCGCTATCTTTTGCTTTTAAATTCCCGAATACTATCTAAGGCGATTGCATAGTCGGTTGAGGACCTTTTTATGCTGCGTTGCGCGAGTGATTGCCATTTCTTTCGTGCTTTTCTTTTCTCCCTCACTAGTTTAATGATTTCACTTGGATGCTTTTCGTTGCCGTTAATCTTATAGCTTCTAGAAGGAGTGTTTCTCCATGCCGCTCTTTGAATTGCTTCCACGAGAAGATCAACTTCGTCCTTCTGTTCACAGGGTGTTTTAAGTGATACATTTAAGGCGATATTTATTTCGCAATCATCCCAGTTTGTTCTATTGCTAGTAAGTCTTGGAGGTCCTTCTTTCTTGAAGTAATAAAATTACCAGAGAGTGGTCAGAAGAGAGATCAAAACTTTCTTCCACTGTAATAAACTTCTTGTAAATGCCTTTTGAAACGAAAAAATCGATCAGATCGGTAATTTTTTCTGAGTCAGTTGGCCAATAGGTGAGTTTTCCTGTTAAATAAAAACAACAGCCGAATTAATTTGCCACTTCGTAGAAAATTTTTCCTTTAGGTGATGTACATTTTGAACCCCAGAAGGTGTGCTTCGCGTTGAAATCTCCACCAATAAGGAAATTTGAGCCAAGGGCATAGAAGACACGAAAGTAGTCGTCTTTTTCAAGCGAGCATCGCGGCGGACAGTAAACAGACGCTATGTTGTAGCTCGTGTTTATTTTTAGCCCTCACCGCGCACAACTGAAGTTTTTCGAGCTCTATGTTTATCTCGACCGAGTGTTCGATGTTAGTTTTAATAAATAAAGACGAACCGCCCCGCGCTCTTATCAGAAGGATGATAGGCGTGATAACCAGCGTAGCCTCTTATCTTTATTTGCGATTCCCTTGTCAGATGTGTTTCGGAGGTCAAACATATGTCAATATTTTCTCTCATTAGAAAAATTTCTAATTCGTTAGATTTTTGTAAGAGTCCGTTTGCATTCCATGTTATAATTTTAAGCAAAGAGTTCATATTATATACTTAGATTTAGATATAAGGTTAGCTCTACAAAAGCTTTCGACGTTACTGAGTCGTTCGAGAATTCTTTTGTTCACATTGTTCCTCGAACTTAGCGTAAATGCCGTTCAGAATTTCTTTCAACGGATCAGAGGGTGGCCCGTCGTTTCATCCAGTTGCCTTGACTGCAGCCTGAGAATACGTCAGAAAACTGGGATTCTTTGGCTCATCTGAGGCTATTTTTTGGTTCAGTCTTTTTAGTGGACGACTTCTACGTACTTTTAATCAGCTTAGAGGGCTGATTGACTGGTTCAAGAGTCTGCACTGCTGATTCGAGCGTCCTTACAGCCGGCTTAGGAGTCTGTACAACTTGCTTACGAGCCCCCTCAGTTTGCTTAGCAACGCGCTCTACCGACTTAGGAGCCCGATCGACTGATTTCGTTCCCCGCACAGTCGGCGTTGTAGATTTTCTCCGTCGCATCTGTAGTTCCTTTGCGACCTCGCATTAATTTGCTGGGTGCCTTCCTTTGCAGTTAACGCAAGTTACTTTTTCATTTTTGCTTAAACTGCAATTTTCAGAAGAGTATTTTTCAGCGCACTTAACGCAGCGCGGCTCTTTCCGACAGTACGCTTGAGTATGATTAAACTCCTGGCAACGCTTGCATTGAGGGATTGCCTTCGTATTGACACGTAGTGGTTCGATTTTAACGACCATACTCATGATTGAACGAATATTGTATATCTTTTCCTGGCTTTCTGTTTTATTGAACGATAGCACAAAAAGCGGAAGCTTACGTTTCACTATAGCTTCTTCTCCACGGTCGGGTCGTTTTCTCTCTTTTTTTTTAAAAGGTTCACAGCGTCAAGGATGTTATAGCCTCTATCGCGTAAATCACCTACATATAACGTCCTCTTTAGCGCATGATGGATGAAGTCCTCTAGCTACAACCCTCAAAGATCTCTCAGACTTGTCTTCATAAGTATGCCATTGAATTTTTTCATTGTTAAGCTTTTGAGATACAGCCCGATAGCCCTCAGCGTCATTAACCTTGATTTTCCATGTATCGTTTCTCGAGAAACTTACTTTAAAATCAGTAGCGATCGTTGTTTTTAAAAATTTTCGCAGAGAATTATAGTGTGCAACGCCTTTAATATTTATTGGAGGAGGGGCGCGTTTGCTTTCAATTTGCTTTTCTGCTTTTCGCTGCGCTTTGCGATTAAGTTCGTGTTGCGGGACAACCTCGGGCGATGAGCCAGCCTTACGTTTTTTAGATGGTATTCGTTTAAGTATCCAATCCGTTTCGCGCGAGTTATGATAGCGGAACGCCCTTTAATAAAAAAAAAAAACAAAATTTTATTTCACCAGAGCTTCTCCCTGCACTTTTATTAGAACAACAATGACAATCTTCACAATTTTTCATAGGGTTTTATACTGAAGACTTGCTTACTTTACAATTTTTACTTATGCGACATGCATTATTCTCTTGATAAAGGTTTAAAGTTACATTATGTCTGTGGGAACTGAATGAGAAAGTTTAGGATTACGGAATGCAAAAGCTAAATGAAAGGTTTACAATTTCTTTGGCATTGAACTTTAATAGTGAAACTATGGGTACGTATCTGGGTACGTAACTCCTCCCCCTCTGGATTGCGGCATCTGGGCTCTCTTCTGGGAGGGTATGTTGCTTCCAGTAGAGGATGACGATGATGATGATGACAATGATGATTGATGCTGTTGACCCAAGAAAGAATTATTGCTGTTGTTGTGATTTTGATCGTAACACGTTGATGTTCTGATTGTTCTCAAAATGGTAGGTTTCGAGTTAGCCTAGGTTTAGCATCTTGATTGTTGCTGTTGTTTTTATCGGGATGAAGGAAGATGGGATGATCTGTATTTCGTCCCAGAGAATGTGTGCCTTGCTGGTGTATTCCACTTCATTGATGGTGATTTCACATTCTTCATAGTGTATTAGAAGGGTTCCCGATACTGTTTTCTTCTTGATTCCGCAAGTTGTCTCTAATTCGGTGATGGGGATGTCTATCAGTACGATGAAGTGCTCCTCGGATTGAATTATTTGTTGTTGTTGATCTTGTTCTATCAGTTCGCATGTGGCTTGTTTGCTTTGAATAAGATGGGCGATGCAGTTATTTGAGGCAATAGTTTTGAGGTTATTTTTCTTGCAAATATAGGTTTCTTCTAATGTTACGCGTGGTTCCTCGATAAATTGGATATTCAGATCGTTTAAGAGGGCATGGGCTTTTGGTATAGGGATGGTGTGTGTCTTATTTATTGGGAGGGGTATTAAGTGATGGAGTGAAAAATGTTTTTTTGATATTATTGGTACTTTTATATTAAAGATAATCTTGGAGTGGTTGTAGTAGACCTGTTATTCGATTACCTTATATATTTCTTCGTTAGAGGTTATTTTGATACTTTGTCTTTCAAATTCTTTATTTATGAAATCGAGTTCAAGAGGACTGAGTATTTGTC
Organism: Pocota personata; assembly: GCA_963082735.1. Taxonomy (NCBI): domain Eukaryota; kingdom Metazoa; phylum Arthropoda; class Insecta; order Diptera; family Syrphidae; genus Pocota; species Pocota personata. The sequence goes on from OY720432.1 coordinate 25,209,299, forward strand.
TAGAAATAATAGCTAGTTTTGCCATATTTATCGAGTCGGCAATATCTTGAAGATGTGACTTAAGCGTGTCTATGTTGAAATTCGTCTGGTGTATGTACTGTATATATTGGAAGGTATCTTGGTCTGATCGGACTTTATTTGAAAGTGCAGCTTGGTATGTATTCAAGAAATTTTCCAGGAGTTCTTGTTGGTCGTTAATATGTCTTGTAATGTTTTCTAGTCGTGTTGTCATTTCTTTATTAATTATTGTCTGCCGCTGGGCTCCTTCGTCAAGTTCGTTTTGGTCGGATTGGATTGTATTTATTTTGTTGTTAATGTATATTGCGTCGCTCTCGTCCATGTTTCCCGTTATTGTTTTGATTATTATACCAAGGCCATTTATTAGCCCTCTCTTATTCCTGTTTTTAGGTACTAAGATATTTAGTTGACGTTCTAATTCTCTAAATTTAAAATTCGTAATCTCTGCCATCATACTCATATTTTTATTTTTGTTGATTATTGCGACAGATTTTCCTATTTTCCTGATATTATCGGTGTATTGGTCCAGATCTACTATGTGAATTAAATAAGTGTGTCCTTCTATAATCTTTGCTTGTCCCAAGTTAAGTGCTAACAAGCCTTTGTTATTATTTAGATCCTTAATTTCCAGTTTCTGGGCAGCTACCTGTAGAGACCTGAAATTTGCGTTTGCGTTTAATTTTTGACTTATGTAATTTCTTGTCTCTGGTTGTGATTAGTGTAACCCTATTTTTTTTTTTTCTTAACAACGAGCTTCTTAAATCTGGGGGTCATTTTATTTGACCTACATTCCCTTCTGAAAATATTTGAGCCTGATCTAACGCTTTTAGGCGGTTCTCGCTTTTTGTTTAACTTTTCGATATTTTTAGTGACTTGTCTATCTACTTGTTCTTTTACGGAGGAGTATAAGTTATTCTGAAATTCATTTAGTTAGTATTGTATTTTACATTTTTGAATTTATATGTGTGGCCATAGAATAATTCGAACGGGGTTAATTTTGTGGCTGAATGAATTGCATTATTGTAGGTAATAAGTGTCTCATGCAAAATGTCATCATGGCTTCTGTTTTTATTTTTGTCGTATATAATTCGATATATTTTTGTTACGGTAGAATGCATCCGTTCAACTGGTGCATTGCTACTAGATTGTTGATAGGAAGTGATGTGATGTTTAACATCATATTGTATGTAGAAGTCCTTAAATATGATTGATGTGAATTCAGCGCCTTGGTCGGACACCAGGGTTATGGGAATGCCGTGTAGGCTCATAAAATGTTTTAAGGATGTTATGAGCGTTATGCTGTTTCTATCACTTAAAGTGTATGCTGCGCCGAACTTCGATAATTTATCGATGACCGTTAAAATTTATTTACTATTGATGCTATAGATGTCGGCATGAAGTATGTCTAAGGGTTGTTCTGGGTTTGGTGGAATTTGATATTAAATTTGTTGGGGTTTCCTGTCGTATTTTGAGGTCTGGCATACCTCGCAATTATTAATTATCTTGGTAACTTTATATTTCATTAGCGGGAAGTAATATTCTCGTTTCAGGTGTGAGAGACCTTCATTAATTCCTCTGTGATTTGAATTTAGGTGGTAGTCATTAATAAGTTTGTCTTGGTCATCGTCGTTTATTATGTCATTAAGGAATTCTGTGCAACGTACGAGTTTAAATATTTTTGATTGAGCGAAAAATGTTGAGTACACCGTTTGAATAATATGGAATGTGTCATCATCTGTTGTGTATATGGCTGTTAATTTATTTGGAGGTAAGTATTGTTTAAAAATGGCGGTAACATTTTCTTCTGAGAAGGTAGGGAGCCTGATGGTACGTCTTTGTTTATTTCGGAATGGATTAGAAAGTGCGATAGGGGGTGTTCTGTTTGATATCTCGAGTATTAATTTAGAACTGAACGAATTTAAGGGTAATTCTGATATTGGTATTCCATCGTCTCTGGGCGGAATGGATTGTTGTGCCACTTGTACCTTGCAGAGAGTCAGATTCATTGATGTTAACCTCTATATTCATTATGTCTTTGTGGTTTATTTTGCTCAGTGCATCAGCGTTTGTGTTTTCCTTTCCATTTTTATAAATAACCTCATAGTCGTATTCTTCTAATTTTAGACGCCACCTAATTAGTTTTGAATTTGCGTCTTTTAAAGAAAAGAGCCATGTAAGCGGCTTGTGGTCAGTTATTATTTTGGACTTTCGTCCGAACAGATATGGACGGAATTGTTTGACTGCCCAAACAATTGCCAATAATTTTCTGTCGTGCTATATCTAATTTCTGTATCCAACAGGGTTCTAGAGGCATAACAGACTGGTTTATCGGAGCCCACGCATCCTTGGCTTAACACTGCACCTACGGCATAGTCACTTGCGTCTGTAGTTAAATTAAAAGTTTTTGTGAAGTCAGGGTACTGGAGCACAGGGGGTCGTTTATTAAAATATCTGCAATGATTGAAACATTTTACGTATTTTTCATCCAGTTTTATTTGTCGTCCTTTTTTTTAGACATTCTGTCATTGGTTTTGTGATACGGGCAAAATCTTGGATGAACTTTCGGTAGTAGCCGAGAAGTCCCAGAAATGCTTTAATTTGTCTTTGGGTTCTTGGAATGGGGTAGTTCTTAATTATTTGAATCTTATCAGGGTTAGGCTTGACGCCATCTGGTGTTACTATGTGTCCAAGGAAGGCCACTTCTTTTTTAAAAAAATTCGGACTTGTCGAGTTGGATCTTTAGATTAGATTCGCGAAGTCTTAAAAAGACTTTCCGGTGGTTTTCCATGTGTTCTTGGAGATAACTTGAGACAGGTTCTTCCTTGTAAGTCCCTCAAAACGTTGTCCATGACACGTTGGAATGTCGATGGAGCGTTTCTCAATCCAAAGGACATTCTTATGAACTCATAATGCCCGCTATTGACCCTGAAGGCCGTTTTGCTTATATCCCTCGGGTCGACTTCAATCTGGTGAAATCCAGATGCGAGATCTAAAGTCGTGAAATAATTGCATCGCCCTAGTTTGTCTAATATGTCTGATATATTCGGGAGAGGGTAGCAGCCTCCGATAGTCTTCTCATTTAATTTCCTATAATCCACTACTAGCCTCCATTTTTGCTTGCCTGAAGCATTAATTTTTTTGGGAACAATCCAAATAGGGCTGCTCCATGGCGAGTAGCTTGGTCGGATTATGCCTAGTTTTAACAATTGCTGAATTTGAGATTGAATTTCGGATTGAATTTGATTTTGTAAAGACCGGTATATCGTTTGCAGTTCGTATTCTATGTTTGACTTCGTTAGTGAATGCCAGTGGTTGTCCTTCTTTAAAGAATAAGTCGTTAAATCGTCTACAGAGTTTGATGAGGCATTTCCTTTCTTCAGTATTTAAATGATTGGTTCTCAGGAGTTCACTTATATCTTGTGGATTAACGGGTCCTATTCGGTCGGATATATATTGAATATATAAATTATTGATTTCCTGGTATGCTGTGGATCTCTCAACCTTTAACGGTTGTTCGAGGATGAATTTTTGCTCTTGATTCGTAAGGTTTATAATTTCGGCTTGGCAGTACCATTCTGTTGCCTTAGAGATTCCTTCCGGAATGACGAATGATTTACCTACTTTTGGGTATGCATGTCGCCGCTTTCTACATCTACCGGCAATTTAACGATGATTTTTGAATTTGGAGGAGTATTATATATTTGAGACGTAAGGTTTGGTTTAAAGTGAAGTGTAATAATCGAATGCTTTGTGCAAAGTACCTTTTCTTTAAGGTTAATATTTGCCTCTAATAGATTCATTGTCTCTAGACCAATAAGGCTATCGAAATAACTATGGAATTTGAACACTAAGAAATCAAGCTTCTGATTTGCATTGAATTCTGGAAATGCTGGGAGTGTTACTTGTTTCTCAAGTTTGTGTTTGTTAAATATGGTGGTAATGGCAATGGGTGGTATAATTTGGTGAAATACTGGGTTTGTTTGTTCGGGATTAATGAAATTGGCTGAAGCCCCTGTATCTATTAAAAATTTTAGTTTTTTCCCTGAGAGAGAGGTAACGTTTATATATGGTAAGGTATTTGAATTATGATTGTTCACGTCTATGAATCCGATCTGTTCTCCGAGGCAGGTTCCTGAAAATGTTGGTCCTCTACCTCGTGCACTGCATCGATAAATGCATTTAATTCATTATTTTCCTGTGGTAGGAATTGGTCTAGCTGTAAAAAATCGTTGGGTGTCTGATAGGGGTTTTGATTATATATAGGTGTATCGTTAACGTTGTGAACTTCCCTTATACTATAATTTATATTAGTATGAGGTGCTCTGTTCGCTAAATTATTGAAGTTAGTTTGTCTTGTGCTAGTTCGTTGTGTGTTCCTAGAATTCCCACTTGATATATCCATAGGTATGGGTTGTGGTTGAGGTCCTAATGACCTAGGTGAATTAAAGTTATTGGAGTTGTTATTTTGTTGGTTATAATTTTGATGATATGAACCTTGATTTTGATAAGTATTTTGTCTAAAATTGTTCGAGAGATTTTGGGCTTGGTTTTGATTTGTAAAATTATTGTATTTAGTTGGGTTTCTCTGATTAAGGTTGTTATATATGTGTTTTGATGTATTTGGGGTGTTAGTGGATTCGTAAGAAAATGTATTTAGTTTTGAATTAGTGTGTTTCATGTAAAAAGAATTCTGTTCTTTTATACAGTTGCGAAATGCCTCAGGAAGGCTATCAGGCTTCATTTCAGCAAAAAGGTTGGTTTTGATCTGTTTCAAATAATTGAATGAAGGTATGATTATTTAAGGTGGAAAGAATTTCTATTATTTTTGAATAATATTTTTCTATAGATTCTTTACCCTGTTAGAGTGCATGCAGGTCGCGGATAAGATATGTCTCATTTCTTTTATCCGAATAATGCAGAATAAGGTTTTTCCTTATTTCTGCCCAATCGAGGGGTGTGCCAAACATGTTGAGCACTTCGTTGGCCTCTCCCGTTATTTTGTTTCTTCTAGCTCTAAGTATAATTTTAGCGTACGGAGTCTTGTTGACTGATCCCATCAGTGCGAGGATGTCCTCGATATTATTTATGAATTCGAACAAAAGCCTCGGATTCCCATCGAATTTGGGGAGGTCTTTAATCGCATCCGGAATTTTAAGTGTGTTTAAAACGTTATTAATATTTCTTATATTCATTTGGCTGTTAATGTCACCTACGCTTAAGTCACTATTCCGGATATTGCCAACGGCTCCGTTTAATGCGGCGTTGCCGTGGGCAACGTTTGGTTCTATTACGACTTCGTTTTGATTTTGAGACATTATGCTAATGAAATTTTGTGTATTATTTTCTAAACTCGTATCTTCCTCTTCGCTACTTTCTTCAATAATTTTTTTTAAAATAAGGTTTAGGAGTTACAGTTCTACGTTTGTTTCTCCAAGCTTTGCAGTTATTATTCATAAAGTTTTATTATAAAAAGGAATAGATATAAGGGTTGGTGTTTTGATACTAACGATCATAAATATGCAAAATCGACTCACATGTAAACAGTAATAAAGATCGCTAGGGTCTTTGCTGTTCTTGGTTGCGGTTCTTCCAGGCCAATGAATTAGAATTCTCCACGGTTTGTGTGCCTGGTCCTGTGTTGTTTCTGAATCACTTTCATCAATATTCCTTTGATATGAAATCGCACTGTTTATGTTTATTTTTTTTTTTTTGTATTCACTAGTTATTTTTCTTTATTTTTAAATCACTTTTCCCAATATTCCTTTGGGTATTGAGTGGCACTGTATGTTTAAATTGTTTTTTTCTTTTTTTAATTTATTAATTATTTTTCTTTATTATTATGTATAGTATGAAGTGGCACTGTATGTTTAAATAAATTTGTTTTCTCACCTTTTTTGTTTAGTTACTAGTTATATTTCTTTGTTTCTAAATCACTTTCAGCAATATATTTTATACGCGAATTCCCGATTCTAACAACCGTCGACTGCGCCAGTTATGATAGCGGAACGCCCTTTAATAAAAAAAAAACAAAATTTTATTTCACCAGAGCTTCGCCCTGCACTTTTATTAGAACAACAATGACAATCTTCACAATTTTTCATAGGGTTTTATACTGAATACTTGCTTATTTTACAATTTACTTTGGCTATGGACAATATGGGAGAGTTTAAAATTACTTATGCGACATGCATTATTCTCTTGATAAAGGTTTAATGTTACATTATGTCTGTGGGAACTGAATGAGAAAGTTTAGGATTACGGAATGCAAAAACTAAATGAAAGGTTTACAATTTCTTTGGCATTGAATTTTAATAATGAAATATGGGTACGTATCTGGGAACGTAACTCGCACGAATTTTTCTTCGTCCGTACTGTAGTGATGGCTACCCGGAGAAGACTCGTTTTGAAGCAAAGATACTTATTCTCTGATTCCCGACACAAGAGCTCCATTTTGTCGAGCCTCTTTCGGAGCTCGGTATTTTCTTTTTCCAGAGTACTCTGTTTCGAGGTTTGCGTTTCCGCGAATTAACACATGCGGGTTCGCGAAACTCTTATTTTGGGCTTAAGGAGAAGTCTTTTGAGGCGGAGATCTTTGTAGCCTTGCGCTTTTCCTAAATGGGTTAATTAAATTTTGATGCAATAAATAGCTCTCCCCAGAATCCGTAGAGCATGCCTCTTGCGAGGGTGGATCTTCTAGTTGAACTGGGCTGCCACCTGGGGTATCAATACGGTTCGTTTTGTTCATTGAATAATTTTTATTACAGTTATCTAAAGAAAGACGGCAGGTTGGCATTTTAGTCGCCTTTTACGACAGGCATGCCTACCGTGAGTATATTCTGTTCCCTAACCCACAGGGGGAACTCAAGAATATGTGCAACAAATGCCCGTCCTTAGACTCTATCGGAAACGAACTCAACAGTACCAATACTATACTGGCCTGGATACCTGGGCACACCGGAATTCAATGAACATTCCTCCGAACCTATCAACCTGTAAATTCCTACACACAGTACAACAACTAGTTCACAAGGGAAGAGTGCATCGAACTCTTAGCATCAGAGTTGGAAAAGCTCTATTTAACAGCAGACACCTGTTATTGCAACACATAATAAATTTAATGAGATTTAAACTTAGTAACATTTCACAAAGACGGCATTATATGGTCTTTGCAGCCCGAATGCCTTCCCTACATAGAGTTTAGAAATTTAATTGTGTAAACTACTTTCTCTAATAAATAAATAAATATCCGCAGTAGGAGTCGAAATCAATCTCAATATACATATTACAGTTATCTCCCTCTACATCCCCCCCGATCAGCATTTTTCGATACAAGACTTAGAAGGTGTCATAGATGGAATAAACACTCCAATATTAATAACAGGTGACTTCAATTCTGGAGCCCTTCTTGGGGTTCTGAGAAACTAAACAAACGCGTCACACTAGTCGAACATTTCATTGCTAACTCAGGGCTAGCGATTCTTAATGACGGTCGACCCACTCACTTTTCCACCCATAGAACATTTACTCACGTCGACCTATCCCTCATTTCACCTTCCCTCCTCCCCAAATCTACCTGGAATATTTCCGATAACCTCTCTGGCAGCGACCATTTTCCCATTCTCATCACCCTCACATCTGGTCCCTACAATCAACATCTACAACATCATAAACAAGTTCTGCTTGACAGAGCAAACTGGGGTCTTTTCCGAACCACCATCTCAACCAAATTACTCACGAGAAATGACTCCCTTAAAGAAACTGCACTTATTCATAAATCCATACGGACTGCAGCAAATCTAGTCATCCCTCAAACAAGCAACAAAATACGTAAAAAACAGTTCCCTGGTGGAATAAGGAAATTAGTTTCCTCCGCAGGCAAAAACAAAAAGCTTGGCACAACTTGAAAAAAATCACCCACTGATTCCAATCTTGTCCTCTACCGGAAGCAAAATGCTAAGTTCAGTAAAACAGTTAAGGCCGAAAAAAAAACGTGTTTCGTTAAATTCACTGCTAATATCAATCCCGACTCCACGTCCCAAAAACTTTGGGCTGACGTCAAAGCTTTAATAGGCACTTACGCACCAAATACAATCAAAACAATAAAAACCAATACCAAAGCATCACCTGTCCAACAGAGATAGTCGAACATTTTGCTCAGACCTGGGAACAACTTGCTGATGACTCGAAATTCAGTTCGACATTCATCAATGAAAAATTAAAAATCTTAAACGACTCAAACCTCTCTATTGAATCGCATATAAATATGTCAGAGCTCGTCTCCTGTTTACACACAGTAAAAGGTAAAACGCCGGGCTTTGACCGCATTTCCTACGAAATGTTGAAAAACTCTCTTCCTGCTTTTAAAACTCGCCTATTGTTATTGTACAACAACATCATACGGGAATAATTCCACATGCCTGGAAGTTGCGAGCATCATCCCATTACCTAAACCAAACAAAGATCTTACCTCCACCTCTGGGTACCGACCAATCTCACTTCTTCTTTGTACAGGAAAAACCCTGGAAAGAATCATCGCCAAAGGTGTTTTGGTTCCTTGAAAAAGACAACTTAGTAGGCAATCGGCAAGTCGCATTTAAAAAAGGTAGATCTACTTCAGACGCACTCCTTCACCTCGACCATTTCATTTCTTCAACATTATGCTTCGATCTTCAGTTTAGACTTTGGTAAAGCCTTTGACAGGATCGGCGCACATGTTGTCTTGAAGCAACTCCTAAAATGGAAAATCGGCCCAAAAATATTTGGTTTCATAGTCTTTTCTCTCCAACAGGAATTTTCGTATTAAATACTATAACATCTACTCCAAGCTAAAAAACTGTATCCCCCAAGGATCGAACGATCAGTGGTATTGTTTACTATAGCCTTTAACGAAATCAGCAAAATAATAGACAGTTTCCATAAGGTAGGACATACACTCTACGCCGACGATCTTATCATTTTTTCAATATGCAAAGACCTACATGTCTTGGGAGATACTCTCTCCCGCATTACCTAAGCTCTGCTTAGTTGGAGTGAATATTCAGGTTCCACTATTTCATGGTCAAAATCCGAAATATTTAATGTTTGCAAAAAACATTCATGTAATGAAACTATTGTTGTAAATTTAAACAACATTCATATAAAAAATGTTAACTTTATCAAAATTCTTGGGCTTATAATTGATTCTAAGTTTACTTTTAAATATCATTACACTTGCATTCAATAAATTTTTTATAATTAAATTTTTTTCCTCAAAAAACAGCTGCTCAAATGTCAATACTCTTATAAATTTAACTAAATCTATTATATTATCAAAAATTGACTATGGTCTACCAATTTACGGGAAATGCTCTAAATCTTCCTTACAACTAATCACAACACCTTACTCAACTCCTATCAACAACATACTTACCGAAGCTGGACTTCTCCACTTAGCTGATAGAACCTGCTTCGAACATCATTCAAAAAATCAACTCACTATATCGAACCCCCATCCACACTGATGTCAAGAAAGCTTTGAATCGGAAAAGAACACAGAAACTTCAATCATCTTTATGCAAGGCACTTATGTACGTCCGCAAAGTCCCATTTCTATTCAAAATCACAAAAAAAAACAGTCAACCCCCCTGGAACCTTCCAAGCTACGTGATAAATACGGATGTTTGTAACTATGCCAATAAAATATTGGAACAAAAAAAAGACCATTCTATTTTCTGACAGTTTATCTATAATATCTGCAGTGCAAAACATATCAAACTCCATTGGAATTGTCGAAATAATTCGTGACCTCCTTATTTCTAATAGTGAAACAATAAAATTGGTTTGGATTCCTGGGCACGCCGGAATCAGAGAAAACGAGGCAGCTCATTCGGCAGCAAGGTCAGCGATAAACGAACCGTTAAAAATGTTCTACCAATACAACAAAAAAGACATTAAAAACCTACTACTCGACAACTGGAAATACAAAAGCAAAATCGTTTGTAAAAATTACAATCACACATACAAAAACTTTAACCCTAACGGCGGTAAACCAATCTACACCAACAATGTCTCCCAAAAGAAACTAAAGATATACATCAGACTTAGACTTGGCCACTCATACATCACGCACAAACATCTATTCAACAAGGAACCACCTGCACTTGTCAACTTTGCGAATAGAGACCATGTCTCACCTACTTTCCTGCAACAAAGTTCTTTTAACCTGCAAAAGCATATCCGACCATAGTCTCACCTATCTTCTCTCAAACGTCAATATTGATCATATTACTTATGTATTTAATATTATAACTGCTCTTAATCTCGAAAACTATCTAATCTAATATATTCTCTTTTTCCTTTTACTTCTATTTATCTAGTTGAAAGCCTTGGCAACTAATTCTATCAGGTTGGCAAATAAGTAATTGCCGATTTTTTCAGATAAATAAAACACATTTTTTTAAATTCAACGAATAAACTTTAATCAATGATATATTTTCCATTTTGTTCGATGACTTTTTGCCATCTTTCTGGCAACTTTATAATTCCATGTTCGTAGAACTTCTGATCTTTATCGGCAAAAAACTGAATCAAGTGCGATTTGACAGCGTCATCATCATTGAAAGTTTTACCATCCAAAGAGTTTTGCAAAGATCGAAAAAAATGGTAATCTGATGGAGCAAGTCAGCGCTATATGGTGGATGTAACATCAATTCCCAACAAAGCTTCAGTAATTTTTGGCGAGTGACCAAAGATGTGTGTTCTAGCGTTGTACTGGTGAAAAATGACACCTTTTCGATGGACCAACTCTAGCCGTTTTTCGTTGATCGCTGTATTTAATCTGTCCAGTTGTTGACAGTACACATCCGAATTGATCGTTTGATTCCTTGGAAGCAGCTCAAAATGCACCACACCTTTCCAATCCCACCAAATTGAAAGCAAAATCTTCTTTTGGTGGATATCAGCTTTCGATGGATCGTGCTGGCTCATCAAGCCTGGACCAGGATCGTTTTTGATTGACGTTGCTGTAAACAATCAATTTTTCATCGCCAGTGGTGATTCGTTTCAAAAAAGGGTCGGATTCATTGCGTCTGAGATGCAAATCGAAATGAATTTCTTTCAAATCATGTGGAACCCAAACATCAAGCTTTTTAACGAATTTCATACGTTTTAAATGTTTCTCAATCGCTGTATGTGACACATTTAACTTTTTTGCCATCTCTCGTACAGTTATATGACGATCTGACTCTATTATGGCTTTAATTTGATCATCATCAAGTTCATCTGGTCGACCTGATCGTTGTTCACCTTTCAGTGAAAAATCTCCGGAACAAAATTTATCAAACCAATTCCGGCACTGTCTTTCTTTTAAGGCTGCTTCACCATACACATAACGTAACTTTTTAGCAGCTTGCACTGCGTTCTCTCCTTTACGGAAATAAAAAAGTAAAATATGACGAAAATGCTCGTTTTTGCATTCCATATTAAAACTGATGCCAAACTAATACCTTTTCACAAAAATACGGGCTATTTGCTTCTAAAGCAAAGTAAGACTGACAGCTAACAAATGTCAAAAGGAAAAAAATATGTCATTGACTTGACAGAAGCCATTAAAAAATATGGCCAAAGACATCTATGTGAGAAATCGGCAATTACTTAGTTGCCAAACTGATAGCATAGATAATAAATATACCCAGATGTCTCATTTATAATTTGAAGAAGTGATATATGAAAACGAAATTCACTAAAAAAAAACCTTTTTAAAAAGCTTAACAGTCACCGACTAACCTTCAAGCCGGCAACATCGTATACCTACTTATACGCGAGTTCGCTCCGCCCGCTCATTTCGTTGGTACTTCTACCGCTATTTTTACATAGCAACATTTGCGCTCTATTTCTTTCTCGTTCTACCTCATAGTGTGTGAAACATAAGTGCATAGAGTGTGAAGTAAACGAGCACATTATGGCCAATGGGCCACGTGTTTTTTCGGGTAATCGTTTTAGCGGGCTCGACACGGAGCCGCTAATCGAACCCAAACAATTCAATAACGCCTACAATTCGACCCCAAACAATCCCAAATTCATAGTCATTTCTTCAGCCAATAAAGAAATACCACTTTCATCTTTCAGTGTCTTTTTGCTCAAAAAAGCTATCGATGGAATAAGTACAGCCTATGACTACATAACGCAATTGCGTGATGGTAATCTTTTAATCCTGGTAAAATCGCCAAAAATAGCCGACATTTTTCTATCAAAAAAAATCGCTGTCCAATCTCTGCCCTATCAATGTAGCCCTTCACACGAATCTGAACGCATCCAAAGGAACAGTATATGCACCCTTCCTCATCAACGTCCCAGAAAGTGAAATTGTTGAAGAAATGAGGTCTCAAGGCGTCACGGAAGTTTTCAAATTTAAAAAATCTGTAGAAGGTATTCAACGCCCCACCGGTCTTGTACTATTCACATTTGACCTCTTCTGCCCCCAAACACAGTTAGCATTGGCTGGTATAATTCCAAAGTTGAGGAATATTTCCCCAACCCAATGCGCTGCCGCAATTGTCAATTGCTTGGCCACACCAGCAAAAGATGCAATGACAATGCATCGTGCGAAATGTGCAATTTGCCACCCCATTCTCCCAACAATTGCTCACGTGTATCATACGCAAATTGCTTTGATGAACACCCCTCGTTCTCAAAAACATGCCCTCGCTATCTCCAAGCCAAAGAAACTTTAAGAATAAAAACTGTAAAAAAATGTAGCATGAGCGAAGCAAACAAAACCCGATTACGATTACGAAGAACAGAACCCGATGTCCACTTCTACCTTTTCACACTCAGCAGTTGCAAAAAATGCAACCAACGAAAAAAATACATGCTGTAAGTAACTCATTTACCGCTGCCCAACAGCAACAAACAATCAGATAAATTATTGAATTCACCACCTCAAAATATTGCCTCCCCCACAACTTCAAACCTCTCACCTTTATCAACCGTCACCCAATCTGTCATAAACTGCAATAAATACTACTTAAAATCATTCGAAATGGATGATGATAGCAACTAACCACAATATTGGAAATCAGGACACTAACTCTGCCGTTCGAATGCTTTGGAGCGGCAGAGTCACACATTTCACCCCTCTATTTCTACCACCCCTGATTTCGCGCAATATACCACAGGTTATACTTCACCGAAGTCTCATATTCTCGATAAACAACTTCTCAAGGTTCTCCAGCCGCCGCTGGCCCATACAGGCCCTTGCACTAGTCGGTATGACCCAGCGTCTGGTTGGCGGGTTCGGAACAGTCCCACCACCAATTCACCTAACCACGGCTTTTCACAATATACGCACGATTATATTGTACAAAAGTCCAAAACTTCTAATAAAATAGTTCTTTCAGTTCTTCAGTGGAACCTTAAAGGATACTTTAATAATTTGCATGAACTTCAAACCCTAATGTACGAAAAATCCCCCCTAATAATTTCCCTTCAAGAAACACATCTCCCATACACCACCACCACCTCGCTCTCCGTCAAGAGGTACCACACTTATTTTCATTACATTGACACCAACGGGGCGAAACAAGGTACCGGCTTGCTGGTGCACAAATCAATACCACACAAATTGCGCCAAGTTAATGGCTCTTTCCCGTTTTCATTTGTTGCTGTGGAAATCACAATGAATATAAAACTTTTAATTGTATTCATCTACATACATCCTGAGCAAAGATTTACCTCCGACAACTTGCATAATATGGTTAGTTCCTTTGATGCCCCCATTCTCCTTCGGGGGATTTCAACTCCTGGAGCCCACTATGTTGATTCCATTCTATTAATAGAAGAGGGAAAATTATAGAGGATTTTTTACTAACCTCCAACTTAATTATTTTGAATAACGGCCAGCCAACACACTCTTTCCCGTTTTCATTTGTTGCTGTGGAAATCACAATGAATATAAAACTTATAATTGTATTCATCTACATACATCCTGAGCAAAGATTTACCTCCGACAACTTGCATAATATGGTTAGTTCCTTTGATGCCCCCATTCTCCTTCGGGGGATTTCAACTCCTGGAGCCCACTATGGGGATTCCATTCTATTAATAGAAGAGGGAAAATTATAGAGGATTTTTTACTAACCTCCAACTTAATTATTTTGAATAACGGCCAGCCAACACACTTTTCGATTCATAAAACCCTGACCCATATTGATCTAACTCTCTTATCCCCCCAATTCGTGCCTAAAACAACATGGTCTGTTCTCCCCGACCTGCATGGGAGCGACCATTTTCCAATCTTTACCTCAATTACCCTTGGTACCTCTAGCATAAATATATTATTATTATTATTATAATATTAAACAGTACAATAAATATACAGCTTAATTCTAAAGGATACAGCACTAGCTGCCAAGGCTTACAGCTGTGTTATATAAAGAGGTATTTAAGTATAATAAATAATTTGGTTGTATTAGCTTGGGGGGCGGTCAGAAGTGGCCAGAACTACAATGTTTTGTTGTTAGGGTGAGACTTGATTGACAGAGATGGCAGGTTGGAGGGTTGTCCTTGTTTAAAAGATGCCTGTGCGTTATTTGGGTATGTCCAAGGCGAAGCCTAAGGAAGCATTTGTTCATGTTAGTCCTTGTAGTTGTTGGATATGATACCAGGTCAGCTCTCGGGTTGATAGTAATGTAGTAGTGGGTGTATTGGTTCCATGTTTCTTTCCTTTTGTACTTGTAATGAGCGTTGACTAGTTTAACAAAGTCTTTTTTCGATGGGGGATATGGTATCGTGCTTGGTTCAGTTGCAACGTTTCTTGCTGCTCGATCTGCCATTTCATTTCCTTTGATTCCCGTATGTCCTGGTACCCATAGGATTATTAATTTCGATTGGAGTTTTATGGTGTTGTCTCGAATTTTTTTGATGACGGGAGAGCAGTTGTTTATATTCCGTATTGCATTTAAAGTGGAGAGGCTGTCGGTGCAGACCAGTGTTTTTATCTGTGATTTATTCACATGTTCTGTAGCTTTTAGGATCGCTAAAGCTTCGCTGGAAAATATCGAGAAGTAGTTTGGCAGCTTCTCAGCGGATAAGAGGATACCGTTTCCGTTGACAACTGCAAAGCCAGTACCGTCCTCGGATTTAGGTCCGTCGATATATATAACAGGGCAGAAGCGGCATATTCATCTATGTGCAGAAGGGCGTCAATTGTACTTCGTCCATGTTTAAAGGCTACTTGGTTCGAGTTTATAAATTTGTTCTTTTCTATGTACCATAGTAGCCTTTTAGAAATGATTTTTTCTAATAGCTTAATGGTGCACGACAGCAGAGAGATAGGCCTATATCCTTTGGTTTCAGTTGGTTTATTATGTGGCTTAGGGATTGGGATGATACTTGCAGTTTTCCATGCCTGCGGTATGATACCGTGGTCAAATATGTTATTGTATAGCCTTAAGATACGTTGCTTGGCAGAAGGTGGGGCGTTTTTTAACATCGGATAGGAGATCCTGTCGTAGCCTGGTGTTTTCCATTTGAAGGAACTAAGACAACATTCTAGCTCGAGCATATTTATTTGCAACTCAATAGATTTCGCTGACGGACTTAGGTTGTATGGTTGGTAAATTTTGTTCAATGCTAGATGTTTAGAGTTTGGGAATTGCAAGGAGAAGTTTGAACCGCTGGAGTAATTAGACCAGGTTTTGGCAAAATGGTCAGAAATTTCCCCTGGGTTGGAGAGATTTTCATTTTCTGTGTTTATGATTTTGATACAGTATGGGGTGTAGTTACCTGTGAGGGTTTTTATATCCGCCCAGATTTTTTTATTGGTTGAGTTGAGGTTGATGTTTGCAGTGAAGTTTTGGAAGCATTCTTTTTTTGATTCTTTTGCTCGTTTCGGAAATAGAGCATTTGCCTTGCGGAATTTAATAAGGTTAGTAACAGTAGGATGTTTTTTGAAAATTTTCCATAGACTTTGCTTATTTTTGCGCAGCTTGTCAAGCTCAGAGTTCCACCATGGTACAAATGATTTGTGTGGTATGTTCTTCGTTTGTGGGATTTTGATCGCTGCAAAACGGAGAGCTTTGGTAATTGTAGCTGCTTTTTTGTTTGTATTTGAGGATTGTTGATTGGTAATCAAGAAGTCGCATGTTTTGACTTGGAAGGTGGCCCAGTCCGCGCGATCGGTTTGAAATTTACCTGCTGGTTTTTTGGTATTTGGTTCACTTCCTATGCGAATGCTTGTGAGGATTGGAAAGTGATCGCTCCTGTGAAGGTTATCACATACTGACCATGAAGAGCGAGGTAGTAAACCAGGTGATACTATTGTGAGGTCTACTTGAGTGAGTGTTTTGTGTGTAGAGAAGTGCGTGGGACTTCCGTCATTTAGAATAGAAAAATGGGAGTTTGTTATGAAACTCTCTAATTCTTTCCCCCTGGAGTTACAAATACGAGAGCCCCAGAGTGAGCTGCAGGAGTTGAAATCACCTGTTAATATAACTGGTGAGTGGATAGTTTGCACAATATTATCCAAATCTGATGAGAGGAATGGTTGGTTAGGAGGGATGTACATAGATATCACTTTTATCTTAAATCTTAATTCAATTCAGAGTTGCCTTTTGTCTGCCGTTGAGCGCACACGCCGTCGAGCGCACGCGAGATCATATTCGCATGTGACATCGTCGTGACAAAAAAAAAAAAAAAAAATCTATCGCGCGCACCTAATCAAATTCAGTGAAGTGCAGTTGAAAAAAAAAATCAAATAAAATAAATAAATAATAATAAAAAAAAAAAACCTAAACACAATTCAGTGCCGGTGTATCCCATCTTATCACCCACACTCACTCGCTGTTGCGCTATACATATATGTACATCCTTCCAGTTGCGATGACTGAGAGAGTGTAACATTTGATAGCGGACTGTGAATATTTATCCGAATAGCGGACCTCAACTGATTGTCGTTTGGGCATAGCACCTGCGACAGTTTGTTTTGGAAACTATTCTTTGGATCTACACTTCTCAGTTTTACTTAGTTTCATCAGAGTTGTGTCTTTTTGTGTTGTGTTGTAGTGATGAGGGAATTTAGGGTTGATCTTACCAACAGTCGTGGGCTTCGAACGAATTTCTTCGATATGTACGCCCATTCCCATAAACCAGCTGTTCTGGCATTAAGCTTAACACAGGTAGTGGAAGAATCTTCTGATTTGAAAGTGCCTGGATATAACTTAGTGTCATTATTCTTTCCCCACCGTGGCCTCGCCATTTATGTCCGTAGTGATATTGCTTACCAAGTTCCACCACAGTATGGCCACTGTTCCACTGATAAATACACTATTGATGTTTTAGCGCCTCTATCCAATCTGCTTGCTGCTCACTTTGCAGCGGATTCCACGCTGCCAGATAATGCTTTGTCTCCACCTGTACTTGAGAACGTCAAATTTTCCATGGGACAAGTCCACTTTCCCACTCGTACAGTTGTAGGAGTACTCAAACATACACAAATCCGCTGGTCCAGATGGTATCCCCCCATAGTTTTGAAGAGGTGTTCTTCTACGCTGGCAAAACCTCTGCGTAAGCTTTTCTGTCTATCCTACTTTTCAGGGCTCCTTCCGAGTAGATGGAAAACAGCATTTGTCCAGCCCGTCCCTAAAAAAGGCGAATATTCCTCCCCGTCCAATTACCGACCTATTGCACTTACGTCCTTTCTTTCCAAGGTCATATGAAATATCTCTATTCACGAAAACTCCTTAATGACCAGCAGTATGGTTTTCGTAGCAACAGGTCCACTGGTGATTTGATGGCATATCTCACCGAGAAGTGGAACCAATCTCTCCATCACTTCGGCGAAACCAAGATGGTTGCGCTTGATATTTCAAAGGCATTTGACAGAGTTTGGCATCAGGCTCTTTTGTCGAAAATACGTGCATATGGTGTCGTTGAGTCTCTTCTTCAATGGATTAGAAATTACCTTTCGGGGCGATCAATACAAGGACGGCTTCAAGTCTGCAATTCACCAAATAAATGCTGGTGTTCCCCAAGGCTCTGTTTTGTCTCCGACTCTCTTATTTTTATAAATGATCTCTTGTCTGCAACTTCTAATCCAATCCATTCCTTCGCTGATGACAGTACCCTCAGTTTTTTTATATTCGTTCCCTAACTCACGTCCTTGCTCTTCGGCCGTAGAAGGGGAACGGCAACGTATGTTAAACACATTAAATTTCGACCTGGACAGCATAATTAAATGGGATTCAACCAACAGAGTGGAATTTAATGCTTCCAAAACACAGTGCTGTCTTCTGTCTCTCAAACGAAACCAAAACCCTCAACCATTATCCATGGATGGTACTTGCATCATTGAAACCGAAAGACTTGCCATTCTCGGTATGTGTATTAATAACCATTTTCGATGGAATGATCACATATTCGAGGTCGCCAAAAATGCTGCAAAATGTCTAGAATTCCTTAAACGGTGCAAGAAATATTCTACCCCGTCTGATCTGGCCTCAATTTACAAGGCATTCATCCGCCCTAAGCTGGAATATAACGCCCGTATCTGGTTTGGTGCACCCAAGACCGTTCTGCACATTCTTGATAGGGTACAAAATCGCGCGTTAAAACTTATAGGTGATAGAGACATTGTGAATTCCATTCATTCATTAGAACATCGGAGAAATGTCTCCTGTCTCTCCCTGTTTTATCGTTTTTTCCACAAAAAAATGACCAGCGAAATAGCCAGTTGCATTCCTCCTCTTCAAAATTTCACCCGCAATACGCGACATGCTTCGAATGCACATCAGTTTTCCCTAAAGCCTAACTTCAGTCGTACTGTTAAATATAGGGATTCGTTTATAAGCCGAACGACACGAATGTGGAATGATCTACCAAGTTCTGTATTTCCCCATCACTACAACCTTCAAACATTTAAAGTCAACGTGCATAGGCTTCTCCTCTGTTCCTCTTCCCCTTGTCCTTAAAAGCCCGTGCCCGTTTGGCGCGCGTGAATTATAAAAAAAAAAAATTTCAACTGCTATTGTGGAAATGTTCGAGGTAAAACTGGTAAGAGCTTGTGAGGTATTGATTTGTGTATTAGTATGCCAGACCTGGAATTGCAGATGTATTTGTATCAAAGTTATGGTAGTACGCAGTGTACTGTTTCGGGGGTTGTGGGGTAATATTGGTCTGAAGGTGAGTTTCTTGCAGAGATATGATTGAAGGATTATGGTCCTTTATTAATAGTTGGAGCTCGTGAAGGTTATTGGAATAACCTTTGAGATTCCATTGGAGAACCTTTAATATTGATGTAGTAAATAGCGTGGACTTTGGACAGTATAATCAGGGTTATATTGTGCAAAGTCTTTGGTGGAAGAGTTTGAGGGGTGGAGGTTGTGACTCTGTCGTCCCAAAGCTGAAGCACCAGAGTTCAGAATGGAACCCGGGCGATTCACCCTTCGGACGGCAGAGTCGTATTCTTGGGTGGCGATATAGTTATCAATTGCTGTCATCATCATCCGTTACGTAATAATTATTGGAATTGATGAGAGATTGAGTAACTGTAGATATGGGGGATGGGGTTGGTGAAGTGGAATAGTTTAATTTAGTTTATATGTTTACTTGGAGTGTTTAATAAGTGCTGATTTTTTGTGATGCTATTGGTATAGTTTGCATCAGCTGTATTAAGAGTATAGAATGAGTTTAAGATAATTGGAGTAGGTTGACTGTCATGCAGTTCTGGGACGTTTGTAATGTGTTGTGTGTGAGACTTAAAAATTGTTGGTTGGTTTGTGGTGTTAGACCGTGGGTTGGACGGTGTTTTATTGTTATGCTCGGAATTGGTATGGGTAGTTGTGTTTTTATGTTCGATTGTTATTGAATTGGTTGGGTTGTGTTAGTTTCGGAAGTGTTGTGCTGAATTGCGGTGTTGTTGTTTGAAACATTAGTTGGTTCTGATACCGTAGCATTTTTATTTTTGGTTGCTGGTGGGGAGGAAATGGCAGTAATGTTTGGTGCACTGGATACGTGATTTTGTGGCTGTGTTTGCGTGGCATTTTTCGCAACGGCGGAGTATGTAAACGTGGATGGGGCAATTGGATTCTGTATATTTATTTCGCTTCTGCCATGCTACATTTTTTTGTAGTTTTTATTTTTAATGTTTCTTTGGCCTGCAGATAGCGTTTGCATGTTCTGGAGGATGATGGATGTTCCTCAGAGCAATTTGCACATGAAACACGTGAGCATTTATCGGGAGTGTGGGGCGAAAGATTACATGTTTCGCAGGAGGCATTTCCCTTGCATCTTTTTGTAGTGTGGACCAGCAATTGGCAGATGCGACAACGCATGAGATTGGGGAAGTACTCTTCGACGTTTCCATTGTACCATCCTATTCTGACGGTTCTAGGGGGCGGAGAGATCGAAAGTTAAGAGAACAAGACCAGTGGCACGTTCGTTGCCGTCTGCGAATTTCTTGAACTTGAACACTACCGTGACTCCCTGGGATTGCATTTCGTGCACAATTTCGCTTTCAGGTACGTTTATCAAATATGGCGCATATACTGTGCCTTTCGACGAATTTAAATTTGTGTGGAGGGTTACGGAGATTGGACAGGGTGGATAGAGTTTTTTTTTGGAAATGAAGAGATCTGCGACTTACGAGAATTAGGAGATTGCCGTCACGCAGCTGAGCAGTGCTTATATTGTCGATTGTTTTTTTTTTTTTTAGTAAGAACACGCTAAAAGACGACAAAGGCTTACCTACGTCTGATGGAGAGATGACGATGAATTTGGGGTTATTTGAGATGCTGTGAGTTGGGAGAACATTGCTTAATTCGATTGCTGGAGAAATTGTTTTTTTTTTTTTTTCTTTTTTTGTTCTTGGGTTCGATAGGCGAGTCTGCGTCGAGCCCGCTAAATCGATTGCCCGTAAGAGCACTTGGCCTATTGGCCGTAGTAAATGTTTTGTGACATTTTCTACTTTGGATGTTTTACTCAT
Organism: Pocota personata; assembly: GCA_963082735.1. Classification (NCBI taxonomy): domain Eukaryota; kingdom Metazoa; phylum Arthropoda; class Insecta; order Diptera; family Syrphidae; genus Pocota; species Pocota personata. The sequence continues at coordinate 25,230,273 of OY720432.1, forward strand.
TAACGGGATAGAAAAACGAAAATGAACCGGGAGTAAGCTATGAAAATAGCGGGAGCACGCACCAACGAAAAAAATTAGCGAAGCACAATCAGAGAGAATTTGATCTTGCCGGCTTGGAGGTTAGTCGGTGACTGAGAATAAATATAAAACTACCACTCAAATATAAAACGGATAGAGCAGACTGGAACTTGTTCCAAACTCACGTAAGTGGCTTTTTAGCGGAAAGAACATCTTCCAACAATGTGAACAAGGAAGCTGCAACAATTCAACAAGCCATTCATTTTGGAGCCAACTTTGCCATCCCTAAAACAGCAAGTTTGCCAAGGCGAAGATTAGCTCCTTGGTGGAATAAAAAATATTCTACGTGCGACCAAGTAAAAATGTTGGAAACAATTCAAAAAAACACCCTGACAACAGCAACCTGATAGCCTATCGTAAATCAAACGCTATTTTCCGTAAGACTGCGAAAGCTGCAAAAAATGAGTGCTTTGAACAATTTACGGAAAATATTAACCCTCAATCATCCTCTAAAAAACTCTGGTCGGATGTAAAAGCACTAACAGGTGATCTGTAAAGTCCTCTCTGCTCCTCCAGCATGGCGACCTTCTAGTTGTGAGTAGGAAGCGATGGGTTGGTGATTTGGTGGATCCAGATAATGTCCTCCGTGTTAGAGGGTTCGGCTCGGATCCAGGTGCGAGTTCTTTTTCTGCATGGGATATCCTCCCTAGCTACGACCTCAAGCTTAGCACTGGCTGGAATCATCCTCCATTTATCTGGAGTGATTGTACCATCGATATCGTTTTTATCGATGACAGCCAGTATAAACCTGTCCTTGAGTACTTCACTATATGACTTCGATATGACGTTGGATGGCCTGGAGGAGGTGCTGCTGTTGTGCACCTTAGGTATTTTTGAATCCGACCCGGATTCTTCCAACGATCTCTGTCTTTTAGACATGAAGTCTCTGCTGGTCTTGTCAGGTGTGACAAGACCAGCGTACTGTCGATCTTTTTGGCCCAATTGATTAGGTTTTTCACCCTATCATTCATTTTATTCTCCGGAATTTTGCCGAATTTTTGGAGAATACGGCCAGCTGAGTTGAAAAATGTTCCACTCCCTAGAACACAAAAAGATATGAGCTTTTCTCGGTTTACTTGTATTTTACCATAAATTCATCAAATACTGCGAAACTCGTCAAACCTCTAACCGAATGCTTAAATATCGCAAAATAAATTTCACTGATCAATACATACAAACCTTTGAAACTTGTAAAAATATCCTTACTAATGAACCTATCTTGCAATATCCTGATTTCTCCAAACCATTTAACTTAACTACTGACGCAAGCAACTTCGCAATCGGTGCTATTTTATTTCAAGGACGTATCGGAAGTGATAAATCCATTTGCTTTGCAAGTAGAACCTTCACTTCTGAAATTAACTACTCAACAATAGAAAAATCCAAAGAGTAACAATTACATCGACGTCAATACTAATGACATTGTTTCTAATCATGTAACCTTTGGTACTACTATTCACTCAACAGAAGAAAATCTCGATGATGGAATTCATATTTCAGCAAAACCATTAAATGGCTTTAAGGGTGGCCGTGGTGTAGTGGTAACATCAACGCTTGTCACGCTCTTGGTTCACGGTTCAAATCCTGATCTCAACAATCATCTATTTATTTCGTTTGAAATAAATAAAAAAGTCGATCAATTGCGAAAGCTTAGTCAACTCTACTGCGAAGGCATAACACTGGCAGTAGAGTGGTCATATGGCTTAAATGCAACTTGATCGTGATGATGACATCAGGTGGAGGGAAAAAAATACTGTGAATCATGAGCAACGACAAAAAGCAAAACAAACAAGCTCCCCAGTTATCTGGATGCCACCCTTGGAGTTTACTGAAACTTAATACCACCTAAGTTTCAAACCCACTACACCAATCTTCCTTTCTCTCTCTCTCAATTTCTGCAAACGCCCGTGCCCTGAAATAATTTAATGGTATTCATATCCCATTTGGCGCGCGCAAATTATAAAAAAAAAAAAAAAAAAAAAAAATCTTCAAATCGGTCTGGAAAAGTCCAATCAAAATTCAGTAAGCGTAATTGTCCAGTTAACTTATTCAAAATACTTTGCTCACAATAAAATTTCCCGTTTAGTAAGATGTACAGAAGTACTAAAAGATATTACAGAAAACGACGAACAAGATAGAATAATAAAGAAATATTATGAAGCCAACAATCATAGAGGTATTAATGAAACGCTCTTACACCTCAAAAGACAATTCTACTTTCCAATTATGAAAAATAAAATTACAGTAACCATTAACCGTTGTGAAAAATGCCAACTACTTAAATATGATAGGCATCCCCCAAAAATAAATTACGACAAATCTGAAAGTCCTTCTAAACCCTTAAATATAGTCCATATAGATATATACAGCATAAACAACTATCAAATATTAACCATAATTGACAAGTTTTCTAAATTTGCCTCAGCCTACACTCTCCCAACAAGAAATAGTTTATCAGTAATTAAAGCCTTAAGATATTTTATCAGCATTTATGGCATTCCCCAAAAAAATATCTGTGACCAGGGATCAGAAATGTCAAAGGACAAACAGAATTTCGATCTTTATTTAATCAAGTGTTGAAAATAAGGTACATACATACAGTCAAAATAACAAGCACATAACATAAGCCCCACCATTTGAACATATGTATATATATACGATCTATATTCTATATAAAATCTGGATGCACAAATCACCCAGTTTTATATTTTGTAACTTTCGTCTACTTTTCATCACAAAGTCCAACGAAATGATTGACTTTTCCCGCCCTTCAGTTACACATTTTTATATACAACGCATACGCGTTTGCAAAACTTCCATTCATGAAAATTTATTCTTTTGCTGCGCTGGTATGGAAATCACTCCGTCATGCATCTTCATGCCCCTTCCCGCATACCCCTTTACACTTCCTCACCTCGTTCGTTTGCATGTCACAACACACGATGAAAAAAATAATTTTTCCCACACGAGCGAACGGAGTGAGGAAAAAGAAAAAGCTTTATTTCATCTAGGTAGTTTATTATCTGTGCTGATAGTTTACGAATTTATTAATTTTGTAATTTATTTACACTTTAATAAAATTATAATAATAATAATAATAATTTGAGATTAATTTACTTTAAGTTAACAGATCATGTCTAGCCTTGAAGAGGTACAACAAAGAAGTGTCGATAATGAAAAAAGAATCTGTCAGAAGGACAGACAGAGATAAATATATATCAAACGGAACCATGGAAATTGTATAGTTTAAAATCTTAAAAGTTTAAGGTGGAAACCCATTGCTACACGTAGTTTATCCAACTCGGGGTTAGACAAAGGGACTACAGATTTGTATATTTTGTTCTTTGTTTGGGGTATAGCTGTGTTAGCTGGGTATCGAATGGATTTAGTACCGATAGCCGGCTCTTTGTTGATATTAGTAGATAAATCGTTTGACGATAGGAAGTCGAAAGCTTTTGATTTATTAGATAGAAATTTTGGAACGAACTTAGTGTTTTTGGAAATGCTGCCGAGTGATATTGACACGATTACGGGATAGTGGTCACTGACGTGTAAATTTGATAAGTTTTTCAAGTTTGTGTATGGGAAGAGTTTATGTTAGAGACAGGTCAACATGAGTAAAAGTTTTATTAGTCGTGAAATGAGTCAGACTGCCATCATTTTGAATTATTAAATCCGTTTTAGCTAGGAAGTTTTCAATGATCTTACCTCTATTACTATTCAAAGGTGATCCCCAGAGGGGGTTCCATGAGTTGAAGTCCCCAGTTATCAGAATAGGAGTACTGAAGATGCAGATGATATTATCTAAATCTGATGCGCAGAAATTATTTCAGCTGCAATCGGTGATATTTGTGAGTTAATGATTTTGAATTTATGGGGTATGGATTTGTGTGCCCGATTCTTGTTTTGCTCGGGTTTTTGAATCCATGATATGAAACCAAGCGGAGTATTGCTTGGGGATATATGAAGTTGTATTTTTCTTAAAGTGGGTTTCTTGAAGGCAGATTACCAAAGGTTTTATTTGGTTGATTAACAGTTGCAGTTCATGGAGGTTATTGAAGTACCCACTCATATTCCATTGTATAACTTAGAGCACCGTCAAAATAACAGAAGTTGTCTTTAAGACAATATAATTTCATTTTACAAAGAAAAAGTTAAAGAATATATTCATATTCCAATGCGTTGTCGAAAATGTCAAATTCCTGGGGACAGCGGAACACGTGACAAAATACCCTAAATACATAAAAAAAACAAAAAAAAAATCCTGACCATCAAAACAAGAAATAAGTGCAGTATGTCTGAAACTAGACGCTTGTACTACATATATTACAAATCTTGCTCAAACACACTTTAACACAACATCATCGCTTGTCACGCTGTTGGTTCATGGTTTAAATGCTGATGTCAAGAATCATCTATTTATTTCGCATGAAATAAATAAAAAAGTCGATCAATTGCGAAAGCTAAGTCAACTCTACTACGAAGGCACAACACTGGCAGTAGAGTGGTCATATGGCTGAAAATGCAACTTGATCGTGATGATGCCATCAGTAGGACGGAAAAAAAATACTGTGAATCATGAGCAACGACAAAAGCAAAACAAGCTCCCCAGTTATCTGGACGCTACCCTTGGAGTTTACAGAAACTTAATACCATCTCTCTCTCTCTTCTTCATAACGCCCGTGTCCTGTAATAGTATAATTTAAATTTTGGTGGGGGCGAAAGCCTCCATTTATTTGGCTTATTACAAGCTTCAACTAACTTAAGGGTAAAACTTAAACCTAAAACTTAAAACTAAGACTTAAAGCTAAAGAGAATTGTGAAGGAGTTCGGTTTTGAGGCAGGGAGTGCTGAGGTTAAAATCAAACTGGGTGAGGTTTGAGTTAACTTTTCGCAGCATACGGGAAATTGGTTCATTAGATCCATATGAAGTGCGGGGGAACGGTAGATAGAAAAGACGAGGGCATCGTAAATTACGTGGGTTGGTATTGAAGAAAATTGAATTATAAAGAGAGCGCAATCGACAGAGCCTGAAATAAGTCGATGAATGAAAAGAATGTCTGCAACATCTTTGCGTTTCTCTAGAGTACTCAGGTTGATGAGGTTGAGGCGGTCTTGATAGGGAGGCAAGATAAATGGATCGTTCCAAGGAAGACCTCGAAGGGCAAATCGAAGAAATCGACGTTGAACATTCTCGATTCTGGTCACATGAACTTGCTGAAAGGGTGACCACGCTTGACTGGCGTATTCAAGGAGGGGGCGCACAAAGGTAATGCAGAGGGATCTGGTCACGTAAGGGTTAGAGAATTCTTTGGACCATCGTTTGACAAAGCCAAGTGATGGGTTAGCTTTACGAATTATCTCATCAATATGTGAACGAAAATTTAGTTCCCTATCGTACAATATTCCAAGATCGCGGAGAGATTGAACGATGGATATAGGTTGACCATGGAGAAGGTAAAGGCGGCCGGAGGACACGTGGTGCTTACGTGAAAAGGGTATTTTTTTTTTCCCGAGGGTTGGTGAAAAAATCTTCCATAGACACTATGAGGATAGCAAGCGCGTGCTCATAGTAGTGTCAGATTCTTACTGACTAAAAAAAACCACCCTGCGATTTAATTTGTTATATATTGCAACTAAGAACGACCTTATCAAGCAATTTTTCTATCATGAAAAAATAACACGTTTGGCAGTTTACCTTCCACTGAAAGATCCTGCATGTTCCGCAATCTAGGCGCGGTTGTTTCCTATCTCGCCAAGTCGAAAGGTTTCGTCCTTTGTAGTCGGCGCAATAAATTGCTTTCATACAGAATTTGTAGGATTGTATTGTTGACATGTCCGATTAGTCGGTTTCTATGCTTTCTCGCGAAGCTTCTAATTTCAGCTTCGATTGTCGGAATTCCGATATTCCTGTGGATATCATCGTTTCTAGTATACCACGGTGCGTGGACAATTTCTCTTAGCACTTTATTTTGAAAAGTTTGTAAAATATTGGCGTTTGTTTTCTTGGTACAGCCCCAAAGTTGTATACCGTAAGTCCACACCGGCTTTAGCACTTGCTTGTATAAAAGCAGTTTATTCTCAGTACTGAGCTAGGAGTGTTTTCCGAGCAACCAGTTCATTTCTCTATATTTGATTTCGAGTTCTTTACGTTTCATTTTCACGTGAGAATTCCATTTCAGTTTTGCGTCGAGTGTCATTTCAAGGTATTTGGCCTCGTTTGCAAAAGGTATTCGGGCCAAGTTTAGGACAATTGGCAAAACATTAGCTTTTTTATAAGTGAAATTCACGTGAACAGATTTAGATTCGTTGAGGGCGATCCGCCAGTCCCTCGTCCATTCATTTACTTTATTCAATGCGTTTTGCAGTTTTGCAGTCGTTTCTTCGATTGTTCTACCTACGGCTAGGATAGCGGTGTCATCGGCAAACGTAGCCAGGATAGTGCTACGTCTTCTTTCGGTATATCTCGAGTATATAACAGATAGAGAAGCTTCCTTGTGGTACACCGGCCGAAATTTCTTTTAGCTCCGAGTATTCATTTCCATGTCTAACACGGAAGAGTCTATTCCCGAGATATGATGTCGTATGTCATATAGGCATACAGGGAGAACTTGTCGTAATTTGCAATTCAAGCCATCATGCCACACCTTATCAAAGGCTTGCGAGACGTCAAGAAATACGCTTGAGCAAATCTTTTTCTCTTCAAGTTCTTTCTCGATTACATCAGTAATTCTATGCACCTGGTCAATCGTCGAATGCTTACTTCTTAACCCAAACTGGTGGTCAGGGATAAGATTATTTCCTTCTATAACCGGTTGGATGCGCCTTGGCAATATCCTCTCGAAAATTTTGGATATGACTGGAAGTAGCGAAATTGGTCTACAAGATTTTACCTCATTTGGCGGCTCTCCTGGTTTTAAAATCATTATAACTTCCGCAACTTTCCATTGGTTAGGCACGTGTTTTAATCTGAGCGCAGCATTTACAATATGAAGAAGCTTAATCAGTGCTTTTCTAGGTAAAGCTTTGAGAATTTCTCCGGTGATCAAGTCATAACCAGGAGCTTTCTTAGGTTTTAGATTCCCGATCTCATGTTTGAGTTCCCTCAGCGTTGCACTTGTAAGTGCTAAATCGTCAGATGATAAATCCGGCCTATTGATATTGTCGTAAAACACTTGACCATCGTACGGTTTAAAGGTATCTTCCAGGTGGGCCGCAAAAACGTCCGCTTTCTCTTTATCTTCCCATGCCCATTCATTGTGATTTAATTTAATAGGCGGCGCGGGGACCTTGAGCCTTTTGGTCCCTTTTACAGCTTTCCAAAGTGAATAATTGGAATCTTTTTTCGCTGTTAAACTTTCAAGGTAAGAGCCTATCGCACGATTCTTCGTTGTCTTCTTCAACGAATTGCACAGGTGATTCAAGTGAGTTTTATGTTGCGGAGCACGACTCTGCTGCCATTTCTTACGCGCTTTTCTTTTTTCCTTGACCAATTCTTTTATTTCAGTAGGATATCGTAGACCGTATTTGTCCGGAGTTTTCCTTGGATTGGGAGTATTATTCCAAGAGGCGAGCTGTACTATCTCAACGAAGCGATCAACTTCAACCTCAAGTTGATAGGGTGTCGTAAGTGGAACGCTCAGTTCAACATTATCTTCAATTTCGTTCCTAAAACCTTCCCAGTTAGTTGTTCTACCGGTTAATCTCGCTGGCTCTAGGGTATATACTAGTTTTTCGCTCAATGTCAAAACAACTGGGGTGGTCAGACGACAGATCAAAGCTCTCTTCAACATTAATGTGGTTGGTAGAAATTCCTTTCACGACGAAAAAGTCGATCAGGTCAGGTATTTTCGAAGTATCAGTTGGCCAGTAGGTTGGTTTACCCGTCGAATGGAAATAACAACAGTACTCCATACCTGCCTCATAGAGCATTCTGCCTTTTTTCGAGCTGTGTCTTGAGCCCCAGAATGTATGTTTCGCATTAAAATCGCCGCCAATAATGAAATTAGGTTTCAGCAATTTAAACAAGTTAGTAAAATCACTTTTTTCAAGCGCGGAACGCGGTGGGCAGTAGATAGATGAGATTTTAAAAGTACGCTGACTATTTTTTACTCGAATCGTGCACAGTTGCAAAGTTTCAAGCTCGATCTTTAGGTCTTCGGATTGTTCGATGCAGTCTTTAATAAACAATGATGATCCGCCTCTCGCTTTTCCCGAAGGGTGACAAGCGTGGTAATCATTATAGCCTTTTATATAGCGTTTTCCCTGAATTACTTTCGAGCTTAACCAGCCTATCGAGAATAATTTTATTTATTTTGCTTTGTTCTTCAAGTTTCTCTAGAATAACTGAAAAAACATGAGAAACAGGGTCCTTCGAAATTTCAATATTTTTTGGTATTTCGGATGCAGCAGCCTGAGCGTAAGTCTGCACTCCTGATGTTTGAAGATCATTACCCGGTCGCTTTTCCAATTGTAACTTTTCTGTACCGTTTCTTTTAGGAACAGATGTCGAGGGCTTTTCTTTCGTCATTCTTTCCCTCACCTTTTTGCGCTCTGAACCCGGTAGTTTTGATTTGCACTCTTTCTCCTCCGCGACCTTACGCTTTGGCTTAGTTTGCGGTTTTGATTTTGCATTTAGGGGCTTAAGGAGCGCATCTCTTCGTTTTTGTAACTCTTTAGCTACTTCACAGCCTCTATAATTTGCCGGGTGCTTTCCTTTACAATTAGCACAGGTTGCGGATGTTTGTTTGTTTACTCCACAAACTTGGGAGAGGTGATTTCCAGCGCATTTCACACATCGCGGTTCTTTTTTGCAGTACATTTGCGTATGATTGAATCCTTGGCAACGTATGCACTGCGGAATCATTCTTATATTTCTTCGTATTGGCTCGATTTTGACTACGATATTTAGTATGGTCCTAATTCGGTAGATATCGTCGATATTGTCGGACTTATCGAAGGTAAGCATAAAGAGCGGAAGTCCACGCCTTACCAAGATGTCTTTATCTATTTCCGTTTGTTGCTTCTCCTTTTTGATGATATTAACGGCATCAAGAATTTTAAAGCCTTTGTCTTGAAGGTCAGTCATAATACCTTCTTTGGTGCATGAGGGGTGGAGTCCCCTTGCAACAACACGATGTGGCCTTTCTGACTTGATTTCGAAAGTATACCACTCAATTTTTTCGGTATTTAACTTTTTAGACACTGCTTGGTAGTCGTCATATTCATCGACGTTAATTTTCCACGCACTGTCCCTCAAAGACGTGACCTTATATTTCGATGTTAAAGTTCCTTTAAGAAGGCTTTGCAACTTATTAAATTCCGTTAACCCGACGATGTTAATTGGTTGGGGTGGACGAGATTGTGCTCGAGGTTGCTTTTCTTGCTGCTCTTTGTGCTCTTCTTTCTCTTTTTCTTTTAGGGACTCGACTTCGGGTGAAGAGCCGGCTCTCCGTTTCTTACTAGGTCTCTTCTTTGTGACCCGACACGTTTCGCGTGCTAGCTCTTCTTCGTCGGTGTGATATTCCCGACTAGCTAAGCGTGCTGGAGTACATTCGCGTTCTTCCTCTATACGTGAACTCTTTAGGACCTTATTTTCTTTTTTTAATAAGTCTATTTCTTTCTTGAGCTCTTGATAGAGTAGATCCATTTCGTTAAGCTTCCTTCGGAGTATTTTATTTTCTTCCTCAAAGCTGTTACATTTCGCTGAGTCCTGAATTTCGCGCGCTGGCGCTTCCGGTGGACTTCTTTTCCCGGAGTTATTCGATCTTGGTGGAGGAGATCGAGATACCCTTGAACTTTTAGGAAAAGGGTCATTGGATTGCAATAAGCGGCTCTCCCCAGAATCCGTAGAGCCGACCTCGGAAGAGGGTGGATTTTCCAGTAAAGCTGGACTGCCACCTGGGGTAATATATCTTTTTGTTTTGTTCATTGCATATTTTGTATACACTATACGCTCGGTATACGGAGATTGGATTTTAGTCGCCTCTTACGACAGGCATGCCTACCTCGGGTATATTCTATCCCCTACCCGAAGGGGTATCTCATGTGATAAGGTAATGGATTGATATTTGGCGATATTGAGCTCTAAGCGATTTTGTAGGCACCAGTTCGAAAAACTATCAAGGTCTTGTTGAAAGAGGCAGTAGTCTTGTAGTGAAGAGATGGCTTTGAAAAATTTGGTATCATCAGCGTACAGAGAGAGGGAAGAGTGTTAAATAACCCTCTCGACATCGTTTATGGTTAGAATGAAGAGAAGGGGACCTAGATGGCTGCCTTGCGGAACACCAGAGGTGGCCAAGAAGGGATTCGATAAGATGGATCTGAAGCGAACTCTGTAAGAACGGTTTTCCGAGGGCAGACAATTTGAAGAGGATTAAGTCAAAAGCCTTACTAAAATCAGTTGCAATAACGTCGAGTTCTTTGCCATTCTCTAAGGCAGACAGGGCGAAGGACACGAATTCGACTAAGTTAGTGGTAGTTGATTTACCTTTCAGAAAGCCGTGTTGGGTGGGAGAGATAAGTGCCTTGCACTGAAAGCTTAAGGCTTCGTATAAAATACTTTCGAAAAATTTGGGTAGATGAGAAAGTTTAGCAATGGGGGGATAGTTTGTTACTTCGTTCTTTGATCCCTTTTTGTGTATGGGGGTTATGAAAGAGGTCTTCCAAATCTGAGGGAAGGCTCCTAGTGATAGAGACAAACGGAAGAGATGAGAGAGGGGGAGGGAGAAAATGGAAGAGTATTTTTTAATAAAAATGGCAGGGAGACCATCTGGGCCGGGTGAGAATTCAGTATTAAGATTTTGTAGTTTATTTTCAATTACAGCAGGATCAAAAAGCAGGGACAGAAAGGGGCCAATGGAGAAATTAAGAAGGTGACTGAAGTAAGAAGCAGAACAATTACAGGCGAATATTACTCCAACCTTCTTGACCAGCTGGATGCCAAAATTCGCGAGAAGAATGAAATACGATCAAAACCAGGTGGTTTACCTTTGGCTGTGTTTATTGCGCTATCAAGTTCTATTGGATGGATAGTAGACTGAATTAATTTGGCTGATGGGCTTATGCTGTATGTTGGCGTGTTACTTGCTATTGAAATAGTTTTCATGTACAGAAACTCGTCGGAAAAGTTAGCGTCGCTCGAGTATATAGACCAAGTTTTTGCAAAGTGCTCCGCGATTTTGGATGGGCAAGATAAAGGGAGTGTATCGCAGTTGATAAATTTTATTGAGTGGGGTGTATAATTACCAGTTAGTGCCTTTTTGGATGTAGCGTTTGGGTTTATGTTTGAGGTGAAATTCTGGAAAGAGGTTTTTTTTGAGGTTTTTGCAGTTTTGCGGAAAAGGGCGTTGGCTTTGCGGTAAGAGATTAGATTTGAATCTGTTGCAAATCTCTTAAATTAATACCAGGCTTTTTGTTTACATTGACGGAGCTCATGGATCTCTTTATTCCACCAGGGAACTCTGCGATTTTTTGAAATGTAATGGGATTGTGGAATGGCAGTGTTTGCTGCTTATCGAATCGACTTTTGTATTATGGCTGTTTCTTTGTTGATGTTTAAGGGAATTTCTCGATAGAAATTCAGTGACTTTTGCTTGGAAAAGAGGCCAATGCGCCCTATCCGTTTGGAACTTAGGTGTGTTCTTAGCGAACTTTTGGATAATTTCGAAATTTACCGTAGTTATAAGAGGGTAATTATCACTTCCGTGTATATCAATTAAAGTAGTCCATGTAGCGTTCGGAAAGAGTTGAGGAGAAATGAACGTGAGATCGACATGAGTGAAGGTTTTGATCAGGTGGGATGTACAACGATATTACGGTAATTTTTGTTGTCCCTACAACAATTTCCACCGCTATCGCTTCGTATAAAATACTTTCGAAAAATTTGGGTAGATGAGAAAGTTTAGCAATGGGGGGATAGTTTGTTACTTCGTTCTTTGATCCCTTTTTGTGTATGGGGGTTATGAAAGAGGTCTTCCAAATCTGAGGGAAGGCTCCTAGTGATAGAGACAAACGGAAGAGATGAGAGAGGGGGAGGGAGAAAATGGAAGAGTATTTTTTAATAAAAATGGCAGGGAGACCATCTGGGCCGGGTGAGAATTCAGTATTAAGATTTTGTAGTTTATTTTCAATTACAGCAGGATCAAAAAGCAGGGACAGAAAGGGGCCAATGGAGAAATTAAGAAGGTGACTGAAGTAAGAAGCAGAACAATTACAGGCGAATATTACTCCAACCTTCTTGACCAGCTGGATGCCAAAATTCGCGAGAAGAATGAAATACGATCAAAACCAGGTGGTTTACCTTTGGCTGTGTTTATTGCGCTATCAAGTTCTATTGGATGGATAGTAGACTGAATTAATTTGGCTGATGGGCTTATGCTGTATGTTGGCGTGTTACTTGCTATTGAAATAGTTTTCATGTACAGAAACTCGTCGGAAAAGTTAGCGTCGCTCGAGTATATAGACCAAGTTTTTGCAAAGTGCTCCGCGATTTTGGATGGGCAAGATAAAGGGAGTGTATCGCAGTTGATAAATTTTATTGAGTGGGGTGTATAATTACCAGTTAGTGCCTTTTTGGATGTAGCGTTTGGGTTTATGTTTGAGGTGAAATTCTGGAAAGAGGTTTTTTTTGAGGTTTTTGCAGTTTTGCGGAAAAGGGCGTTGGCTTTGCGGTAAGAGATTAGATTTGAATCTGTTGCAAATCTCTTAAATTAATACCAGGCTTTTTGTTTACATTGACGGAGCTCATGGATCTCTTTATTCCACCAGGGAACTCTGCGATTTTTTGAAATGTAATGGGATTGTGGAATGGCAGTGTTTGCTGCTTATCGAATCGACTTTTGTATTATGGCTGTTTCTTTGTTGATGTTTAAGGGAATTTCTCGATAGAAATTCAGTGACTTTTGCTTGGAAAAGAGGCCAATGCGCCCTATCCGTTTGGAACTTAGGTGTGTTCTTAGCGAACTTTTGGATAATTTCGAAATTTACCGTAGTTATAAGAGGGTAATTATCACTTCCGTGTATATCAATTAAAGTAGTCCATGTAGCGTTCGGAAAGAGTTGAGGAGAAATGAACGTGAGATCGACATGAGTGAAGGTTTTGATCAGGTGGGATGTACAACGATATTACGGTAATTTTTGTTGTCCCTACAACAATTTCCACCGCTATCGCTGATAGATTTGAATTTATACTAATAAGTTTTTGCGGAATGGATTTGTGGACAACGATGCAGGTCTTTTGTTTTGCAAATGTGCTTGTGCTTAAATTATGAAAATAAGGAGAGTATTGCTTAGGTGCTTGTGGGATTAGTTGGGGATAATGTTTATTTATTCATTTATTTATTTTTATATATCAATAACAAATTATAAATTTATTATTAATAAGGGGAATAAAAGTGCTAGCAGCAAAGGCTTACGGCTCTATGTTGATATTGTATATATTGCTAAATAATAATGATAAGTGTAGCTAACAATTTATTTATTATTGGGTTTATAACTTAATTCGTGCGGATTTTTGTCAAAATTTGAACGTTTTTTTAAGAAAAAACATGTACAATAGTATTATTCAAAGTATTGCCCATCTGAAGCTATGACTTTTTCCCATCTTTCTGGCAATTTGTGGATCCCATCCCAAAAGAACTGCGCCGGCTTGGCAGCCAAGAATGAATCAAGCCAATTTTTGATATTCTGCTCTGATGTGAACAGTATTTCAGTGAGGGCGTTCTGCATCGACCGGAACAAATAGTAGTCAGAAGGGGCAAGGTCTGGGCTATAAGGTGGGTGGGGTAAAACTTCCCATCCACTGTTTTCCAAATAGTTCTTAACCGGAATAGCAACGTGGGGCCGAGCGTTGTCATGATGGAAATTTATTGCCTCGTGTCTGGTCGCATATTCCGGGCGTTTTTCGGCTACTGCTTTCTTCAAACGGATTAATTGTGTTCTGTAGCGTTGTCCATTGATGGTTTCACCCGGTTTTAGCAGCTCATAATACAGCACACCCTTCTGGTCCCACCAAATACAGAGCATTACCTTCGCGCCATGGATATTCGGCTTTGCCGTTGATTTGGCTGGTTGGCCGGGTTTCACATATGATTTTTTGCGCTTGGGGTTGTCGTAATGGATCCATTTTTCATCACCAGTAACAATCAGATCCAGCTGCTTTTAAACGTTTTGAAATGGCTGCTTGCTTGACACCCAAAGATTCTGCGAGCTCTTCTTGTGTTTGGCAACAATCTTCATAGGGTAATGCTTCCAGTTCTTCATCATCAAACTTTTTTGGCTGCTCAGGACGTTCATCGTCTTCCAAACCAAAATCACCACTTTTAAATCGTGCAAACCACTTTTGGCACGTTGGCTCAGCTAGCGCATATTCACCATAAACTTCCACCAAAATACGATGACTTTCGGCAGCAGTTTTCTTCATATTAAAGTAATGAAGAAGAACTCCCCGCAAAAACACTTTTTCAGGCACAAAGTTCGACATATTTGAGTGAAAAAAAATTATTGTTGTTTACCCTTCAAATGAATGACATATACTGAAATGACGTACAATGACAGTAGCTTTCCAACGCATGTTCCAATGGAATAATACAAGTTACGCCATCTCTTAGCAAACCGCACGAATTAAGTTATTGACCCAATATAATTTATGTTTTTATCGCTTGGTTCGCTTAATATTTCCATAATACTTAATATTTTATCAGGAGGGAGTACATTTTTGTTTGTTAGAAAACAACTGCTAAGTAGGTGGGGGGTTATGGTAATGTTACCGTTACACGTTGGGCAAGTCGGAGTTGGTTCTCTTTTAAGGAGGTGCTGGTGCGTCAAGGATGTAGGTGTAGGCGTATATAATTTTGAATCATTTCCTTTGATACTTTTAGCGGGTAGATGGGATAGATCTTTTTTTGGATTGATAATTGTATAATGGTGTTTGTATGTTTCCCATTCTTTGAGTCGATTGCGTTCTATTTTTCTAATGTTCAAATGTGTATGTTGGTGCCATACGATCAGCATTTGCAGCTTTATCTGCAAGTTCATTGCCACGTATTCCTATATGGTCTGGGATCCACATTAATTTTATTTTAGTTACTGACCTTATGACGATGTCCCGGATTTTGGAAATAAGTATCGAATGATGTTTGGGGTTGACAATAGCTTGCAGCACAGAGAGACTATCAGAGCAAATTGTCCATTTTCCCACAGTTTGCAAAGATATCTTGGCAGCCTGGAGTATAGCTACTGCTTCAGCCGTAAATATTGAGGCGATATTTGGCAAGATTCCTTGGGTTATGATAGAACCTTCTTAGATACTGCTGCAAAAGCTGTGTTTTCAGACGTTTTTAATCCATCTGTATATATAAAGCCCTAACCTTTAGAGCTCAATTCTGACGTTATTTCGAGAAACATGGATTTGTACATTGCATTATTGGTGTTTTCTTTTGGGAAGTTGCAGAGATGCAATATTATGCTGTCTTTATCTAAGGGCCAAGGTGGCTGAGATGGGATATACTTGGGGAAGTGTTTGTATTGTATCTCCAGTTTAGTTCCTGTATCCAAGATGTTGTTTATTGCTGAAGGTATTCGCCTGGATCTCTTGTAGGTAAAGACCTTTTTAGTGTCATTATCTATGACCGAACCAGTTTCGAAGGATAATTTAACTAGCAGTTTAGCTTTTACTTCCGCGTAGCGCTCTTTGATTGTAGGCAGCCCAGTTTCCGCTAAGATATTTTTTATTGGAGTCGTAGGGAAAGCATTTATGCTTCTTCTTGCCGCTTGATGGTAGGTTGGCTTAAGTATATTTAGTGTTGATTTAGGTCAGGAACCATAAATAGCTAGAGCATAATCTATTTTGCTAAGGACTAATATTTTAGTTATATAACATAAAGAGTTAACATGTACTTTGCGTTTTTTTAAACTAAATATTTAATTATGTTTAGCCTTGCTGCCAACGATCTTTTAAGATTTAGACAATGAGTTTTGCAATTATACTTATTATTAATTGACAATCCAAGAATACTTAAATTAGTAACAGTTTCAATTCTGGTGTTGTTAAGTGTTAAATCTAAATTAGGGTTTTACATTTTTCCAAAGCAAGGCTGGATCCGGCAACGGTGGACCATTCTGTGATTTCTTTAAGCAAATTTAAGAAGGATTCTTGCGTATAATTCAAATCATTGTGTTTACATAATGTGTAGGCATCGTCCGCATAGACACAGTGATCTAAATTCTTGTGTTTATATATAATTCGGCTTATTTCATCAAAAGCAATAGAGAACAAAATAACGGAGAACCCTGCGGGATGCCGTTATATAGTGGCATTGTTTAGAAGAATGTATCACGAATTTCGAAAATCTCCTATTGGTTCAATTGGATTTAATATACCCGGTTATTTTTGGGTCAATGCCCCATTCTTTTAATTTGGTAAGAACTAGGTGAGTGCCGATACTATCAAACGCTTTTTCGAAATTTAGTGCTAGTATTGAAACGTGATTCCGCGCAGAGAGTGCGTTGGATATCACGACATCAAGATGTAGTAAAGCTTCAATGCACCCCCGTTTGGGTTTAAGGCCGCTTGGTTTTTCCTGATTAGCTCCCTAGATTTTGTAAACCATAGAAAACGATTGGCGATTATTTTTTCTAGAATTTTAGCTATGCATGGAAGTAGAGATATTGGCCGATATCCGTTGATGTTGTCGATACCCTTTTTAGGCTTAAGGACGGGAACAATTGCCGCTGTTTTCCAGTTCTGTGGTATTATGCCTTTGCTGAGAATTGCGTTGTAGAGCATAATAAGCCTGGTTTTAGCTGCAGCTGGTAAGTTTTTGAGTCTGGAGTTTTACCTCTTGCCTTGCACAAGCTACTTTCGAGTTCAATTAGCGTAATATTTTGCTCGATGCGCTGGGCGGTTACATTAGATGCCGGCTGTGGGGTAATATTAAGGTATTCTCCTTTTTTATTGATGAAAAGGTTTGAGAAATTGCAGTTCTCTGAATTGGAGGACCAGGTTTGTGCAAAAAAGTTTGCTGATTTCTTCCGTGGTGGTTACAGTACCCGTTGGTGACTTGATAGAAACTATATTTCGTTTAGTCGGAACACCCGTTTAATTCCTAATATTCTCCCATATTTTGTTGGTGGGGGAGTGGGGGTTGAAAGATGCTGTAAAATCATGGAAGCAATTTAATTTATTGCTTTTCAACTGCCTTCTAAATTTGGCGTTTGTTTTTTTGTAAGCTAATAGATTTATCTGGTTAGGATTTTTTTGAAATTTTTCCAAGAGAGTACTTTTTCAGTTCTTAGCCTCGCTAGATCGGAGTTCCACCAGGGTACTAAACGTTTTTGAGATGTTGGGGACGTTCGGGGAATAGAATTATTGGCAGCACAACGGATACATTTGAGCAATATAGCTGCTTCCTTGTTAATGCAGGATATTGGATAGATAGATAGATATATTTATATATATGAACTGATAAAAAGTTTTCTACGTAACGTTTGAATTTTTCCCAGTTGGCCAAATCAGTTTTATATTTTGGGGTATGCCGTGATGTTCTTTCGTAGGCCTTTAATGTTACTGATGTGAGTATGGGGAAATGATCGCTGTTGTGAAGTTCATCGAGGATATGCCACGTTGTTTATGGAAGCAGTTCTGCCGAACAACAAGTAAGATCAATGTGAGTAAATGCACTGTGTGTAGATAGATGTGTTGGAGAACCGTCGATTAATACCGCGAAATCGGAATTTGTAATAAAGTCTTCCAATATGGCTCCACGGTTGCTTGTGATAGAAGATCCCCAAAGGTGGCACCACGAGTTTACATCCCCTGTGAGAATGTAGGGGGGATTAACTTGCTGTAGAATGTTTTCTACATCAGTCTTAGAAAATCTTTGTTCTGGTAGAATATAAATGCAGATAATTGTAATTCGGTAGCTATATTAATTTCAATAGCCATTGAGAGTATATTGGAATTAATTGGTATTTGTGTATGAGGAATGTTATTTTTAATAAGTAGGGCAATGCCTTGTTTAGCTGTAGTGTTGCAGGAAAAGTTGTTAAAATAACCTATGTAGGGTTTAGGTACAATAGGACAAAAAGAATATGGAGAGATATTATATCTAAATTATTATCTTTAATGAGGATATTCAACTCGTCAAAATTGTTAATAAAACCTTTAATGTTCCATTGCAATATATTGAATGTTGTTGTTGTTTGAGATATCTTGCGGACATTATAACGAGGTATAATGTGAGACGATGTGGTGTTTTGGTTGTCAAATAATTGTCGATGCCCGCACTTGCGGAGGGGAGCACAGTTTCCACCGCAACTGGGTGGTTCTAGTCCCCTCTCCGCAAGTGAAGGCATCGATATGGAATTAGCAGATAACTGATTATGGTTATGTGCTGTTATCTATGTTAGACGGGTTTATATAATAGTTGTTTTTCTGGATTAGTGAATGAGTGATCGAAGAAAATGGTGATTGAGTATTTGTATTTTGTTGAGAAATGGGTGAATTTTGTAATGTGTTATTAGAAGTAATTGGTGTTGGTGAGGAAGGAAGGGGCGATTGTGCAATAGCGGATTAGTGTTATTAGTTTGTTTTTTTTTTTTTTTTTTTACTTGTAAGAGAGGGGAAGACTTGGGTGTAGCGCTGACTGAAGGTGGTAGTGTCGAGATAACTTTTGTGGTGTTGTTGGTAGAAGAAGGTTGAGTGGTATCTGTTTCAATAGATGTTGTTGATTTATTAAAGGTTGAGGTATTAAGACTGGGCTTTTCTAGCACGGTAGTCTTGTTTGGCTCTTTCTGAAAATAATGTGGAGTTTGTAGTTGGTTGGGTTGGGTATATTTGGTTGTAAGTGCGTTTGGCTTCCGCCATAGTACACTTGTTTCTAGTTTTAACTGATAGAATTTCTTTATTTTGAAGATATTTCGGACAGGTTTTCGATGAGGAGGGATGGGCGTCGGAGCAGTTAGCACTCATTGTACGGCTGCATTGTTGGTGATCGTGAGGGGGGAGTTTGCAGTTTTCGCACGTTTTGCTTTTAGTGCATCTTTTAATTGTGTGTCCAAGAAGCTGACAATTACTACTCCTCATTGGGTTAGAGATGTATTCCTGAACCTTGGGCTTATACCATGCTATTTCTACAGTTGTAGGAGGTTGGTAGCGATTAAAAGTAAAAAGCATTAGGCCAGTCGGGCGTTGGGTATTTTCGGAAGTTTTTGTGAATTTATACACTTCAATAACCCCTTGAGATTTCATCTCAGCGACGATTTCGTCTTCGCTAATGTTAATCAGGCAAGGTGCATAGATGCCCTTGGACGAGTTAAGCCTAGTGTGGAGTTTGACCGTAACCGGACATTGGTTTGCCAAGTTGGTAATGTGAAGGAACTTATCTGCGACCTTTTGGGACTTGGCCAGAATGAGCATATTACCGTCTCTAAGTTGAGAGATGTTTTCATATTCTGTGCTTACCGCTTCGATTGCTTTCCTGTAAATGGTTGTTTTTCATCTTTTGGGGAAATGAGCACAAACTTCGGGTTTCTTAGGTTAGTATAGTTCGGGATAGTAGGAAATTCCTCTAAATTGGAGTGTTTGTTTTTTTTTGTCTGGGTTCCCAAGTTGGCGAATCTGCCAACTCGCTAAACCGATTTCCGGGTTTCATTTTATTTGCCCCGGGGCTATTGTATTAAGAAAGTGAAGTTCCCTGCGGGCGAAAAATTAACACACGCGGTTAACCAAAAAACAACAAAAGAAATAAAACTCCGTAGAGGGAGCGAGATGGGGTTATTTTAGTGAGCGAGAAATCTGAGCGAAACCACTATTACTGGGAGAAGTCAACACGAAGTAAACGCTACGAGAACTAGACAGTGACTGCGATTATGTTTAATGTGGGTTTCTTGTAAAGAAACAATACCTCGAGAGAATTCATTTATAAGAAGTTGGAGTTCGTGAAAATTATTTAAAAACCCGTTAAGGTTCCATTGGAGAACCTTGAGTAAGGACTTTTGTATAATATATCTCGAGCTATATTGTGAAAAATCAGGGTTTGTTGACGGTGTCAAGCTTCGACTCTACTGTCCAAGCGTTAAATCGTCCAAACTCCGTGAGGTGCTTGGACGATTCAATAGTTGGGCAGCAGAGTCGTTAATTTGGGCGGTAATATTTTGTTTACATGAGTTCATCATCTTCTTAATCAGTTGGGCTAATGTAGTATTGGTTGTTTTTGATAAGCGATTGAGTGGTTTTTGAGAGAGGAGAAAGAATGGTAGTTCCGATAGATTCAGTGGTATGGGTTGCTGATTTGAGTGGACTTTTTGAGTTGATGTTCGAGTGAATTGTAGTAACCGAGTTGTGTATGTAGATTGAGTTGGTTGCACAAGGGACAGATAGGTCTGGGTTGCGTAGAGTAGATTGAGAACTGAGTTTTTCCTGTTAGATGTTTAATGTGTTGGGGTTTGAAGTGGTAGTAAGAGTAGATGATGGTCGTGATGAAGATGATGTGGTTAAATTTTGATCGTTAATTTTAGATATTTGTGTAGATGGAGGGGGAGTGGGATGTGAAGATTTTGCTACATTACGAGGGCAAGGTGAAAAGTTCTCGGCCTGACAATGAAAGACTGCGATTTTCAGTTAAAAAATGATTTTATTTTTCTACATAATCTCCCTTGACTTCAACACTCTTGGTCCAGCGGATCTCCAACATCAGTATTCCTTCTCGGAAGCGAGAGTCTGGAAGGCTGTAAAAATATTCATCAACCGCCCTCTCAACTTCTGCATTGGAAACGAAGCGCTTCCCAGAAACAAGGTAATCAATTAACAAGATCCCTTTCGCATCCCAAAACTGGCCATGACCTTTCCGGTAGATGCGATCGACTTCGCTTTCTTTGGCGCTGAACCACCGGCTTCCACTCACTGCTTCGACTGCTATTTCGTTTCTGGCGTGTAGTGGTGGACCAATGTCTCATCCATGGTGACAAATCGTCGCACAAAATCGGTTGGATCCCTATTGAATCGGTCCAAAGTTTGCGCGAAAATCGTTTGCGCATTTGCTTTTGATCGGCATTCAGCAAATGCGGCACACATCTTGCGCAGAGCTTTTGCATCCTTAAGTTTTTGTGCAAGATGTTTCGCACCCTCTCTTCCGATATACACACAGCATCAGCTATCTCACTCACCTTCACTCGCATATCGTCCAATACGATATCATGCACTTTTTCGATGGTTTCGGGTGTGGTTGCGGTTTTTGGCCGTCCTTCACGTGGGTCATCTTCAAGGGACGTGTACCCGCGACCACATTTAAATTCAGCTGCCCACTTTTTAACGGTTGACATGGAAGGAGCAGAATCCCCGTAAACTTTTGTCAACTTTGGATGAATTTCCTTTCCCATCCGAAACGAAGAATTTTATCACCGCACGATATTCGAGTTTATCCATTTTAACGAAAAACTCGCAAGACGTCTACTGCAAAAATTCGTGTAAAGAAACTACTTGAGAGAACAAGTTAAAACTTGTCAAACGAACTAATGAGAAGTGCACCCAGGCAAGAAACATAAATTCTTGCTGTTTGCAACGCCATCTCTGCGTCAGGCCGAGAACTTTTCACCTCGCCCTCGTATTTGAGTTGGCTGAAGAGAGTTTTTTTTACTGTAAAATTTTGCTTTTGTGGTTCTGTTGCAGGTTTAAGAGTTGTTTTTTGAGTGAGCGTTGACTTGGTAGATTGTGGGTCATTGAGGGGGGCAGGTGTAATGTTTGCTTGTTTTGTTTTATCGGCAAATAAATTGGAAGTAGGGTTCACTTGCCGTTTGGCATCGGCAATGCTGCATTTAAAGGGGGTTAAAAAGGAATCGAAGGTAAAAAGCATTAGACCTGTTGGTCGTTGTTTTCCTTCGAATTGTTTAGTAAATTTGTAAACTTCTGTTACCTTTTGAGATTTCATTTCAGAAACGATTTCCTCCTCTGTGACGTTGATAAGGCATGGGGCGTAAACTATTCCTTTTGAAGAGTTGAGTTGGTTATGCATAGTGATGGTGACCGGACATAAATTAGATAGGTTTTTGGTAGCAATAAACCTATTGGCGAAATAAGAATTTTGCCATCTCTGAGTTGGGGTATTTGCTCGTATTCTTTACTAATTGCGTCAAAGGCTTTTCTTAGTGCAAATATACTGACAGATGTTAGGGGTTTATTTTCATTTTGGGGCGCGATTAGGATAAATCTAGGGTTTTTATGAGGTGAGGTTTTAAGAAGTTCAGGGAAATCCTCAAGGGGATGAAATGTTATTTTGTTCTTTTTGGCCGGGTTTCCGAAAGCGAGACTTTAGAGAGTCCGGTATATCGATTTCCCGGTTTCATTTTAGGCCTTGAGGCCATACTGCGGAGCGAGAGAGCAGTACACACAGGATTATTAAAGAGATTGGTGTACTTGCACACGGGAGAGAGAAGCCGATTGACAATGATGTGTACAGAACGAAAACTAGTCGGTGACTGATAGTGTGCATAGTTTTCCGTCTTCATAAACTTTTTTGCGTTTAGCTTGGGTGCGCTGGTTTAAGGGAGTATCGGGACCGAGTCCTTTAAACCAGCCTTTTTTGGGGGGTCGGTAGCACCGGTTTTTTTTTTTTTTATTATAGAATTAACTATAAAAATAGTTTTTTGTTTCTTTAGGAGATAGGAAGAAAAAGAAAATTAATTTGATAAATTTGCGCGCCACGAAGTTTGACATTTCGAGATAATCAGTTGCGCTCTTAACACGTATACAATCGGTGTTTTCCAGATAGAAACTGATATACTTCGAGGTAATTAGCACACCCTGCGATATTTTTTCTATTTATTGACAAAAAACACGCAGGACGTGTACTGTACAAATTCGTGTAAAGCTTGTCATACGAACTAACGAGAAGTGCACCCAGGCAGGAAACATAAATTTTTGCTGATTGGAACACCATCTCTGTGTCAGGCCGATAACTTTTCACCTTTCCCTCGTAACAGGTACCTCTAGAACAATTCTTATTTATTTTCTTATAATGTACGCTTTTACTTTTGATTCCTTAACTGTTTTTATGACGGCTTGCGGCAATATTAAGAAACAGCTCCGCCAAAAACTTTAAAGATATTTCCGCTGCTAGATTTTCACTTTTCTCTGTTTTCTGCCTAGCTTGTATCTGAATAATCCTTTTGCCTCCCAAGAACGATTCTAAATCAGTCATGTCCAACCATCCTTTGATGGTTGGCTAACTTTCTTACAATATGCTGCCAATTAATTTCCGATTGTCCATCAGAAGAACTGGTTCGGTATTTGATTTTGTGTAACCCGGATATAATGGAATGTTAGATACCTTTGCATCAGCCTATCCCATATTGTGTTAATTAAAACTATTGTAAATGCTAACAAAGATCACCTTGGGGGTGGTTATGGTCAGCAAATTAAAGCACTTTGCTTTTGGAGTTGTCGTATTAAAATTCACCTTGGAGTTGTATTCAAATCTACTCTTTTTGTACCAATTACTCGTACCTAGTATAAATTATGATGACACACAAAATATATTAATTCTCTTATGACATACGCTGACCAAAACTGATATCAAAGCATAATGATGGAAAGTTTTCCGCGGTGTCCATTTCCAGTTATGTGCATGAACATTCTGCCTGGCCGAGCTGGCTTATACATATGCTGAAGGCCGATGTTGTGAACCACCTTGTAGCAGGTACTGAAGCCTGCTGCGCGAGTATGGTTATTTTCCTTTAACGCTGCCACGCTATATATGCCACGGTGGTGATGAATAATCCGCCAATCAGGCTGTAGGAAATGCTGTAGTTCACGTGGTTAGGGTGTCACACTGTATACTCTTCATTGTGGCTCTGGAGACTGGGATGTGAAATAACCCATGGTTTTGAAACCTTTCTTGGGTCATCGTGTTTGAGGATGCAGTTTGACTCTAATGTTAAAATATCATCCTTTTGTAGTGAAACTTGTAGGATCCGTCTTCCGCAGATTATGTAAAAGGTGTACTTCCTGTCCAAAATGTACATCCAATTATTTGCGTTATTAAGCTGGATCCACACAGAAGACGGGCTTATGCTTCGCAACTTGCAAAACGGTGATAAGTTCGTGGGGTTGGGGTCAAAATCCTGAAAACTGAAATCCCGAGAATCCAAAACCCCGAAAAACCAAAATCCTGAAAATCCAAAATCCTGAAAGGAAAAAATCCCGAAAACTAAATCCCGAAAAATTATATATAAAATATATATATATATATATTTTAAAATATATATATATATATATTTTAAAATATATATATATAAAATTTAAAATAGGTATATATACATATATATAAAATTTGCGCAAATTTTTAATTTTATATAATTTTTCGGGATTTAGCTTTCGGAACTTGGGTTGGGTATGAAATCTCCTTTTTCAAAATCCCTTTTCCATAATCCCCTGTGTCAAAATCCCCCGTTTCAAAATTCCTCTTATCAAAGTCCCCTGAGTCAAAATCTTTTTTTCCGAATTCCCTTGTGTCAAAATCCCCCGTTTTTAAATTTTTGTGTTTTAATTTCTGGATGTAATTTCCGCAGGTGCCGTGACATAAGGCCATGTGACATAAGGCCATATTTCAAAATATGGCCTTATGACGCTTTCACAAAGTGTCATAAAGTCATATTTCAGGGTATGGTCGCCATTATGGCTTTATATCACTTTCAAATGTTCAAATATATGTATATATATTATATCCAAAATTCATAAACAGTAGAATATGTATGCTGGGGGCATGCTGCCCCCCTGCAACCCCCCTGCTTGGGATCACTGTAGGATTTGGAGTGGGTGCGAGGTTGGGTGTATGCAAAATTTCTTTATAATCATGTGGTATTTGTTTTTTTGTTAATTTTTTTAATATGTTGAATAAATTTTCCTGATTTTTTTGTTACTTACAATTAAATGTTCACTTTCATTTTCGGGAATTTGGCCTTCCGGGATTGTGGGCTTTCGGGATTGTGGATTTTCGGAATTTTGGGTTTTCGGGACTTTGGGGTTTTGGGATTTTGGGTTTTCGGGATTATGTTTTTCGGGATTCTGTTCGACTCCCAAGTTCGTGCTGTGGGTGAGTAGGTCCATTTCACATCTGCTGACGTTGGATTGGCGATTAAACATGGGGTGTTGTTGTTAACATAAGTATCTGTTTTGTACATTTACTGGGCTACTAAGTTAACTATTAAGTAGTCTAGTGATTGTTAAATGAAGGCAAATTCATTTTTATGTGGTGTCGGTACTGGGACGACCGACAATAGACAGCTGTGGGGGTAGGTGCTTTCTTATAAACACTACCTGTGCGCGGAGTTGGTCTGGCGTGAATATAAACGGATTAACTTTAGCGTGATGAAGATCAGTTAAGACGTTCAATAACGAATTTTGAACCTGTTGATAATTTACCTTTGCTAAAGTGGTATAAGTTGATATGGCTAAGAATTTCCTTTCCGCTACTGTCTGGTTGCTGGTTTTCGCTACATAGTTGTTCAAGTCTTCTAAGTTGTTATGAAATACTTGGAGTTGTGCAATCACGGCTTGCGTATTTTTCTGCAAGATGATTGATGTTTGATTCTTTATCAGCGTGAGTAGATGGTTCTCATTTAATCGTGTTTGTTGAATTGCAGCTGGTAATGTTTTGCATATGACTCGTCTAAACCCCAAACAGCTCGCTACGGTCAAGTGGCGATCGATTCATCCTAGTCGCTGGCTCCCTTCCGGCTTCTTGTTTGAATAAAAGGTCATTGTTGCCTTTTATAATTATCAGTTGGAGGTTGAATTGTTGAATTATGTTGTGTCTCAGTGTATCAGCGCCTTTCCTTTTGCAGAATTCGTTCATTTCGTCAATCAATTTTTCGAATCCTGCAAGTTCCCGCCAGTAGTTGGTCAAACCATAGCACAGTGCTTTACCGCACCCTGTAAAAGCCTTTTCCAGTAAACTCTATGCGGAGGCCCTTTATTATTTTTTTATTTTATGGCATCAATTAACAAGTAATTAGAGCAAAAAAAAATCCCCGATATTTTCTTTTGGGATATCCAGCAATAAAAAACTGTTTTGTCTAGCTTGCAGAAGTATAGCCGCACGATATAAAAACTGCAAATTCTTTGTTTTTCGTCTACTTTGCTTGTTGTGACTATTAGCCGATTCTCATGTTTAGTTGCATCTCTAGGCCGTCTTGACCATGGTTTATCCTCAAGACTTCCGGTTTGAGCGTGCCGTTCAATGGGACGTTGAACGCAGCACTTTGATACCTTCAACTGCGAAGCAACTTCCCGCTGCGATTTGCCTTGCATAAGAAGGGTGGTGATTGCAGATCGTTTCTCGATTGTGGTTTCCGCGACTTTTCCCATTTTTAACGAGTTGTTTGCTCAAGACTTGAAGAATCTCAAATAAATTCTTATGACTTCAAAGTGTGGCTTTTGTGTAAGACCCTTGCAATGCAGGTCGACAAATTTTGGGATTTGAGATCACTTTTGATGTAAGGAGTCATAAACAAGTGGTGAATCAACAACCAAACGTCATAAAATTTAATAATTATGAAAAGCCTAAATATATTTCAATAAACCACAAAAGCGGTTTTTCCCACATTTGTAAACAAAACGCCCATTGTTCAAAAACGTGGGTGTAAAATCCGAGTTTTATTATCTGAATGTGTTGTTTTGTTTTTTTTTTAGGTAGAAAAACCCAATGTAATTCGTAAATGAATTAAGTCAGTTGTCTACGTGGGCCTCAAACTTTTGGCCTGCAGTGTACATATGTGTCCGACGTTTGGGTGGGGTCACAATTCGAGTCGAATCGGAATTTTCATTCTAACCCCAAAATTAGAGGAACTTTATTAATAGCTCGATTTTCTCGAAAACGGCTATCACGATTTTGATTTAAAAAAAAAAAGTTTTCCCCAATAAATACGTATAACGGTACTTTACGAATTAACTGGTTCTGAAAAATTGGCTATTTCTCGGCTATGGCCCAATCAGTTTTGTTCGAAATTAATATTTAAACAATTTTTAGAACGCGTGAGATGAAGTGCAACCTTTCTTCCACTCAATATACGAGTATATATATGAACTTGAGAAATAAATAAAAGTCATGAAATTTAATGAAAAAATATCGCAAATGAAACATGTACTTGTGCAATTTTGACCCATTTGTACAGGATAAGGGTTAATGTGTAGAATAAAAACCACTGGCTTACATATTATTTGTTTTTGTAATTTTCCTCAAATTCACATACAACCCACCCCGATCAGCCTGCCACACAACTGATCGCCGATGGCATTCGCTGTGTGTATTGAAAATTTGAACATCAAAACAGAGTTACCATTATAAACTCAGAGCAAATCGTTACAGCTTTTTCTATGGTTTTTGCAAAGAACTTTGGAGTTTTGTGCTTTTGAGAGCAATTGAGTAAATTTGAGTATGTGAGGGTGTTGCCGTTTGATTTTTTTTTTCATTTCCTTGTTTTTGGCTGTGACCGTAGTACAATCTCGCCTTTTTTGAGAAATACCGCCATTGGTAACGAAACAAGATCTTCGAGATTGAATAGGAACATCCTCGTCTTAAAATTCGATTTTCCATTATTGAATTTCTTGATCTGTTCCGTGCACATTTCACTCTGCAGTCTTTATGTTAGGACGCAAGGGTAAGAGGTAACCAGATAGTACAATGCTTCATAATTTTGGGATGATTAGCCACAATTCGATGTAAACATCAATGTCAAAGACTTCCTTCATCTACTGATAGGTTGCTCGTTATCTTTGAGCATTAATTCCCCAAGAACAAGTCATCTCACCGAAATACTCTTCGACACTAAAGTCACGTTGAAGATTATAAAAAATTGTAGCTCTGAAATCGCGTCAATTTAATTCTACTATACTATTGACATGATGCACAAACTATACTATTGACATGATGCACATAATGCACCATTGAGCAGGTAGCAGGGTGGAGACAAGAATAAAGCAAAGCAGAAGCAGATATGTGTACATAAATATAAAATTAACTAAAATACATTTATTTACTAATCAAATTTAAATATGATAATAATGTACCTGTGTCTTTTCTCAAGACACGGCAGACGGACCTCTTAACACCCGTGTTTCAATACCTGTTGAGCCAGGGTCTGTAAAGAATCCATGCATCTAAATGATTACATGAAGGACACAAGATAAACCGTGTTTTACTTGTATTACCCTTGTGTTTATTGCAGACACAAAGGTTTTGCCCGTGGTCTATAAGACGCCCGTGTCCGTGTATTAGCACCCGTGTCCAACTCAACCATTTTTCTCATCAACCTTTGAAACGAAAAGTTAAAATGAAGGTTATGTGAAAATTTGCAATAAGCTATGATAATTCCAAGGGGTTGCGTGGATTTTGCTTTAATTTTCTGGTGCGCATTTCAGTTCAACTTTGTTGGTAAAATCCTGGGTCCCAAGGGCAACACCCTACGTCAACTCCAAGAGCATACACAATGCAAAATGATTATATTAGGTAGAAATTCAATGCGCGATCATGACAAGGAAGAGGAGCTTAGAACGTCGGGTGATCCAAAGTACAACCACTTGAATCGTGATCTTCACGTGGAGATATCCACAGTAGCTCCGCCGTCAGAAGCTTATGCTCGATTGGCATATGCACTGGCAGAGATAAGAAAATTTCTTGTTCCCGATAGTAATGATGAGATACGTCAAGAACAAATGCGTGTAATGGACATTGGTAAGGAAAAGCCCTACAAGCATCCAATTTCAAGATCATACGGAGCCTATGGCGGTAGTAGGTAAGTAGAACACTGCAAATTCGAGTTTACACTGATAATTTAGTCCTTAATTTATAAACATATTAAACTACGGCTCTACGCCCCGGACGACTTTGAACAACTTACTAGTATAGGGCCCGGATTAAATTATAAATGTAAACTCATACCGTTTCGTCGTTGATGCGTGATTATATTCTATTTATAGGAGTCCTCCACCGCCACCAACATTTGATAAACCATCTAAACCAAAAGTGTACAGCATTCTAGAGAAGGCACGTTATGCAATGGATGATGCATATCCAGTAAGCAAGTCGCAAAGGTACGAATTATAAGTGTGGTCGATGACAAGTTCTAAATTTACTTTTATTTTATTACGGTGAATTCGATTTAATTTATTCGCTATAATTTAGTTATATCAATCGTCATTCAATTATCGCATTCCCTACTTACAATAACCTACCGAACTCCCATGCCTCGGTTAATTTGAGAAACACTGAGTGGATCGCTTACAGAGATCAGCTCAACCAATTCATTATTGGAAAAATTCCTCGTACTGACAGCAAGGATAAATTGAAGTCCTTGCTGATCATGTTAGACAGCTCTGTCATAACTGCACTAGAGAAGCCCTCTGCTGAAACAATGATCTTAAAGATCTCTCAAGCTCTCACCAGATATATGTAAACAATAAATTAAAATTAAAAGTTCATACTTCATTAAAAGTTGACACTGCCTCACAATGCTTGTCTTTGATAGGACAACTTCTCTAGGCTAACTTAGCAAAGAGGATGAAAATCAGGCCCAATCTAAGGAAGAGACTTTAGAGCTCTTACTTAATACTCACTTTCAAGGGTCAATCATAGTGTTCACCATCAGCCCAGCTAAAAAAGTTCAATCTGCCGACCGGGGGTGATTGGAAAACTACGAAAGAAATTTGTAATATTGGCCGTTTTCGAAAACGTAAAAAAAAAAAATCAATTTGATCGTCAAATGATAGTCAATTTATGACTGATCATCGTCAAACGATTTTTTTGTTGCAAGCGTATTTGCATTTGTATGGGGAGAATTTTATTGAAAATCTTTCTGAGAGCTTTTACAACAATTATTACGAGAAAATGATAATATTTTTGAGAAAAGGAAAACTAAGTTAACTTACATTTCCCGAACATTTTCACTACATTCCGATTCACTGCTCATTGCTTGGGCCATAATTGTTCAGTGCCTTTTCGGACTTCCATCTGCACAACTGCAATACAAATGATGTTTCCAAACATATGACTTGCGCAAACTGCATTATCGAACATAATGCTAATGCAGTTTAAATTCTTGTTTGCGTTTTCGAACAAATGACTCTTGTAGTTTGCGTTTAAGAACATTTTACAAACGCATTTTTGATGAAAATGACGTTTTCGAAAATGGCCATCTTTGGCACCAAGTTGGCCATCTCCTCCATGAAAATCTTCAAAACCGCAAATACGCTATATTTCCGGCATTACTTCAACAGGGGGCTGATATCGCTCCCACACTTAGATACTTGCCGGAATACCGCATTCTGCAAAGTAATAAATAACTTTCGAAGGCTGACAGAGCCTAGGACTTAAGTCTACAATCTCTCCGTCTTATCAGCCTTATGTCATTCATTCTGAAATGTATGGAATAGATAATTGACAGGCACATAAGAGGACTTCCAATACACAAACGAGTAAGTCTATTGAGTCAGCACTCATTGACTTAGTACCTAAAACTAGATAAGAATATAAATTGGTTATTAAATAACAAAATTAAAATAAGAAAAAAGTAATCTAGCAGTAGCAACGAATCGAAAACGAAACGAAGGAATTGAAATAACATTTGCCATACCTTGTTGATGTAACTATGAGCCTAATAAATAAAAGAAATTAAAACATTGGGGTTTGAAAACACCCCACATCAAATTCTATTTTGTGCGAACAATTTTTTTTTTTTTCTCATTCTTTTTAAAAATGTTTCATTACATTTGCTCAAAATGCTGAAATTGGGCCATATTCAATAACGGTCTATCATTATTTACATTCTCAGTACCAATTTTACTTAAAAAAATTACTGCTTGAGTGCTAATTCAAAGTGATTTTACTCGAGTGACGATTGATGCCTGTCACTCGAATTCACAAATGCAAGAATAGTGAATCGAGTTCACAAATAGTGAGAGATTTATCATGTTCAAAGCGCCACTTTCGATTTTATGAATAAGTATATTTTACTCGAGTGACGATTGATCTTTGTCTCGCGAATTCACGAATGCGAAATATATTGAATCGTATTCACAAATACAATTTTCTCCTGTCTAAACATTAAAGGAAGCGTCCGATACGAAAATCCATAATAAAATGTACCGTAATAAAATTGTATTCACCTTTATAATTTAATCCTCGTTATGTTCCGCTTTAATTAATGATTAATTATTTTAGACCACGAGAACATGACGTGTATGATCACCATGACTACGGTAGATACTCTCCACCTCCAAAGCATTCTTCGTCGCATGGACATTATGAAGGTTCCTCATACGACAGAGGAGAGTATCGTCGTGATCACCCATCATCGTACTCTCATAGTGGGTACCCAAGTAAGTTTTCTATTTTCTTTTGTATTTTTCATTATTTTCAGTAACGTGTGTGTTGGCATTGTTATTTGTTGAATGATGGAGTGTTTGTTTTTGGCTTATATTTATCAATAAAAAGGAAAAAAAAAAAGTAATTCATCGATTGCTATCGGTTTTTTTTTTTTTTTAAAAAGTGTTTAATATGTCGCAGTATCGGGCAACTTCAAACCAACATTAAATAAAAAAGAAAATATCAATCAACAAAAAATATGTATATTTAAAAACAAAAACCAACAAAAAAATAAATAAAAAATATCTTAAATACAAAACCAATCTAAAATTTATAGAAACTAGCAATGGTCGTTCATCAGCATATCGACCAACAAGTTCAAATCACTATGAATCTGGATCGACACGTTCCCGTGAGAATGTACGATATAGGGCTGCACCATATCCAAGAGTTCGTTAACAGTTAAATGCAAAGGAAAAGCAAAACAATCAATTTAAATAAATAATAAGTACTACGTATATGTCACACAGGAAATAATAAAAACAAATAATTATTCCAGCAAATTTTATTAAAAAAAAAAAAAAAAAACAAATGAAAATAAATTTATATTCATGTAATCCAATTATATAATGCACTACTCTTTCTTTCTAAAAAAATTGTTAAGTCTAAAAAAATAAAATCAAAAAATACAAACCAAATCCGACGACGGTAAAATTGATTGCTTTAAAAAGTTTAAATTAAAATTGAATTCATTAAAATAATTAATAACCAATTTCAAGAATGGAAAAACTCAATACAATGGAAAAAAATTTGAATGAAAAACAATTATTATAAATAATAATCTAAAATTCAAAAATTACGTCTTAGGATATGGAGATTCAGTTAGTAGTTTAATTTTCTATTTTGCTTTGTAGGTTATTCTCTAAAGTTTTTTTTAGGTTACCGTTCATCATTACCATCATTGCAATCAACTTATTAAATAAATGATAAATCGCTATCAAATAAAAATATGTAGTAAACTAGCATACGGAGTAAAATTTGACCATGAACAATCAAGATATTGAAATTATTTTCTTGATCTTCAACGTCATGATTTTCTTATTATCATTATAAAGAATTAAAAAAAAATATATAGAGCAACATTATATTTACAGTGCGCACCTCAAATAACAAAACGGAATTCACATACTACAAGTAATAAATGTACATAGATCATGTAATACGAAAAGGTACGATCAGAGGAATATTTTTGTTTGTGTGGTCGTTGTTCGTTATAAATTTCAAATATAAACCAATGAATTGAACTGGGCCTGACTATTATAACAATAATTAATTGAAGCATATTCTTGTAGAAAAAAATATATACATACATACAATTATTATTAACAAAAAAAAAAACTTTAAAATCAAAATCTAAGACAAAATTTAAAGAAAATTATGTATAGAAATATAAGGAACTGTACAATGGATTTTCTGCATTATTAAATCGAAATAAAAATACAACATTAATTTGGACTTAACTCCTGGGCTGTTTATTTTATTTTACATAAATAATTATTCGCTATAGAAACAAATTACAGCAACAGTAAGCAAATTCATTTATAAACAACCCTTAATTATTTTATTTAACATTTAATCAAATTTAATTAATCAAAGCCCAAGCATTCGTTTCATCAGCATCCACTATGATTTTGCTACAATTTGGTAAGTTCATTATGGTTAAATTGTAGAATATTGAAAGAAGAAATTTAAAACATCTCGCAGCGGAAGAATGAATTAATAGAGAAGCTTCTCGTGACAATTTTACTTTCGAATGTTTGTCAGACGATCGCAAACGTTGGGGCTGTAAACAAATTTGTTGGTGTTTTCTAGAATTCGAACTTGAATCTCCCGTTCAGTAGTCCATGCACTTTACTACTGAACCACAATACTCACAAATGAATAAAATTTATGAACGGAATTATCTCTGAAGATTCTCATCAAAGAGGTAGAAGCATTTGAACTCACCATACTCATCATATTTGCTAAGAGTTATTAAAGAATGTGCCAAAATAAATTCCCAAAAACAAAAGTGTATGCGATGAATGAACAATGTACGAACATACAGCGTGTTTTACGGGAAGACATACTACTTTTTTTAATATTTTTTTTTGAAAATAAATCATTAATTTTGTACACACAAGTTCTATTATGTATGGATTATAATGTCGGACAGATGTCCATCTCTATTACCCTCAAAAATGTGAGCTCTTTTAATGATGTTCATCTTATTTATTGAATATTTTGTTTGAGTTGCTGCAGTGTTTGTGCTCAAGTCCTGCTTCTTGTGGAAGACGATAAAATTCTCCACAGATGGCGACAGTATTGTAAAAGACTTCTGAACGAACAGTTTCCTAACCATGACGAAGTATCCGACATTACTGTCGAAGAATGTGGTCAAATACTCCAAAAAAAGAAAAGCGGTTGGGCAAGCCGAGAATCCTCTGAGTTCTGGAAAAAGATGAGACATCGGGTCCAGATGGCTCATGATTCTTAGCTCCAAACTTGTGAGCAGTGATCCAATGCCTAATCAGTGGAGGGAAAGTTATCTTCTTCCTTTGCACAAAGGAAAGGGCGATACGCGAAACTGCGATACCTACCGTTCTGTCAAACTGATGTCACACACCACGATGTTCGTTGAGCGGGTATTAGATGGCCGACTGCGGAAAATAATACGGCTATCTGATGACCAATACGGGTTTGTTTCGGCTAAATCAACAACAGATGCAATCCGAAGTATAAGGATCATAATGGTTCCTTAAAGGACTTGCATATGGTGTTGGTTGATTTTGAAAAAGCCTTTGATAAACAACCAAGAGATCTCTTATGAGTGGCGCTAAGGCAACGAGGAGTTCCAGAAACCTACGTGCGCATGATCTTGGACATGTATGAGGGAGCAAGGACAAGAGTAAGATGTCCCACAGGAGTCACCGAAGAGTTGCCAATCGAAGTCGGTGTACACCAGGGAAGCGTCCTCAGTCCTTTGCTATTTATTGCAGTCCTTGATTATCTGCTTGAAGGGAAAGTGACGGACCCCAAAGTATATCAGTTATTCTTTGCTCACGATGGAGCTATCATAAGTGAAGATCAAACGTCCCTGCCACGAACACTTGATGTATGGGTGCATGTTTCGGAGGGAAATGGGTACCGTATTAGTTTAAAAAAGACAGAGTATCTGTGCTGCCCTTACTTTGATCCACACCGGCCTATTCCAGACATTTATTTGAATGAAAAAGTGCTTTCCGAGTGCGAAAAGTTCAAATGTCTCGGGTCTATGATCAATGGCGAAACAACTTGTGATGATGACATCAATCATCGCGTAAGCGTAGGGTGGATGAAGTGACGGGAAAACCGCAATCTTCTGTGATCGAAAAAGGTCCCCTAAGCTGAAAGGAAGGCTCTACACCGCAGTTGTACGTTCGGCGCTCACATACGGTTCACAATGCTGGACAATGTACAAAAAGTGTGAGGGCAAATTAACGGCAGCTGAGATGAAGATGCTTCGCATGACAGCAGGAGTAACAAAGCTTGATAGAATAAGAAGTTCAAAGATTCGAGGAAGCCTTCATGTAAAAGAACCCATCACAAGCAAGATAGAGCACGATCGGCTCAGTTGATATTCTCATGTGCAAAGGACAGATCCTTCGAACCCCGTCAAAAAGGTAATATCAATCAACGTTTCACAATCGCGCAAAAAGGCAGACCAAAAAGGAACTGGATCACACAAATTCAAAAACACCAGCATTTGATTGGCCTCAATGACGAAGTGATCCGGAACCGGGAAGTCTGTCTGTACTTCCTGAGGTCAAATCGGCAAACCCCACAGGCGGACCATTAGGGATGCAGTAAAGTGGGAGGGTTGTGATCCTTCTACTCCGGATCATAACTTCGCCGTAAGGAAAAGAAGAAAAAGAATATTTCTTTTGCACTAGCCAGCCTTTTAAGAATTTATTCATTGGCTATAAAACGTGTACATTTTGAAATTCATATGCAAGAACATTTGTTGTATTCATTCAATTTGGTGACATATTAGTACTTTGACGTCCTTAATTCGCTTTGGCATTAAATCCACTAAATTATAAAGATGTTCGGCGGATATTTTTTTGTAACAAACTTCTTCATTGAGCATTTTGGCTAAGGTAGGCATTTCGATTGGGTCCGGAGAATTACCTGACCAGTTGTGTGTAAAAATTGCTTTTTCGGCCATAAAAGTTAAATTGAATTTATTTTCTTTCATTGAGCATAATTAATAAGGGATTAAGATAGAAATGAACAAAGAAAGTGGTTTACCATTTTAGAACGATTGCACGGAGCAGTCGCCTTGAAAAATCATATCACCGTTTAAAATATTTTTATATACAGTTTTATTGTAAAAGTAAAGTTTTAATTGTTTTAAGTTTCATTAAAAAAAAACAAATGAGTAAATGTGTAAGCATAATGATAGTTTTTATTGCTATTCGAGTTTATGATTTTTATTACAGGAAACAGGCTTCTCAAACTTCCGAGAACTGAAGATATTAATACTTTGTAGTCCCTCCTATTTTTTTATTACGGTTTTTATCCGGTCGGACATTGATGTAATCAGGCTGTGTAAAGTATTCAGTGCGATTTCCTCATACCACACTTTTTCGATGAATTTGTCCATTTTACACCTGTGCCTTAATTATGGAGCAAAGGTTCTCAATCGGGTTCAGGCCAGGGCTGTTTCCAGGCCACTCCAATGTTGCAATACTATTCTCTCTTAGAAAATTTTTGACCTGGAATGAAAAAATGCATTTACAATAATAAAACTTTACGAACGTTTTGCTAATATTTTGGGGAAGGTAAAAAAATGACACTTACAAATTTCGCGCCGTGACAAGGCGCAGAATCGTCTTGAAAAATCAGCTTACCTGAGTATAAGTGTTCTTCTAAAGATGGTAGCAGATTGTCTTCCAATATTTTTTTATATTTTTCTACGTTCACCGTTCCATTTATTAGAGCCAGTCGTCTAACGCCGTGATAGGAAAAGCATCCCTAAATCATCCTTGAGCTTCCTTGTTTCACGGTTGTTGGCACGCACTCATTATTGAATCTTTCTCCAGTTCTTCGCCTCAGGTACTGTATTCCGTCAGAGCTGAATATGTTGAACTTGGACTCATTTGAGAAGATCACATTTTTGCAGTCCGTTATAGTCCAGTTTTCATGATCTTTGGCCCACTGGAGACTTTTTAGGCGCATTCGTTTATTTAGAAATGGTTTTTTGGGCAGGACTTCTTGCATTCAAGCCAGCTTCTTGAAGCCTTCGTCTTACAGTCCGTTAGCTTATCTCTGATCTTCCAGCCTCTACAAAGTCCGTCCTTAAACTTTCAGCAATTTTGAATCGATCACGCAGACTTATTCGTTGTAAAAGCCGATCTTCAGCGCTGGTGGTCTTTCTTCTGCGACCCGTCTCCTTTTTTTCTTTGCAATGAGCCCGTTGTCTTGAATTTTTTGATGAATTCAGCCACTAACGACTTGCTGAATACCACTTTTCACGCTATATCACGAACACCTAATTTTTAATTTTTTAAAGTCATTATTTCGACTTGTTTTTTCACTCATTTTCTTTTTATTTTCCATATTAATAAAATTATTTCCACTTTCACTCAAACTAATTTTTTTTTCAATGAACTGTTACAAAGTGAACTAGAATCACGTCATCAAAGGCTTTTTATGCAAAATCCTAAAAAACTACCTGCTAGTTCTCAAGATAATTGAAGTTAAAGAATTTTTTTTACCCTGTCCGGATTTCTATGTCCGTTACTGTACTTCCGAGTTAATAGTTCCTTTTACGGAGCATAAATCTTGAATTCCAATTTAACGGCCGGCCAAATGATATCTGGGAGTTTTTCTTACTATGGAATTGGAGATTTGTGCTATTTAACCGCTCTCCAGTTCCTCGCCGCAAGTACTGAATTCCATCTGATCCGTATATGTTAAATTTGCTCTCATCGGAGAACGTATTTTCCCCAATTAATCTCTGTCCAGTTTTCGTATTTGTTTACCCAAGTTAGGCAAAGTTAGACCAAATTCCCTAAGCCTCCGACGCACTGTATGCACACCAATTCCAGTTCCACTTGACTCCACAAACTGTTTTTATTTGTACCGCTGTTGATCGGTTCGTTATTGATAGTCAGTGTAAAACTCGATCATCAGGCTTAGATGTCTTGCGAGCCCCTTCTGTCTTTTTTCCCGTTCAGCTTAATTTTTAACTAATTAATTTAATAATTTAATTAATATTTTTAATTTTTTTTTTTTTTTTTAATAACCTGCTCACAGTCGTATTGTTACATCCAACCTCTTTACTAATTTTGGTAACGGTCATCTTTCCCCCTTCAAATAGTGTAATTATTCGACTTTTTGGTCTTCAGTCAATTTTTTCATCGGCACTTATCACTTTAAAAACTAAAATGACGTATTATGCGCTTATATACCTTCAAAGAAAGGAGGTCATTAAGAAAAAGCCGGTACTGAAAATAATTAAGGATTTTTATGCGAAAAATGGGTGTTGCACTTTAATTTATTGTACTGGGGAGAAAATCACTTAAGTCTAATTCATATAAATTATAATTTCTTCTACTATTCAATAAATTTAGACCAATTTGTATAGTCAGTACTAATTTGTAAAGTCAACACTAGTTTGCATCATTGGAAACATTTTTTTTTAAATAAAAATTCCTTCAACATTCTTTATTTATTCAATTTTAGTTTCTATTGTCAAAATTATTAATGACTGCAACCCCAAATTTGGCTACAATTAATTGTCGATAAATGCTAGGAAAATGTTTGTAGAGATTTTAGATATAATAAATAATTTGCCTAAAATAAAAATAATTATTATTATTATTTATTAAAAGGTAAATTAATTTACATTTCTATTAGCTACCAATGCTTTCGGTTGTTTTTTAAGAAGTAATAGATAAGTTTTTTTTCATTACCTGGGGCGATGTGGAGCCAACAGGTTCGAGTAACCTGTCTGTTACGCATACCTGTCAGCTCCAGACCACCCCTTTGGAGGGCTTAGGAATTCTACATTTAGATATTATTATTCAAGTTATATTTTTTTTAAAATTGTGTATACTCTATTAATATTTTGTACTGAAGGTACAACTCAAAGGTCTAACAAGGTTTTTATTAAATAGATTTATATTTAAATTGTTTACTTTTGAACATTCAGATATAGGTGTTTACTCGTACTTGTTAAAATATGGTCGGATTGGCAAAGATGACAAATGGGAGGATTATCTCTATTGAGGATATAGCTGTGAGTTATTTGGGTGTGTCCAAGTCGGAGTCTAAGGAAACATTTGTTCATTTCAGGTGTAGTTTTTGTTGGCTATAATGCCGGATTACCATCTGGGTTTAAGTTCGTGTAAAGGTGGGTGTGTTGCGTCCATACTTGTTTTCGTTTCATCCTTTTTGTGTGGTGGGTAGGGTAAGATATTCGGCTCTGCAGATACATTGCGAGTTGCACTGTCTGCAAGTTCGTTTCCTTTGATACCCGAATGACCTGAGACCCAGAGGATTGTCAGTTTTGGATTTGCTCTTGATGACGTTGTTTCGAATTTTATTAAGGAAATCGATGTGGTTTCGTGTATTCTGAATTGCTTTGAGAGTGTAGAGGCTGTCGGTACAAATAATTGTGTTTTTACGAGACATGTTGGCTAGTTCTGTAACATTTAAAATAGCTGAGGCATCTGTAAAAATAATTGAGAAGTGGTTTGGGATTCTCTCGCCGCACAATACTTCTGAATTGCTTTGAGAGTGTAGAGGCTGTCGGTATAAATAATTGTGTTTTTACGAGACATGTTGGCTAGTTCTGAAACTTTTAAAATAGCTGAGGCATCAGTAGAGATAATTGAGAAGTGGTTTCGGATTCTCGCCGCATAATACTTCGCCGTTTGCCGTAACTACAGTGCCAATTTCGCTTTTGGATCCGTCTGTATATATTATCTCCCACGAGGTGTAGTTTCTCCTTGGACGTTGCAGTTTTTATTGTTTTTGAGAGTTTGGTGTTTATAGCGTTTATAGGTAGAGCCCAGGGTGGATAATTTCCTATTGTTATTGGTTTCACCGAGGTTGGTAGGCTTGCATTTTTTACATAGCTTAATGCGGGGAAAGCGGTCGAGGGATTTTTGGGAACCCTTTTGCGTTTTAGGATATTAATGTCATCTTTTAAGATTTTTGAAGCCAGGCAAGCAGTTAAAATCTCTAAGGTCTACGATGGATGGGAGTCTGGCTTCAGTCGCCATGTTCTGAATTGGAGTAGCTCTAAATGCCTTTAATGTAGATCTGACATCTGCATGGTAGTATGGTTTTATTATTTGTAGTGTAGTTTTGCTGCACTTTCCGTAGACTGCCAATCCGCAATCGATTTTAAATAAAAGTGTTACATATTTAGAGTTTACATAAACAAAACTATTTTTGAGGGTAGCTAGTTTAGTCCTTAAGTCTAGACAATGAGCCTTAAAATTATAGTTATGATCGAATATTACACCTAATATACTTAAATTGCTTACGTTAGGTAATTGTAGATCAATGAAATTAATATTAAAGTTGTTGCAACTAGTTTTGTTTGCATATACTATGTAGGTGTTTTCTTTTATCAGGGGATACAATAGACCCTGATTGGATGCCCATTCACTCAGATCGGTCAGAACATCTTGAAATGTGTGTTCAATACGACTAATATCATTGCATTTAGATAGTAAGCGTACAAAATATGATTAACCGTTTTAAATTTTGCAATTATCTCACATGTAGTTATATGCAATTATAAAGAGCGTAACCGACAAAGATTATATGTATATACATTGGAATATATAATATGTTATTAGCTTTGATTCTAAAATATCTGTTGAGTTAGAAAGCTATTTTGTAGGAGTACATTTTCGGGCCGATCTTCTATTTCCAGAGTTTGTTCAGAACTAAATGAATGCCGATTCGATCAAAGGCCTTTTCGAAATCCAATGATAGGACTGAAACATTTATTTATTTATTTTTAATTTATTTATTTTAACGAAAGTGTGCAAAAGAGATTTCTCTCGTGGGTGGCTATATACAATGTATTAAAATTAAATTACAACAAAGTAACAAGTAACAAAATAGAAAAAATTAAGGCAAGAAAAAATTAATATTTGCGAATAAGAAGTGCTGGTTTTAACACGGAAGAAAGTTAGGTTGACAAACTTAGAGGTAAGAGATTTAGCAAAACAAAATATGAAAACATCAAAATGAAAGTACAATCGAATTAATTTATGAAACAAGTACATTAAGTTAACAACAAAAAAATACAATTAATAGCTCTGCAGGAATTTATTCATTAGGTGACTTTTGAATTTTTTGGCCGGAAGTAATTTGTCCCCTTGTGTTAAACCGTTGATTAGATGATGTTCCATACTTAGATGTTTTCGGCCGTGCATGATGTATATCATTTCTGTTGCGTGTGTTGTAGGTGTGGAATTCGCTTCTATAATTTAGTTGTAGTGCTGAGTAAGATGTCGTTGCCATTATATTGTGAAAGTTGCATAGTAGGTGCAGCTGCATAGTATCTCGAACCAACAGAATCCCAAGTTGTTTGTGCACTTCGCGAGTTCTTGTGTAGCAGTTGTAACGGAAGAGATTTTTGAATGCCTGGTTTTGCACAAACTGCAGATTATTTATAAGTCCCATATAGCTACCGCCCCATGCATTTATTCCATAGATGAGATGACTATGAAAGAACGAAAAGTATAATGTTTTTTTAGTCTCATAAGGAAGGCAGTCCCCTATTCTTTTGAAGACTCCAGCAATGGAGGAGAATTTTGTTGTTGTTTTAATTATGTGCTCTTCAAAACTAAGTTCTCGATGAAACCAGATGCCTAGATATTTAAATTCATCAACTCCATTGGGCAGTTTGCAGCTCATACGTAATATCTAAGTCAATATTGATTTTGCTTAATAGCATGTACTTTGTTTTTTTAATGTTCATATAAAGTTTATGAGAACTCATCCAGTTTCCTAAGTTCCTGATGTCCTCATTCATGTTTATTTGTACTGCGTTTACGTTGTTCTCGCTGAAAGCGAGGCAGATGTCATCGGCAAACATGAATAATTTACCTCTGGTGGCAAGCGACTGATGTCGCTTACATATGTATGTGCAAAAAAGTGTCGGTCCCAGCACACTGCCTTGTGGTACTCCATATTCAACGAATGAGTGAGCGCTTTTTATGTCGGTTTGTCAGATATGAATTAAACCACCTGAAGCTATTTCTTCGTACTCCCATTAACATCAGTTTTTGTAACAAAATTCGGTGGTCTACTGTATCAAAGGCTTTCGACAAATCCACAAAAAGTAAGGTTACTACCTTTTTGAATCTTTCTGCTCTTGAATGTAGGACATTATGTCTACTAGAGCAGAGTCTATACTTGACTTTAGTCGAAAACCATATTGCCTTTCAAATGTCAGTTTACTAAGTGTTCTAAGAGCTGTCTATTCTATACAGGAAAAATCGATATACGACGGTAGTTGTTAAGATCGCTTGCTTCTCCTCCTTTGAAGATTGGTATTATTCTTTCAATTTTGAGCGGTTCAGGAACATATCCTTCGAGAAGCGATTGGTTTTTAATGTGGGTAATTGGCTTGTGTTCTTCACAAGATTGTTTGATGAGGTGAGTTGATAATCCATCTTTATCTTTCGATTTCGAAGGCTATATTTTTTTATCTCCAGAGGTTGTGCTGGGAGAAATTTGAAGTTTTCTACACCTGTTTGCTCAGCATGGAAACTGTTTCTGTTTATACATGTGGTCGCAATATTTTTCCCACTATTTGAAAAATGAACATTTATTTCGGATATTTTATTAATTTTTTTTTGTATCCGAAGAGTTTCTCAGTAGGACGCAAATATCAAAGTTGTTTGTTTTGTTATATAAAATTTGATTAATGCATTCCCAAGTTTTACTGGTGTTGTGGAAGTTTTCTGCAAATTCTTTATGAAAGTAGTTTTGTTTTTTATTTCTCTTTAACTTTGTAAAATAATTTCGATAGTATTTGTATTGGCGTATAAGTAGTTCGTTGTGGGGATCCTTGCGAAGCTTTGTATACCAGAAGTTTTTGGTGAAAGAAATGGGAATGGATTTCAAGTAGAGGGTTGTTTGTGAAAAAGCGATCGATGTTGCTAGATAAAAACCATTCATTCGCAGGATGTTTAAGTATTTTGTTGTAAACATATCATTCTGGTTTGTTTTTTGTAAACATTCTTCCAAATTTCTTAAAAACTTTTCTTGACTGGAAATACCTTTAATGGACTTCTGTAAACACAGACAACTTGAAATTTCGAATGTTTCATTTTCATTTCCACACAACATATGCTATCTTCGTCATCACTTCTATTAAGTATTTGGACGTGTTCATATTTATTGTTGACAAAGATCGCACAACCACCACGTTGTTTTGCAGGTCGACAAGAACAATTTTTTTTATAATCTGGTATGTTATAGAATCGCTGATCATACTTAGTGAGCCATGTGTCACTCACACAGATAATGTCAATTTCACAGCTGATTTGACGCAACAGTATTTCCATTTCGTCAATTTTATTTCTCAGAGAGTGAGCATTAACATATAACAGTTTTGTTGTTGTGGAATCAAATGTTATCATTCTGATGTCGTCATTAAATGTATTACGTGGGTGTAATATTGTGTTATTATTACATGACATTTTCAAGTGATGTAATGTTATGTTTTTGTTAGATTTTGCTGGTAGGAGTGCGGCGAACCAACACTCTTCCATCGGTGACCCGCGCAAACGCTATTTTGCCATCTCTCTTTAATTCTCTCGCTTTAATTGGTTCTTTATTGTTGTTTTTGAATATTGTGTTATTGTCAACATACTTTTTTTTCTCTCTTATTTCTTGTTTTGTGCATTTTTCTTTGAATTATATTGCTATCTTTTCTATTTGGACTATTTCATTTCGGTCGTTCTGTAGAGAATTTTTGAATCGATAAGCCTCTTTAATGTCAGTTGTTTTGATTTCGGTGTTAAGATAAGCTGCCATTTTTACAACAACTTCTTTCAAATTTTCATTTTCGCATTTTTGGATACCCGATAAACAAAGTTGGTGGCTTAATAGTGATTGTTTCTATTTTTCATTTTTGTTTTTAAAAGCTTCAAATTCTTCTCTGATCAATGCGATTTCATTTTGGAGTGTTGTGTTTTCTACTATCAATAATGCAAAGTTCCGTTTCAATAATTTGTTGGTTACTTAAAATTTGATCAATTTTTTCGCATAATTCTTTGTTAGTAATACGTTTTTCGCCGGGCTATTGCTTGAAGTTGTAGAATCGTTGGACTGTTGCATTCGTTGAGGAATAATGCTGCTGCGACGACGATCCCTGGAGGATTCTCATTTGGCACAAAACCATATCAATTTGTCCTTCAGGATCTCTCCAAGTTTTTGCTTTGTTAATCCAGAGTAAGCGGGGGTCGAATGGTATGGTTTTTTGCACTCTCCATCGCAAAATATTACTTGTCTTCCAGCCAAATTCACTACTTTGTTGCACTTGTTACAATTTGATTCCGATTCACACGCCATGTTGAATGATTTCTCCATGGTTTTTGCAAGATAGTGCCGAGGTAACATATTCATCTATGTGCAACAGTGAGTCAATTGTACTTCGACCGCGCTTAAAAGCAACTTGGTTCAGAGCAATGAGAGCAATGAAATAGGCCTATACGTATCCTTTGGTATCTGTTAATTGTTTTTTTTTTTTTGTTTTGAAACTCGGACGATACTGGCAATTTTGCATTCTGTGGTATGATTCCTTGGTTAAAAATTTCGTTGTATAATCTTAAGATTCGTTGTTTGGCAATTAATGGGGCGTATCTGAGCATCGGATAGGAAATCCGATCGAAACCCGGTGTTTTCCCTTTGACAAGACTCAGGCCATTTTCTAGTTCGAGTCGGTTTATTGGCTTTTCCATTAACTTGGATGAGGAACTTGTAAGTTTGAGGAAAAGTGGAAAAGTGTGAGTTTGATTAGGTCTATTTAAAGCAGACTACTTCGCAATTAGAAAGTTTGGAGACAAATTCGAATCACTTGAGTAATTGGACTAAGTTTTGCCAAAATATATATTCGCAAATTTTGCGGGGATCATTAATTGTTTCGGATTCTGTTTTTATGGTTTTTATTGAATGGAGGGTGTAATTCCTAATGAGGATCTTTATATCAGCTCAAATTTTTTTCCTGGTAGAGTTAGGGTTTATGTTCCTTGTGAAATTTTGAAAATTTTCCCTCTTGGATCCTGTGGATTTTTTGCGAAATATTGCGTTATTTTTGCGATAGTTCACGAGGTTGACGTCAGTGGGATATATTCCAAAGAAGTTGTTTATTTATTCGCA
Organism: Pocota personata; assembly: GCA_963082735.1. Lineage (NCBI taxonomy): Eukaryota > Metazoa > Arthropoda > Insecta > Diptera > Syrphidae > Pocota > Pocota personata. Next base: position 25,275,146 of record OY720432.1, read on the forward strand.
AGGTAATAATTTCCGCGTTCCACCATGGGACGACGGATTTATGTGGTGTTTTTAGTTTGGGGTATTGACAAATTCGCTGCAAAACGCAAAGCTTTGTTTATTGTAGAGTGTTCTTTGTTGACATTTACGGTTTGTTGGGTGTAATCGGCTTAATCGGCTAGAAATTGAAATGACGGATTTTTGTACTCGCAAACAATTCCGAAACGAATAGTAGTACGTATTGAGAAATGATCGCTCCCATGAAGGTTATCTCTTGATGTGTTGGGTATTAGCTCGGCAGATATAATGGTAAGATCCACGTGGGTGAATGTCTTGTGAACCCCAGAGTGGGCTCCAGGAGTTAAAATCCCCTGTTAGTAAAATAGGTATTTAAATGACCTTAATATGTTCTCTAATTCGGATGTTGTGAATACTTGAGAGGGATGAATGTAGAGAGATATCACCGTAATTTTATTCTTTAGTTAGATTTCCACTGCAACAGCACAAATGATCGAGTTTATTTTTAATTGTTTGTGAGGTAAAGATTTATGAATGAATAAACCCGTTGTTTATTTAGCTGCGGTGTTTGTGTTGTGTAAGTACACTTCGTACTGCTTAGGGGCTTTTGGGGTAAGATTGGTTTGCAGATGAGTTTCTTGGAGCGATATTATTGCTAGTTTATGCTCAATTATTATTAATAGCCATTGAGGTTCCATTGTAGAGCCTTTAGCAACGTTTTCGTTCTTTGAGAAGACTTTTGTGCAATATAAACTTGGTTATATTGTGAAGTCAGAAGTAAAAGAATTGCAGGGTTGGCCAGAGCTACTCCGGTGACCGAAGACTGGACCTACGCTCCTAGTGGAGTCCAGTTGGTTCAACCCATGCCCAGCGGAGTCGGTATTTAGGACGTCGGTTGAATTAATAATATATGGAGACATCATCATCTATTACTAAAGGCGTTGCGAAATACTTATTGGTTTTGATTAGATTTTGGGTGAGTGTAGATAGGGGTGATGAGGTAAGTAATGTGGTGTGATCAGTATATTTGGTTGGGGAATGCTGTTTTGGTATGTACTTATTGTATTAGTATTGGAGATTGGTTTTGGTTTACTTGAAATCGATTGTTCTTCAGAGAGATGCGAGTCTATTGAAAACGATTGGGTGTCTGGTTTATTCTGTTTTTTATGAGTGATTGTGATTGTCGTTTAGAACTTGGGGGATTATGCTATTTTCCTGTGTTGGTAAAGCTGTTGGTGTAGGAATTACTTGGTTTTGAGTTAGGGAAGGGATGGAGCCGTTAGATGAAGTATTGTTAATATCCTCAACTGAGGTCTTATTTGGACCTGAATTGTCTTTTTCTGTTTGTGTTACATTGTTGCTACTGCGGAATATTTCGAGTTGATTTCAAAGGCAGAAGTTTGTTCTCGGTAAATTTGGTTAGCTTCTGCCATACTACATACTTTTTAATTGTTTTTATTTTTAATGTTTCTTTTGCCTGTAGAAATCGTTTACAATTGTGGGTGGCCATGGTGTAGTGGTAACATCATCGCTTGTCACGTTGCAGGTTCACGGTTCGAATCCTGATGTCAAGAATCATCTAGTATTTATTTCGTATGAATTAAATAAAAAAGTCGACCAATTGCGAAAGCTTATGTCAACTCTACTGCGAAGGCATAACATTTTTCATTTTTAATGCATTTTTTATTAATGAATTCATTATAACTTACATGCTAGACAAAAAAACGCTTAAAACTAGCTTAACTAACTTAACTATTCTTATTCTAACTTACTGGCCCTATGCGGGCGCTCTAAGTTAAACCTAATACTTAAAACTATGTCTTTCGACGTAACGAACTTGAAAATTGTGTTTACTTATTTAATTTTTTTAATTTTTATTGTTACTAAGAAAATTATTATAGGAAAAACTTAGTATATGAACTTTTTTTTTTTTAATGTTCTTATAAATAAAACTTACAATCTACCTTAAAATAAATCTTAAACTATCTTATTCTAAATTAGCCTATCTTATTCTACGTAAATTTTTTTTTATTTTTTTTATCGAGTGCTGTTTTTTTTTTTTTTTTTTTTTGTGTTTTTTGTGTTTTTTTTTTTTGTATTTTTGCATCCAAGTGCTGTGGATTTATATTTTAATTTTTTTTTTTCTTTTTTTTTATTAAAATATAACTTACAACCTATTTACACTACCTAAGCCTTAAACTATGTAAGTCGGCCATGGACAACAAACAGCCAACATCAAATATGCAACAGGCTACCCTGGATTAGGAGGAAACGACGAAGGAGTTTCCTCTCTTTCGGCTAGCCACCAAAAACGACCGTACTGACGTTGTACGTCATAAATATCGCGACCCGATACCGCCCTACTAAACCGGAGATGCTCCACACTGCCGTGTGCAACGTCTCTGTCGTAGTTGAGTCGCCTATCCACAACTGTCCGAGCAACGTGGAAGATTAGCGGCACCGCCAATCTGTCCTGGATCAGACCTTTCTCATCAAAATAGAGGAACGCCTCTGGAGGAACAAAGCCGTTAAGGCGCACTCTCTCGTGATACTCATAATTGGGGTAATAATCCCCAGAGATCAGGTTGTTCGTCGAGCTCATTGCTCTTGCAATGTGCCTTCGAATCAGCTTGATAACGAAATTATCCACTCTTATTAGATTAGCCCTGTTGTATAGGACCTCATTGGGATAGAATTTTATGTACTGGGACTCCGGTGTTCTGTATAAATGAAGGCAAGCCCTCTCAAACACCCGAATCTTTTCCAACAAGCTTGCTCCCACGTTGAACCACACGGGGCATCCATATACGAGCAAGGGCCGGATGAGGGCCATGTATCAGATTACCTTTACCCTTGAATCGAGTTGCTTGCTATAAAAAAGTCTCTTTGTAAGGGCAAAAGCACCTTTGGCTCTGGCCAGAGCAGCATCTATGTGTTTGTTAAAATATAGATATTGGTCTAACCAGAGCCCCAGGTATCTGACTACACTTCGACACGTAAGTGGCTGTCCGTGTGGTCCAACTATTGAGAACTTTCGCCAATTCTTTCTGGTATCCCTAGAGGCACCAGACAACGGCGTCCTAAAAAGAATGGTTTCCGATTTCTGGAAGTTGATCTTCAACTTCCAGTCATCACAATATCGCTGAATCTTATTGAAGTCACGTTGCAAGAGAATTGCAATGACCTCGATTTTTGGTCCCGATCTGTACGCGATCAAGTCATCTGCGTACGCTATGGCATGGTGAAGTGATCCTATGAGATCGCTCGTGTAAATATTGAAAAGGATCGGTGAATTAACCGCACCTTGTTGTAGACCGTTTTTAATTAGAAATGTTCCAGCAGAAGTCACATTGCCATTTTTGACAATGAACTGTCTACTGGTGAGCATGTTATGAAGTATATACAGCAGTGGTTTGCTTATGCCCAGCCTGCTTAGCTTGTAGAAGAGTCCCTCTAACCATACGGTGTCGAAGGCCTTCTCCAAGTCAATCAGGCAGGCACCCGTGCATTGGTTTTTGCTTTTGTTCCATTGGATATCCGATACCAGTTTAGACGCGGCATGTATTGTATCATGCCCCGCCTTAAAACCGAATTGGTTATCCGGAATTATATTACTGTTCTCAGTCCACTTAAGCAGGGCTCTATTGATCACTTTCTCGAATACCTTGCTGATGTTCGGAAGGAGACTTATCGACCGGAGATTTGCCGGATTGGAAGTGTCATTACCCCGTTTGGGGATGGGTTGTATCACTGCTGTTTTCCAATGCGCTGGATAATGTGCATTATTCAGCGCATTGTTAAACAGAGTGGTGTAAATGTCCACCGCTTCTAGAGGGAGATGTCGAAGCACAATGTTCTACACTCCATCGATTCCTACAGATTTCTTCCTCCTCAATGAGTCGAAGATCGCTTGGAGCTCCACCTTCGATATGTACGGGGGATGTACCCTTTCATCGGCGATGACATTATTTGCCATGTTATCGTCGTTGAACTCGGTAAAACCTATGTTCTCGGATCGCCAGTGCTCTATATCATTTCGAAAGTAGAAGTTGTGCACAAGGACGCGATTTTCCAGGTCGTAGTTCGGGCAAATGGTATCATTCACCTTGTACACTTCCTGGAAAATCGCTCCTATAGCCTCTACCTTCTCCTGCGGATCTTCGATCACAAAGAAGTTGTCATCCTCTACTGCGTTATCTGGATCTATACCTGCTGTTATAAGTATTCGTCCATTGTTCGTCGTTCGGGGGATCTTAAGACACGGAAGGTCGTTTTGATTATTCCTCCGAAATATTTTATTTATTTGCGAGAACAGACTTGGGTTGTTGGATTTTACAGCCCGAATTTTGTTGTTCCAATGCAAATTTACAGAAAGTCTGTAATTTTCTCTAATTAATTTCTGGAGGTTTTTAATCAACGACTTCAGCGTCCTAACCTCCGAGTTTTGTCTGTCAGTAAACTGTCTGTACAAGGTTTTTAGTCTTGACAGCAGTCTACTTTTGTGTTGGTATAGTGCGTCAATTGTTGCATTACGGAATATGTCTGCATTGTCAGTGTGTTGATACCGAGGTATCGTATTGTCCATAGTTTGTTTAATTGTCTCGTCCATTTGTTTTAGGTACCAGTCAATCTCCTCGTTTGACAGATCCCTATTGGACGGTGGGTAGAGCGAATTCGAAGAGAGTGCTCTTGTCAAAACTCTAGAGAAGGGAGTCCAACGTGTTCTACTATAATTGTAGGAGTACGTTTGGACAAACTCCTCTAACTCCGCAATTTCGTTGGGAATCGTTATTACGGCACTGAGTCCGCAATGATCACTGTCATACACAAATGTGTGCAGACAGTTTATAGTTTGTCGGTCAATTGTAACCGTACGTCGAACAGCATAAGATCCAGATAGGAGCCGCTTCTAGGAAACGACAGACTATCTGTAGCTTTCAAATCGAGTTTATACTCGACACTGTGCCGACCCCACCAATTGAATAGTAGGTTCCCTCTAGGATTAGGTGTGTTGTTTCCCCAATCTCTATGTTTGGCGTTTAGATCTCCGGCCATGATGAAATAATTCTCCTCCGACTCCAGCCTTAGGCATCGAAAAAATGTCTCGAGCTCTGAAATAAATAAAGTAGATTGAGTAGCATCAGGTGCGTAGAGTGCGACCAAGTACATCCTCTTTCCACTACGGAGAGGGATGCACACGATACACGCTTCCAGCTCCTGGAACCTTCGCACTTCACCGCTGTACATAACTTTAAATTGCAGTTGTTTGCGTATGAAGATCGCAACACCTCCTCCTTGTGTGGAGTTGGGTCGGTCTCTTCTGACAATATTGTATTTATTGTGCCCCAATTTGTGCTTCTGGGATAGCTTTGTTTCGCTAACCATAAGCACATCAGGGGTTTGGTCTTCAAGCAACTTAAACAATACGGCTCTTCGCTTGATCCTAATCAGTGAATTCACATTCACCGTAAGGATCTTCAAGGATTGCTCCTCCATGTTCGTACCCATTACGACTGAAGGTGCGTTAAGCCCGGCAGAAGTGCGTAGATCTGGTCCACCCGCTTCGCCTGCTCTTGTACCTGACGTTGAAACTGCTCCATCTGCCCTTGGATAGAGAGCAAGATGGCCAGCAAGTCAGTTTGAGCCTCCGGTGCTCTAGGCGCTGGGGCCTGAGAAGCAACCTTCGGTCTTTTCTGTTCCGCGTTTCCCCGACCTGCCGCCATTTGGGCGTAGGTCACTTGGGGAGTCATGGATTCTGTTTGAATTGGAGCAGGTGGACGTTTCACTACGACCTTCTCCTGGCGAACTAGATTTACTTTCTTAATGTACTGGAACTTAGGACAACCCCGATAGTTTGCGGTGTGTCCCGAGTTCCTGCATAAAGCACACGAGAGCTGGCTCTTATCTGCCACTCCATCCTTACCCAGAATGCATTCCTCTGCTTTGTGGTTCTTTCCACACTTAACACATCGAGGCTGCATTTCGCAGTTCGAAGGCATAACACTGGCAGTAGGGTGGTCACATGGCTAAAATGCAACTTGATCGTGATAATGACATCAGGAGGACTGAAAAAAATACTGTGAATCATAAGCAACGACAATAACAGTAAAACAAAAAATACTCCCCAGTTATCTGGACGCCACCCTTGGAATTCACTGAAACTTAATACCACCTGAGTTTCAAACCAACTCTCCTCTGTCTTTCTCTCTGTCTCTTCCCCTTTCCTAAAACGTCCGTGTCCTAAAAACTTAGTATAAGGGGTATTCTTGTTATTGGATTGGAAATGGATATTGGGCGGGAGATGGGCATCTGTGGGAAAAATAGAGAGACTATGGTTTGGGGTGTTGCCAGACCAAAAACTAATAATAATATGATAGTTGGAATTCCAAACATACCGCCGGACAAGAACGACTGTTCTTAACTTTAGTTACATTTCAAGATTAAGGATAAAAATGTAAAACATTAATACATTACATTATTATTAAGTAAATATGTATTATAATATATGAGCATTTCCTCTAATATAGTAAACAATTTCAATTGTTGGGACCAGGATTTACAGCGCCTGATACTCGCTAAACGTTGGCTAGAATTGATTGTCGATTGATGTTGATGGTTGAACATCTGAAGTAGATGATGGATCGTTAGAAGGTAGTAGTCGTATTTCGGTGATGGGTCATTTGAACGTATTTTTATTAGAGAACACAGAGACCACTCTGCAGATGTCATCTGAGCCAGTGTGGACTTTAACCACTCTACCAAGTGACCAGTTCGCTGGGGGGTATCGCACATCTGTTATGATGACCATGTCATTGACCTTAAAATTCGGCTGTTTGGTTGTCCACTTAGGCCGTTCTTTAAGACGTGAAAGAAATTCCATTCGCCATCGCTCCCAAAAATGTTGAAATGTTTACAGAATGTGTTGCCATCTGGATTTACTTGCTAGTGTTGACATCTAATAGTGATGGTTCTGGCACGATGTTTTTTGGCTCTTCGATGAGGAAATGATCAGGTGCCAGCACACTTAGATCCGTGGGATCGTCAGTCAGCGTCTGGAATTTAAGGAAGATTCTATTTGAATAGGGATTGTATACATTTCTTCAAATGTTAATATCCTATTTAAAACTATTCTTTTGAGCTGGTCCTTGACTGATTTTACCCCCGCATCCTGATTTCCCACAATCCGCCAAAGTGGGGAGAAGCAGGGAGAATGAAGTGCCAAGAAGTTTCTTCGGTTGCCATTCGCTCTCGTACATCCTCTGGCAGTAGCTGTCTGAATCCGTTATTCATCTTGGCTAATTCCTTATTTGCGCCAACGAAATTGGTGCCGCAGTCGCTGTATAAGTCGCTACAGCTTCCTCTTCGTCCCGTAAGGCGTCGAAATGCTGCTATAAATCCCTCTGACGTCATATCAGACACAATTGCAATATGTATTGCCTTTATTACTAAGCAACTTGTAGGTTTTAAGGGATATTCGAATATCAAAGGGACTAGCGTAGTCCACACCACTATGACGAAACGCTCTTGATTCATTTACTCTTACTTACTCGGAAGAGACATCTTCTGGGTAGTACGCTTGTTTCTAAAACGAATGCATATAGCACGTGAATGATTTGGTTAGATTTCTCAAATTTCGACGTATACTTATATGTCATCATTTGTTGTGGACCACCATGCATGGTTTTAAAATGCGAATCAACAACGATCAATTTGGAAAGATTACATTGGCTTGACAATATGATGGGGTGTTTGGCAGATTCATCGATATCTGCAAATCTCAATCTACCACCCACGCACAAGATGTTACCTTCATCTATAAACGGATATAGGTTTAAGAGTTTACTTTTTGAGGAAACTTGCCTTTTGCCTTTCAAACTTTTCATTTAGCATGAATATACAAGTAACAAGCCTTGAAAGAGCAAATAGTATTTCATGAGGGTTAATGATACCCGTAGCTATAGATCGTTTATGAGCGAAGAAGTAGTAATAAATGCGAAGTTACACGAAGTAATCGATTTAACACTAGGTTTACGGACCTTTCTTATATATCTACAATATATCTACGAACACGCGTCAATTTGACACTTTAACGAATACATATATTTAAAGAAAAAATAACATCAATATTTCAACACTTTTGAAGAAATTAGACTTCAATATATATTTACCTCATTCAACGGATAAAAGTCAGTACAAGAGATAAAATAAAAATGCGAACGGATTTGTAATTTTCTTTATAAAATTCGAAATGCCTAGTGTTAACGAAGAAAATTGAGACAGTTGATCAAATGAAGGCTCGATCAAATTTGAAACGAAACCGGTTGTATCGGACTTTTGTTCAAGTTCCGTCTGGAAGTCTAGAGATTCTTGATTCGGTCATAGCGATTAGGAAGGCTGAGCCATTTAGGACCAGACCACCAAAGTGAATGATTTTGTAAATCACGAGATTGAACACCACGTCAGGCGCAATTCGCCGGGGTGTCTTCCGAACGAACATGGCACCAATCTGCAATATTTGTTATTTCCTGTATCTCGTTAACTCTGTTGGCAACAAATGTTTTCCAACGTATTGGGAGTGCATGTAACCAGGCTAGAACAATTTGTGAGTCAATCCAAAAGTAGGTTCTTGGTTGAACTAGTTGTTTCTCAATTGCAGTCAAATATTTTTGTGCAACTTCGCTAAAAGGACAGCACCCCATAGTTCTAGTCGAGGTAATGAAATTTGCTTAATGGGGTCAACTTTTGTCCTTGTGGTTATAAGGTTAACGGAAATTCTGTCATTTTGAATCGAACGGCAATATAATACCGCTGAATAAGCAAAGATTGAAGCATCGCAGAAGCCATGTACTTCAGTAAAGAAAGTAGAAGTAGTTCCCAATCAGCTTGGAATTTTGATCGATTGTAGAACAGGTAGCGTAATGTGATAGTTTTCTTTCTGCTCAAACAGTTGAAGAGGAGAAGAAGGATCAGATCTCCATACGACAAGTTGGAATTGGGTTTCAGCAGAGTGGATTAGAATTTACCGAAACATTTTCTCTATGTCAGATGTAAACGCGACACGGAAACTGCGCCATCTTAGTATGACTGACGCTAAATCGTTTTGAAGTCTAGAACCGGGCAATAATTCTTCATTCAGAGCTGTACAACCTATAGGCTTGAATGACCCGTCAAATACCACACGAAGTTTGGTCGTAGAACTGCTCTCTTTCCAAACCCTATGGTGCGGAAATATGAAAACATTTTCGGACTTAGATAGATTATTATAATTTGAGTTTCATGTGATCAAGATCAATATACTCATGAATTAACTTGCAGTATTCAGTTTTTAGGTTAGGATTCCTTGGGAATATTCGTTGCTCACATTGAGCGAATCTCTTATGAGCATTTTGCTCTGAATTTTGGAAAATTGGGTAGTCTCCACCGAGACTTTCGATTTAAATGGGAGTTTCCTGTGGAAGAACGGGAATGTGTGTCTTGGAAATACGTTTCACAATTTAGGATTTTTAGGAATTTTATTGCTTATTGACTTTATAACCAGAGCCTTAACTAAAGTTTCGAAACCCGTATTTATACAAGATTTCATTCGGAATTCGACAAAGCTTTTACAAAGTTATGTGGTTGTGGAACCGATGCCACTCACTATACAGTGAAGCGGAGTTTTCTTAAGTCGGAGCCGCTGCACACCATTTTCTGTGATAAACGAAGTTTGAGATCTTTGGTAGGCAAGAGCTCTTAAGATAAAGTCTCCGCACGAGGAAGAAATCTTCACATTGGCAGTAGCAAGTAGTATTTCAGAAACAGGGGCTACTACAGAATTGGTGGAGAGGTAGGAGAACGATTGATCGGAAATTGACGGATCATTATCGGAGGTCGAAGGAGCACAAGCGTGTAAATTTGAGTGCTCAATGTGCATTAAGGTGTGGTGTCGTTTACGACACTTGCGACACGCTAATTTGCTTCGACACTTAAGTACCGTGTGTCCCGCTACAAGGCAGTTCAAACAGAGATTTTTCGATTTTGCTATCTCAATCTTTTTTTTTATGAGAGAGTGACTTGAACTTACTACATACGTATAGATAATGCATTTCAGAACAGCAGGGATAAGGAGGAGTTATCTTCGAAGCGTGATACGTGCGAACTTGTAATGGCTTTTTATGTTGTGATGATGTTTTATCCTTCTTTTTATCTGCAAATAAGACCATCCTATTGTCAACTGCCTCTAACGACCGAGAAAGAAACATCTAAAAATTCATAGAAGTCAAGAAGTTTGGGAAGTTCGTAAGAATCTGACCGTATGGCTGATTTTTGAACGCTTTTAGAAGTTATAAAACGTTCCCAATTCTTTCTAGTGTGATGGTTTAATTTTTGAGACAAAATGGAAATAATTATTATATCCCACGACTCAGTAAGAACTTCAAGATTTTGGATGGAAGTTAGACACTTCTTCGTAGTGTCAAGGAGTTTCCTGATATCGGATGAGGATTCTTTATGCAAAATTGGCTGTTCACATAAACTCTTTAAATATGCACCGTCAATGAAACGTTTTTTGTGAAAATAAAGAATTTGCCATGCAGAATCGTAATTATCAGTAGTACATGGAATAGACCGAATTAATTGTTCAGCCTCTCCAATCAAACCTTTTTTTAAATAATAAAGCTTTTGTACCTTTGACAGGTTAGCTTTATTGTGAATCATTCCTACGTAAAGATCGTGGAAATCTAACCAATTCTTATAATTTCCTTCAAATTGAGGAAGCCCAATATTAGGAAGACTGATGCTATGATCCTCACTATAACCAACAACGGAAGGGGAGTGAGAAGTTGAAGTGTCATTCTTTTTTTTCTTTTTTTTATAATTTGCACGTGTTAAAGGGGATATGAATACCCTTATACTAATTTTTAGAACACGTGCGTTTTTGTGCAAAGGAAGAGACAGAGATTATGTCTTAGCTTTCGCAAGTGATCGACTTTTTTATTTATTTCATGCGAAATAAATAGATGATTCTTGACATCATGATTCGAACCGTGAATCAAGAGCGTGACAAGCGATGATGTTACCACTACACCACAACTTCATTCGAAGTTTTGGTGGAATTACCAGCGGAATCTTCAGTTGAATTTCCAGTGCTAATGTTAGTGGGAGGGTTAAGAGGGTTAATTTTATCCACTATATCAGATTTAATCTCAATATAAAGATCTTGAAACTTTTCGTTATGACCTTCAATGAAGTACTTATCATCCACCTCAGCATTGTCTGAAGATTTGACAAGCAAAGAAACCTGAACGTGGTTCTTCTTAAAGGTAGCCATCATTGCCTCTAAAAGAACAAGGCGACCATTTAAATAGCTAGCTTTTGCTAAAAGATCTTTATTTGTTTTATGATAGTTTCTTCTGAATCTAACCAAATCATCCATAGCATTATTTTGCCGTATCAAAAGTTCCTCAATCGAAGCCATTTCTCAATTTTTAAAAATTGGAATAAAGGGATAATTGTTTAATTTAAGAACACATGGAAAAATGTTAGATTGAGTGTAGCACAAATGATCACGCTGAATTGCAGCCTACATGCACAACACTAAAAAAAACACTGTAAATGAAATCGAAAAAATCGCAAAAGAAAGAATAAATTAAAATATCGATGAGCGATTTAAAAAAAATGTTGCTGGATTTGTATGTATGTATGCAAGTAGTCCAAAACGGTAATTCGAAGCGAAACCAATATTGTACAAGATTTCACTGCACACAGTGATCACCAAGCAATATCTTATGCAATTTTTTTTTTTACAATTTTAGATGCACCAAAAGAGAAAAGCCCGTGGAATATTGGAAAAAGTAATGTAAGTATATACCAATTGAACACGAGAAATTTGAGGCAATTCAGATGTAGACTATTGAGGAAAGAATTGAAATCCTATTATTAATAGACCAATTACAATACCACGTTAACCACAGCAAACAGACGATTTTTTCAACTGTTAAACCAGTTACACACGTTAACTGTAGCAAAAATGAGGAAGGCCTACACACGAAGCTTTTCGCAAAAATTACAATTTGGAATATGAGATAAATATCCGGCTTGAAGGACCAAATGTTCAATAACTCAAATGAAGTAAAAAAGGAGAGGAATAAAAGATAACCTCGTTATAAAAATTTATTGTGTCTATAAAAGAAATTAAAAATGAACTTTTATCTGTGACGGTATTATCCCAAGTAAAGTTTAAGAAAAAAAAAGAATATTCCTGTTATTGGATTGGAAATGGAAATGGGGTGGGAGATGGTCATCTGGGAAAACTAGGGAGACTATGGTTTGCGGTATTGCCAGACCAAATACAAATAATAATATGATAGTTGAAATTCTAAACAGTGAACGAATTGAAATTCTCTCACATGTGGCATTACTGAGTGAGGATAAGAAGGTTCACCAGGTTTAATTAAGAATTATCAAGGTTTTCAAAGGGAATCTCAATCAATATAGTACTCTTATGAGAACAAACAATCAAGATCAATTAGGTTGTTGTAAAGAAACTACACTTCTCATGCTCACCGGAGAGTATAGTTACAGATCTAAGAAGGAAAAAGTTAAAGATATTGGAAGCTGTTAATATGCTCAAATTTAAAAGCAAAGTACCGCTTCCAATGTTTATGTTTACTTTTGAGCACGACGAAAATATCAAAAAGATATACATAAGATATAGATTTAAAGATATACTTGGAATGAAGGTAGAGATCCATGCCATAAGAAAATCAAAACTAGTCCCACACTGCAAGAACTGACAAAAGTATGGACACACACATAAATACTGCAGCTCTAAGCCAAGATGCGTTAAATGTGCAGGAAATCACCAAACCAAAGTTTGTATGTAGAAAAAGACGAACCAGGAAATTGTGCCAATTGCAACGAAAACCATCCAACCAATTATAGAGGGTGCTTAGTTGGTAAACAGATTCAAATGGTAAAAGACAAAAAGCATAAACAAACTAAACCTAATTCAGACGCATCTAAAGTCATAAAGGACTCGCAACCGAGAAAAGAAGTACCCAAAGTCCAAAAAATTACCAAAAAAGCCCTAAGACCAAAAACAGGAGCAAGTACAAAATTGACATGCATAGGCTGCATCGAAAAATTTAGAAAAACCAATAGTTACAAAAAAAAAACAAATAAAATCAAATGCTCGTTTCGAAACTTTCACGCAAAAAATTCCAAATAGAATGGAAAGCATGGAAAAAAGTAATAAAGCTATACTAGAAAGAATCTTGAGAGAAAGCAGCAATAAAAAGGCTGCACAAAAGAGACAAATATGATGATAATACAAAAATCCTGGAATGGAATGCTAATGGTATCGAGAATTGTAAAGAAGAAATTCAAGTAGTTTTCGACATGAACAGAATAGACATATGTACATATGTCTTGTCTCAGAGACGCACTTTAAATTCAAAACAAACTTCAAACTGCGAGGGTACGAATTTATCACTCCCCACACCCCCATAAATGCGGAGCTGCAGTTATACGAGGGCAAGGTGAAAAGTTCTCGGCCTGACAATGAAAGACTGCGATTTTCAGTTAAAAAATTATTTTATTTTTCTACATAATCTCCCTTGACTTCAACATACTTTGTCCAGCGTTTCTCCAACATCAGTATTCCTTCTCGGAAGTGAGAGTCTGGAAGGCTGTGAAAGTATTCATCTACGGCCCGCTCAACTTCTGCATTGGATGCGAAGCGCTTCCTAGAAACAAATTTCTTCAAGTTAGGGAACAGATGGAAGTCTGAGGGTGCCAAATCAGGTGAATAGGGGGATGGCCAAGCAAATCGTACCCCAAATCCCGTAGTTTTCCCATCGCCAACGTACACTTGTGTACAGGTGCATTGTCCTGGTGAAAGATTTTTTGTCAATGTCTCATCCATGGTGACAAATCGCCGCACAAAATCGGTTGGATCCCTATTGAATCGGTCCAAAGCTTGCCGCGAAAATCGTTTGCGCATTTGCTTTTGATCGGCATTCAGCAAATGCGGCACACATCTTGCGCAGAGCTTTTGCATCCTTAAGTTTTTGTGCAAGATGTTTCGCACCCTCTCTTCCGATATACACACAGCATCAGCTATCTCACTCACCTTCACTCGCATATCGTCCAATACGATATCATGCACTTTTTCGATGGTTTCGGGTGTGGTTGCGGTTTTTGGCCGTCCTTCACGTGGGTCATCTTCAAGGGACGTGTACCCGCGACCACATTTAAATTCAGCTGCCCACTTTTTAACGGTTGACATGGAAGGAGCAGAGTCCCCGTAAACTTTTGTCAACTTTGGATGAATTTCCTTTCCCATCCGAAACGAAGAATTTTATCACCGCACGATATTCGAGTTCATCCATTTTAACGAAAAACTCACAAGACGTCTACTGCAAAAATTCGTGTAAAGAAACTACTTGAGAGAACAAGTTAAAACTTGTCAAACGAACTAATGAGAAGTGCACCCAGGCAAGAAACATAAATTCTTGCTGTTTGCAACGCCATCTCTGCGTCAGGCCGAGAACATTTCACCTTGCCCTCGTATTTGAGTTGGCTGAAGAGAGTTTTTTTTTACTGTAAAATTTTGCTTTTGTGGTTCTGTTGCAGGTTTAAGAGTTGTTTTTTGAATGAGCGTTGACTTGGTAGATTGTGGGTCATTGAGGGGGGCAGGTGTAATGTTTGCTTGTTTTGTTTTATCGGAAAATAAATTGGAAGTAGGGTCACCTGCCGTTTGGCATCGGCAATGCTGCATTTAAAGGGGGTTAAAAAGGAATCGAAGGTAAAAAGCATTAGACCTGTTGGTCGTTGTTTTCCTTCGAATTGTTTAGTAAATTTGTAAACTTCTGTTACCTTTTGAGATTTCATTTCAGAAACGATTTCCTCCTCTGTGACGTTGATAAGGCATGGGGCGTAAACTATTCCTTTTGAAGAGTTGAGTTGGTTATGCATAGTGATGGTGACCGGACATAAATTAGATAGGTTTTTGGTAGCAATAAACCTATTGGCGAAATAAGAATTTTGCCATCTCTGAGTTGGGGTATTTGCTCGTATTCTTTACTAATTGCGTCAATGGCTTTTCTTAGTGCAAATATACTGACAGATGTAAGGGGTTTATTTTCATTTTGGGGCGCGATTAGGATAAATCTAGGGTTTTTATGAGGTGAGGTTTTAAGAAGTTCAGGGAAATCCTCAAGGGGATGAAATATTATTTTGTTCTTTTTGCCCGGGTTTCCGAAAGCGAGACTTCAGAGAGTCCGGTATATCGATTTCCCGGTTTCATTTTAGGCCCTGAGGCCATACTGCGGAGCGAGAGAGCAGTACACACAGGATTATTAAAGAGATTGGTGTACTTGCACACGGGAGAGAGAAGCCGATTGACAATGATGCGTACAGCACGAAAACTAGTCGGTGACTGATAGTGTGCATAGTTTTCCGTCTTCATAAACTTTTTTGCGTTTAGCTTGGGTGCGCTGGTTTAAGGGAGTATCGGGACCGAGTCCTTTAAACCAGCCTTTTTTGGGGGGTCGGTAGCACCGGTATTTTTTTTTTTTTTATTATAGAATTAACTATAAAAATAGTTTTTTGTTTCTTTAGGAGATAGGAAGAAAAAGAAAATTAATTTGATAAATTTGCGCGCCACGAAGTTTGACATTTCGAGATAATCAGTTGCGCTCTAAACACGTATACAATCGGTGTTTTCCAGATAGAAACTGATATACTTCGAGGTAATTAGCACACCCTGCGATATTTTTTCTATTTGTTGACAAAAAACACGCAAGACGTGTACTGTAAAAATTCGTGTAAAGAAACTACTTGAGAGAACAAGTTGAAGCTTGCTTACAAGTTGAGAAGTGCACCCAGGCAGTAAACATAAATTTTCGCTGATTGGAACGCCATCTCTGTGTCAGGCCGAGAACTTTTCACCTTGTCCTCATAGTAAAGAATACGATCGATCACCATATAGAAGCCAAATTCCAATCATGTGCGATACAAGGAATATCTATAAATATAAAAACGAAAAGTGGGCAAATAATATCAGTTGCATCAATTGCAAAGAAAAAAATAAATATATTGTAGATAAGAAGAAAACCCCAGATCTTGTCGATTTTTTCGTTACAAAGAATATCTCTTCAAATACTATAAAAGTAGAAGAAGAACCAGATCTTGACTCAGATTATTCCACAATACTTTTAACACTTGGCGATAAAATCACTAGCAAAGAAAACAGCCCAAAACTAACTAATAAGATGACTGATTGGAACTACTTCAGTCAGAATTTAGAGGATAGTATTCTCCTCTCAGAAACAATTAAAACAGAAAACCAATTAGAAAAGGCTGTTCAGATATTTACCGTTAATATCCAAAAAGCTGCATGGGCTGCAACGCCTATAACTAAAACTAAAATCGAACAAAACTCATATCCAAAAGAAATATGTGACATAATTGCGGAAAAGAGAAGAGTTAGAAAACATTGGCAACAATCAAGGGCGTCTAGCGACAAAACAATACTGAATAATCTAAACAGTAAGCTTAAAAGATCGATAAGAGAATTTACAAATGAGTTTCTTAAAAAATACCTTACCAATCTTACGAATGATGCTAGTGCCGAATACTCACTCTGGAAGGCAACAAAGAAAATGAAAAGACCAATTGCACACATTCTACCAGTTAAAAACACAGAAGGTAACTGGCCAAAAAACAACTGAGTAAAAGCGAATTTATTTGCTGAGTATATCGAAGGCGTCTTTCAACCATATGAAGATAAAGACTGTCAAGAAACGGAAGAATTATGCGAACAGGAGAGACATATTCAACCGGTAACGACGAAAGAAATTGCAAAAGAAATACAAGAAGGCATCCATACTAAAATAGCCCCAGGATTTGTCTTGATGTCAGGGGAAATCCTAAAGCAACTGCCAAAACAAGGCTTAAAGAAACTAGTACAGTTTATAAATGCTGCATTATGTAATGATAAGGTATGTACCTAGCATGTGGGAAGTCGCGGAGGTAATTATGATACCAAAACCAAGGAAACCACCTAGTGAAGTCACCTCTTACCGCCCCATATCGATTCTGCCTATGTTGTCCAAACTATTTGAAAATATGTTGATTAAACGTCTGCATAAAATAATCGAAGAAAAATCGCTAATCCCAAACCATCAATTTGGTTTTAGAAATAAGCACTCCAAGATTGATCGGGTGCATAGAATAACTGATAAAATCGAAAAAGCATTTGAAGAAAAAGAAAATATGCTCTACTATATTTCTCGATTATATTTGTGCCAAAGCTCAAGCTTTCGATAAAGTATGGCACAAAGGAGTGATACATAAATTGCAAAAGCATCTGCCAAAGCAATAAACAGAAATCCTAGAGTCTTATACAGGGTCTTCCAATAGGGACAGTTGATAGCGGCCATATTGTTGAAGCTACATCTGTCAAATTGGCTTGGTTATTTATTCAGTCTGTTTTGCCAAATCACCATGGACGGATATAGCGTTCAACAACTCGTGCAAATAATAAAATTGTTTTATCAAAATGTTCAAAGTGTTCTGTTCGGGCAACGTTCCGTTCCGCGCGCTTCGCCCATTTTACGGTCGCCATAATCGTCCTGCCGAGAGGACTATTCGCAGTGTGGTGGTTAAATTTAAGTCCACTGGTTCAGTAAGCGATCAACCAACACTCGTACGTCGACAAAACGCAAGATCTGTCGAAAAAATCGCCGCTGTCCGTAAGAGTGTGCAGGAGAATCCGAGGCAGTCGATTTCGCGTCGCTCACAAGAACTCGGCCTTTCGCAGACCACAACTTGGCGAATTTTGCGTCGTGACTTGGGCCTGCACCCGTACAAAATTCAACTGACCCAGGAGCTGAAGGTAAACGACCATAGACAACGACGTGTGTTTGCTGAATGGGCTCTGGAGCAGTTGGAAACCGACCCTAATTTTCATCGAAAAATCATCTTCAGCGATGAGGCCCAAAAAGTCACTGTTTGGTGTGGATTTTGGGGTGGCGGCGTCATCGGTCCATATTTCTTTGAGAACGACGTTGGCCAGGCATTCACCGTCAACGGTGAGCGCTGTATGCATGTGGTTTCAACAGGATGGCGCTACGTGCCACACAGCTGATGCCACATTGGAAATTCTGCACGAGCGATTCGAGGGCATGGTCATTTCACGTGGAGGTAATGTGAACTGGCCACCGAGATCGTGCAATTTGACCCCGTTAGACTTTTTCTTGTGGGGTTTTCTGAAGTCGCAGGTCTATTCGAATAAGCCACAAACTACAGCGGCCCTCAAAGCCAACATAACCCATGCCATCGGTCAAATTGAGCCTGATTTATGCGCCAGAGTCATGGAAAATTGGACATTTCGGATGCGCGCCACCCAGAGAAGCCGCGGCGGACATTTGAACGAAGTTATATTCCATACATAATGGCATCGATAGGCCTTTCAAACGAATAAAAAATTTCGATGATATCTCAAACACACTTTGTTTTATTTAAATTTAAAGATAGGAAGCGCTTAATGAAAGACCCTTTATATAACAGCGATTTTTTAGAATCGAACAAGGAGATGACTACTCCACATTGATAAAAATAGAAGCTGGTGTACCACAGGGCAGTATGCTAGGCCCTGTATTATATCTCTTATTTACCAGTGATTTGCCATTTAGTAATGAAACAACTGTCGGCAAACCCCACAAGCGTACCAGTAGGGATGCAGTAAAGTGGGAGGGTTGTGATCCTTCTACTCCGCATTATAACTTCGCCATAAGAAGAAGAAGGGACTGCTATCCTTGCTGTGGGAGAAACTGTCGAAGTAGCGGCGAAAAAGCTACAGAAGGCAGTGAATAATATATCAAAATGGACCAAAAAATTGCAGATTAAATTAACCTAAAGTCGGTCCATATCAACTTTATAAATAAAAATGTTCCACATATCCCAGTAATAATAAATGACAATGAAGTAGAATACGCAAACACAGCCAAATATCTAGGCATGACACTAAATGCAAAACTGCGCTGGAAAGCGCATGTGAAGGAAAAAGAGATGAACTGAACATGCGCTACGGTAAAATGTATTGACTTATAGGGAAATACTCTTATTTGCCCAATTACAATAAATTACTGCTTTATAAAGCAAATTCTAAAACCAGTTTGGACCTACGGGCTCCAGCTATGGGCATGCAAAGGCAAAACCAATTTACAGAAAATACAAACATTTCAAAATAAAGTACTACGGAATATAGTAAATGTACCATGGTACATAAGAAACACTGATCTGCATAGAGATCTAGAAATTGAAATGATTAAAGATGAAGTCAAAAAAAAAAACAAAACTTAGACTTCTCAATCACGTCAACTCAGAAATGTCAGAACTATTAAATACTAGCAATCTGACTACGAGATTAAGAAGAGTAAATCCTTTTGAACTAGCTAGATGGGTAGAAAAAAAAGCTAAAACAATATATAATCGTCCACAGATGAATACTTAAAATATGAAAGACAAATTGCTGATTGGTCTAACGATTAGATGCAATAAGTAGAAGGCTGGCACTTCCCCGCCCTGCGATGAAATGCCAAGACGGGGGTACCGTAGGGAAAATGGGAAGTACGGAGAAGGGGTAAAAATCCCACACTGTTACTGAGTACGGGCTCAGTTAGGTCTGTTGAAGATTACCACCTCCCAGCGTAAAAAAAAGGAAATCTCAATACCAACATTTTTTTTATTCATATATATTATCGGAATTTATTAGCGCATTGAAAAGTTTGTTTCTGCGCTGATGACTATCCAATAAAAATTAATAATAACTAACCTATGATTGTGAACAGAAACAACAGTAAAAAATATGTAAATATCTTCGTTTTGTCTTTCATCTTCATTGTTTACCTAAAAATATACATACATATTTAAACAAATTTGGAATAATTAATGAAAATAATGGAATTAGCCATATCTACCAAAGAGTGCTTTGAATGTGGATATTTACTGGTGAAATTGAAAGTGTATACTTGTTCATACAAATTCTGAAAGAGTAATAGACTTCATTTAATGCGGAGTAAATCTACTCCTACCGAAGTCAAAGTACTCGTAGTAGCTTTGGTGCGAATGTTCATCCTGTTCCGCGGGTGTAAGGGTTAAAGTGCTGGCGAGATCGATAGTTAATCGTGAGAAATTTCGCAAATTTGAGCACCGCGCTGTGATAAAGTACCTCGTGAAAAAAGGAAAATCGCCTAACGAAATTTTCGTAGACATGTCATCGACTCTTCAGAATTTTGGACCAAAATGACAAAAATGGGCTCGCTTATTTCAATAAGGGCGAGAGACCTTTGAAGACGAACCCGCCCAGGGCTTACTGTGTCGGTGGTCACTGAAGAAAACGTCGAAAAATTTAAAAATTAGTTCTGGCCGATAGCAAAGAACGGATTGGAGAAATTTTTCATTTAAACATGAAAAAAATGTGTGCACGCTGAATAAAAATGCTCACAACGTTCGACAAGCAACGACGACTCGAGTGCTGCAAAGATTTTTTGGAGTTAGCCGGGGACAATCTCGACGAAATTTCCAACTGAATCGTAACTGTAGATGAGACTTGGATCGCCTTTTTCTTTTTTTCCAATTTGAAAAAAAAAAGTTACGAGGCCGGAGATTTGCGGATGAGAACGAGATAAAGGCGGCCGTAGAAAGTCATTTTGAAGGCAAAGAAAAAGAATATTTTTTCGGTGGTTCTAAGGCACTGTGTACCCGATGTGAGAAATGCATTTCACTCGAGGGAGATTACATTGAGAAATAAAATTTGTTAATCGGATTTCTTCTTTCACTTAATGCTTTAGGCCGCGGACTTATCAGCCGTCCCTCATAAAATGGTCAACCACGAACATCGTTGGAACAATCTCAAATTCCATGCGGATTCACTTGTATGCGGCTGATTCCGTATACTCTTTTCTGAATGGTTCGAACGCATCGCATTCTGAAAAACTGTACGAAAAACTGGCGACGTGAATATTTTTTCCGTTGTAGTAAAAACAATTGACGTTCGAAGCTAAAGTCTTGTCTGATAAAAAGGCAAACAACTCAAAAAGGAAAATCTTATTTTTACTACTTCAACTAAATTTAACGAAATATACATACGAAAAACTGTACGAAAAACTGGCGACGTGAATATTTTTTCCGTTGTAGTAAAAACAATTGACGTTCGAAACTAAAGTCTTGTCTGATAAAAAGGCAAACAACTCAAAAAGGAAAATCTTATTTTTCCTACTTAAACTAAATTTAACGAAATATACATACGATTAGTTTCTGCAATTTTTAGACTTTTATAAAAATTGAGTACTAATTTAGTATCGGATTCTGGAGTTGATGTATGATAGATACGTATATGTGCATAGTACATTAACATTCACAGATGACTAAAGCCACAGTCCAAACTTCTAAAAAGACAATGCATCGCATATAACGAGGGACGACTGATAAGTTCCCGGCATTGAGTGAAAGAAGAGATCCGATTAAGATGTTTTAATATTAATGCAAAATCTGGGAAATTGTTCAAAATCAACGATTGTAGTAGACCGGAATACGGTATCGAAAAGCTAAAAAAAGGTGGTATACGAGTAAGTAGACGGATAATATGAAGTGGTATCACTGGTCGTTTACATTGACGGAAGTCTACCCTAGATCCAGTCCAATCCCTCCGCATAAACATTGCACGTATGCGACTTTTCAGATATGTACGCTTTTCGTGATTCCCTAGATCTTTAGCACTTATTCTTGTCAATACGGAATGAATTTGAGAGTAGGCCCCTGGTCGATGAACAAAATTGTAGACAACCGCTGGAGTGTATCGTTCTCAATCCAACAGATCAGAAATTTCCTTTGCTCATTTGACTGACTTTCACTTCAAATTGGTATTTGAATGGAGAATGATACACTTAAGTGGTTTCGATCTTTAAGTTTCGTGATTCATTCCCCTTGGCGGATTTTATAATAGGGGTGGAAATCTGTGTCTGTTTGATCTTTCATTATGCATTATAACCTCGTACCGCGTACGTCGTAATTGTGCATGCATCAGATATGCTTAACACCAGCGTTTTAATTTTTTAAGGTTTCTCCGACTTGTCGAGAGAATGTTATGAATTGTATTCTATACTACCAAATCAAATTTGAAACTTTCCTTTTCGCCAAGTCGGAAAAGCCATACAAAATCAAGCCAAAGGTTTTCCAACGTGTAGAACGTTGTGATTATGAGCATTTTTCCTAGAAAATTCATATAGGAGTTCGTCGATTTATATTAAAGTTGTCAATGTTTATGGAAAATTAAGACCGAGCAGTATTTCGATCGTGATAAAAGTAATTTGGCGCTCGAAGAACTCGTCAAAAAATTACCGGGGTGATTCCATGCCACTGCTAGCAATGTATCGCCGTCCATCTTGAAATTATGAATATGACTGGGAGAACATCGTACAGTTTGGATGACTTTCAAGGTACGATGAATTTATTTCATAGAACATTGAGCACTTACATACATAGTACTACAAAAGTCTGTACCCAGCTTGAATGGCATCAACTGGTCAAATGGAGTAACTGGTAGATTGGCTGCTTGTCAATGCCATATGTTACACACAGTCAGTCCCCAAGGCAAACTACAATCTAAAATACATAAGAGCCAAATTGACAGACTGCAACCATACCACGCACAATAATTCGTTAAAAAGTGGGAACCGCCTAGCGGAAATCTAGGATGTCATCCCCCCATGAATTTCAAGCATATACACTGCCATCCATAAGTTTACGGACAATACGTTCTGTGATATAAAACTCTTTGTCTTTTTAATTTTAATAATCAATATTTATTGTAAATAGCTTTATCAATATTATATTTATCAAGTCAAATGAATAATAATGTGAATACAGGACCTATTACCCGCAAACACGATGGTAAGGTCTGTTCTACTAATATTTGCCTGTACACTTCCTTATTCAAGATTTCATCGAAACGGATGAGGTCTTCAAGACCGTCGGAAGAAAAACATCCCCAGACCATTATTGAACCACCGCCATACTTGATTGTTGGAACCACACAACTAGGAAGCATCCTTTCTTCAGCAGACCGCCGAACGCAAACTCTCCTTTTTGTCAAAAAAGCCTCAAATTTGAACTCGTCCGTCCATAAGACTTTCGACGGATGTTGTCCAATCCTGGTGCTTTCTTCCCCAATCTAGCCGCTTGACTTTGTTTTGAATTCGTAGCAAAGGTTTTCGTACTGCTACTCGACCGTGAAGGCGTGCGACAGCTAAACACATTTTTGTCACTGTTATTGATATCTACTTTGAACTCGAAAATAAATACAGAGAAATGTACTGGTTACTTGGGAAATATACCAAGCTTAACACAGAGAACAAACTGCTTTAGTATGGACATATGGTATACAACTTTGGGGCTGTACAAAAAAAAAAAAATTGTAAAATTTTACAAACGTTGGAAAATAAAGTGCTAAGACGAATTGTCAGCGTACCGTGGTACATAAGAAACAACGATATCCTTAGAGATCTCGGAATTGCGACCGTGGAAGACGAAATAAAAACTTTGTGCGAAAACACAAAAACCGATTAGAAGGACACGTGAGCAATGCAGTTCTACAAATTCTAGATGATCAAAATTTATTGCGCCGTCTGCAAAGAACGGAGCCTTTCGATCTAACTCGGTAAATCACAACCGCGTTAGAATATTGGAACAAACAAGAACTTTCGATGGAAAGATACCTACGTTTTAATCTCGTTATATGAAAACTGCTTGTTAATTCAATATTTACATAGTTGCAGTAAGAAAGAACAATTTTGAAGGGAGGTTTTTTTTGTGGATAAAATTCCCACACGTGTTTTACGGTGCTCATAGTCTCTTTTTGAAGAATTTTCACCTACCCTCGGGAAAAAAAAATTTAATTTGCGTGCGAAGGGTTGAACTCTGCATAGATTTGTCGAGCTGTAAGACATCTATCCCTCTTGATTATTAATTTTATAGTCTGGTCCTCTTGTTTTGATGTTAATTTGGGCTTCCCGCTTCACTTCTGGGTCTTAAGAATCGATGATTCTTAAAAGCGACGTATAGTATAGTGCACTGTCAACTTCGATATTTTAAGATTATCTGCAATACGCAAGGTTATGTCAAAACGTTCAATTTCACTTTGTTCCTTCTTTCTTTCCAATTGAGATTTTTTTTACTCTATCGGTTAACTTTAAATATTGAACTTTCAAGATTAACTGGCGCCGGAATAATACGCAACCTGCTTTTATAGTTAGAAAACGAATCTAGTTTTCGCAAAAAATACCTGAGTTGTAGTGTTTTGGGAACATTTTGTACAAAAAACCAAATTATTTAGTTTTTATGGTGGGTTTCATGATAAGTTAATAACGTTTGCAGTTTTGTTTTATTACTCCCTTCATCGGTTTATGCTTCAATTCCTCTTCTTTTTCTTAAAACTCTTTATCTGTTTTGATATAAACTCATGTCTGCGATCGACCCGTCATTTGAGTCCTGTACACATAGATAAACGTATAATTGTGGAAAAAATGGTTTGTCCGGAGACTTGATATTAATGTTTATTTGATAATAAAAATAAATTGAATGTGGTTTTTATTCTTTCGCAGCTGTATGTAAATAACATTTACCGCCTAAATTTTCATCTGATTCTAATTTTGAAGAAGCAAAAATGCATACTTTTAGACTGCTCACTCGACTGACGTTGAAAATGGAGCAAATTTTAATAAGTTACAAACGCATGTAAATGAATCAATTTCACTCTATTATGGGTGAAATATACTGAATATTGCTCTATGCATTACAAATCGCGTTCAATTGAGTCAGTTTATCGTGGTTATTAGTGGGGGTGAAAAATGGTCCTTTACAGTTTTTCTGAACACTCCCTATATTTGTTCCCTTTTCGTTGCTGCTGGAAGTGCTGTTCAAACCCATCTCCTATAGCCTGGTGGAATTCGGTGATGAGATTTGTTACACGTTTACGGAGAGCCTGCTTTCCAGACTTAAAGTCAGTAACCAGTTAATGTACAAAGTGTTCCTCTCTCCCTTCTACCGACTCGATACATCTATTGCAGCTCTTGTTTTGCGCTGGAGCGCTTGCAAGTGTGTTTTTCCAGTCACAGCTTATAGCTGTGCGTACTTTTCAACTTGGAAATTGAAGGCCTTGTTTTACGAATAGTTTCGGAAATTCATGCTTGGCTAGATACTATAGATAAGATTTAATGTATTTTTCCTCTATTCTTAAACAAGACTTAGTTCTTAAAAAATATATATTGGTAGTTTGAATTTTATATTTCACCTTTGTAACTAATAGGTCAAACTAAATATTAAATCAAAATACTGAAATCAAATGCGGAGAAGAACCAATCTGACTCACATTGGCAGAACCAATCTCAACAAGAAAGTCGATTCAAAAGCCTTTATTAATCATTATAATCATTTTTATTAAAATTAATGGAAACAATATGTAACTATGTACATATTGTTCATGTATGGCAGCAAGTAACATCAGCTCTATGTAGTATCACGAACACGTTTGTGACCTGTTATTGTTCTGGATGGTAGGGCAAGATATTGTAATATGCGAGCTACGGCTCGAGTAGATAAAACGATATTCTGTGAAATTATTTCTTTATTTTTTAGTCTATAGAACAATTCAAGTTCACACTATACTATTCTTCGCAAACTCCTTCCTTACAAGGTCTCTTTCTTCTCAAATCACTTTATCTCCTTTCAATTACTTAATTCACAAAT
This sequence comes from Pocota personata, assembly GCA_963082735.1. Lineage (NCBI taxonomy): Eukaryota > Metazoa > Arthropoda > Insecta > Diptera > Syrphidae > Pocota > Pocota personata. The sequence continues at coordinate 25,300,934 of OY720432.1, forward strand.
CCAAACTAATTACTTCTTCTTGTTAACTCTCAACTTTCAATTTATCACAAAATTACAACTTCGCCCATTATAACTTTTCCAATCTCCTCGTGCGGTTCAAAACCAACTGCCCTGTCTCGATCGCCATCTGTCCTTAAATAGCCGCATTTCTAATAGCCAGAAACTTCTAGCAAATTCTTCGACCACTGGAACAAGAAAATTCTGATGTAATAATTCCAGGATGACAGCTGCAGCCAATAATCTCTTGTTCTCTCTTATCCGTGATATTATCCGTCTCTTATCGTGGACACGAACTGTGGAGACTAATTGCAGACACGAACCTCGAATGAAAAGACACTTCGGAACAAAGCCAGAATGAAAAGATACTTCGGAATTTGTTGCATTATGCTACATTATGTTACACTGCCCCCCTCTTAGACTTGTTCGTCCCGAACAAGTGCGTCCTCACTTCGGCCATTGTATCGACTCAGTCGGTCCACATGAACCACTTTCATTTTGGCCCTTAGTCCTCGCTGGATGCGGTAGACAACATCGTTCCTCCCAGTTCTGCTGCAACTTAGGTGATTTCCCCTTTCGACGATGGGGATTAGCCACACTAGATCTCCCTCCTGGAATCCTGACGTTGTTGCCTTGGCATCATACCTGGTCTTCATGCTGTCGCTCGTTATCTTAATCTGGCTTCTGGTCCTTTGGTGTATGTCCCTAAGCCTTTCCCTAAGGTCCGCCACGTACTCTTCTTCATTTCTGGGCTCATTGGTAGGAGATCCAAATTTCACCTCACGGGTAACCGAGCTATTCCACCAAACAAGAATTAGAATGGCGTATGTCGAGTAGTGCTATGCACGGCACTTCTATAGGCCATCAAAAACAAGGGAATCTGCCGGTCCCAATCCCGTTGGTAGTCACTTACGACCTTCGAGAGATGTTCGTCCAAAGTCCTATTGACTTCCACCATACCGTCCGACTGTGGATGAAGCGGGGTTGTTCGTGTCTTTTTGATTCCGAGTAGTTGACACATCTCTTGGAAGATTCTTGACTCGAAGTTCCGCCCTTGGTCAGAATGCAATTCCGAGGGCACACCGAATCTGCTCACCCAATTGTAGACGATCTGCTCCGCCACGGTTCTGGCTTCCTGGTTAGGGATCGGAAACGCTTCGTGCCACTTACTGAAGTAGTCTATTACTACGAGTATATACCGATTACCATTGTCGGTTTCCGGAAAGGGCCCTGCGATGTCAATGGCGATTCGTTCGAAAGGTGCTCCCACGTTGTATTGGTGCATCTTACCTCGAGTTTTGATTCTCGGACCCTTGCTAGCTGCACACACGTTGCATTTTCTGAACCAGTCTTCGACATCTTCCTTCGCTTTTAACCAATAAAAACGTTCTCGTACCTTTTCTAGCGTCTTATTCACTCCCAAGTGGCCTCCGGACGCCCCGCCATGCATTTCCTGAACACCTCCTTGACCCTCGTCCGCGGCACGACAAGCTGCATTACAAACGACTTTCCGTCGGAGGATTCCCATTTTCTTCTCAGAACACCTTCTTGGACATGGAGGGAGTCCCACTGCGCAAAATATGCCTTTAAGGTCGGGCTTCTGTGAGAGATATTCTGATGATCCGATTTCTCCATGTTCTCCTTCCAGGCCAGAATCGGCTCGATATCCGGGTCTTCCTTCTGAGCGTTCCGGATCTCATCTATGATCCAGCCGGCGATAGGTTCGGCTCTCAGTCTTTGGATGGAAACCAGCTCCCGTTCTTCCTGACGCGCACAATGTTTACAATCCGTTCTGCATGGTCTCCGGGACAGTGCATCCGCATTAGAGTGGAGTTTTCCTTTACGATGCTGTATTTCGTAGTCGTATATTTGCAGCCTTTCGATCCATCTTGCGACCTGACCCTCAGGACTCTTGAACTGTAATAGCCATTTTAAGGCTGCATGGTCTGTGCCAAGAACGAACTTCCTCCCATAGAGGTATTTGTGAAAATGCTTCGTAGCCAAGATCAAAGCTAGAAGTTCCCGCCTTGTCACGCAGTAGTTCCTTTCTGGCTTAGAGAGCACCTTGCTGAAGTACGCAACCACCTTCTCTTGGCCATCATGCACATGGGAGAGTACGGCTCCTACCCCGACATTACTAGCATCTGTATCCACAATGAACGTTTCCCCAGGAGTGGGGTAAGCTAGTATCGGGGCATCGCATAGCCGTTGTTTAAGTGCCTTGAAGCTCTTCTCGCATTCAATTGACCATTTGAATTGATTGCCCTTTTCCGTCAATTGGTGCAGGCTCTTTGCGATCCCCGCAAAATCCTTCACGAACCGTCTGTAGTATTTGGCTAGGCCCAGGAAGCTCCTTAGTTGGTGTTTATCTTTGGGGACTGGCCAGTTTTTCACCGCTTCGACCTTCTCTGGATCGGTTTTCACTCCTTTCGCTGAAATTATGTGCCCCAAGTACTTGACTTCCGCTCTAAACAGGGCGCACTTCTTGGGGTTGAGCTTCAGGTGGGCACTTCGAAGCCTTAGATTGTCTCAGTGTTGCGCAAACGTTTTTCCTACGACGATGACATCATCCAAGTATACCAAACAGGTTTTCCATGTTAACCCTTGTGATTCTGCTGTGATCTTTCAAAGCAGAAGGTTATTCAGAGAGCGCGAGTGAAGAAGAACAAAATAAGGAAAATAATACAAATAAAAAGCATTAAAGAACGTACTGAAAACGTTCTAACTGAATTTTAAATAAATAAAGAAAAGAAAATACTAAAATTACTAGTGCAAGTTCAGTGTCAAAAAACATGCCTCCCGTGGAGACGGAAGATGAAGAGACGATGCCTGCTCAAACGGTCATAACGCAAGAGATGTACTTAGACGCTCTTATGTCTATTCAAAAGTACAAAAAGAGATCGAAGAGCTGAAAAAAATGTTAGCCGGGAGTGATAGCGATGGCTCTTTCACCACTACTGGCAAAAGAAGAAAGACCCGGAGTAAGGAAGCAAAAATAAAAAAACAGAAAAAAAAAGAGAGCAGCAACCAATATGCGCTTCTCGATGACGGCGACAACAGCAACGAACTAATGGACACGCACCCGACCGAAAAGCAGCCAACAACTTCAAATGATCTGGTTGGGAAAATGAAGAGGGCGAACGAGGAAAAAAAGAAAAACACAAATGATGTGACGATAACTACAGCTAGGACCAACAACAACAATACAGAGAAAGAAAAAAGTACCACGTCAACAACAGTGGCGAACAAAAGGAAACCTCCACCAATAAAAATCTACAAAGAGGACAGCCGCAACATAAGCAAAATATAAGAGGACAAAATTGGAAGTGGTAATTTTGTGATTAAAAATTTAAGTAGCAATAAGTTAGCTTTAAAACTTAAAAACAAAAATGACTGCAGCAAAGTTAAAGAAATTTTGCAAGAAACTAAATCGGAATATTAATATACTAATATTCACGTATACACCTAAAGATGATAAGCTGCAGACATTTTTGTTGAAAGGCCTTAGTGAAAGCTTCAGCCCAGAAGAAGTTCTTGAAGAATTACAAGCATTAGAAGTCCCAAATCTTAAATTTGAAAAAAACATTCAGGTACGCTACGGCGCGTTCTAAGAGACTAAATAGAACCCTACCTATTATAACGGTACAGTTATAATAGTAAAGTCCAAAATCTCCGGGAAATCAAGCATATTGGAGGCCATATTGTCTCCTTTGAAAAAATTCGAAAAAGTGACATTCTTCAATGTCATAGGTGCCAACGATTTGGCCATGTTGCTTCGAACTGCAACATGATATTTAGGTGTGTTAAATGCGCGGAAACTCACGAACCTGGTATGTGTCAGGTGACAAAGAACGCAAAGAAAGAGCAGCTATTTTGTGTCCTTTGCAAAAAGTCTGGTCATCCCGCTTCTTTCAGAGGATGTGAGGTCTACAAAAGACTTATAGACGAGATACAAGAGCGGAAAAAAGCGGCGAAAGAAAGATCAAGACAAAAAATAGTCAGTGTTGAGAACATTGTTAAGAAATGTGTTTCGTATGCCAACATTGCTGGAAACACTCAAAGCTCACATACTGTTTCGCGCTCTACAAATGAAAATTTGCAGAGTCAGGTAAACAACCTCGCAAGAGATGTTAAGGATCTGGCGGCAAAACTAGACGCCATTATCAATATTTTTAACAATGTCTAGAACACGTAAGGAACTCAAGATAGTGGCTCTGAATGCCAATTCCATAATTACTAATGCTAGGCGAGGCGACGTGCTGCGCTTTGCGACAGATCACAGACCCGACGTACTATTTTTAAGCGAAACAAAATTAAACGATCGACATTACTTGGAATTCAAGGACTACAATCTAATACGTAGTGACAGACAAAACTCGATTCGAAGCGGTGGTAACGCGATCCTCATTCGGAAGCCGCTAAGATTGGAAATAATCGAACACCGTGATATTAAAGACTTTAATTGCCTGGAGACAACCATTATCTCATTGCTTTTAAGGGATAACGGTTGTCTGTATTTAATATCGGCGTATGGGGCGTCATCAACCGTTAGTCAATTTAACTTCGAATTGGAAAAATTGTTTGAAATATTAAGGCTGGATAGTTTAAATAACTATTTCGTCTTAGCGGGAGATTTGAACGCGAGATATCCTGCTTGGTTGAAGTCAACTGCTAATGGAAGAGGCAGATTCTTGAAGCGTTTTGTTGAAGACAACCAAATTGGATATAAACTTAAATTATATACCCCAGTTACACCTAGTTTCCCTTCCGGAAATTCATATATTGATTTATGCATCGCGGACGCGCGATTGCAAATTGAAACGGTCCGCGATAATAAAATCCCGCTATTGCCGTATGATAGCGACCACAACGCCATTGTAATGGTAACATCCTTTTCTGACGACACCATCCTTAGCCTCGCAACGGACCAAGAGATTCCTAAATACAATTTTAGGAAAACCGATTGGTGTAAGTTTGCGCGGTGCGCCGTCCGAAAATATAGAGATCACCAGCCATCTTCTGAAGTTCCTAATGGAAGGAATCTCACGAACGAGGAGTGCGATCTTTATATTGGGAACCTCAATATGGTGATATCGGAGGCAGTGGAGTCGTCATTACCGATGATAAAAAGCAGAAACAGCATAGAATGTTATCTAAACCGAGACATACGAACGCTACAAACTCACAAAAGCTTTCTGCTTACCCAGATAAATCGGATACGTCGTCAATTTCAGGACGAATCGAACAATCTGGAGCTGATAAGATTAAAATCCCTTCTGAGAAATTTAAGGTCGCTCATAAGACAGCAGTTTCGGAATTCTGTTAATGATTATTGGAGGCAACGCAACGTCTGATTCTAGGAATATGTTTCCTCAAATAAAACAGATCTTCAAGCCTCGTAGCATTATCAAAATTCCGAAACTGAAACTACCACTGCATTCTGAGCCACTCCTTTCTCAGGCAGGGATTAATAGCCAACACTGTCCTATCATTGATAACCACTTCGTTGTCAATGGTAGAACGGATAAGCTTAATCTTATTGGATCTCACTTCGAGGCAGTCCACGCAACAGACCATCCAAGTTGCAAAGCTGACATAGTAAATGGGGAACTACGAGCTTTGTTAGCCGCTATGGTGACTCAGACACACAACTCCGCTTTTCTGGGGAAGTAAAAGCGAACGAACTGACAACAGAACAGACAAACAACTATAACACAACGCTCGACGAACTGACAGACATATTCAGGAGACTGAATAATAAAAAGACTTCTGGATTGGATGACATCCCAAACATCGTACTGAAACATATACCTATCGAAATCATACGGCAATACTGCACAATTTTTAATAACTTGCTGAATAACTGCTACTCTCCAAGTTGTTGGAAAATATCGAAGGTTTTTCCAATAACTAAGAAAAAGAAAGATCCTTCTGATCCCTCTAATTATAGGCCAATCAGTCTCCTGCCTAACATTGGGAAGGTTTTTGAGGTAGTTATAAGCAAGTCAATCTTGATCGCGTGCGGGACAAAGGAGATAATTCCGCGGAACCAATTTGGGTTCAAAAGAAACCACTCGTCAGTGCATGCTATTACAAAACTGATTTCAGATGTTAACTGGAATTTTAACGCCAAGAGATGTACAGCTGCTTGCCTAGTGGATATCGAAAAAGCCTTCGACACGGTTTGGATCGACGGGTTAATCTACAAACTTATCAGATATGAATTTTCGCCTCACCTCATAAAGGTGATCATCTCGATGGTGCGAGAGAAGAAATTTGTTGTAACAGATAGACAATGCACGACAACTAGAGTATTTAATATCACTAATGGTCTACCGCAGGGCACAGTTACGGCACCAATACTCTTTAACATTTACGTTTCGGAAATGCTGAGGGATATGGATAATTCGCTGGCATTCGCTGACGATGTCATTCTGTATGCTCACGACACGAAAATCGAAGGAATCCAAAGTGAACTTCAACGTAAGTTCAACACGCTTCAGGCATTTTGCCGAGACTGGAAACTAAAAATAAATACGTCCAAATGTGAAACCATACTGTTCCGCACCCCACTGAGACGCGGTAACTCAGACTTGCGACGCAATTGGAAAAACTTCCAAATAAGAGGTTCTGATGGGCTTCGCATCGAATCAAAGACTGTTGTGAAGTATCTAGGTGTTCATTTAGATAAGTTTTTATACCACAATGATCACGTAAATGCACAGTTGAAGAAAGCAAGAGCGGCATTCATGTCACTTATAAGCCTTTTCTACTCCAACTATCTAAGATCCGATGTTAAGATCGTCTGCTACCAGGCATTTGTGCGTCCGATTCTGACTTATGCGAGTCCAGTATAGTGGAACATAAGTCCATCGTATATGGAAAAACTTAGAGTTTTTGAAAGAAAATGTCTTCGAGCATGCATGCAGATGTACAGAAGCGCACATTCCGACTTTCGACATTACGTCTCAAATAAAAAACTACTGGATGCTTCCGGCGTATCCAGAATTGACAACGTCGTACTGGACCTTGTGATGAATCATTTTACGCGGTCAGCGAATGTCGCTGAGAACGATCTAGTTTCGGGCTTGTTTTATCCTAACCCTGGGTATTTTAGAAATTCATTAGAAAGTGGACATATACCACCTGAGGCATTCCTGTATCTGGATGCACATGGCTACTTATCAGACTCGAGAAATGTTCCCATTATATATCATGTTGCAAGAAGGGCCACAGACAAGAGAATCCTCTATGTTCCTGGGCACTCGGCGGATGGATATGCTGATTTGAGATACTGCACTAGCGTACCCGAAAGAGATCATAATAATGATCAGAGACTTAATAGGGGAAAATATTGGTGGCTTGATTGGGTTTAAGCTGACGCTTAGGTTAAGTTAGTTTAAGTTTTTATTATTGTAGGTAGTTTTAGTTAATTTAAAAAAAAAAAATATTGTCATATAAAGTTTTTCAAACATTTTCTTTAAAATATGTATATAAAATATTACAATCGAAGGATTTCAGCCAAATGTAGTTATATATAACGTGCAAAGTAGAATGATAATTAGTTATTTCTAGTAATGAGAACCATGCTATTAGACATTTACTCATCATTATAATTTATCAATTAAGTATTCCTCTTATTTTTACTTAAAAATGTAAATTTATGTACTAAAGTGGAAATAAAATAAGACTAAAAAACAAAACAAAACAAACCATGTTAACCCTTGCAGGACACATTCCATCAATCGCTCGAAAGTCGCCGGAGCATTGCACAGCCCGAATGGCATTACCGTGAATTGCCATAGCCCATTTCCTGCGGTGAAGGCGGTTTTCTCCCGGTCTTCTGGATGGATCTATACCTGCCAGTAGCCACTCTTTAAGTCCAGACTGGAAAACCATTGGGCTCCTGATAGTGTGTCCAGCGTGTCGTCAATCCGTGGCAGAGGATAGCTGTCTTTCTTGGTGACGTAATTGAACTACCGATAGTCCACGCAGAACGGCGTGCTGCCATCTTTCTTCTTAACCAGTACAACCGGTGGTGCCAACGGACTTTTGGAACTTTCAATCAGACCTTCTTTCTCCATTGCCGACACCATCTCTTGAACTTCTGTCTGCTTTGCCAATGGAAGGCGCCTAGCAGGCTGACGAATTGGTCTAGTATCACCAGTGTCTATTCGATGTTGTACCAGGTGTGTTCGGCCGTATTCTCCATCCTGTGAGGCAAATACATCAGCGTACTCATTGACAAGATTCTCTGCCATAGTTCGCTGCTCCTGATTCAGCTCACTGGACTGGAGAATCGTCTTTCTCGTTTCCGCTGTCCAAGGTGATGGGAGAGGTTTTGGAGCATCACGTTCAGATATCGTTGCGACGGCGGTAATCGGTGTGCATTTTCCAGTCACCTCCCCTCGCCTTAGTTTGACAGTGTGTGGTCTCGCGTTCAAAACTCTCACTGGAACCATGGTGTTCTTTGGATCGACTAATGTTTTCCCACAATGTGGTCTTGAGAATGCTTCTCTGGGTCTGGTTCTACTATGTAGAATCGGTGGCTCCCACGATCACCTTCCAGCTTCGTCCAAATGATTGTCTCTGAAGACGGCGGCAAAACTTCGTCTTTGCTGATGACTGTCCTGAGAGTTACGGCATTCTCGTTTCCGTACACCATCGGAATCTCCACATTTCGATACCTCAGTACTTGCATCCCGATGTCCAGGATTACTTCATTTGTTTTCATGAAGTCTATACCGATGATGCACTCGTCGCATATATCTGCCACCAGAAACGCATGGGAGAATGTCAGTCCCGCCAGAGTAATCGTAAGACGAACTTCTCCAAACCTCTTCGCCATTTCCCCTGTTGCAGTCTTCAGGCAGTAGCTGTTGGTGTTGTGCAGCCAGGAGCTTCTGACGATATCTCTTCTTACAGTGGAGGCGGTGGCACCTGTGTCGATGGTGGCTACGCACTTCTTCTTGTTGATTAGTGCCTCCACTGTCAGGCTCTTGTTACCCCGTTTGGTTTGCGAAACTTGAATGGTGGTCCTGGGGGCCTCGATTCCAGTAACCAACTTCTGTCCCGCGAAGTTGGTCCTTACGCATTTCCCGACTGCTGGTTTTGGGAAGTCTGACCGACAGGATGCTTCCTCTCTGCTTCTCCTACTTCCGCAATGTGGACAATTTCCTCGTCTAGGTGCACTTCTGCACTGCCGTTGTAGGTGTCCGGTTTGGTTGCAATTCCAGCAACGGATTTGACTTCCGCGAGCTCTGTCTTCTTCCATGATGGCTGTTCTCTGGCATGAGCATTCCACGACGGACATTTCCCTGACACGGTGTATTCCCTGGTATGCTTGGTCCGCAGCCTTCATTGACAAAGCGAATGCCAATGCCTCGGGGAGTGTTCGCTTTTCAGCCATCCTTACAGCCATTTGCAGTTGTCTGTCCTCTATGGCCTGAATAAAAGCTTCCACCGCCATTTCGTTGATAAGCTCCTCACCGGCTTTAGGGTATGAAAGATGGGCTAGTCGCTCTATATCCGCTTGCAACTGTTGGAGCGTTTCCCCCTTTTCTGGACTCGACTATGCAGCTGAACCCTGTACACCTGCTGCATGTGTTCATCCCCAAACCGCATCTCGATAGCCTGAACCAGAGAGTCGTAGTTCTGCTGTTTATCTTCCGGGATGGTCTGCAAGAGCTCCGCAGCTGGACCCCTCAGTGCAAGCGTGAGTGCAATAGACTTCTCTTCATCGTCCCAGCTATTGGTCATTGCGGCCGCTTCGAATTGCCTCTTATAAATTGGCCATGATGTTTGACCATCGAAGATAGGAGGCTGCATCTCTTTTCTTCTCAGACCGTCAGTGGAATATTCCCGTGCTTTCTGTCTCTTCACGTTGCTGAGCTCCTTAGCAAGATTTTCGACTTGCTTTCCTACTATCTCGAATTGCGTATCCACTTTTTCAAACTGAGTCTCTATCTTCCCGAACTGATTTTCATCTTTCTCAAAATTTTCATCGAATCTAGTTCGACTTTTTCGAGTTGCGTCTCGACCTTCTCGATTTTCTCTTCGATCACTTCGAATTTGGATTCCAAGTTCTTGTTTTGCTCATCAAGTTTGCTTTCCAGAGCATCTAGAGAATTCTTTTATTCGTCCATTGCTTTCTTTTGGCCGTCCAGCTTAAGTTCTAGAGAATTCTTTTGTTCCTCAAGCTTAAGTTCTAGAGAGTTCCTTTGGTCGTCTATTGCTTTCTTTTGGTCATCGAGCTTAAGTTCCAGAGACTTCTTTTGGTCTTCTATTGTTTTATTTTGTTCGTCCATGACTGACTTAAGTTGCAGGAGCAGACTTGTTATACCCAGGTCGGCTACTGTACTTGCTGGTTCCTCTTCCACGTCAAACTCTATGTCATGCGGATTTTCACCTTCCTGCTTTGCTGCGTCTTCCAGACGAATCAGTTGGGCATCTTTTCCCCCAGTTGTGACGAGATTCCGCTTACTGAGTTCTGCCTTTAGTTCAATTATAGTTAGTTTTCCCAATTTGCAACCCATTTTGCGCAACTAATTAACTCAACACAGAAATGTTTTTTTTTTTTTTTTTTTTTTTTTCTTGTGCAATTTCACACCACGGAAATAGTTATTCACAGAATAAGTTTTATCCCACTTCTGACACCAATGTAATATGCGAGCTATGGCTCGAGTAGATAAAACGATATTCTGTGAAATTATTTCTTTATTTTTTAGTCTATAGAACAATTCAAGTTCACACTATACTATTCTTCGCAACTTCCTTCCTTACAAGGTCTCTTTCTTCTCAAATCACTTTATCTCCTTTCAATTACTTAATTCACAAATCCAAACTAATTACTTCTTCTTGTTAACTCTCAACTTTCAATTTATCACAAAATCAACTTCGCCCATTATAACTTTTCCAATCTCCTCGTGCGGTTCAAAACCAACTGCCCTGTCTCGATCGCCATCTGTCCTTAAATAGCCGCATTTCTAATAGCCAGAAACTTCTAGCAAATTCTTCGACCACTGGAACAAGAAAATTCTGATGTATTAATTCCAGGATGACAGCTGCAGCCAATAATCTCTTGTTCTCTCTTATCCGTGATATTATCCGTCTCTTATCGTGGACACGAACTGTGGAGACTAATTGCAGACACGAACCTCGAATGAAAAGACACTTCGGAACAAAGCCAGAATGAAAAGATACTTCGGAATTTGTTGCATTATGCTACATTATGTTACACTGCCCGCCTCTTAGACTTGTTCGTCCCGAACAAGTGCGTCCTCACTTCGGCCATTGTATCGACTCAGTCGGTCCACATGAACCACTTTCATTTTGGCCCTTAGTCCTCGCTGGATGCGGTAGACAACATCGTTCCTCCCAGTTCTGCTGCAACTTAGGTGATTTCCCCTTTTGACGATGGGGATTATACAGCCACACTAGATCTCCCTCCTGGAATCCTGACGTTGTTGCCTTGGCATCATACCTGGTCTTCATGCTGTCGCTCGTTATCTTAATCTGGCTTCTGGTCCTTTGGTGTATGTCCCTAAGCCTTTCCCTAAGGTCCGCCACGTACTCTTCTTCATTTCTGGGCTCATTGGTAGGAGATCCAAATTTCACCTCACTGGGTAAACGAGCTATTCCACCAAATAAGATTTCGAACGGCGTATGTTGAGTAGTGCTATGCACGGCACTTCTATAGGCCATCAAAAACAAGGGAATCTCCCGGTCCCAATCCCGTTGGTAGTCACCTACGACCTTCGAGAGATGTTCGTCCAAAGTCCTATTGAAACGCTCCACCATACCGTCCGACTGTGGATGAAGCGGGGATGTCCGTGTCTTTTTGATTCCGAGTAGTTGACACATCTCTTGGAAGATTCTTGACTCGAAGTTCCGCCCTTGGTCAGAATGCAATTCCGAGGGCACACCGAATCTGCTCACCCAATTGTAGACGATCTGCTCCGCCACGGTTCTAGCTTCCTGGTTAGGGATCGGAAACGCTTCGTGCCACTTACTGAAGTAGTCTATTACTACGAGTATATACCGATTACCATTGTCGGTTTCCGGAAAGGGCCCTGCGATGTCAATGGCGATTCGTTCGAAAGGTGCTCCCACGTTGTATTGGTGCATCTTACCTCGAGTTTTGATTCTCGGACACTTGCTAGCTGCACACACGTCGCATTTTCTGAACCAGTCTTCGACATCTTCCTTCGCTTTTAACCAATAAAAACGTTCTCGTACCTTTTCTAGCGTCTTATTCACTCCCAAGTGGCCTCCGGACGCCCCGCCATGCATTTCCTGTAACACCTCCTTGACCCTCGTCTGCGGCACGACAAGCTGCATTACAAACGACTTTCCGTCGGAGGACTCCCATTTTCTTCTCAGAACACCTTCTTGGACATGGAGGGAGTCCCACTGCGCAAAATATGCCTTTAAGGTCGGGCTTCTGTGAGAGATGTTCTGATGATCCGGTTTCTCCATGTTCTCCTTCCAGGCCAGAATCGGCTCGATATCCGGGTCTTCATTCTGAGCGTTCCGGATCTCACACACTCTTTAAGTAATTCTCGAAAGTGATAGACGTGTTTTTTTTTTTATTAAAGTGACTTCCCAAATTACTTTCGTTTTTAATACCTATCAAATTAAAGTCGAACAACATGTTTTGTAATAAGTTTATTTGTAAAAATATATGTTCTAATAATCGTGTATGTATTAACAATCGTATCTATAATAATACATAAAAAATATCTGCAAAAAAATGGTAAGGTGTGGTAATTGTGAGGAGAATATCGTCAGCGACGGCGACTGCGTTACGTGCTCCTCTTGTGCCAGAAAACTGCATTTCGGCTGTACCACCATCACAGCTAGGACCTTCGGGGGGATGTTCATCGACCAGAAGAAATCCTGAAAATGCCAGTACTGCCGTTCACGTTCCACAGCTGATCAAACTCCCCGAGAAGATAGACCTGCGGATAAAAATGAAGCTGGAAGCTCTGCAGAAGTCCTCAGCGCAGATGTTAAAAAAGACATCATAGAAATTAAGGAAACGCTGAAGGAATACCTGAGATCAGTGGAGTTTCTATCAAGCGGATACGATAATATGAAGGAGACAATGGAGAAAACAACGAACTCCTGCATACACTGACGGGACAGATAAAAGAGCTAAAATCACAATGCGAACATAAAGACGAAATAATATCAACGATGCAAAAACAAATCAATAGAATGGAACAAGAAATCATAAAAAATAATATAGAAATAACAAATGTGCCATACACAAAAGATGAAAACTTAACAGAAATGGTAACCGAAGTGGCAAGGGCTATTGGTACAGAAATAAATAACACTGATATTGACAATGTCTACCGTATTAACACAAAACAGAACACAAAACCATCGAAAATAGTGGTATCTTTCACGAACTCGATGTGCAAAGCAAAGATTTTGCATTTCGCCAAAGTTAAGGGACCGCTAAAAAATAATGACATTAAAAGTAAACTAATTATGCACGACATCACCGAAAGCAAGAAAACCGAAATATTAAACAGTAAGATCTTTATAAACTGTCAACTAACTGCAGAAAACAGACAACTTCTATGGCAAACAAAAAATAAAGCCAAAACTGCTGCTTGGAAGTATGTCTGGACGCGAGACGGAAAAATTTTAGCACGCAAACACGAAGGTGCAACGGTTCTGCGAATCGCTGGTGTTGAAGACATTGACAAAATAAAATGATATAATCTCCATCTCTCTCACACTTTAAATGAAAGAATAAACATCAACAACAAAAATGGCTGACAACCATAATGAAAATGAGTGTATTCAAATGTCTCTTGTAGATCATAGGGTGCATAATACGTTTACTGACATAAATATTAATGAAGTAAAAAATTTAGAATTTTTGTGTTTATACTTAAATATAAGATCATTGAGAAAAAATTGGGACTTATTTGTAAGTAATATTGATAAAATTATTCATTATGTAAAAATTATAATAT